>OY728126.1:1555185505-1556479076 GCA_963277665.1 Viscum album | reverse complement strand
ACATATCATATGAAATATCAAATATCACAGAAATAAGAATGTTTTTAAACAATCTTTTTTGATGTCTGAGTTCATTATAAGACCATTAACTATCATTTTCTTTTATCATTTACAAATATTTATAAGGTATTGTTAATTATATATTTATGGATTGATCCTTAAGTTAAATCAATTCAATATTCCTTTTTTCAAGAAAAGCGTTAATGGTAGAGGTGGTATTTTAGTATTTTATTTTTTATTTTTTAACCATTATCAATTATATTGAAACATATTTATATCTTATCGTATTGATAAATCTAGTTTCCTATTTGATTAACAGATTTCATTAATTTTTTATAAGATTCACATTGGTTGTTTTTAAGCTTGTTCCCTCATGTATCAATGTAGAGGAAGTAAATTGTGAGCTCCTGGTATTTCTTAAATTCAAAATAATATTTTTGAGGATAGAATATTGCATGGTGGGGTGTATTGTAAATCATCTATTTAAATATTTTGAAAAATTTTATTTCATTTCAACATTATTTAAATTTTTTATATATTTGGGTTTCTCAAAATATAAATATATTTTTGGGCTATACAATTATTTAATAGTTTACAGCAATCGTGAAACCTACCAATTTACTATATGAATTCCTTATCAGGTTCATGTTTCATGTTTAGTTCTTGATTATAGGAATTTTTTCTCATGACTATGTGTGTTCTAACAAGAAATCTAGTATCATGTGTATAGTTAGTCCACTGTTTTTAATGTTTATGGTATAATTATATAATAGTTAACTTGAAGTCAATTGGATCCCAAAAATTTGAAAAGATATTATGATTTTTGTATGGCCTATCTATGTTAAATAACCAAAAATATATATCTAGATTTCCTAAAAATAAAATTATATGTTTTTAATTACATAATTATATCATTGTATCTTATTTCAATCCATCTAAACTGATGGAATCCAAATACTACTTCCACTCATACTCTTCTAAGTATTATTTATCTTATACTTGTTTTCATAATGATATCTCTATGTAATCAACTCTTTTTTCTTCTAGTTCCTTATATTCTATTGAAATTTAATTAATTATTTTCCCTTATAAAACCCATTATTTCTTAAGGGCTATAATTTCACATATAATTTTTTAATTTTTAGTTTATCGATTTGTTGGGAATCTAATATATTCCACTTATTCTAATCAATTAAGAATCACAGTAGGTTGATTTTATTTTAATCTTTGAGGTAGCTATCTTATGAAAATCTATTTATTTAACATTAAATGGGTTCATGGGATAGATGAACAAAGGTATTATGAAAAATAATGTTGTATATTATAACATCAATTAGTTGTTAATGGTTCTATTTTCGTTGGTATTTTTGATGGTTGTAAAAAAGGCGGTGTTGAGGATAATTAAGAAATACATAAATACTATTATTTTTTATGCAGTATATATGTTTTGAAAAATTACAAGTAGGATCCTTGAAATATAATTTGGTATTTAAATGGGTTTACAATAAATATAATTTTTGTAAATAATCGTATTGTGTTTTATTGGGGTTTTGGATGAATTTTTTCTTAATGTGATCTATATATTTCGACTATATGATCATATTTATTTGATATATCCCCTTAAGATCATGTCGTTATATATATATATATATATTATTTGATGTTTAATTTATTATAACATATATTATTTACTATGATTAAACTTTTAGATACATTATTACACCCAATGATTGTATGGAATATTTTTTAACAAATAAATTTAATTTCATTGAAGTATTTTCTTATAAGAAACATTGATTTTTACTAAGAAAAAACATACAATTAAAATATTATTATTTAATATTACTATTATCTCCTATCCAATGGAATTGAATGTGATAATATGATTAACAAAATTATGAAATTAAATCGTTTACAAAAGTTTATAATTTGAATAATTTTGTGTCCAATTAATTATAAATGAGTATATAAATAATTTTTTAATAAATGATATCATTTTAATTGAAATGTATTTCAATGTGAAAAAATGATTTTTTAATTAAAAAAATAATTAAATCACATTTAAGGAATAATTTTAATGAAACATATTTATAATGAAAAGAAACTTTTAACATACATCTTATGTGTTTTAATGCATGATGTAAGAATATATACAATTGTATGATCAGAAATTATTTGATTTAGTTTAAAAAAATTCTCCTTTTATGAATATAATTTAAAATTAAATATTGAATATAATTGATTTTTAAAAAAATAATTTTGTAATAAATATTGCCAAATATTCTTACCGCCATATTTTGAGAAATATCTGAAAAGATTAATTTTTTAATGAATACTGAAAATACCTAATTCTATTGAAAACTACATATTGGCTGAATGAATTATAAAGTTATATGTTTTTTGAAATCATTTTATTAGTAAAATAATTACTATGAAATATTTATTAATCCAATTCTTGTTATTATAATCAATTTCATTTTAAATTTTGTTATAACATGTTTTTAATATTTTTAATGTTTTCTCTTTTAAAAAATGCATACTCATTTCATTTGGGGGTATAGTTTTAAAATTATTTTTACCAATTATGGGAATGAATTTAGTAATAATATATTATTTATTTTGAAACTTAAAAATAAACAGTATCTCATAGGTTAATCATTTAATTTTTTAATTGTTATGTATAGTTAAAATACAAAATATTTATTACCACAGTTATGGTTGAGACGAGTAAAAAATGTGTATACTAAAATTATAATTTGTAAAATAACCTATAAAAATTTTAAAAACATGTTTTACAGTGATATTTCTCCAACATATCACTCGCATAAGAATATGAATGGTCTCTATAACCTTGGAAGGGAGGGGAATTCGAATAACTGCCTTTTTAGGGGAAAACGAATGTAACTGGGTATAAATTAGATTAGATCCACAATTTTAGAATCTAAATTCTATCATTTCATGTTTAAGGATTGTGGTTATGATAACTGTGCTCCATCCATGTTCTATCGAATTCCTCTAAACACCTCTCACATGATTGTCTCAAAAATATATACAAACAGTTTCACAATCGTGATATCTTATTTTTTCCACAATTCTGTGGTTTCTCTTAGGTGGCTGCATGGTTCGGACTAATAATGATCCTATATTGTCCCATTATTTTAGTTGATTTTTCATGGTTGATGGTGCATGTTTTATAAAAACCATGATCAGATCTTACACCTCCTTAAAATATCCAAATACATTCTAAACTATTTCAAACCTCCTAAAAAACCCAATATATTTATATGATTAAAATACATAAATAATGTTAATTTTCAGAAAATGGGGTGCTATATTCATCCCAAAATTGTACATTCCATCACCATAATGTAGAAAAACACAATTTGCAACATTTTTTTAGTCTATTTCTCAACTACTTCGATTTTAAATTCCCAAATTTTGTCCTAAATCATTCATGTTGTTATAAAACCCACAATAGACTGATTATTTAACCATTTATGAATTTATCATACCTATTTGAAATATATAAAGGAACATGATTCAATTAATCATCTTAGTCTGGGTCTATGTAAACCTATATGATCACTTTTTCTTTATTATATTGATACTTTTTCCATTTAGATGCATGAAACTCAATCTGTACTTGATGGAACTTTAGTAGAAAACCCAACTGATACGAAACATAAACAATCTATTCAACTATCTAAAAATGAAATTTTTATAATGGATTTATTTTTCCCTTCATCCCAAAAAATTAATGCCAAATACTTGAACATATTATAAATAACACATGACCATTCAACTCAAATGACAACAATCATCGATGATGATGTGTATACAATTTCTGTCGACCATGATCTTCCTTCATTCCCCTCTCCATAAACTTAATATTATACATTGAATCTTGTATATAATTAATTCCAATGAGTGATTCATTCCCTTCTTCCACCTAATAAGTAGTGAATGGAAAGTAAACCCTTATAATGATTCAAAAGAATCCATATGCATCAATGCCTAATAATTGTAATTGTCTGAGAAATCAGCTAATATTATTGGCTCATAGAATGAGCCACCAAAATCCATTTCACAATCTAATAGATTGTTTTCAAACCATTATATAATTCTTTTTTATTTTCATTTCAATTGATAAAGATACAATATTCCAATATATAATGGATTCATGTGGTCATTGAGTATGGATTACTAGAAATTATATGTAAGCATTGAATGATTCTATGATACAATCGAAAATGGTATTCCATGACTCTTTAAGATATCTAAAATATGGATTTTAGTCATGTCCTTCAAATTAGGAGCATCATGACTATAAATGAAATAATACAACATTGTGAGATGATCTACTGTAACCCATATGGAATAATATTTCTGGAAATTTATTCTGATAACTATTAAAAAATACTATCTATCTACAATCATTTCCAAATAAGAATATGTTAATGCAATAATATAATGGTTGGCAAGTGATCTTATTAATTATTATATTTTTTTAATGATACATCGCATAAAAAACTCAATACACTTTTTTTAATACCAACCAAAAAAAAATTTGATTTCATGGATGAATTTTTTTTATTTAAGGATGAAAATCCCATTTTGAATGGTGGTAAACCTGTAGCAGTTTAAAAGGAAATTCAATGAGAATGGAAATTTGATCCCAATAACACAATACCAACAAACTATCAGGATTCTATCCCTCAATAAAATCCTCACCATTCATTTTTTACAACATATAATTACATTATGAATCAATTGAATGTTCATCTATAACCTTCTCAACCATATAATTAAAAAAATCATCTGGTAAGAAATCCCCAACAATAACATGTTATTCAAAATCTATGTGGATAGAGCCTATCGTCGATATCATCTTCCACTGATTAAAATCATCATTCACCATATAAAAATATGAATTTATACTAATATAATATTCCACAAAATTACCTTTACTGAGTGTATACATTATGTCAAGAGAAATATTGGGATATAATCCGTCAATATTTACTGTCTAATATTTGTATCTCATTGAAATATAATGTGATTCAAACTCCTAGTATACGTAAACACTATAAATTTATAAACAAAGAAGTAATGACACCATGTATTCAATGAATGATCTATTGAATATAATTGTAATTTAATTTTCCGGTAGTTATTTTCATGAAATTTTATCAATAATGAGATGTAGGAAACAACCTGATCTACCTAAAAGATTACACATCCAACCCTGATACCAAGGAATCAAAATATACCCAAATCTTTGTCTTGAATCTTAGAATATCATTCTGAATGTCATTGTAAGTAAATAATTAATCTGTTGAAATTATATCTGAAATTCACTATTTTATTTAAATGAAACAAATTTTCCATTAAAATATCTTATTGGTGAAGCTAGTAATTAGAATTCATGAACAAGTCATCAGTAATAACCATATATGAAAACTAATAATGTATCTCAAATAATTTATTTAGAAGATTCCAAGAAATCCCAACCTCTACCTTTTCTAGATCTATAGGTTACATTTTTCTGGAATTCCATGGCCATAAAAATGTTCCTCTGTATCAAAAAATCACACATTGAGTGTTTTTAATACATATGATGATCTTTTAAATTTCCTAACATAGTCACCATGTTTTCTCATGCTCATCCATTTTCCTTGAATACACTAATATATAATCCATTGAAACCAACACAATTGAATCCATTTATACAAGAAATATCCAATTCATCAATTCCATATTGATATCAGCTGAATTTGTAAGACCTGAATGAATAAGAACATACTCATAATGGCCATATATACTAATGATAGCTATATTTAGAATAACATCCTTTCGAACACGCAATTGGTGATATATCGAATGCATGTCAATTTTAGATAACATAGGAAATCCCTAATATATTTTGGAAACATTATAAATTAATGGAAATGTATTCCAAATCATTAAAATAACTTGTAAATGTGTACAATATTCTAAATAAATCCAAGATGTTACGTATTACTTTTTTCTCAAACAAGACTGGTGCTTTCATTTGAGATGTACTATTCAAATTGAACCCTTTACAAACCAAATATATATACTAGAATTTTAAATCCATTAATAGATGTAGGTAACATAAATTAAAATTATAGTGATATAATAATAGTCCATGGAAAGAGATCAATCAAAAAATCCACTTCTCTTGTCGGTGGTAACCAATAGAAATTAGTGAGAATAATGAAATTACAAAAAATATTATGTTTTGATATAAATATGGTTTATTTCTATAAAAATTTTGTAATTTTATATTATTTATTACTATGTTTAATGGCTAGGTTACAATTATCATAAAACAGTTAAAATTGATCTTTCGTACAAACTCTGTTTTGTGTGCATAGTTAGGCAAATCAGTGTTTCTTAAAGCACAAGTCAAGTTGGTATTGCATGTAGCACATGAAAAGTTGGTATCATGTGTGAAATAAATGTTTGAATTGTTTTTTAATATATATATATATATATAACTATTTCTAGTGTCATGTGAAATGAAATTATTGAAAAGTTAAATTATTTCAAAAAGTAATAATTCTTAAAATATTTTTGTGTAACATTAAAAACCTTGATAAGATTATGATCAACATAAATATGTTAGATACATAACATTACACTCTGTATTCCCGGTTCCAATGATCCATCTATTTTCTACACATCAAATCTAAGGACTAGAATAGAATGTTTTTTAACTCCATGTTTGAAAAAATAAATACCATTTTGAATAACATTCCTGTCTTCATTGGATTCATAATTCATCATAATATTACAAATAAATTGTTAAAATCCACAACACACTAATGTATGGTAAAAAATTTCTAGGGTTCATAAAAAATTGAGGAAATATATCCCCTTTGAAAATAAAACAACTGAACTAATAAATCCATTATAGATAAATAAATATATAGTGATTGAGTAAAATTTATTACAAATAGAAAAGTATCTAATGAAATGACAAAAATTCAATGTAGTTATCATAAACCAAAACCAACAACTATATGAATACCTCGACAACCAACAAAACTTGTAGAATCTCCCAAAATATCCATGCTCTAACTCAAAAATCCTTTCCCATGTATCATGATGTGTCACTAATGAATTGAGATACATTTTATAACCAATGTCATGGTATATAACATTTGAAAACAAAAAAATGATCCCAATCATGGGGTGATTAAAAAACTCAAAAGGATTTATCCAATGAATTCCTGATCGTACCATGATTGACTGTTTTATTCCACCCTTACATAGCTATTTTAAAGTAGTTTTGTAATGAATATTCCAAATATAATAATAAATTGAAATTTATGATTGAATATATTAATTAATGTTAATAAATATTATAATGGGAAATATGACTTGTTTTTATTATTTCAATGTAGGTGGAGATGATTTGGAGGGCCCTTGATGAAGTGGAAGAAAAATGGGCCAAAATTGCATGGATCCATGGACATCTTTCCACTGTTTTGAATAGTACGAGAAATACGTGATTTTAAATGGTCTGATATTTTTTGGACCGATCCAAAATTTTATATTCTACATTTCATATCAAGGAATGAAATTTTGATTCGGCTTTTATGGGGCCCATCCAAACTGATATGTCCGAGCCACCGAATATGCACAAAGTCAAAAGTGGTGTTCTATATTTTGTCAATATCACGATCTGTAATTGTCCAAATGGTGCCAAAAAATTTTTGGTGGTATAAAAGACGTGAGGATAAAACTTTACAGTTTTTTCAAAAGAGATATTCTACTGTCTGATAGCCTAAAACCTTTCTCCATGTGGTTTATCAAAATCTGGGTGCCCAAAAGCACTTCTCATTTTGACTATAAAAAGACACATTGGGAACCCCATATAAAAGTTCGGCCAGGAGGCAAGGTGCTACCATTTTGGATTCCCCAAGGATTATTCTAAACAACCCTAGAAGTTCTGGATGCTATGATAATTTCTACTTCAACATCTTCTTCTTCTTCCTCTCCCATGGGTTTCTAAACCCCTCGTGATCAACCAGGGAGAAACGTGATGTAAATCCCAAGCTTCATATTTTTAATATTTGAATCATCATTTGAATTCCAGGATGTTGTGTTGTTTTTCATCATCCCTTATTCTTATTTTACTGAGTTATGTACTGGTATGTCATTCTGAACTCATATGATCATGTTTGGGGGTACCCATTCATGTGATGTTTCACTAACCATTCACCACTTTCTTTCCCCCCTTCCAATTGTGGTAGTTGTGTGGTTCATATTGGTCAATTGAACTCACATAATCACTATCAAGGTCATGCACATTTATTTCATGGTATCACAATGAAATAACATACATACCTGGAAAGCACATCGAGTTCATCATTTGTTACCTTGGTGAGTTTCGATTATGATGTCGAACACAAATCACTCACTCATCGGCGGTGTTCGGTGAATCATTATGTGTTTTCGACTGAACCATAGGAGGTATCCTAGTATAAACTCAGTAAAATTCTGGTTCTGGGTGTTACAAACCAAATATTTAAATATCATAACCGTATATCATGAAGCAATGAAGGATAAACATCATGAGAGAACCGTGGGTTGATCACACTTAATTAATCTTGTTCATTTCAACTTTGTTTTATCACTTTCATTTTCTGTTGTCATCTTTAATCATCAACCCCAAGAATTATAAAACCCCATTTCTCTTTTTACCTTCATAATAAAAACCACATTTTGGAATTAATGTTCTAATGCTCCATCGAGAGATGACTTTGGGTTGCTGCTATACTACAAAAATTCTACTCAAAATCAAACAACTAATTTGACGCGCTTGACAACGCGATAAAATTTTGGCACCATTGACGGGGAGCAAAGATCAATTTTTTATATTATTTCCTTTTATTTATTTATTTTACTTCTTAATTATTACTCCTTTAAATACCCCACCCCCATTTGATTGTTTTTGTTTTGGGTTTTGTCTTTATTTTTTCATATTTTTGTTTGTTCTTTATCTCTATCTCTTTCTCTCTCTCTCTTCTTCTCCATATCCCTCTATAATTATATAGTATAACATTATATTCTTATTTCTCTGTTATTATTTTTTTATCCATCTCAAATAAAAAAACACAACAAAAAAATCAATCAATCAAACTGGACATCATTGTTGCATGACAATCTCTGGTAAAGAAACACTACTTGAATTTGATCCTGAAATTGAAAAGTAACTTCACACACAAATAATGGAATATAGAGAATGTCAATAATTAAATAACATTGAGGAACCCCTTGTGGAACCTCTAGTGGTCCTAAACCAATCCAAAATTGAACCTAGTCAAACCCAAGAAAATATGGCTGCAAATAACCGAACTTTAAAAGAACTAACCACCCCTGATGTGGAGTACCAACCTGAGTACATCCAATATCCCGAGGAAGCATCCAACATTGATCTTAGATCATGTCTCATCCACCTTCTTCCTAAATTCCATGGTCTTCCCGATGGGACCCTCATAAACACCTTGCGGAATTTCACATAGTGTGCTCCACCATGAAACCCCAAATTGTGTCTGAGGACTTAATTAAGTTTTGGGCCTTCCCTTTCTCCCTTGAGGGTGTAGCGAAAGATTGGATATAGTATTTGAATTCCAAAATTGGGTGATGGAATGACATAAAAAGACTCTTTCTAGAGAAGTTATTCCCTGCCTCCCTAACTGCATCAATTACGAAAGAAATCTGTGGAATTAGGCAATAACAAGGATAGACCCTTCATGAATACTGATAGTGATTCAAAACACATTGTTTAAGATGCCCCCACCACCAGATTAGTGAACAAAATATAATTCAATACTTCTATGAGGGACTTATCCCCATGGATCGTGGAATGATTGTTGTTGCAGCTGGTGGTGCCCTAGTTGACAAAACTACTTCTTCCACTCGTGACTTAATAGCCAACATGGCTCAAAATGCATAACAATTTCATACAAGATAAATTACACCAACCTGAGGAGTTTATTATGTAAGTCATTCATCCCTAGAACAAAAGGTAGATACTAAACTTGGTTAGATGCATGCCCTTCTAAGGCAATTATCTCAAGAACAAGGTAACTCGCACTCTTCTTCTATTCCATTACATTTTAGTATTTTTTTTGATAACAGTCATATTTCTGACCAGTGCCCACAACATCAAGATTCATCTGAGTATAGTGCAGTGGTGTTCCCAAGGCGTCCATTCCAACAAGCACCTCCCTTAATGAAAGAACAATTCAGGCCAAATCCAAATCCAGGGTGGCAAGCACAACCCCAGTACCAATAAGGAGGAAACTCAAGAATCACCATGCAGAATTGGTATCAAAAAGGCCAAGGTATGCAACCTTCTTATCCATCAACATCTCAAAACAATCATCCTCCTCCCAAATCTGAAACAAGACTCGAGGATATGGTGAAGAAAATGGAAACCCAGAACCATCAGTTCTAATAGACCACACAATCGACAATTCAAGACCTACAAACTCAAGTGGGATAATTGGCGAACACCATCGGTGAGGTTATGATGTAAGGGTCTGGACAACTACCATCCCAACCCATTAACAATCTGAAGGACAAAGTTAATGTATGTGAAATTACACTTTGTGGAGGTAAAGAATCTTCTCCATCTACTAATTCTATGAAACAGGTATGTCCCCCTCTTGAAAACACTCTTTCCCAACCCTCAAAAATTTTATTTAATGAAAAACAAAATAAAATGGGAAATCAAATTATCGTTGATGGTTCAAATGAAAAATCCATTCCTCTTCCTTTCCCACAAAGACTCTCTAAATCTAAGAAATATTATGATAATGATATTGATAATGAGATAATGGATACATTTAAAAATGATCAAGTCAATATTTCTTTTTTGGATGAAGTCATGCAAATTCCTCATTATGCCAAATTTCATAAAGAACATTGCACGTATAGATGAAGGCTGAAGGGGAATGAGAGAGTCAACATGGGTACAAATGTCTCAAACTTGATTCAACATGGATTACAAACCATATGCAAGGATCCAGGAACATTCACGATACCATGTACCAAAGGGGAGACCTTATTTTCTGATGCTATGCTAGATTTAGGTGCGTCCATTAATGTAAAGCCTCACTCAGTGTATACTTCACTAGAGGTTGGATATCCTAAACCAACTGGCATTTTCCAGCAACATTCCAATCGGATTACAATGCATCCAAAAGAAGTGATTGAGGATGTTCATGTCAGAGTGAAGAATCTCATCTTCCCCTCTGATTTTTATATTCTTGAGATGGAAGATACCAAAACACAAGGACACACTCCTATCATACATGGGAGGCCATTTCTCAAAACAGCAAAGACGATCATCAACGTTCACAATGGTACACTGTCCATTTAATTTGGAGGAGAAAAGTTATGTTTTAACATCCTTGAGTCTATGTAACAACACGTTGATGAACACTCCACTCTTCATGTATATTCGATGGAAGTTCTCTCAAATGATGCACACAAACACAATTCTCTCCTCAACCAAACTCTAATTAATTCTTATTTTTCACCCTTGGATAATTTTAGTTTTGACTCATATTTTGAGTGTTGTGTGGGTTCTAAAAATTGTAAATTTTTTTGCTTTATTTGATGAGTGTGTTCATTCTGAGGTACCCATGATCATCGATGATTCTGCAAATCTAATTTCTATAGAATCTCAATCTTCAGAGAATAAACATGAGTAGATAGACAGTTTAATGGACCTCATTCCCACTAAATCCCCTCCCTCAATATAGGAACCACTAGTGTTGGAATATAAAAAAATTCTTTATAATTTAAAATTTTCATATCTTGAAGGTATTAACCAATTTCCCATCATTATTTCCAATAACCTCTCTCCACAACAGGAATAGAAATCGCTCAAACATTTGAGGGAGTGTAAAAAGTCAATAGGACGGAAATTATCTGATATTGCCGGGATTAGCCCATCTATTTGTATGCATAATATACTTTTGGATGATGAGGATAAACCCATTAGACAGTCTCAACACTGGTTGAATCCCAATCTCCTTGAAGTGGTAAAATTGGAAGTTAGTAAATTACATGATGCGGGGATCATTTATCATATATCTGATAGTAAATGGGTTAGCCCAGTGTAAATTGTGACAAAAAAATAGGAATAAAAGTTGTGTCAAATGCAAGGAATGAATTGTTTCCAACACGTGTGCAAAATAGTTGGACAGTCTGTATTGACTACTATCGACTGAATCAAGCCCCGCAGAAGGACCACATTTTATTACCTTTCATTGACCAAATGTTAGAACGATTGGGTGGTAAGTACCATTATTGTTTCCTTGATGTCTATTCAGGTTATTTACAAATCCAAATAGCCCATGTGGATCAAGAAAAGACCACATTTACCTTTCCATTTGGCACATTGGCATATAGAAGGACGCCATTCGGTCTATGTAATGCTCCTGGTACTTTTCAATGATGTATGTTGAGTATTTTTTTCTGAGTACCTTGAGAGTTGTATAGAAGTATTTATGGATGATTTCACGGTATATGGATCTTATTTTATGATTTTTTTGGAACACCTAGGTCATGTCCTCTGCCGCTGCATTGAAAAAGATCTTGTTTCAAATTATGTGAAATTCCATTTTATGGTTGAGCGGGGGATATTTCTTGGGCATGTCATTTCATATAAGGGAATTAAAGTTGATAAATCTAAAATTGAATTTATTTCAACCCTTCCATATCCAAAATTTTTAGTGAGGTGCGATATTTCATGGGACATACTGGTTTTTACCTCCGATTCATTAAAGGCTTTAGTAAGATTTCACTTCTATTGTCTCAGTTATTGAAAAAAGAATCTGAGTTTGTGTTTGATAAAAATTGTGAGGATTCATTCAATTCAATAAAAAATATTCTCACATCACCTCCCATAATCCAACCACCAATGTGTGATCTCCCCTTCGAACTTATATGTGATTCCTCTAACATTGCAGTTGGGGTGGTTTCATCACAAATGGTTGAGAAGGCTCATCATGTCATTGTATATGCCTCGCGTACCCTTGACTCTGCCCAGGTAAAATACAAAACCAATGAAAAAGAAATTCTTTCTATTTTTTCGTTGGAAAAATTACGTTCATATATTCTCAGGTAAAAAATCATCATCTTCTCTGATCATGCTGCCCTTTATCTCCTCTTAAAGAAAACTGAAGCCAAACCCCGCCTCATTCGATGTTTGCTCCTCCTCCAGGAGTTTGACCTTGAGACTAGAGATAAGAGAGGGGTGGAGAATGTGGTAGGTGACCACATTAGTAGGATTTCGACACCATTGTACAATCATGTTGACTCACCCATACCCATTGGATAATTCTTCCCTCATGAGAACCTTTGTGATGTTGTGGACCTTACCCCTGGTATGCGGACATTGTGATTTTTCTAGAAACATCTAGGGTCCGCACTGATTTTAGAATTTCACAATCCTAGAGACTTAAACATGATTCTCTATGGAACATTTAGGATGGCCCATATTTGTGGAGGATCTGTAGTGACTAGGTTGTTCGTAAGTGTGTCCCTGACCATGAGTTCACCCCTGGTTTGACCTTCTCCCTCACTTTGGCATGCAGGGGCCACTTTGGCTCTCAACGTACAGCTTAAAAGGTCCTTGACTCAGGAAATTATTGTCCAACATTATATTGGGATTCCCATAGATTTTTCCAGTCATGTAGTTGTTGTTAATTCATAGGGAATATCTCTAAGAGGAATGAAATGCCCCAACAGCCCATGTTATTTTGTGAGATCTTTGATGCACGGGGAATTGACTTTAGGGGGCCTTTTCTAAATTCATTTGTCTATGTGTACATTTTATTGGCTATTGACTATGTATCTAAATTGGTGGAAGCAAAGGCCACCAAGATCGATGACTCTCGAGTGGCTGTTGATTTTGTGAGGTCCCAAATTTTTAATAGTTTTTTTTATCAAGATTCATCATTAGTGATCATGGTTCACATTTTTGCAATCACAACATGAAAAAATTTCATCGTAAGTATGGGGTTGATCATAAAATCTCCACTGCATATCACCCCCAAACTAAAGGAAAAGTATAAATATCAAACTGGGAATTTAAACGAATCTTGGAAAAAACGGTACAACCCAATAGAAAAGATTGGTGTTTGTGCTTGGATGATGAACTTTGGGAATACCGTAATTCTTTAAAAACCTCAGTCGGAATGTCACCATATAGAATTATGTTTGGAATGGATTTTCAACTCCTAGTGGAGGTAGAACACTATGCATATTGGGCTGTTAAACAATGTAATATGATCCACTCAGATGCAGGTGAGAAAAGAAAGCTGCAGATTCAAGAGTTGGATGAAATTCGACATGATGAATATGAGAACCACCAGATCTAGAAAAATAAGAAAAAGGTTATTCATGATAGCGTGATTCATCAGTGGAAGTTCTATATTGGTGAGAATTTCTTCATGTACAATTCCAAGATTAATCTCCACCTAGGTAAGCATTGTTCCCGATGGATCGGTCCTTATACTGTTACTAATGTTTACCCTATTGGTGCAATAAAAGTTTTTCATGAGCTGAGTGGATGAATTATTACCATCAATGGGAAGAAAATTAAACACTTATATGATGATTTTTTTTGAAAAATATGGTGGAGGAAATCCACCTTATCGATGCATTATACCAATAGAACACCCCAGGTTTTATCATTCTTTATCACATTCTCAATTATTTCATTGAGGACACTGTGCATTCAATGTTTGTGTGGGGGGGGGGGGGTGGATACATTCCTAGGTTAGTTAGGAATTTTCATTGTTTTCTAGTTTTTTCTCTTTTTTGCCTTCTTTATGGTATTTTCATTTTCCCCATCAACAATTTCAAAGATTGATGATTTAGTGACCATAAAAGGGGGAATGTAAAAATGCCATAACGAAGGTTAAAAAGAGTATTTGTATGAATTTAACATCAAGGATTGATTTTATTTTTTTAGTGAATTATTTTTCATTCAATGATATAAATGGTCATTCCTATGTAAAAACATTGAGATGATTGATGCCCCTTGTGTAAGTAGTTTTTGGGAAAAATGTTTCACTAATATCTCCACAAATATTTTCACAAATCCACAATGTGTGATTATTTCTAACAAAATATAAGGTAAATATATGTTGGGTTAATATTTTTCAGCTTTAAATGATATTTCCATACGTTCGTTCCTTATCCGATCTGTTTCATTACTGTACCAGATTGACAAATGTCTGTGTACCTAATGTCTGACTGTTGTACACCCTCAAAAAATAAAAAATAAAAAAAATGTTGTGCCTTGTTCAGGTCAAAAACCACTCCAGCTCAACCTTTGATCTTGTTATTACTATTGAAATTAGTGTCTTGAGGATATCAAACAAGGGTTGAGAGATGAGTGTGATATTTGTTCCATATGCACTTCTAAAAAAATAAATAAAGAGGTGAGGGACAAAATGTGCAACATATGGGGATATCTAGGTCAGGAGATTATAGTTTGACTTATAGGAATGCTTAAGTGGGTGGGTCTTGAAATATGATTGCATATTATGTAGGATAGGTTTTGTGAAAAATCATTTAAAGATGAATAAAGTTAAAATAACCTATATTTATTTGATAGAAAGTGGGAAGAATAGCATGGAATGGATTTCACACATAAAAATGGAGAGCTTTTTTAATGGTTTACTTTTTAATTCTTTTCTCATATTGGTGTCATAAATATCTTTTAATTTTATTGTGATATGATTTATGAGACATCTTTTTCCATTTTCACTGGGAAGAACTCCTTGGTGCAGTTCATGCATTGATCACATTACATTGGTGAATTAAAATTTCGTCAAATGATAAATATTCATGATGTTGGAAATATATATATATATTTTCATCATTTTATTTTGATATGTGACTTTTCCATAGGAGTGAAAATGTTTATGTTTCGGGGTGTGATCGTACCACGATTCACTGTTTTATTCCACCCTTACACTGCTATTTTAAACTAGTTTGGTAATGATAATTCCAAATATAATAAAAAATTTCACTTTATTTTTTAATCAAGTAATTAGTTTTAATAAATATTAGAATGGGAAATGTTAATTTTTTTATTATTTCAATGTAGGTGGAGATGATTTGAAGGGCCCTTGATGAGGTGGACGAAAAATTGGCCAAAATTGCATGGATCCATGGACATTTGTCCACTGTTTTGAGTTGTACAAAAAATCCGAGCATCCGAATGGGCTGAAATTATGCAGGAAGATCCAAAATTTAATATTCTACATTTAATATAGAGGAAAAAAATCTTGATTCGTCTTCTATGGGGCCCATCCGAACTGATCTGTCCAAGCCATCGAATATGCACAATGTCAAAAGTGGTGTTCTGTAATTTATCAATATCTCAATCTGTAGTTTTCCAAATGGTGCCAAAATTTCAGTGGGGATATAAAATACATGGGGATACAACTTTAGTGTTTTTAAAAAAGAGATATTCGACTGTATAATAGACAAAAACCTTTCTCCAAGTGGTTTATCAAAATCTGGGTGCAAAAAACCACTTCTCATTTTGGCTATAAAAAGACACCTTGGGCGCCCCATTTAAAAGTTCGGCCAGGAGGCAAGGTGCTGCCATTTTGGATTCCCCAAGGATTCTTCTCAACATACCAAGATGTTCTAGAGTCCTTGTGATGTGCGACTTCATCATCATCTTCTTCATCCTATCCCATGGGTTTCTAAACCCCTTGTGATCACCTGGGGAGGAAAATGATGTAAATCTCAAGTTTCATGTTTGTAATATTTGAATGATCATTTGAATTCCAGGTTGTTGTGTTGTTTTTCATCATCCTATATTATTATTTTATTGATTTATGTATTGGTAAGTCATGCTCAACTCATATGACCATGTTTGGGGGTACCCATTCATGTGATGTTTCAGACACTGTTCACCACTTTCTTTTCCCCTTCCAATTGCGGTGGTTGTGTGGTTAATATTGGTCAATTGAACTCACATAATCATTTTCAAGGTAATGAAAATTTATTTCATGGTATCAAAATAAAAAAACATAACAACCCTGGATGACAAATCGCATTCTTCATGTGTTGCCTTGGTGAGTTTCGGTTATGATTTCGAACACAAATCACTCACTCATCGTCGATGTCTGGGGAATCATTGTGTGTTTTTGACTAAACCATAGGAGGTATCCTAGTATGAACTTAGTAACATTATGTATATAGGAGTTACAAACCAGGAATTAAAAGATCATAACCCTATACATGAAGTGATGAAGGATAAACATCATGAGAGTAACCCGAGTTGATCACACTTAATTAATCTTGTTCATTTCTACTTTTTTTATCACTTTCATTTTCTATTGACATCTTTAATAATCAAACACAAGTATTATAAAACCCCATTTCCCTTTTTACAATCATAATCAGAACCATATTTTGGAATTAATGATCTAAGGCTCCGTCGAGAGATGACCTTGTGTTGCTGCTATACTGCAGAAATTCTAGTAAAATCGAACAACTAATTTGACGCACTCAACAAGGTGATCAATTCCCAACTGAACTATTATAATAGAACATGTTAGCACATTTATATAAATAAAATAATGTAAAATAATTTTATAAATTTATATCAAAACCAAAACCATTTATAATATAAAAAATTTACATACAAACCAGACAAGTTTTTCATAACATTTTTGAAATCCATTTTCGATAAGATATTACATTTCACACAACCACTAATGGATAACAAGAAGATAGTTAAATACTCATGAGTTTTTCTCTTTGGTATATCATTTCCTCACTATTTTATAATATAGAATGTTCCCAATGGAACAAACCCATTTAAAATGGTCATGTCACTGAAAATGAACAGATGCCAAATATTTATGCCAAACACCATTCAATCACATTTGTGTCCTACCATTTCAATAAAACAATAATTTCAATGAAAAAATTTCAACAATCCATTATCAAAAATCAAAACCAAAAAATGATTTTATAATCATAATTTTAATAATATATTAACAATTTCACTTTCCACAAAAAACCAATGTTCACAATTTTGAAACCATCACTAAAGTGTATTTTCATAAATATTTGAAAACAAATATCATAATTAAATTCCTGAGTCTCAATGAATTTGATATAAATCCTTCATGATATATCTAATAGGAGTTGAGATTGAATCCCCCGACCTTGAAAACATAGGATAAAATAAATAACATCACAAATTGTTCATCAAACTGAATTAAAACTACATACAAAATCATTATTTATTCATCCCCATTAATGGTAAATCCATATAACATCAATATTGGTACCCAAAAAAAGTAATATTTCCACAAGGGACTAGATTCATGAATCCAAGAGAGGGAAGAGTGGGATGATGAATTACAGGAACCATGAAATGTCACTTATTGAGGAATCTGACCTCCAACAAACCAAGATTCACAAACATATCCCTCCTAGATCAATAAGAATGTTATACACAACCATAGGTGGGATAAGATTTAGAGTTAAGACCTGTTTATTTGAATAAATCATGTCTATGGGTTTGAATCAAATTAGATCTACTAAATATGGATTTAATTTTTAATGTAGCATAATAAAGGCACATAGTTTGAAAAAACATTTGGTAACTTTGCAATATACACAGGCTCTAAACACCCATCACATGGCTAGATCACATGGTTATAGAAACTATGTTCAAAATAGGCTAAATCCATTTTACACACTATTTCAATTTTTCCATGGTGGATTAATAGTTTTGAAAAATTTTGTGCATAAAATTGTGCCTACCCAGTGCACACTGTTTCTGTTACAAGGTTTCATGGGAGGTTTTCCAAGGATTCTAATCCCCATTCTCAAAATGTGAACCTAAAAAAATAATTAATAAATTTCCAAATCACCTTCAAACCTCCTAAAATACAACACAATAACTTTATAAAATTAAAATAAATAAATTGAGGGTTAATTACCTAAAATCAAAGATTGTTGTAGTTCTGGTTCTGTAATTTTACTAATTATACATATGACAACCCTGCTTTTATTACAAACATAAACACGATATATTATATAAAACTTCACTTGATACAAAAAATAAGATCGAGAGGTTTAGTGACTTTGGGTCTTAGGACCATTAAATAAAAAAAGAAACATGACATACAACATCTTCATTGAAAACATCCTTTACATGACCACTAAATTCCCTTGTACTTAGCATTGCATGGGATAACCTGAGGACATGCATAAGAAAATGGTGAGCTATAAAGCCTAGTAAGGGAGTACACATGGAATAAAACGAGGAGTATAATACATGTTAGTCAATAGGAATATGAATAGAGAATATAAGAAACATGTACATAAAGGCATGGTAAATCATGATAATCATAACATGGAAATGTGGCAACAACACTTAACATGGAATTAGCATGAGCCAAGGCTCATTGCTCCTGGAGCATGAGTAAATACTCATTGCACATAAAGCACGAGTAAACCCTCGCTGCAAATGAATTAGCATGAGTCAACACTCATTGCACATGACGTATCATGATACTATACTTTACCCAATGCATTGGAGCACTATAAGGGCGTACCCTTCTCAACATTTCATTTCATGCATAAGTGTGCCACATGGATCATAAAACATGGATTCATAAAACATAATCATTTATTCCATGATAAAGAAATGTAGAATTCATACATGAAACTTTACAATCAATATGTAAATGTTCATAAAGGTGAATACCCTTGATGGAGAAATGGGCATGGTATTCACTACACAATGACATTGGCTTAATAAATCGTTGCGATTTCAGCAGCATAATAGCGTGACATAAGAATTCATAAAAAAGGTTGACGAGAGAGAAAGGGGTTCCTCATCATATTTACTTGTAATGGACAGTAAGGAGGTCATATAGATACATGTCCCAACAATTGTAATGTAATTTAGATTCATGATACAAAATTATTGCTTGAATGTAAATGAGGAGAGATAATTTACTTTTGGAATTTCGGCATAGTAACTGGTGTACATGGGAGGAATTTAATGAGAGAGAAAGGGTCTCCCATCATTCAAACATAAAGAGGGAAGTATGAGAGAGGATAGAAACCATACCCCAACATTTATAATTGAAATTAAATGGGGAAAACAACATAAAGAAAATTGGACAAAAATGAGAAAGGAAGAAAAACCCTTACGTGGAAGTGTGCTTCCAAAGGCTAGAGAGAGGCTTGTGAGAGGATTATTGGGAGCTTGAGTGGGTTTGTATAGGAAAGGTGAGGGAATTATTTATTATTTAGGTTTGGGACCCCTTATATTAAATTAATCCAAACCACAAACCATCCCATTGTTTTTTCACATGTGTTTTGGAAAAGGGAAGAGGAAAATAATATTTTATAAGGCCAAAGTCCGAACTTCTAAAAATAATAAGGTTTCTTATGTGGAGGTGAGTCACACTCCCATGGAAATTAATTTAAAAAGTCAAAGTGTGGAATAAGTCTTGAGGGGTCCATTAATGCTTTGAAAAATAAGTCAAACAAACAAAAATTACATTATTTCAATGGTAAAACATATATTGGACGTACATAAAGACTATAGTATTTTATTACATCACTATTGGGTCATTATGATGTCATAAAACACATTATATATTTAAACGGTATTTAATTTTTACCCAAAAATTTGACTGTCTCTGAAAATTATGAAAAATTCACCGTTGGATAATTTCAACGTCCTGATTCCAAAAATAACATTTATTTTATCTAAATAGTTTTCTAAATATGTTACTTTTTACTTGTAAAATAAAAACCAACATTTATAGAAAATTCATGGGTTTTGAAAAAAATGGCTTCCAATCCTTAATAAAAATTTTAATTGTATTCAAAAAACTATAAGATCATTTATATTTAATAAAAATTACATTAATTATAATATTATTATTTTATTAAAATATTATTTAATTTAAAAATCCCTTAATTTAATAAAATATATTTCTTAATTAAATAATAACTAAAAACAACATTTGTACTTTAAATACTATTTACAATGTATCAAAAATGACTAGAAATTTTATTCATTATTATATAAAAAAATAATGTACATGAACATAGTACTACTTATTTGTTACATAACCCCTTAAAACAGCCTTATACGACCTAAGGGTAAGGTGTGCGATGGTGAAAGACTCTTGGGATGGCTCAGATAACATCGATCGAGTGGTTATTTCAGCCAACTTCCACATTTCCCGTAGACGGTCACGTTCGAGCATGACATGATGATGCTCAGCTTGGGTTTGGTCAAGGGAGAATCCCAAAGACGCCACCTCATTTCCGAGCTCCGACAAATGGGCTTCGTATGGGGAAATTCTACTAGACGAGGCCATCACTTCATTTGTCTGGGTAAATTGGATTTGTTAAAGTCCTATATTTATAGTAATCATGTGATTACTGTTCAACGACTATATTAGCAATGGTAAAAATTCTTAACATAAATCCAACGAAGCTGACATCTTATAAAAATATTTTTCATAAAGATACATTTAATTGGATCAATAGGGATTTTCCATTAATGAATCTTTGGGTCGTTGCAGTACATTTATCATGGTAAAATATTCTCCAAAATTTAAATATGATTTTAATTTATATTATATTCATTAAAAATGTATTAGATTAATATATATAAGTTAATTATAGAAAATGAAATACATAGTTTAGGAGATGATATGTTGTATGTATGAATGAATTTTGTTCAAATTTGGGTGATTGATAGAAAGCATATAATGTAAATATTAATTATCCTTTTAATAATAATAAAAATTTAACATATATAATTTATATTAATCCATTTCCACCCTTATACTATGGGGAAAATTAATATAAATGAGAATCATTTCACATAACTAAGTGGAGAATGTAGTCCCAACAAACAAAAAATTGACGTTAATGTTTTAAAAAATATTATAATGTAAGATTTTATATGTAATGTTATATTTCCATAATTATGTTTAGATCATAAATATCATATAAATTCATTAAATATATCATAAATACCTTCCATGTAATGTGTTAGAGAAAATAATTCATATCAGGAGATAGTAGTTCATCATTCACATGAATGAAGGTTCTGTTAACCTTTAGATGGAAGTGGATATGAATATAGGTTACGAAATTTACATAGTAATATCTTATTATTTAGGTCATTTTGGTCTAATTATTTTTTCATATTCTTAAAATATTTTTAGTAGTTAGAATAAGAAGTAATATGAAGATAAATTGTTAAAAATGTTACCACTTTTTCATGAAACCACTTTAGGTATGATGTAAATTCTAAATAGAATGGCTTGTGAACTACAAATTTCCTCAAACTTGTGAGTATTAATATAATGAATTATTTTTATTATTATTTGAATGAGAAATATTCATTAGGTGTGTAAAGTGGATAGGAGATTTTGTGGCATTTATAATTGGTGGAGGGGACATACATGAATTTTTTTAAAATAAATTGTTCTACATCCAATTTTGTCAATCTAAAAGCCTTAAAAAGATATTATTATTAAACATTTTAGGTTATATTGTCGATATATGTCCATGTAATTTTATTAGTAAATTTATTCTCTCATTTTTAACTCTTAACTTCTCTTTTCAACCATCGGAAAACCCATTTCACTGTTAATTTCGTTAATGAATTTTTTGTTGTTTTATTTATTTTCTATTATAAAAAATTAGGTGGAACATATTATAAAACAATAATTAGTTTTATTTCAAATAAGATATCAATTTTTCTATAATTATTTTATTGTTGTTTTAGAACCCAATTTTAAATTAAATTTAAAGATGTGTTTCAAGTATGATTTGTCAAAAAAAATCAAAATATTACTTAGTTTCTATATTATAATTAAATATGGTGATGATTTAAATGGCATAAATTCGATAAATTTTAATATTTTTGAAATAATTTTAAAATAAATAAAATTAAAAATATAATTTAACATTTTAAATAATTCAAATTAATATTTAGATTTAAATAAAAATCCTTATTTTGTAAAGGAACTAATCCGTAAATGAATAACATGTGAGTAAGACATGGAATTATGGAAACACGTAGGCAAATAATGATTTCCATGGTATTCATGGAATCAATACTAGGGACATCATATTGAATAAATTCCTTTAAAAAATAGATAAACCCTTCTCTAACTCTGTATTATGGAACTGAGTGACCCACGTTCCATCCATGAATTACTAAACTGAGTAACCCTTATTCCATTACTATATTACTGAACCGAAAAACACTCATTACATTCATATATTATCTCAGGAGATATAAACCATTACCAAATTCATTGGAGGGAGATATACATCACACTTAATATATAATGAAATCATATTAACATATAATGCCTCGGCCTTAAACATTACTTAATATTTAATTAAATGAATAATTCCCATTGAGGAAATTTTCAGGATTAGAGTTTTAGATAATTATATCATAACTGTTACATCTCAAAATATTACACAGTAGATACTTCTACAATGATTCCCTTTTTCATTTTTTTTACAAAACATGGACTCTTAAAAATAGGAGTCATGTCGAGTTCCATGTTTAAGACATCATTAATTTTCATTGATCCCATCCTTGACCCTATTCCACATTTTGTCCTGTGAAAAACATTTCAAAAAAACTTGGGATGTGCATAAAAAGCTAATTAAGGGATACATAAAGAAGGAAAACTATTTGTTTTTCAAAACAACTAGTAAACCATGAATACTTTATCAACGTAATATTTTTCACCTTTATGAATTAGTAAATACACTTCACTGAATAAAAGATCATTACATACCATTTGGTAAACTAAATATTACCATAAAACCCATATAAAGAACACATAACATATAAAGGTAACTTAAGACATAAACATACATAAATGGAATAACCATACGGTCGAATTCCACACATATCACTTAATGGAATAGCCATTCGACAGACTTCTATAACCAATGAATTGGAGGTTATATCATAACCACCCATCCTGGTATTGACTGAACCACCCGTCATAAGTTTTATCATGTAACCACACTTCAAATGTCCATGTACCATTATAAAATCATAAGACATAAAAAAATAATGGAAAGAAAAAATTTCCACATTTCGATCACAATATATCACTTAAATATATTGACATAAAAAATCCATTATAAAAACAATTTTCAATACCAAAATACATAAAAGAGTATATGGTATTTATTTCATTTTAAAAACCTTACGACTTGTTGAGGAAGCAAAAGACCAAATAATAATCGCGGCGGCGAAAAAGGTCACTGTCACCGCGTACATTAAAATAAAAATTCCTTTTTGTTATTTAGTAAAATGATTTTTTGAAAAAATTTCTCTTTGAATGAAATGAAATTTCAAAGGTGTTTTATAAAATTTATAAAATAATGTCTTGTATTAGAACAAAATATGCCTCAATGAAAGGAGATTGAGACAAAGCCCCGTACCTCATGTCCGACTTGACTCGATCACACTTTAATCTCCTGAATAATTAACTACTGTTAATTTCTATTTTCTTAAGAACCCTTTTCATCCTCATTAATTCTTTTATATCCCTTATTTTTATGTTATAAACATTATGTAATCATTTAAGTTAATAATGTTAGTTTTGTCGATATTTGGTTCTTATGTGAAAAATAGACTTCTTACAATTACATGGTATTCATGTGGTCAAAGGTTCATTATATATAGAATGATAATACTGATTTTGATATCATATATATTATATATATCCATCATATACACGTATTTATAATAGTACATAACATTTAGAGGTAAGAAATGAAATGCACCGTTCATGGAGATTGTATGCTGTACGTACGCATGAACGCTACTTTCATTTTATTTCATATTTAATGGAGTGCTATAATAAGAATATAAAGGTATATTATAATTCCAGTATAATATAATCTACAATATCATTAACTCCACCCTTTATATGTCCCACATATGGCATTAACGAATCAAATCACTTTGAGGGGGCGGTAGTTTGCACTTCCTGAAATGAAATTATAGCATTTACCCATAATAGAAATCATAATGGTATGCCATAAATGAAAAATAAAGAAACATAAGGAAAACATAAACATAATATATATCATATATAAATATAGTGTCATATTAATGTCCACCATTAATGGTGTAAAAAGAATATTGAACAATCATCGTTTCGTGAGGCGGAAATTCGCCAACCACAGAAACAATATGTTCTTTATCCATTAGACGGAGGAGTGTGTAAGTGTAAATAAAATCATTCTCATAAAAAAATCATACTATATTTATGATACTAGTGTTTTTACAAAATAAAGGAATAAAAATAGTTTAGGAGAATAAAAAGAAAACAAAAGAACACAAGTTAAGATATTACCTTTAAATCAGGTAACTTTTCATGGTTTCAACCAAAAGGGTTTCTTGAAAAGATTTCTGCATATGGTTAGGCTTATAGGATGAGGAGAGGAATTTGGAGAGATAAAATGAGCAGATATTGTTCGAGACAAAGGATTTAGAGGTTTGGGTAAGGGGGTAGAGGTGGGGTCCTTTTATAAGAGGGAGGAGGGGCACTCATGGAAAGTTATAAAATGTTACTTTATTATATAATGAGTTTCAGATTTTAAAGGGCCCACAATTATATATTTCTAGGATAAGGTGATAAAAGTTAGAAATCCACCCATCCAATAGGTTTTTGACAATTTTAGATCTTATATTTTACATTATCATTTCATTTTATTTAAATCGTTATATAATGAAGAAAAAACTGCATCATCATTGTGTCATAAAAAAATTAAATTTATTTAGGGTCTAAAAAGTATAAAAAATTTATATTGATGTAGGTAATTAATTTATCTTTCTAATGAATATTTATAATAAAAAATATGACTTGTATAACCCCATGTAAGAATTGTTTTAGTAAACGAATACATGTTTGTGATATTTTTATTTTAACTTTAAATAAAAAGTTATTAATGTCATTTTCTAACCTATGTGGCAACATGGGGTCGCCAAGATGACCCATAGATTTTTTTGGTCGGCCACGACACATCCAATAAGTATAGTACATGTGTCATGGTAATTTAATATTATTATAACATTATTATTACCTTAAATTACACTAATTACATCAAATCGTGATTAATAAAACTTAAAAGTTACTATCCACCAAAAAATTATTTTCATCCCATTGAACCACATTTTACATAATAATGAAAACCATGCATGTCTGATTTTTGAAATTCAATTCAAAAAAGTGGTAAAGTTTAATTTAAATGAAAAATCATTTTTTTAACTACCACTTAGTGGTTTCACTATTCATCAAAAATTGATGTTTTCTCAGAAAAATACCAAAAATTCACCTAAGCTATATTTGATATACCAAATTAAAAAATGATGTCTTTTTTAAAAAATTCAAAACATATAAGTTTCATTAATTAATTTAATAATTAATTCCGGTTGTCAAAACAAATAGCGTGTTTTTATGAAACAATATATATATATATATCAAAATTTTGACACTAGTTTAAGTCCAATTTCAATGTGAAATTAATTCCAATTACCACCATTGGATTAAATGGTAAAAATTTATTCTAATTTTACTTTAAATCCAATTCAAAAGATAATATAATCATATAAATATATTATATTAAAATGAGGTTATGAATTAAAATACATCATTTTTCACTATTCATTAAAAAATGAACTTTATCGGAAAAATAGCAAAAATTTACACAAAGTAAATTTGGATGTCCTGATTCTAAAGAAGAATTTTATTTTTTATAATAGAATGTATAAGATTGACCAAAACTATATTTAAATATGGTTCTCCATCAAAAGTTGATAAGTCACCCTTTAGTGAATATTAGATTATCTATGCCTAAAATAGAATTCTTTTTTTATTTTCTGCCTTTATCTTTTATTGGATAAATTTAAAAACATTTAACATATATAATAATATTTTAGTTATTTCTATTCATTCCCTCCAATAAAATGGATACCTATTAACTACTATTTAAAATAATATTATTATATTACTAGTGTGTACTGTAAGATTTCAAAGAAACTCGTTGCGTATCAGGTACACTATCGAACATATCAACCCCTTTAAAGTAAAATTAATATTCAATTATTAAATATTAATAAATATTTAAATGTATTATTCTTTATTTACATGGGATGTTAAATCCTTCCCCCCTTTTGGGAATTGCATCCTCACAATTTTATTCACTTATCAAAATAAGTGGGGGTATTTATCCCTCATAGCATTTTCAGATTCCCACGTTGCCTCTTCAACAATATGGTTTTTACACAAAACCTTTACCTAGTAAATTACCTTATTTCGCAACACTTTCAATCTACGGTCAAGAATCTGGACTCGTTGTTCTTCAAAAGAGATATTCTCTTCCAACTGAACTACCTCTGGGCTCAAAACATGAGATGGATCTGGCATAAACGTTCTCAACATCGAAACATGAAAAACATTGTGTGCCTGGGAAAAAACATAGAGGCAAAGCCACTCGGTAAGCAACTGATCCCACTCTCTCTAGAATTTCATATGGTCCAATGAACCTTGGACCCAACTATCCTTTCTTGCCAAACTGTATCACACTTTTCCATGGTGAAACTTTTAGAAAAACATGATCACCTACCTCGAAAGATAGAACCTTCCTCTACTTATCCGCATCAATTTTATTCCTGCTCTGAGCTGTTCTCATGTGTTTCTGGATCAGCTGAACTTTTTCTGTCATCTCTTCTACCAATTCTGGTCCCATCATCTTCCTTTCCCCTACTTCATCCCAAAAAGTTGGATTTCGACACTATTTACCATTTAATTATTCAAACTGATCCATCTGTATACTGGAATGAAAAATGTTATTATATGAAAATTCATCCAAAGAAATATGTTGGTCTCAACATCCATGAAAATCCATCGAGAAAGCACGTAGCGTGTCCTCCAAGGTATGAATTGTTCGTTCTAACTGCCCATATGATTGAGGTTGAAAATCCGTACTAAAATTTAATTCAGTATCCAATGACTTTTGAGGGACTTTCTAAACGTTAGAAGTAATCCTAAGATCACGAACATATAAAATAGAGAGGGGAACTCCATGGAACCTGACTATCTCTTTAACATACATTCGAGCAAGTTGATCCAGATACAATGTATCTCGAATAGGAAATAAATGAGCAGATTTAGTCAATCGATCAACAATAACCCAGATTGCATTATTACCTCAAAATGTCTTTGGTAATCCCACAAAAAAGTCCATGGATATATTTTCCCATTTCCACTCTGGCACCGGTAATGACTGCAGCATCCCTTTCGGTAACTGTCGCTCTACTTTAACCTGCTGACAAGTCAAACACTTCATAGTAAAATCAGCAATATCTCTTTTCATTCCATCCCACCAGTAATACTCTCGAAGATCCCTATACATCATAGTACTTCCTAGATGAACTGAAAACGGAGAACTATAAGTTTCACATAATAACTCTCTCTTCAACTGTGAATCACACAGCACACACAATCTCTTCCCAAATCTCAAAACACAATAATTATCAATGTGGAATTCAGGAAACATAACCTTTTGAACCAGCTCTACCTTTTTCTGCAACTCACTGTCTTACATCTGTGCTTGATTAATTCTATCTGATAGAGATGATATCACGGACACTTGAAACCAAATAGAAGAACTTCCTTCACCAATAACGTCAATTCCGAAGTTCATCAAATTAAAAACCAAAGTATCTCGTTCCAAATGTAGAATGGTTAATGATGTATTAATTTTTCAACACAAAACATCATCCACTTTATTTGCTTTTCCTGGATGGTAATTAATAGTACAACCATAATCCTTGATTAATTCTAGCCATCTCCTCTGTCTAATGTTCAACTCTTTCTGAGTGAATATATAATTTAAAATTTTGTGATCGGTATATATTTCACACTTTACTCCATACAAATGATGCCTCCAAATTTTTTGAGCAAAAAAACAACAGCTAATTCCAAATCACGTGTAGGGTAATTTAACTCATTAGTTTTAAACTGACGTGAAGCAAAAGTAATTACCTGATCATTCTGTATAAGGACATGACCAAGTCCCTTCAACGAAGCATCACTGTAAATAAAAAACTCTCCATTCCTAGAATGTAGTGCCAAAACTGAGCATTCACCAATATTATTTTCAATTCCTAAAAACAATCATCACATTCTTTTGTCCAGATAATCTTAACACCATTCCATGTTACCTTAGTCATTGGACTAGATACCCATGAAAACTTTTCAGCAAACCTTCGGTAGTGACCTTCCAAACCAAGAAAACTACAGATCTCTGTTATATTTTTAGGTCTTGGCCATTCTTGAACAATATTTTTAGCAAGATGAATGGTTATGCCATTTTTTTAAACAACGTGACCAAGGAATGAAATTTTTTGTAACAAAAACTCGCCATTGATGAATTTTCCATACAATTTCTTTTATTTTAAGGTTTGAAAGATAACCCTTAAATGAATTTCATGTTCCTCTTTACATTTAGAAAACACCAAAATATCATCAATGATAACAACCACAAACATATCCAAAACTCATGGAAAATTATATTCATAAGGTCCATGAATACTGCAGGTGAATTCGTTAAGCCAAAAGGAATGACTACAAATTCATAATGGCCATATCTAGTACAAAATGCAGTCTTTGGAACGTCTGCTTCTTTTAATTTCAAATGATGGTACCACGACCTCAAGTCAATCTTTGAAAAATACTGAGCTACCTGGAGCTGATCAAAAAAATCATCAATATTAGGCAAAGGATACTTTTTCTTAACATTGATGTTTTTCAAGGCTCTATAATCAATGGAAAGTCTCATTGAACCATCATTCTTTTTAACAAAAATGAAGGAGAACTCCATAGTGATGTGCTAGGTCAAATGAAACCTTAATCTAATAACTCCTGTAATTGATTCTTTAACTCTAAAAGGTCAACATGAGCCATTCAATAAGGGGGGTTTGAAATTGGATTAGAATCAGGAACTAACTCAACAGTAAATTCAACTTCACAATCATGAATAATACTAGGAAACTCATCGGGGAAAACATCAAGATACTCATTTACCACTTGCAAATAATTGATCTGAAAAGTTCCTTTATTTTCAACAATATGTGAAAGGTAACATTCATTTCCATATTTTACTAGTTTCTCAACTTCCTGATATGTTATCAAAAGCAAGGGTTCATTCCTGTACACAAAATGAAAATCATTCTAAAAAGAAACCATTTTAGCTCTGCAGTCAATCTTATCATGATAAACAGAAAGACAACCCATTCCCAAAATAACATCAAACTCTACTAGAGGCAAAACAATAAGGATTGCAGGTAGATTCATTCCGCACACAAGGATAGGAAGGTTCTTAAAATTTCTTTTTTACTCAATGTTTCTTCTGGGTGTTTTTACCATAAGATCAGGATTCATATCTTGATATGGAATTCCTAATTTACTAGAAAAATTCTCAGAAATGAAACAATGTGTAGACCCTGAATCAAATAACACATTAGCATAATCTGAGAAAACAAACAGTGTACCTGATACTACTTCATTCGATGGCCTAATATCTACTGAAGTAGTTGCAATGGATTTAACCACCCCTTTCTGCTTGTATTCTGGCTTCTTTCCGTCAGCTGAGTTCTTCGTTAGACACTCATTTGAATAATGTCCCATTTAATTACACTTAAAACATCGTATTGTTGGATTTTCATTTCCTACTTGATCATCTTCCATATAGTTACAAGCAATATGACTAGACTTACCACACCAGAAGCACTTTCCTAACTTATATGAACATTCTCGAGGATGAATTTTACCACAGTTCTAATAGGATAGATATTTGGTTTTCTTAACTCCGGGATTCTTTGATGAATTCTTTCCCTTTTCCTGCCAACTGGACCTATTATTATGTTGTTTGTCAAAGAACACATGATCATCAGAAAACTCCATTTCCACCCTCTCCGCAAATCAAGCAAGTTTTTCATAACTTTTCAACTCACGAGAAGATAAATCCCTTAGATACATTGGATTTAACCCTGAGTAAAAATGAATAATTCTACTATCATGATCTCATATAAAATTTGGATCATACCTTCCCTGTCGAGTGAAATTTGCTTCATAAGCAGCCACTGAGTCATCCTCCTACCTCAATTCTCGGAATTGTTTTTCCATCATAAGACGAGCCACCTTAGGAAAATTTTTCTCAACAAACATACCTTTGAATTTGTCCCAGGGAAGATCATAAATCTCATCACTATCCTTGATATTTTTCAACATCGACCACCACTGATCAGCTTCACCATCAAAATGGTAAATAGAAATACTAACCTTCTGATGTTATGAACACCCCATGACATCAAAAATCTTCTCCAGTGCTTTAATACACCCTTCTTCTAGCACAGAGTTAGATGATCCTCTGAATGACGGGGGATGTCGCCTCATGAAGTGTTCTACCACTTACATGTTCCTCTGTAGTTAATCTGGCTGATCTTGTGCATAGATACCACCACCATTTAAAGCTTGAGTCAACTGTGCCATAACTGCAACTATCTGTTCAGTTCCGATTCTGACCATCTCAGGTTGCTGATTTGGAATTTTGTCTTCCTATTGATGATGTCCCAACATAGCTTCCATTTGTCCTCTATGGAAAACCATTCTGAACACAGAAATATCTTAGGCGAAGCAACATTTTAATCTTTAAATTCTATATCATTTAAATCATACCATAAATTAATTTATAAATTTATCAACTTTCTAACACCTAAAGTTGTCTAAACCAACCTTTGATACCAACTATAAGACCTAGAACTTAAACATTACTTAATATTGAATTAAATGAATAATTTCCATTGAGGATATTTTCAGGTTTAGAGTTTTATAGAATTAGAAAATAACAATTACATATCAAAATATTACACATTAGAAACGTCTACAAAGTTTTCCTTTTTCTTTTTTTACAAAACATGAACTCTTAGAAAAAGAGTCATGTCTAGTTCCATGTTTAAGACAACTTAACTTTTCAATGATCCCATCCTTAACCCTATTCCACATTATGTCCTGTGAAAAACATTTAAAAAAAAACTTGGGATGAGCATAAAAAGCTCCGTAAGGGATACACAAAGAAGTAAAACTGTTAGTTTTTCAAAACAACAAGTAAACCATAACTGCATTATCAAAGAAATAATTTTCACCTTTATGAAGTAGTAAGAACTATTCATTGAATAAATGATCATTACATACCCTTTTGTAACCAAAATATTATCATAAAACCCATATAAAGAACACATAACATATAAATTTATCTATGGAAATAAACATACATAAATGGAATAAAAATATGGTCGATTTCCACACATATCACTTAATGGTATAGCCATACGGCCAACTTCCTACCCAATGCATTGGAGGTTATAATGTAACCACCCATCCTGTTATTTACGACACCACCCGTCATATGGTTTATCATGTAACCACCCATCAAATGTACAAGTACCATTATAAAATAATAAGATATAAATCAAATATAATGGAAAGAAAACATTTCCACATTTCAGTCATAATATATCACTTAAATATATTGACAAAAAAATCCATTATAAAAACCATTTTCAATACCAAAATACATAAAAGAGTATATGGTATTTATTTCATTTTAAATACATTACGGCTTGTTGAGGAAGCCATAGGCCAAATAATAATCATGGTGGCGGGAAAGGTCATTGTTATCACGTATATTAAAATAAACATTCCTTTTTTCCAATTAGAAAAAAACTTCATAGAAAAAGAGTCCCTTTGAATGAAATGAAAAGACAAAGGTGTTTTATACAACGTATAAATGAAAGTCTTGTATTAGAACAAAATATGCCTCAATGAAAGGAGATTGAGACGAAGTCTCTTACCAAATGTCGGACATGACTCGATCGCTCTTTAATCTCCTGAATAATAAACTAGTGTTAGTTTCTACATTCTTAAGAACCTTTTTCAATATTATTATTCCTTTTATATCAATTATTACCATGTTATAAACATTATGTAATCATTTAAGTTAATAATGTTCATTTTGTTGATATTTGGTTCTTAAGTCAAAAATGGACTTCTTACAATTACATGTTGTTCATGTGGTCAAAGGTTCATTATATACAGAATGATATTCTTGATTTTGATATCATATATATCATATATATCCAGCATATACATGTATTTATAATAGTACATAACATTTATAGGTAAGAAAAGAAATGCATCGTTAATGGAGATGGTAAGTCGTACGTATGCATGAACGCTACCTTCATTTATATTTCGTATTTAATGTAGTGAAATCATAATGATATAAAGGTATATTATAATTACAGTATAATATAATATATAATATCATTAACTCCATCCTTTATACGTCCCATATATGGAATTAACGAATCAAATCACGTTGAGGGGGCAGTAGTCTGCACTCTCTAAAATGAAATTATCGCGTTTAACCATAATGGAAATCATAAAGGTATGCCATAAATGAAAAATACAGAAGCATAATGAAACAATAAAAATTATATATATCATATATAAATAGAGTGACATCTTAATGACCACCATGGAAGGTGTTAAAAGATGATTGAACAATCATCATTTCATGAGGCATTAATTCTCCAACCACAGAAACAGTATGTTCTTTAACCATTAGACGGAGGTGTGTGTAAGTGTAAATAAAATCCTTCTCAAAAAAAATCATAGTATATTTAAAATACTAGTGTTGTTACAAAATAAAGTACTAAAAAGATTTTAGGAGAAGCAAAATAAAACAAAAGAACACAAGTAAAGACATTACCTTTGAATCGTGTAACTCCTCTAGTTTTGAACCAAAAGGGTTTATTGAAGAGATTTATGCCTAAGGTAAGGCTTCTAGGATGAGGAGATGGATGTGGAGAGATAAAATGATCAGAGCTTGGTTGAGCCAAAGGCTTGAGAGGTCTGGGTAAGGGGGTAGAGTGGGGGCGCTTTTATAATAGGGCGAGGGGCACTCTTGGAATGTTATAAAATGTTACATTATTATATAATGAGTTTCGGATTTTAAAGGACCCACAATTATATATTTAGAGGATAAGGAGATAATAGTTCGAAATTCACACATCCAATTGGGTTTTTTACAAGTTTAGGTATTATATTTTACATTATCGTTTCATTTTATTTAAATTGTTAAATAATGAGGTAATCGCTGCATCATCATTTTGTCATAAACAATTTAATTTATTTAGTGTCTAAAAATTATAAAAAAAAACATCATAATGTAGGAAATATTTTTAGATTTTTTCATGAATATTTACAGTCAAATATACGACTTGTATAACCCCATGTAAAAATTGTTTTAGTAAAACAATACATGTTTGTGACATTTTTATTTTAACTTCAATTAAATAGTTATTAATGTAATTTTCTTACCCACGTGGCTCCATGGGGTCCCCACGATGACCCATGGATTTCCTTGGTCGGACATGACACATAAAATAAGGGTAGGACATGTGTCAAGGTAATTTTATATTATTATAAAATTATTTTTACCTTAAATTACACTAATTACCTCTAATCGTGATTAATAAAACTTACATGTTACTATTCACAAGAAAATTATTTCTATCCCATTGAACCAAATTTTACTTACTAATGAAAAACATGTATGTTAGATTTTTAAAATTAAATTCACAAAAGTGGTAAAGATTTATTTAAACGAAAAATCATTTTTTAACTACCACTTATTTGTTTCACTATTCATCAAAAATTGATGTTTTTCAGAAAAATTCCAAAAATTCACCCTAAGCTATATATGATATTCCGAATACAAAAATGAGTTCTATTTTAAAAAATTATAAACATATAAGTATCATTAATTAATTTAATAATTAATTCCCATTATCAAAACAAATAGTGTGTTTTTATGAAACAATATAAATATCAAAAGATTGACACTAGTTTAAGTCCAATTAGAAAGTGAAATAAATTCCAATGACCACCATTAGATTAAATGGTAAAAATATATTCTAATTGATATTTAAAACCAATTCAAAAGATAATCTAATCATATAAATAAGTAAGATTAAAAAGAGGAGTTGAATTAAAATACAACATTTTCCACTATTCATTAAAAAATGAACATTATCGGAAAAATACCAAATATTTACACAAAGTAATTTTTTATGTCCCGATTCTAAAGAGGAATATTATTTGGTCTAATATAATATATAAGAGTGACTAAAAATATATTTAAAAAGGGTTCACCATCAAAAGTTGACAATTCATCCTTTTAGTGAATATTAGTGTATCTATTGAAAAAATTGAATTCTTTTCTTATTTTAAGCCTTTATATTTTATTGGATAAATGTAAAAACATTTAACATATAAAATAATATTTTATTTATTTCTATTCATTCCCACCAATACAATGGCTATATGTTAACTACCATTAACATAATATTATTATATTACTAGTGTACAACGTATGATTTCAAAGAAACTCGTTGTTGCGTATCGGGTACACAATCGAACGTATAAACTCCTTCAAAGTAAAATTAATATTTAATTCATAAATATTAATAAATTTTAAAATGAATTATTCTTTATTTATCTGGGATTTTACAGAACATGTGTAGAAAAAACATTAATAAACATTAATCACCCATTGAATGAAATGTGTATCATGAATATGTAAACATATCGTAACCTATAGAAAGATATATGATTCATAATTATTTCACTCTAAATTTATCTTGTGAAAAGAAGAATGTTTCATAATAATATAACATTTTAATGAGTTACGAACTTCATTAACACCATTCCATCAAAACATATTCCATTCAGAGATATAATATGTATGGAATCATTGAATAATTTCTCCATAAAGGCATGATAACCACAAATGGATGTTATCTTACATGGAAAATAATTTTTTAAGTTATTTTAAAAACATTTCCTGAGGAATATATACTTTCTTCATTAAAAATTTATTTCTATAACATTAAACCTTTTAAAAAACACTTTCTTGGAAATTAGATTTCATGTCTTTTAAAGGAAGATTTTAAAAATAGGAAAAAAATTAAACAATTTGTCATTTAAAACATATGAAATTATTTAAAGAAATATTGAAAATGTTTAAACAAAATATCCTTGAAAATAGTTTGAAAACATATAAGAAAATCGAAAAAATGTTTAGAAAATTAATTTCCTCTCATTCTCACCTATTTTAAAAGTGGTGGTTCAAAGGAATAAAAATATAAATACGTTTTCAAAACCATTTCATTGAAAACATATGAATAAGGCTTGAAAATAATTTGTGAAAATAATTTCTTGACAACATGAAAATGATGTTTCAAAAAATTTTGAAAACAATTTTCTTGAAAAATACTTTTATGAAACATTTTCAAAATGATAAAGGTTTTAATCAAAATGCAATGGGTGCTTCATACAAATGACAGTGGGAAAATTCGTACATCTTGTATAAAGTCAATAGAATATTCTTTTTTAATGAAAGAAGGTTAGAAAATATCCATTTTCATAAAATGATAAAAATATTCTCTTAAACATATTTTTAAAATAATAAAAAAAAATTAATTTCTTTGAGATATTATAGGGGAATGGTATCATATTCGTGGAAACACATTTTAGAAAAAATTCATTTTCTACCAAAGGGAGAGTAATGTTAGGCATCCTAAATTTTTTTTAACAATAATATGTTCCGATGAGAATAAAATGTAACCAATGCATGTGTATATCATCAAATAATAGAGGATAACTACACTCATGAATATTTATGAGATATGGATAATAATATTTCATCGAAGGAAGCATAAAAAAATCTAGAAAAGCATTGAGATTGTCTCAATAAACTTCTATAACATGGAATCTTGGGATCATTCTTTACATGTATTAAAATGTAATTAAATTATGCATATAATATAATGAATATATTGATATTCCTGAAATAGAATGAATTTGATACACGACACTTCCTTATATAATATTATTGTGTTAACACCAAATGGAAGGTAAAAATTTATATGATGAAAAAAATAGATAATCATTATTAAATAATAAATATAATATATTACATATATAAATAGAGTTTCTATAATAATTCCTACCATGATTATTGGTAAAGTATAAATGAATAATCAATGTTTTTTTGGCAATAGTTCAACATATAATGAAAATATATTTTCAAAATCCAATAGATTGAGGTGTGTGTAAGTGTATGTCAGAAAAATTTCACAACCACCTACTATTATATGGAGGATACATGTTTTTTCACAATATAAATAAATAATGAGATTTGAGAGTATGGAGAATGATAATTATGGAAATGGGAATGAGAGAATACCTTAACTCTTAATTGGGTAACTCTATTCGGTTTGGGCCAAAAGGATTCCTTGACAGGGATTCTGACCAAATGGAGTCTTCAATGTAGAAGGGTGGATTATTGAGAGGACAAAATGGAATATAATGGACCAACATAAAATGTTTGAGATGTTTATTTAATAATTACATGTGGTGGCATTTTATAGGGAAGGAAAAGGAGTAACATGGAATGTTTAGAAACACATTTTGTTTGCACATGTTATTACCTACAAATATCCATACCAAACCAAACCAACTCAAAAATTGAGTGTTTATAGTCTATATATGGACATAGAATGTGTTTGGGACATGTTTTTAGATAATTTGGGTCCTTGATATTTATTATTCAGTCCCTAAATAAGTTTAATTTGGCTTTAATTTTTTTGATTAATTTTATCCACTTTTAATAATAATTTTTTGTAAAAAATAACATGTTTTTATTATAATTTTAATATTAATGTTTTATGTTGGATTATATAAAATCTAATCACATAAGCGTCTAACTTATGATTTGTGCTAATCTCGTAGATGGGACGAAATAATGTGGTTCTAATGTTTGAAAAAGTTCAAACATTATTTATTATTTTATATTCAGTATCACAGAATAATTGATTATAATGAATTTAATTATATTATTATATTAAATATTTATCTAATTTGACATTATAAAATAATTAAAAATAACATATATCATTATTTAATAACTAGGAAAAAATATTGTTTTAACTAAAAAGTGGTATTTTTTGTTATTAATCAAAAAATGGTGTTCGGTCAGAAAAAAATCCAAAAATTCACCATAAGATGATTTAAAAATTAGGAATTCCAAAAATAAATTTATATTATCCAATTAAATTTCTATATTATCAAAGGTAATTTGAGGGAATAAATGTTATAAATATGTGATGATTCCTAAATACATTTGTTTGATATAATTTAAGGTTCTAGTAAAACATTTTTTGTATCACATTGATAACATTTACTACCTAATGATAATTTTTATAAACAAAATTTCATTCATGGGTTGTGATTTTATAAACATCTAATAAACCCATTACCTCATGAAATTAATTTATAGAAATTAAAATTGATTCACAAATAACTAAAATATGATATTAATGGATCTTAAGTTCCATAAAATAATAAAAGTCTATTTGTTTGCCTCTTAAAAACATGCATATATCTATAAAAACTTACACTAATAGTTCATCATAAATATTTATTCATTACACATAAATATATATTAACCTGGATATCGATTATATTAGTGGTAGGGGTAAATCTCATATTGTTCTTCGGTCATGGGTTCATGACCCGCGACCTTGTTGGACAAGATTAGTTGTCACCCAACGTACATGATGTACTTTTCAAAAAATATAAAAGTTAGACATCCTTGAAATAAGGTTAGTCACAAAATATCTAATGAACCTAGGTTTTCAAAACAAATATACTACAAAAATAATTCTTCCAATGTTTAACTTAATCTTTTAATGAATGATTAACCTTATAACCCTTCTCAAATGTGAAAATCAGCAATTTCAAAAAGATATTCATTAAATTAGCCTGAAATTGATTCCCCTATATAACAATAATTACATCATGGTTTTCAAATTCCAAGAATGTGAATAAACTCATCCTATATTTTAATGAAACATTATAACTACTTGAATCACCATTAATTATTTCAGAAAACATGCAGGATTCCCCATTCTAATATATATTGGGTTTACTCCATAAATAGAAAATATATTCTAAGCTTAATTAGTGGAAGAAAAAAACATATAAATAGGTGAATACTTAGTTCCAAGGTAATCAGTATTTTGTAATTTACATTTTCATATCCCACAAATATTTATCCATAATACATTATTATGTTATAAATAATATAAATATGGTTAACTTCCCTAAGTAAAAATTTCATCTTTTCGTTAAAAATCTTCATCAGTCTATAGGGAACATTGAACCTAAACATAAAAATACCATGTGAAAAAATTATGTAGAGCAATCCTTTTATAATTCAACATTCATAACGTTTGAATCCAAATATTTAATTACATCACTTACTTCATACTTAATCCATTAAAGGTTAAACCTCCTTCTTTAAAAATTTCATCTGTTGTCTTATCATCATCCATAATGTGACCATTACTCAAACCACCATTTAGGTTCTGATTTGGAACACTCATCTTGTGACATTGATATGAACAATTACCATTTTATCTATACTTAAAGCACATATTCTTCAATGAGGACAAAAGGAGGAATAATGTTCCACCCATTTCATTAACAAAAATATTTATTTTTCCCTTTTAGTGACATGCTTTGTCTCCTTATATTCTATTGTCAAAACACCTTCTTATCCTACTAATACATTCACTTAGGTGATTATTTTCACATTATTCACATGAAACACATTTTATCTTCTTCCCACTATGGTCTCTATTACCAAAACTCTCACTAAATTCCTTCTTTATCATCATTTGTGAGTCTGATAGTATGTTATAGTAATCATATTTAATTTTGTAAACTATAATCCCAATTATCTGCCAAATAATCCACCATAATACCATGATTCCCTAATTAGGATAGAAACCCTCTCAAGGAAACCTTTTCAACAATCCAAATGGAATTATCTGATTAAGAGGAAACGTCTTCTCTCAAGCAACATTCCTTTATTTTCATTATCCACCACCTCAAATATGTTTGTTTCATTATATAATGATAGAACAAGTATAATATATTTAATAATTTGTTTTTATTAAATATTTCTGACCTATAATTTCACACACCTCCATCTAATTTATGTTGAATATACTGTTTCTAAGTACAATGAAGTACTGTCTCATGAAACGATGATTGTTAATTTCTCCTTTACCAACAATCGTAGTGTCCATTATGATAAAAAATCTAATTATATATGAAATATATTATATTTTATATGTCATTATGATTTTTTATTCCTTTTAAAAACCAATTATTGTTACCTTCAATTTAGTGTTAATATGATAATCTCGTTTGGGGAAATGTGGACTTCTACCCCTCAAAGCGATGTGATTCATTTATAGTCCACATATAATTTATTAAGAATGTGTTTCATGAACATATATAATATATATGATATATAAATTGTAAATTTATATATATATAATTATATATACATATATCATTTACATACTTTCTTTCGATATGACAATAAAAACCGAAAATAACGTTAATGTGTACGTACGACATACCGTCTCCATGAACAATGCATTCCATTAAATAATTTCTTATGATATATATTATTATAATATATTTATAATCTATATAATTGATATTTATATCATATTTTATAATCTGGAATCATTATATAACTATAAGGATGAATGATATAACAAATTTAGTCACATGTGAACAACTAAGAGAATATTACACAATGTGAAACCACAATGTATGATCATTATCAAGTGGGTAATATAATGTTCTAATAAAAATATATATGAGAATAGATATAATAGTAATAAATATTAAAATTTGAATAATAAACATAATTTTATTATACAAATATCATGTATGATTATGGTGGGAGTCAAGACACAAGGTATGGGGATTTCATATCACTTAATATTTCAGTGGGATACATGTTATGTTCACCAATTTTTCCTTTTATGTGGTGTATGAAATTAAAGTAATTGTATTATATGTATCTTGTAAATAAATATATGGGGTTTCACTTTCCAATTTGGTGATCCATCTTTCATGGGATTATGTTTCAAAAGTTGCCAAATTGGTAAAATTGTTTTTTATTAATTTTCCTTCTCTGAGACTCATGTTTGGTTGTTCACCTTAACTCTTTTAGTAGTGTACACATAGTTCAATTGTACATACCATATCATGAATCTAAATATTTGGAATATATTATATTCCACATTTAATTAAACTTCCTCACATGAAGAGCACAATCCCATGATTCCATGTTATGAGTGTTTATTGAGACAAGGTCATCATTTTTTGATATTTTTTATGTTGATTCTTCCATTGATGAAATATTATTATCAATCATTGAAAAATATTCTGAAGATTATTTATACTATGTTATTTCATGATATACTCATGTATTAGTACCATTTTCTACAGTTTGGTATATAAGATTTTTAGGAAAGTCTTTTTTGGAATGCTTGACTTTACCCTCTCTTCGGTTAGAAATCTATGTTCTCTAAAATGTATTTCCCAAAATATTATATAATTACATTATAATATCTAATGGAAATTTTTACCTTTTTTCATTTATCAATATATTCATGGGAATTTTATTTCTTCTCTCCTTATAGAGAACACTTTTATCCATTCTACCATACAAAAGTAATTTATTTTTTACCACGTTTGATATGTATGGATTTACCTACATTCATTTCGCTAAATCCCACTTTTAATTTTTTTAAAAGGTTAATATTTAGGAAACTTTTTTATAAAGTAATTTCCAAGAAAAAAATTTCATAAATGTTGTAAAACTTCTTTTACTATTTTCAGGGACACGTTTTACAAAAAAAAAATTCTTTAATAATTTAAAATTTTTCAATATGTTTTCACAGAAATGGTTTTCAAAACATTTCTATGTATTCAAGGAAATCTATTTTCAAAATTTTATCAAGATTAATTTTTATGTTATCATAGAAATTTATCTTCAAAAAAAATTTATGATTTATTTATATGTTTTCAAATTATTTTCAACGAAATGGTTTTCAAAACATTTTTATGAATTCTTTAAAACTGTCTATTTTTTCAATGAAAAATAGTTTTCAAAATGTATTATTGTTTCAAAATATTAAATTAAAAGTTTTCAATGATCTTTTCAAAGAAACAGGTTTTAAAAATGTTTTATGTTATATAAATCTTTTTTCAATAAATGAAGGATATTTTCCTCAATAATTGTTTTTAATGACCTTTCAATATTATCACCAATCTAAGATAACATCCATTCGTGTTGCACATTCCTATATGGGTAAATTATTAAAAAATTTCACTTGTATTATTTCTCTAAATGGATTATGTTTTGAAGTCATCATGTTTATGATGCTCATTTCTCATACATTTTGAAACCCTCTAATTTTCATGGGTTATGTTTATGATGAACTGATTATGAAACCTCTATCTTTATGCAGTATACGATATGTTTACATGTTTATGATACCCATTTCATTTCAGGGGTTGTGATATATATATTTTTGATCTTGTGCGACAAGTATTTATGATTTCATTATTTTTCGGGTGGGACCTATATCATAACCTCAATGTTTAACTTAATCTACATCATAAAATAATTACATTAATACTCATTCAAAATATCTCCACATGAATTAAGTGTCTAATATTTTAGAATTATGTTCATTAAATTCCCAAAATCAATATATATTTACACTCCAAAAATAACATAAGGTTGATCTTAATGTTATATACCAAATATATGAATAAATTGATAATCATAATACCATATTGAAAACATAAAATATTTAAACAATACTTTCCCATATACATATCTTTATCATTAAAATATCAATATAAATGACATATTATGTGTTATCATCCCCAATAAGTTGTTTTCCATCAAGGGAAACATTATATTGAATAACGTTTTTCAGTACCATTCAATATATTGATCCTTGTACATAAAAGAATTATAATATAGTGGTATCCTTATAAGCTTCATGAATTTAATAACAATAATATGATCGATTACATTCATAAAAAAGAAAATCCAAGAATCGAAATACATAAGTACATTAGTTATTAAATTTCAGTTATATTATTTGAATAATAATTACCATGATCCATTTTATTATTCCAATGAATACTCCCTTGCTTCCTGGGGAATTATTTTGCATAGTAACTCGTCTCCTTATAATTGAAATATTTATCTTTATTAGGTTCTTTAATAAATTTCATTAATGATCAATATTTCTTTTTAACTAAAATTTAGGAATACCCTCATTCCCTTTGAGCAATTACCAGGGTGTCTCTTTACATAGTTATCATATCTAGGAAAATCATATTTTTCTATTCATAACATTATCTATTATTTTATCCCCTATACCCATATTCTATTACATCCAAAATATTCCTTAAGTCATGGTGAGTTCATTATATATTGTGATAGAATATGAAATAATGTCCTTGAATAATGATAATTTAGGGGTTACTTTTTACCTTTGATAAACTAGCGTTAACCCATTATTGAAATGATCAATACTACTATTTGTAGGAACTACGTAATCATTTTATATTTTAAATTATTCTTTATAGACTAAAAAAATTTAAACTATATTTTTTATTATAATCACAAATGGTCACTCCATATCCACTATTTTCTTAGGAAGAAAACAGGTGTCCATGATTAGTACCATTAAATACAAACATTCAATGATTTCTATTAATGCTTCATCCATATTTATTTCTATCGATAAACATCATTGATCTGTATCACCTAAATGATGATGAACATCTATGACACCAATCAATATTTTACTGATTCCAAAAGTTTGGGATATATTATCTTTGATGATTATCTATTTCTCATATATAGAAGGACATGTAGTCCAATTGAATGATGGAGGGTTTTTTCTCAATGCTTACATGACTCCCTTTTTTACCCTTATTGGGTATTCAAACTCACCACTTTTATGTTTCATTTCCTCTAGTTTATGATGATATATACTATATTTTATAACTATAAGAAGGTTTTTATTCAAGAAAAACATATTGGGATATGATTTTGGTTACATATGTACCTGTGTTTATGTTTCACAGTTTCTAAAAGCATTATACCAACTACTGTCTTTGGGAATTTGTTTGTATAATGTTTTAGTATCTTGTATATGTAATTAAATGTTAATGATTGAAATGTGAGGATCACTATATTGGATTCATTTCTATTCTGAGACACTCCTAGGAGATGTCACATCAATTTCACGGGATTATACAATGAGAATAACATGACACAAATCGATAGAAACTAATTATCTTTAGTATTGAATAATTGATTTTGAGCAATGATATATGATTTTGGTGAAAAAGAGTTTAATTTTTGAAATATATGAAATTGTTTGATTTACAAAATGCACACTGTGATTTTCAAAAGTGGTTTATATTTAAAAAAAATTCAAATTTTGGAATACGTTGTTATGATATTTATGGGGTGGAAAATTTGAAATTTCTATACCTTCAGTTTCTAGAGGGTGGGACAAAATGGACTATATTTTGGTTTTATAAAATAAAACAAATTAGGAACAGTTGAAACCAAATGGGAGAGGATGTTGGTAATGTGGCTTCCCTAAGCCATATGTGATCGAATAGTTATTGTAGAATATTTTCGGGAATTATTATTACATCGATAAATGGAATCAGATTGTTGATCCAAGGAGAATGGATCATTTTATTCATATAAAGAAGAATAATCCCCCAAAATTTCGGGGTTATTCAATACTTGGAAAATAATTAGTGTGGATATATATGATGAATCAAATCATTATTTTACAAGGAACACTAGTTGAGATAAAATTTACTTTGGAAATATACATGCTGGAGAATTGAGAATTCTAGTGGTGGGATATAGTAGTTCATTCTAAATTAGAGAATTTAATATCATTGTAGGGTTTAGAATAATTTTTCAATGAAACATTATATCCATAAAAATTACAGATTTCTAAAAAAATGTTAATTTGGAAGATGAATAGGATTAATCTCCCAATGATAGAGTCTGTGCGAAAATATATGAATTGATTCCACATTTGACTATAATTTACAAAAAAATTTTACGTTAAGGAACTAATTTTTTAATTTTGGTTGAATCAATAAATTCTGTTGAATATTGTTCCTCATTATAAAATATATTATATAGATATTTTTAAAATAGTTATAGCAGAATAATGAGATCTATAGAGAACTAAAGGTTTATAATCCATGTTTATATCTATGGGGAATTTTGGAAGTTCTAATGTTGGTTATAAGAGGAAGAGGGACCCCAATCTCCATGGTAGAGGTATGGCTTAGAATTTGATAATTGGATCGTTGAATCCTCATCTGAATCCAAAGTGAAATCTTGTATATTTCTACTGTGGTTGTTTTCATCACATGAAGCATGATTTTGTGAAACCATCTAGATCATGCCACAATTGTAACAAAATTTGTCATCACTATTTTTATTTCCCTAGTGCAGTATGTTCAGGTGTTTGGTGCATAAATCAGGAATCGTAGAACTCTTTATTTTATTGATATTATGAGGGAAGTAGAATAATTATGACTAGTAGAGTTGAGGAATCGAAAGTGATTATGGGAAAATAATGACTCCTAAACAAGTGCAATGTCAACAAGTTAATAAGGAATAGATTTTGTGAATATGAAATTATAGGGATATGGTTAAGTTCCAAAAACTATATTTTCAAAATTTTATTTCATAGGGGTTCTAAAAAACATTCACAGATACCAACTATTTGGACCTCAAAACTAGTTACTTAGAGTTAGTGGTTACATTATTAAATTGGAACAAGATACAAGTCATTACATACCAATGTAATGATGAGTATAATAGTCTCACTAAACTAGACACATACACGAATTTCCCATTTCATTTAAAAAAAATACATCATATTATTTTATTTCAATAGAATCTTAATTCCCATAGAATAACACTGAATGTCAACCATGATATACATTTTTGAATCCTTGTGAATGATATATAAGAAACATGTCAGGTAAAATTATCTATATGTGTAATCGTTTTGCGGAAGATATTAACAAATATGTAATAATAAATATTGAATTGTAAATTGTAGAAATATTTCATTTAATTAATAACTTTAATATAATATGGATGGAATAAATGATGACCAAATAACTCCATTAATATAGTCACATGAACATGAAACTATTCAATATATATTCAAAAATAATGAATAATCACATGGAAATCAATAACAAATAACATTATTTGGTAATTCAAAATGTTTCACATTTTAACCATATTGCGATGTCCCAATTTGGAGACATCTTACAGAAATGGGTAATGATTCTACCAAATAAACATGCTAGTGTATCCCATGTGACATACCTATGCATTGAAGGGTTATAATGTGACACACCCATATCATACTAAGTCTAACAGAGTATACATATATAACGGGAGAAATATAATCAATATAAATATTCACATTGAAGAACTAGAAAACAAAAATTTAATGTGTTTCCTAATCAATAAACATTATAAAAAACTGTCTAGAGTTATATGAATAAATGAATCAAAATATTACATTATATTTTAAAATTTTCATAAATGTTCCAAAAAATAAAAAGAATATCACCATTACAATATATTTACAATTAATCATTAATTATAATTTGGGTTTTTATTTTTGATGAATAGAAATATAATAAAAATTCTATTAAAACATTATATATGAAAATTTTATTTTCACATTGAAAATCACATGAAAATAATGTGTACCATATATTAAAAAAATAAATTTGTTTTGAATTATACTTGTATAAATTTAAAATACTATATAGATAAATGATTGGTTACAATAGAGGGTAATATCATATATTCTATACAAGTTATAACAATATTCATTTCACACTATAAAAAATAGTTAAAAGTGCCTCGTTATGAAAGAGGTAAAGGGATTCATTTAAATAAAATATTAAAAAGAAAAAATTAGATAAAATGTAATTAATAAACCATATAGATTAATTTAGAAACAAAATTGGAGATATTTTAATAAAACCAGGATATGGAAGGAAAATGGTATATAGTCAAAAAGAGAAATGAAGTATACATTCCTAGAAACAAATCTCTATCAAATTATTTAATAAAGGAGGAAATTTGTTTCATTAGATTAATAGGTAATAAATAAAATAATGGATGAAAATATGTTAGGATTATGATTGGTATATCAAATAATTTTCTTATGGGATGCTTAAAAATAAACCTTCACGAATATTGATGAGATGGTGAAATAATCCTTTACAAGTTAAGTAATGTTTGAATAAATTCCCTATATTATAATAAAATCCAATAAAACTATAAAATCTATTATGATTATTTGATTCATGATAAATCTTATAAAAGGGTATTTATATATCACACAAAAATTAATACCTTGTGAATAGGGAATCAGTCTCATGAATGTAAAACTGAGATAGGTAACCTTTAAAATATGTTCGACTTCATTTGTATTTGTAGAAACCGTATATATATATAAATATAATAAATTAGGGATTATTATAAATATATAATAAAATAAAAAACATACATTTCTTACCAAATATTATTTAATTATTATATTTTATTACTTTTATAATAATAACTCTGTTAAAATAATTGTTAGGTTGATAACTCCTTTATTTTTATTATATTTTTGGTTCGGTGATTCTAATAAATTTACTATGATCATAGTTAAATTTTTTTAATATATTAAAAAATGATAAAAATATCATATATATTCATTATATATTTATTTATAGTAATCCATAAGTGTTAAGGTTATCAAATTTATCACACCACTCATAGAGATGGTAGGTTGTATGTAAGCATAAATAATGTTTCTATTTTCTCGAAAGATTAACATAATGGAATATATATATATATATATATATTAAACCTTGATACATAATCATTATTTTGTAATATATATAATTTAAATCAATAAAATTCATCTTTATTATCATAAATATAGAAAAAAATTACCTTTTTCAATGCTAGGCATAGGAGGTAGTACACACATACAAACGAGTGGCTTTATTGTTTTCCAACAGACCATAAGGTACATAGATAGAAGTGTTAATATATTTATATAAGAATGTATAGATATGAAATATAACAAATATTCTATAATTTTATTATTAATACCTTCTATATAAAGTGTTTGTAAGAAAAAAATCACTCCTCTTTGTGAGGCGGTAGTCTGTACTACACATGAGAAAAATTATTGTATCCCTAAAAAATAGAAAGTAAGAAGGTATATTTTATATCATAATTAATAAACTATAATTATTTCATAAATAAAATATAAATATTTTAAATACATCATTATATATATACTTTAAGGTATTTATTGAAAAAATATTACAATGGTTTGTGGGGTGGTAGTCAACCATACACATGATCGACAATATTGTTTTCCCTTTTGAAGGAAGCACATATTGATGTTGGTGATGAAATTTACATAAAGACATATTACTATATAGATTATATTTCTATTATTATTTTCTCATAGTTGGATATAATTATAATTATTTAGAACAAGAAATAAAATTAAAACTTTATGTTATAACATTATCGCTTCATCATGAATAATATTTAGCATTAAGTCCAATCTTTCCTAGATTGGGTATATGATCAAAATAATAAATATTTAATATTATTATGATTTTAATTATGTGATTTGGTTATGAAATGGATGAATGAAATGGAATTGGGACTATTTTTTGGATAACATAGTTGTGGCCTTTTATAAATTGTGGAAATGAAAAAAATTATATTTTTCACAATAAAATGTGATACCCATATTTTTACCATGTACCGTTCCTACAAAATGAGTTTCATTTCATATATGATATCATACATGATGTTTTATTATAAAATATCTTGGTATTAAATTTTATTCTCACAACATATTTTTTGAAAATATATTTTGTAGGGTTTATGGATGGGTGAGAAAAAAAAAGACGTTGTGATAACATTCATGAATACTAGACACGAAAGGAAATTTTTCTACATTTTAATCATTTAATATTTTTGGATTGTTGATATTAAGTAGAATTATCCAACTTTTAATTTATGGGTACGTTATGTAAGATTTTCAATTGAATTATATAAATATAGAATCCTAAAATTCCCTTAAAATTAATTAAGTAGAACTATATACTGAAGACACTAGAATAAGTAATGCTTTAGGTTGTGTCCATATAATTGTTATAAGAGTGTATCTTATACAAAATTTGAGATTATGTTTTTTTCATGTGAGTTAAACATTAGAGTTATGTGTACCTTAATTGATTTATACTTTTAACATTATTCATTGATAAAGGTCCTAAATAATCATTTGAGGCATTACGTGATGGGATTTTAATGTTGAAAATAAAATTTACGGGGATGTTTTATTGGTGTGAGGTATATGATACCCTTAGGTTCCACATGAATTTTTACTTAAATAATAATTCTATTTTCATTTGTTTAAGGGTATTGATAACAACCAGAGTTGATATGTTGATAGATGATGAAGGTTATATTTTAGGATAATTATCATAATTTTGGTAACATTATAATAATTATATTATTATAGTTCTATAAAAAGTAGAACCCATAGATAGTTATTTAAACCATCACATTCTTTAATTTTGTGTGGACTTAACCCACAGCCTAAGGATGTTAAATGTGTAACACCTACCACTGGCCTACCAGATGTCTTGGTTAGTATAGTGTTGTTTTTATATTTCATAAAATGAACCAATTTATAATTATTAAGTTGATTTTAGGAACTTATGTTATTCATTTAAATAACAATGGGATTGAATAATGGTTTGTTTATTATGTATGCAATATTAGTTTAGTAGTAGTTCACGATTCTCAGAAAAATTATATGATTATAGAAAATAGAATCAAAATGGGATTTCATTTGAGGATTAGAGAAGAAATATTATTGGGAGTATATATTTTATTAATATATATTTATAGTGATTCAGTGTGTGGGTAGAAATTATTAGAATATATTTCAGATTATATGACTATTCTATATACATTTTTCAATGGGAATCTAAGATAGATTGATGTTATTTGGAGATAAATATTAAATTTATATTTTATGAAAATTTGATAAAGTCATTCTAATATTTGGGTTTCAATCATTTCTATAAATATATTGATTAAATTTAAATAACATTTATTTATATAATGATATACATTTAAATATGTGTATTACTTTAGAAATATAGAGATTAAAATTTTAAAACATCATACAATGGTTTAACCATTTCGAAAATTATCATGCCTTATTCTAACTGTTTTTTTTGGTTAATGTATATAGACATGAAAAATATATTACTGTCTCTTTTTGAAAGTATATGATTTAATATAAGTTTATTTTTGTGAGTCGTGAATAAAAATTAGAACATGAATATCTATTGTTGGGAGAAAAAGAAAATATTATGGTTGAAATTTTTTATAAGAAACTATTAAACATATCATGTAAGTGTTTTTCCTTATGCATTTATTTAATATTGTAAATTAATTCCTAAAATATATTAAAATGATCCTAAAAAATATATATCATACTACATTTATCCAATGAATTGTTGATATTTTTACACCTCCTTGTTTTATGAGTTTGTTGTTGTTTTCTTTCTATGGATTATTCAATTTTTTGTGATCATTGTCTTCTAACACCCGCCATCAATATATTAGTAATTAATTTTTCTCTTTATCAATATTTTCTCATCCCAATAATATTTTCATATTTGGAATACTTTTTAAGTGTTATTCTAAATGAACTTTGAATTTCCCAATCACTTTTTAAAGATCAGATTTTGTTAACCCTTTAAAGGTGTGTGATTTCAAAAACATTATTTTGTTGATAGAAAAAATTTGATTATTGAGTTTATGTTAAAATATTGAGGATGTAATTTTTTATTTTATGGGATGTAAGACATCAAAAATTATAAAAAAGTACATTATATTATATATCTTATATGGAATGAAATGACGAGCATAAAGGAACCCCGAACAATTATAAATTAATATTTCCATTGTAGAAAAGCTATTGAATTAGTCAGTATGAATGGGATTAACTAACTTATTATATATATATAACATAAAATAAAAAATTACTGATTAATATTTTAGTAATTAGTATACAATTTATAGTAAATTTATTTATTTATTAAATTTTCTAAAAAAATTGTACTTATTTTTTTGTTAGAACGTATTATAAATAATTCCTAAAATATTTTATAATATTATATTATAAAAATTAAATCATTTTTTAAATTAGAATATCAAAATTATCTAACCATGAAATGTTAGGATATTTTTAAAAATATATATTTCTCGATTAATATAAAAAAATATTGATTTTTATTTAAGAATAAATTTTATTATAATATTTTAATAAATTAAAATTATTTTTTAGATCCATTTGAAAAATTAATTAGTTCATTTTTTTTAAAAATAAACTCATTATAGTCTTACAAAATAATATAAATAATAATTCATTATAAAAATATTTTTATAGTTAAAAGAGAATTTATATAGAAACTACATTTCATCTCATTTTATAGGTCTAATTATAAAATAAAATTTTACACTATTGTATTTTAAATAATAAAAATGGATAAAATACATGAAATCATGTTTCATAACTGTATTTTTTATTTACCTTTGTTAGGTCCAAAAGGGTTGATACCCTGAGAGGGGGTTGGGGTGAATCATAGTATGACAAATTATAACAATTGTCCATATTGATCTTGTTTCATTGTTAGAAAAAACTATCTTCTCTCTCCTTCCCATTGTAGAGTATGAACAAATATTAATTCAAGAAAAGGACACATTTATTTTTTACTTGGTTCAACCTCACTGAGCTATGTCCATGGATCCACACCGGTAATGTGAAAATGTACCAAAGACACTAAAAGTGCACTGTTTTTTACAAAGATCATAGCAGACTCAATGTCCCTCTAGGTTTACAACTACTCACAATATGAAAGCTCACTGCTCTCTCAATTGAAATGTGCTCACTACTTCTTCAGAAGATACACTAACCATTTAAATACTTTTAGGTCCCTTCATTATCACAAATGAATTCGTATTCCTCTTTACATAGATGATTTTTGGAAGTTCCAAATTCATTCACTGATGAATAAAACATTATCACAGGTGTAATGATCAATCCTCAAACATTCGCACAAACCTAGAATGATTGGTTTGCTTATCCAAGACTGGTGCACTTCTCAATAACTAGAGTGAATGTCTCACCTAAACACTTGAGAGACACTCCATTTTTTAACAAAAAAATATGGGTGACTCACACATTCAAATGACCAGACCAATTTTTCACGCAATTAAAAACTGGAACACTTCTATAATCCTGGGGTTCGTGTGTCACCAATTAGCTCGCATGACACTCCCCTCTTTAAATCAGAACTTGGGTGACTCACACTATTTTACACCGAATCAAATATAGCCACACAACTATCTATTGGGGCACAACTTATGAATATCTTTATACCTGTGTGCCTAATCCTACTTGCATGACTGGTGACCGAATTCAATATAAGTATTGATGTTTTTCAAAAATTAGGATGGGAAAACCTCTATTTATTGGACTTTTGGGCACCCTGAGTGCCGGACATAATTCTCCTCCTGACTTGCTAGTCCAGATGAATTTTCCTCTATCTCTGTTGTCACCTTGTGCACCAAAACAAAATATTGGGAACCCAACTTTCCTATTCCATATTTATAGGTTCTGATCATGAAAAAAATGGCACACAACTTTCCAAGCCTCCATATCATTCATTCCTTTTTCAAGGTTCTTATTTCAATCATGGACTATCACTGACGTTTCTTGTACTAGATAACTCAACATTTAAACACCATTTTTCAACAAAAAAATGCATTGGGGTCCTCATGGTAAACAAACCCCTTAGGGAGGCCTACTCTGTAAACAAACACAATGACCTAAAAATGATTCAATGGTACCTTGAGGGATTTCCCCGAACCTTCTTCCCCCTTTGGGTTTGTGGACAACTCTTCTGATAAAATGATATGGCATTAACACTTCAGCAACCATTCACCTCTTGCAATTCTGAATGCAATCATGGATTCACTCAACACCAACTCTATGCCAACATGAGTAATGATTAGCATGAGAGAATAGGGTATATCTATTGTTCATCAATGAATAACTTCATTTCAGAAACCAATTGTTGTTAACAAAATGACACCAATTGTAGATAACTTGAAACCATCTGACACAATTCTAACACCAGTTTTAGACTTCTTTCACGATACTCAGTTATCGGTATATTTTTTCATTGATCAATCACTTATAGTTTTTTTAGATTTATAACAATACTTCTTTGTTCACTTATTTGGTTCATTTATTGTCCATCCTATGCTCTAGATGATCATTTTGAACACAACATACTCTCATCATGGTGACCATACTTTCATATTCTTCATCTGTTTTGATAAATACCCTATATCTCATTGCTCTACCTTAAACTTCACTACAACATGAAGTTGTGTAGGCACTTAATTTTACTTTTCTAGTTCGTGATCAACCTTCTCCATAATAATATGATATTTTATCTCAAGGTGATTTTTACATGAGTTGTGGACTATATTTTAGAATATATTGATAGCGCTCAAGTTATCACCATGGATTCCGATTAGAGACATCACTTCAACCCCCATATCATCATGTTATTTCTTCATCCACAACCACTATATGCAGGATTGAGTGGCTGCAATATACTCAGCTTCTACAGTGCCCAAAGAAATGCAATCTTTTTTCTTTCTCAACCATGTAATACACAATCCAATAAGATAAAAATCACCCTCTGATGTTGATTTCTGGTCATCCGCTGAAAAGTCCCAATCTGCATTTGTATATCTCAATAGATCATGCTGATATTTGTCATTATACCTCAACCCGAAATCATATGTTCGTTTAATATACCAAAGTATTATTTTCACTGAAAGTATGTGTATTACCTTTGGATTAATTTGATATCTCCTTGCTTGGCATGTGGATAATACAATGCCAGGCATCATCGTGGTCAAGTATTTTAAATATCCAATAATTTACATGTATTCTATGATATTAACTTACTCTAATTCATCATTTATTTATATATTCATCCAGGTAGTATCAAATGTATTTATTTCCTTGGAATCTTCCATCTCATGTCTCCTCATAACCTCCATGACATATTTGTTTTGTGAGATAAATGTGCCATTCCTACATTTTGTTAACTATAAACCAAGGGAAATTGATTTCCCACCAATCATAGACATTTCAAAATATTTTTTCATGAATTTGGAAAATTGTATACACTGTCCTTCATATGATCCTCTAATTTTATGTCATCAAAATAAACCAGAACCATCATCCTTTGATTACTATCATTGTTGAAATAGATATTGTAATCAAATCCACCACGCTATAAACCATTTTTCTCCAAATAATGATCTCGCCTTGTGTACTATGAACATGGTTCTTGTTTCAGCCCATTAGAGCCTTATTATGCAGAGGAACCTTGTTTTAATCCTCATGAATGAGAAAAAAATTTGGCTGCTCGATATACACATCCTTCTCCAAAATCTCATTCAAGAATGTTGATTTGACATCCATTTAGAACACTTTAATTTTTTGTTTCATTACAATTGCTAGGATAATTTGACTGTCTCCAGCCTTGCAACCATTGAAAATGTCTAATCGAAATCTATTCCCTATATTTAGGAGTATATTTTTCACACTAGTTGTTCATTGTTTCGAATCATTGTACCATCTTCATTCATATTATTTCAATAAACTCATTTAGTCCTGATGACCTTCATATTATCTCGCCTCAAAACAATCTCCCCAATCTGATTCCTCTCTATCAGGTCTATTTCTTCATTTATCACATGGACCCTTTTTTCATCTTCAGCTACTTTCGCCAAACATTTTGGATTATCATGGTCTTATGCCATGTCTATAGAAATGACTTTATTTTTCTAGTCTGAACTTGCACTGTCTGATCACCAATGATATTCTTCCTATAAAATTCATCTCCACTATTTGGATTCATTGTAAATGTGGATTTGAATTATTCTTATTCATCATTATTATCATCTTCTGAGTCATTATATTCTGCATCTATACATCATGTGGTACATTCCTCTTTATCAATTTCATCCAGAAATTGTTCACTATTCCTTGGAGTATTCCCTTCTTTTTCCACAATAGTGACATCATTGGTCTCAAATAATTTTCCTAGCCTCATATTAAAGAATTTGTATGATTTTATTTTTCTTGAGATAACATGGAATATCCCCTCATCTCTAGGAAAATCAAATTTCTTATTTTTCTCTTTATTGAGATTAATGAACTTACTTCCAAATAATTTAATGTATTTAACTATTGGATTGATTCCATACCACATCTCATATGAAGTCAATCCTTCCTTTAGACACAATAGATCCCTCTTAGAAATGTATAATGATGTCAATACGACTTCCTAGCAAAATTTATCTTGTAGAACATTTTATATTAGAATCATTCTAGACCTATTGTTAAGGATCCTATTTATCTTTTCAAACACTGTGTTCTATTGGGGAGTTCTCGCTGAGTAATCTAGTGGTATTATCCCATGTTTCTTGGGATATTATTCCACCTATGTTTTTGTGAATTCTGTACCATTATTAGTATGAATCTATAGAATTTTTGGTCCACTCCTCCTTTCGCAGTCCTTCTAGTAAGCTATTATGAAGATAAAAACATCAAACTTATGGGAAATAAAAAATAATCATTCTATTCTTCTATATTCATTAATTAAATTAATTTAGTACCTCTTTCATTGAGTTTACCTTGGTGTGATTGGCACAAAAACGACAACATGCACCATTTTGAGCGCTATTGTTTACTTCGTTTCCATTTCCTTATACGTCTTTCCAAGGAGCTTCACTTATTGGAATGAATCTCATGTGTGATTATGATCCATTGATAGCTTACATAGGTCTCTTGGAACATAAAACAATACTAAATCCACCACGTATGGTTGGCATTGGTTACTATGTCATTTATTCCATTACTTGTTTTCTTCCTCTCTAGATAAAAAGTACATATCTTCTTCTCCACTTACGATTGATATATTCCACTAGGTTCTTTTTCCCTATAAGATCACTATTCCATATCATTCATTGATGAAACATTTCTTCTCGGTAAACCATATAAAATGACCTAAGGCACCCAGTTGACTGACTTTGACCAAATTTTGACTAAGTCCTTCTAAAACCAAGAAATATGCACGTCTAATTTCCATTTCACCAGACAAAGCCTTTATCGATCCAATTATCTTCATGTATTCATCATTTAAAAACATAAAATATCTTTTTTTGTTATATTTTATGTATGTAACCAGATTCGCAATGCTTGTCATGTGAGACATGCAACCATTTTCAATGATCCATACGACATTACCGTCTAATTATTTATGGGAAATTTTAGCAACTACTGCCATCTCTATTCACCACTACATTATCAATATATTTTTCTTCACACTCAAAATAGATTGAGCATTATGATATTTCTTAGAGTATGATGGACCGAATTCATCTAGGAATGATTCAAATCTATTTTTCATTTTCATCTCTCCTATTAGTTCATTTATATACTACGTGAGAATATTTTGATTCTTCTTTGGCACATTCCTCTTCATGTCCAATGTTCTGTATTTGGCCACATGTCCAAATCCACCATACCAAAAAACAATGTTCCTCGAAATATATTCTACTGTATAGAGCTGTATTTGGTTTCCACTATTTTTCTTGTCCTCTTATGCACCTCTTAGATATAGAAGACACATACTATGATTGCCACATATTTCCACAACAATAACACCCGATTCATGGTTCATTCTGTCATTTCACTTCTGTAATACATGTTTCCCTTGGGATATTGGAATATTGGGATTCTGTATCATTAGCAAATCATCCTTCATTTTTCGAACGGGTTCTTGTGGACTATCTTCATCTTTCACAAATTTTTGTTTTTGATCAAGCCCCTAAACAACTTTACCATATGAACATAATTGTTTCCTCCATAATGCTTGGCAAAAGGTCTCCATTTCCTTCATGTTTACCTTCTGTACGATCCTCTTTCCGGATATCTTACTATGATTCAAGTGTTATTCCTAATCCTTATCATTTTGTCATATTTTGAAAACTTCTTTTTCAATTTCATCAATACTCTTGATTTTTTCTTTTACTATGATATTCATTCCATCCATATCTCTTTTAGTTTTCTCATCCTTGATTTTATGCTCACTCAGTGTTCTTGATTCCATTTGCAATGAATAGTTGAGATTCCCAATCTTATTCATCAACTCAGTCTTTTCATCACCCAATAGAAGCATGTAGTGATTAGTATCATGAACCACTTTGTTGTATATCTTTGTTTCTTCTCTCCATACATCAATGGAATCAATAGCTGATTTTAATTAAGCCTCCATTTGAATCTTCCTTTAATTTCTTATTCTTATTCCTTATCATGAGTTTCCTCCTTTTTCTTGAGAACTACCGACTACTCCCACCATATAATTCTCTCTATTTTCATTATAATTCTATATATCTTCCACCACTTCAACATTAGAGTCATCTAAACTATAACAATATCTTGAAAGAAGATTATTTTTCATTAATTGTTTTCATTCCATTTACATAGCCTAATGCTTTCTTCTTGTAAATTGTTGCTTCATCCACATCATCTTCGAGGATCGTCTTAGTGAACCATGACACAAGATGTCCAAACATTCCATATCAAAAACTAACCAGTGGATGTTTCCACTTAATCTTTTCTTTTTTTTTCATTACTTATTTGAAGTAAGAAATAACATCACCTCATTTGTCTCGTCATCTTCATGAGAATCTTCAATGGTGCACTTCTTCGTGGATTTAAATGCTACCTCTTTGTATTTTCACATTTCCACATCATCATTATCCTCATTACATGTTTCATATGCTTCATAGGTACTGTGAATGTTATCAAGTATCAAATCATTCATATCATTGACTTCCAAAACAAAAACCATTTGATTGAACAGGGTTGGAAGTTTCCTTTAGATGCGCTTCACAATATTTATGTCCTCAATGACTTCACCATGACCATACATGCATCCTAATACAACATTTATCATGTCAGAGAATTCATCAACAAAATCATTCAGGTTTATTTTTAGATTTTTATACTTGTTCCACAACAGGGTCATATTTCCTCTATGACGTTTGAATCTCCATCATATATGCTAAATTTATTTTCCCAAATAACATGTGATGTTTTTCAATACATCACCATCGTATATATGGCATTGGATATGGATCCCGATAAAGAAATGATTCCCTTTCTGTCAGCATCCAATTATCATCTTTAATATTCGGAAAATTCAAGACTTTTAATGTTAGTAGTTATACCAGGCATTGTTGTATTAAACATATTCATTACTAAAGATAAGAAGTAGTATTGCCACTAATTATTCTATATCTTTAAAAATTACTCATAGAAGATAGGAATACCTTTATTATTTGTGACCTCATGTGGGAGAGAAACACTGATATCAACCTTTCCCTCTGATACCAGTTTTTTGTAATAGTAGTTTAGATACCCAGTGTGTGTATGGGGGGATCAATGTATGACCGATTAAAACAACTTCCTATAACAATTTGTTTCTTTGTTAGTTGAAAATATCATCTCTATCATTCCCAATGTAGAGTATGAACAAATCATAAAGAAAGAACAAAACAATTTAATTTTACATGGTCACCTACACTGGACTACATCCTGGGAGAATACACCAACGATGTTCTGATATACCTAATCCACAGAAAGTGCACTAAGGTTTACAGTTTTTGGAGTGGACTTACTATCTCTCATAGTTGACAAATCATAATATGAAATATCACTTATCTGTCTATGGAAGTGTGCTCACTTCTTCTTCATAAAATCCACTCATAGTTTAACGACTTGTATGTCCCTTCATTATAACAAATTAATGCATCTTCCTCTATACGTCGATGATCTGATGAATTTCTAATTTTATCCACTAATGATTACAACTATACCACAGGTATATCGGGGAATCCCCTATCTTTCATGCTACCCAAGGAATATCGGTGTGCTTCTCCAAGACTAGAGCTCTTCATAATTCTTAGTTCGTTGGTGTACTATAACAACTTACGCAACACTACATTCTGAAAAAAATAATTGTTGACTCACACCTTCTTATGCCCAAATGAATTTTATTGCACAAATATCAACTAGAGCACTTCTAAAAAATCAACATGTAATTGTTAGCTAACCACTTGCGTGACACTCCCCTCCTTATCTCCAAACATGGGTGACTCACATCATTTTTTTCCCAAACTCATAATGGCAAACAACTGTCAATTGGCGTGCAACATCTAAATATCTTTATACTTGTGCACCCAAACCAAAAATTGGAAACCTAACCCTACTTGCGCAACTGGAGATCAAATTATCTCTTAATGTTGAGCTCCATAAAAAATGAGGAGGCTTACCCCTCTATTTATAGGTATTTTGATCATCCTGAGCGCCGCACACATGTCTCCTCCTAGCGTGCAAGTCCAGTATCCTTAGCCTCTATCACCCTAGTCACCATGCGCACCCAAACCAAAATATGGGAAACCCTTTTTCAAGGTTATAATTTCAATCATGAATTGTCAACAACATCTCTTGAGCTTGAAAACTCACTATTTAACAACATTTGTCAGAAAAAATGAACATCCTGGTTTTCTTTGTCAAAAAACACAACATGGAGGTCCACGTTGTCAACAAAGACAATCACCTAAAAATTGATTCAATGGTACCTTGAGAAATTTATTCCCAACACCCTTTAATTCTTATTCCTTATGAATAGTAGTAATCGAATTTTTTTCCACATTCAATTTAAAATGGTTAATTAAGGGTATATATAATGTGATAGACCAAATATTAGCAATTGTAAAAAAAATTAATTTAATTGTTTGACATATATTTCATCTATAATCATAATATATTAAATAATATGACCTTTTGATTCAATATTCAAGTGATTTTGACCATTATATTATATTAGGTTAACAAAATAAAAAAATTCAATTTAATTATTTAATTATTTTAAATATTGATGGTGGATGCCATAGAAGATGGTGTTCAAGATCAAGATAGTGTAGTTATCTATGTGAGATGATCAGGACATTTTTTATGTATGAATGGTTCGTATATCCATTCCTCTACAAGTGTGTGGGCATGAATAGTGTGCCATCAGTTACCCACACTGTAGAGTGTGTGGGATCCTGATGGAAACCATCGTTATTGTGTTCGGGTTTTTGTAACCATTAAAAATTGAGATGGGTTTGGATGGGGATGGTACCCCACCCATTGACGTGGTTAGTTTAATTTATATAGGCTTTGAAGGGAGCATACTACATGCTGGGATGGGGTTTGGTAGTTTGGCCACTAGCCAGTGAATATTTCTTACATTTATGAGGATGAACTCGAGATGGGTGATCATGATATGGTAGACCTCAATATGTGAAAAGACTTTTGGTGTCCTCGAGATGTGATATGAAAGGGGATTTTTTGACTTGATTTTTTGGGATTGATAATCGGTGACCACAAGTGTGGTGATGTGTGTGTCACAATGTAGAATGGTAGTGCATTGGGGATAACTTGGAATCGGTTTGGGATGAAGACATCACAGGACTGGTAAAATTTGAGTAATATTTCATGGGCATCATGTATTGAAACATTGGTCCATTTTATGGTGAGTGTTTTATAAATGATGTTATGGCATGCTGGTAGTTGTGGGATGATATATGGTGGTATTTCATGTTGATGGGTACAACATTCTCATGTCACTTGAGGGGTTGGTGGTCTGAGATACCAACTCTGATATGTTCCTATTAACGACTTGATGAGGTCAGCACCTCCAAAGATGGACAACGCAGACGACTTCTTGGCTTCATCCAAGATGAGTACATTGGGTGGAGTGGTCTTAGACAGCCTCATTAATGAGCTCATGTGACCAAGGATGTCATGGTTTGCATTTGTGAGTGGTTATTGGGATTTTGGGCCACTTTGTTTCATGGTTTGGGCAATTTTTAATAGGATTCTATTGTATATTTTGTTGTAAGTTTTATTACTCATCTAGTTTGGTGTTGTAAATTGTGCCACACGTTTATTTGGTGTTTTGATTGATTTATTTTCATTAATAATTTCCAGGGTTGTGTATGCCTGATACATGATATTTCATGGTATCTTTAAATTTTTTACATAAAGATAACATGAATGTTTGTTTGGTTCTATAATTTCATTTAAATGCTAAATTATTTTTATTGATCAGAATAATTTAATTCTTGTTTTAGTGAATACATAAATACCTAAAATTATAAAGAAATACTAATAAAGTATTTATTCAATTATTAGGACAATAAAATAAATTAGTTAAAATAAATTAAAGTATCATTATTTGAATGAATTATTTTTTTCAATGATTTTTCAGATAAAAATTAAAAATTATAAATTTTAGAATTCAGTATATTTGAATTTAATTTTTTATTTTAGATTTAAATTTAATATTAATTTCATAACTCCAAAATTTGAATTATTATTATTTTATAATAAATAATTTTTTATTGAATTATATAAAACTATAAAGAACCTATCTTTGTAATTGTTATTTGGATATGTTTGAAAATATAAATCATGGTATAATTATAATCCTATTTTTTAATACCTTGTGATTTTAGTAGAGGAAGGTAGTCATTGAATGTGTATATAACACGAAACTAACTGCTTAAAATAGAACATAACACACCGATACATTCTCATATATTTATTTTTTATTTTATTCAATCTATTCAATAGCTTTTAATTCATGCATTACAGTAATTAAACGATACATGATACTGTAAAAACTTATTACTATTTAATAATAGCCATCATCACCAAGCCATCATGTTGATCAATTTGATTTGAACAAACCAAATTATAAAAATTATATTTTTTACAAATTTATCAACTAAGTTTAATTGTTATTTATTTGTTAAAATATAATAAGAACCATATGAAATAAATTGAAACATTTTATGAATAACATCGTTTTAGGCGAATTTGTCACTCTTTATGCCATTAATATAATATTAATTTTTTCAAATATTATATAATTACATTAAAATAATTATAATAATTTATTTTGTGTAAAATATTATTTATCTATGAGTAATGTTTTACAATATTTATGAAAAGATTATTTTTTTGGAGTAATGAAAAATACAAAATTTAAAAGAAAAATTTATTTTCATTTGAATTATATATATTGATAAATTATATAATATATTATATATGAAGTCAAAATAGTTCAACAATATTAAAATTAATCACATTTATATCATTAAAAAATTTAATTTTGAATTTCTTATAAAATATTTTTATTATTTTGAATATTTTTCTTCTGAAAAATTCTGTTTTCAAAGAGTCTATATGATTAATTTTAAATTCATTTCGTCATCTTCTATGAACTGAATTTTATCAATTTGTATTCAATAATTTTAAATATCATAATTTTTATTAAATAATATACAAAAATTATTTCTATACTTATTAGTATTTAAAACAATAAAAATGTATTGCATTTGATAAAATGGAAATGAGTTTTCCGAGGGTTAAACTAAGAAGATAAGGTTTAAAAATTACCAAAAACATTACCAAACCCAATTTTATATAATTTTTTAGACACAATGACATCTATGTTTTTATAGTTAACCATTTGAAGAATTCTATTTCTAAAACATGAAGGTATCTCCTTATCTTTTAACATTTTCTATGTGTGTCCTCTCCCCCACAAATAAAAGACCACAGACTCTCATTCCCTCTTCACTCCTCCAAAAAAATTTGTTTAGATCATACTATCCCTATTTTTTTCTTAAATACCATGTCACATCATATAGGCCTTATTTTTTTAGGAATATTTTATTAGAAGTCTTGAGTTGTAAACATAATGAATTTATATAAAAAAGAGGGAAAAATATCAATGTGAGTATTCATTTTATATATTGTTCATCATATTGAAAATAAAATAAAAATATTATAATATGAAAAACAATTATCATTTATATACCATGTTTTTATTATTTCAATTAATTATCTTTTATTCTTCCACTATTCCATCCAATGGGTATCCAAATTGTTAATCATTTGTATGTCGGAGTACCGCCTCACGAACCGATGTATTTAGTTTTCCATAAACAAAATTTAAGGAAATATATATAATGATGGAATTGGAATTTTTATATGATATTTAAAAATAATTAGGCACAAGATATTTTTAATAAACATATACCATATTACTTTCCATATTGTGTGAGATAAAATTATGTCACTCATGGGTAATGTAGACTACCACATCATAAAGTGATGTGATTCATTTTTCACTTAGTCGTTAAATGGAAGGTTGTAATGATAATGCTCGTTAATAAATGATATATATATGAGATAAGAATATATTTTGAAATATAATATCACATTTAATTACATAACTTATAATAAGTTGGAAAAAAATAATGCTACACTTGCGTACATGTGGTTTACCACATCAACACTGTGATGTGAAATGTTTTTCATTTTATTTATTCATAGATGTTAAAACGTCTGTATGTGATTGATATAAATTATATATATGAAAAAATTATAATTCTATAATTATTAAAAAGTGTTTTTTCTATTAATTGAATACGTTTTTAAAAAATAAACAATGTTCATGTGTTCACAAAACCTACTTTCTCCAGGAATTGTGTACTCCATTTTCAATCTCTAAAAGTTATAGATTAATAAAAATACCCATATAATGAATATTTGTGATGTTTATATAATGTTATAAATTATATAAATTATTTAATAAAATGGTTATTCCTAGACTATATGAATATAATATATTTTAAGAAATATTTGAATATTATTTTTAAATAAATTTATAATAAACCTATATTTATTATACAAGATGATCAGACACATTCAATGGAAGGAGATCTTATGAAAATAGTTTCTCATATAACTTTAATTTTTATGAGACATATACCTTATTCCCTACTTATTCATAATGGTGGGGTATATATCAATTCTTTTGATATTTTATATTATTAATGTATTTCTAGTTATATAATAAAATGACATATTTTTTTATATTTATTTTATGGGGACAATGTTTAAATGGTATAAAAGTGGTAAGAGTTTTTTTTTCAGTCTCATAGTTATTCAGGATCATATTTTTTTTATGATTCACCATATTAAATTATTTTACATTTAACTTTTAAAATAAATATTTCTTCACATCCTCTACTTATTCATGAAATTTTTCAAATAATACTAACATTTTACATGTCTTCGGTACATAAAATGGTTGAGAAATTGTTTTTATGAAAAGAAAACATAATTTATATTTTATGTTGATAATTTTTTTATTTGAAAACCATGAATCAACTAAAATTTATTCATGTAATTTTTAAATTTATATAAAAATGTACTTACATTTTTTCTAATTCTGTACTTTTAAAAAATATTAATAAGAATGATAATATCATTTTTCAAACATGATTGTATTTCTTTTTAGTAATAATATGATATAAATATCTATGTTAATGTGTACCACATGATAGGAACTTCCTGCCATCATAACATCTCAATGATTGAATTATAGTTTTATAATTTTCAAATGTTATTCAAAATATATTTTCAAAATGAATTGGGAAATATTAGTTTCAAGAGGTTATCTTCAACGTGTAATGGGTATATTCCACCAGAGTGTATCTATGGATATTGTGAAGGATTTAATATTCATCGAAAGACAGCCACCATTATTTTATATTTGTTCACCTTGGGAAAACATTTAATGCTACCATCCTTATTTTAATATGGATTTCTTTACTACCTATTTGACTAATGTTTTATTATTTTATTACAAATCACCATATTTTTTTGATGGTTTTTTATTGTCATTATTTTTGGGGGTATGTATTAACATTTTATATGATAGTTTTAATTTGAATATTTTTGTTGATTATGATTTACCACATCAATATATGTAATGGATATGAATTTCTAATTTGCGTGTGTTGATGGAATTACATATCCCTTTGATGAAATTATTGTTATCAAAGAAAAAATCGTTCGAAACATTATATGGGGTTTTCGGTGTAGTTTTAAAATTACTTGTGAATGGTCTTGAAATTATATTTCTGATGTAAAAAATTATGCATCCCCTAATTTTGATATTATAGGTTTTTAATTAATGTAATTATTTATTTCCTTAAAATATTCATCGATATTGTTTAATATCACAATATTATTTTTATGGAATTATTAAATCTTACTTTTTTCCATCCATAACATTCGCCATGTTCATGTTGTCGGCTAAATGGAATTTGTTTTAACTATTTAACATTGTATTTATTATTTCTTATCAATTCATGATATATTTCATTATACACAGACACTTTATGATAATTAGATCTCAGCTCCTTCTTTGGTTTCCATTCCACCAGATTTCATGATGTATTTTATGTTCATTATCTAGGTATATTATGGAGTGAAATTATATGATATCAAAAAAGAATAATTTGTTGTATTTTATGTTCTTAAATTTATGCTAAATACATGTATGTATCATTTTCCGGAAGACAATGAAACTATTTACTCTTTCAAGATTTCAGTCCTTATATCTTACACCAATATAATAATGTAACACAATATCTAGGCAACTAGAGATATGGTCATTACAATTGATACCACTAGAAGTTGAGTAAAATTCATGGGAACTATATTTCGGAAAATATAGATTAGGGAACATGAAAATATTCTAGATATTGAAGATAATTATATAAGAACAAACAAATGTTTTTTAATATATAGATTATCAATTTTTCTAAATAATATACCAACACCTAGATAATACTAATGGTAATGGTTATGGAATAGATGTAAATAAGACAATAAATTTTGAAAACCCTTACAAATATTTACTCGAGCATTACCAAGTTCATGAAAAAGGTCATTTAGTGAACAATTTATTAACCCCTAGGGTATATTCATATAAATATTTACATTTTTTTACAAACAATTATGAATTATATTTAAAATTGTTTATGATTTTTAAAACCATCCTAGTGAAACCATCTTTATGTTTATGATTAAAGTCACGCGTCAATATTTATTTATGTTAAGTGTTTCACAGGTTCACATATTACATAGTATGATTCATAATATTATTATATAATATCGTGAATATAATTTTTTAGATTTTACATCTAATTGATGGATTTTGAACCATATCAATCGACATAATATAATGAGTGATGATTTTCTTATTTTTGGATAGGTTTAATGAAATATTTTGAAGGAAACTAAAATCATAGAATTTATTATCCAATGGCAATATAATATCATTTTTTATCATCAAATACGAATAAAAATCAATGTATTATGTATTTTAACGTTTTATTGATAATAATAGTATGATGGTACAAAAATGGATAATTGGGAGAATGGAAAGATAGGGTTTCCAACAGTTGATAATTATGGAATGAAACAACATAGTACTAGCTTGAAATGGAATGGTAATTTGATATTAGTGTATTTAGAAACACCAACATGCTCATGATTCTAAGGTAAATAGAGAACATATTGATTATTATTTGTTTCATTCATTATTGAAATAAGGACACGACCTAATGGTTTGGCGATATTAGTGTGTAGAGAAGTACCAACCTCGTACTACAATGGTGATTATTAATTTATTCATTATTGATTATTATTTGTGTCACTTAATTTTATATAATATGATTTATTCCTAGAAATTAGAATATTTTTTTTATGATTCCCAATAGGACCTCACAATTAGTCTACACCCTATTACATATGTGGAGGAACACATAAGAGAATGAGGAATTTCAAATCCGACCTAATGGTTCAGGTTGGGTTGTTGCGCTATTGATTTTTTGGCAGTGTGGTACACACTATTGATAAATGGTTTAATTAATTTTATAGATAAATTTATCTGATTTTATAAATTACATGAAATTTATATTTTTATCTTGATACTTCTCTTGGACTTATCACTTCATTACAAACTAGTAGGGACTGCATCCTAGAGGGTTTCATTGAAGGATTTTGGAAAATCCATTCCATAAGGATCTCATTATATGAAATTCATAGATAGTTTTGAAATATAGATAAATTAAGGATATATAATCTTGTAATAATTTATTATATTCAAATTTTATCATATTATAAACCCTAGTATGACTCTTTAAATCCAAAATCCCATTCTTAGGTGACATCTTTTTGGGTTTTTTTATGAAGAAACATTTTATAAATATTTTAATATCATTTCCATTATGTTCAAGGTAAAATTTCATATTAAATTTCATATTAAATATAAAAGACTTATCACACTCTCTAAATATATCAATAACCTGATATATTATTTTTCAAATGATTAATAATTCAGTCAATTTATAGTAAATTATTTTGATAAATCCTCTTGATATCCTACCATATTGTAAAAGTAATATTTGAATAAGGTTTTTGGGTGACATCTACAACCTTTTTGATAAAATTAATACATTATTATTATGAAATAAAAATATGGAACTTAGTATGTAAAAATGATGGATTATAGGCCAAGTTAATATGTGTTTATGTGTGTTAACGATTCATATGGGGTGTATGCTTGCTTGGAAATATTCACATATTTTTTCCATTTTTGTGGGTGCACGGGTTTAGAGTTATAGAGACATAGCCCTATAGTAGGTAGGTGTGTGTTCATGAATCATATGTGAATATCCTTTTGGTATTGGAATTTTTCATTTATTAAGAATTTGGTATCATGTTAGATTTCTCCACCGTCTAATGAATTAAGAAAGGGAGAATGGGATTCCACACATGATTTTGGTCCTTTTGGTTAGTCTATCTTTATGGGGGATGTAATGGGGGCGACATTTCTCCCTGAAGGGAGGTGTTGGTATATTTCAAGGGTGTCTACACATGGTATATTTGTGTCATTTCTGGGGTGCCTTACTATTCAAAAATAACGTGTCAAATTAAAATTTTTTTTAGTGTGAGATGTCCATATGGATTCCACTGGAATTTAAAAATATGTTTTACCTTTTCATATTTATATAAAATGTGAGATAATATATTATTATTTATTTAGAATTTATGGGTTACTTATAGGGTATTTAAAAATAATTTTTATACTCACCCCTTTAATATACTCCAAGGTGTGTACATAGACATAGATAAATATGATGTTGGTAAATGGATCACCTCTTAATATTTAAATGGATATCTTGGATTTTTTTCTATTTGGTGATGGAATTGAGAGATTGATGGAATCTATCGTAAAGAATACATGGTTGTTACATGTGTCACATATTATCTATTACTTTTGGTATTTAAATATTGTAGATTTATTTTCTAATATTTTTGTGTATTACAATCAAATTATTGCCTTATTATGTATTGTTATTTTTTATTCTTATATTTATGAATATTTTTTATGCACCACATTGGTGTTATGTACAAATTATTTTTTATTTCCTAATGGAAAATGAATATCTAATTATTTTTTGAATCTGCACCATAATCACACAACTATAGAACCACCACAATATCTCCCTCTCTATTTATTTGATTGGATTCATATAAGACGATTTGTGTTGTTAAATGTGTGTGTGTGTTGAGAGTTATGGATCAATGTTTAAGATATTTGGATGTATATTTTTAGTGTGAGAATTCAAGGGGGAAGGAGGGTAATGTCTATCGAGTATATGTAATAAGAAATCCATCACACTCTCTGTTAGTGTGTGTACAATAACATTAGGTATTTATTACCAATATATATATATTATTACTCTAGTAAATTGCATACCATTATAAAATGGGAAGAGAGTGTAAAAAATCAGGTGACGTTATCAATTTATTTCACTAACATCCTAACAGTTTGGTAATCACAAGAATCAAAACTATCCAAATATGTATTGATAGGTTTCTCAATTATAGGTGTGATGTTTAATAAATATTAATAAAATAAATATATATAGTAAAAAAACATACATGATATTGATCATCTCAAAAATGAATTCCCGTCATTAAATGACATGTACAAATCAATTTATCAGCACCTATTCAAATTAAATAATGCATTGACCACCCACTACTACAACAAAAATCCACAACACCACTACAGAAGATCCATATATTATTTATAAATTCCAATTTTATCTCTTCATTTCCAAATTATATATTTATCATTATCCACATTAAATTAATTTTCCATATTTTATTGTAAACACATCCCCACCATTACCAAGTCATTAAATTCACGATTTCATTATTATTAATTCATCAATTACAATTTATATATATTCCTCATTACCATAATAGTTGAAAATTTATGTTTTTTAAGACTATAATTTTTATTGTTATCAAATTACGACACAAACCATAACCTATATGAAAAACTCATTCACCCACACATTATAATTTTCTAATAACTGCAACATTTATTCCATACCATTCACAAAATCAACCACTTACATCCGAAAATAATAATTCCAATGTATCCACACAACAAAAAATAACTTATCTAAATATTCAGACATTATTAATTACCAAAATGATAAAAATATTGAAAAAAAATTAAATAAATAAAAAACATTATTTTTTATTTATAACTGCATATTTAGTCATACTGATTAAATTAAGTAATTTCACATCTTACATATCATAATATTTTTACATGTTTATACAATTGTTATGGTTTTGTGTCATATAAAAAATAGTATAAAAAATACGATCACTAATGTAAATGAAAATAATATAATGAAATACTTTTTTAGATGTAAAACGAAATATCATGATGAAAATGAGAATAAAAATTTCCCTATTTAGTGGATTCAATATGAGGGATTATATTTATTTAGTTAATTATACTCACCTTCCCATTGAAATCAAAGGATTGGTAGTTTCACCTAGACAAAAATTAAAAAAATGATATCCCAAGTCATTTTCCATCAGGATTGCTTAAACCAAACCACTCTTTTTACTATAACTAGTTATCTCCAAAACAAAATTCATATTTTGATATATATTTTCCATTATGAAATAATCGGAGAAGAATAAGAAAGTTGAAAGGTTATCACACCATGTAGTGAGGGATATTGACTAATATAACAGTATATCCAAGGGCTATATATATATCCCATGAAATTACTAAATGTGCACATGGTTTAAATATGTTCACTTGAATTGAAAGGAATATATATTAGACCAAAAATTTGTTTTTAAAATCTATAAAATATAATATCAAAAGGTGATTAGATAGGTCATGCTATAATGGTGGCTCAACTTGACACTCATGATTTAATATCCCTAAATACAAAGATATCAAAACTGTTGAAATTTTATCTAAAAAAATGAATTCATGCTTCTATGGGGGGAAAATTTCCAAAATACAATAATACTCATATAGAAACCCAATACTTGTATACATATCATTACAATTGTTTAAACCTAAACATCCATCAATTTCAACCCATTAATTCTAAGGCCTAGAGTCGTTGGAATACTATGTTCGTAATAAAACCATGTGAAAATAAAATAATACATCTTACTTTTATTATTATTAATGACATCCAAAAAAATTAGCTCCAAAAACAGCATATTATAACCTAAGTAATTCATCAATGAAATGTGAGGGATAAAAAACATGTAATGGAATAAACCTTATAATGAAAAAAATATGTGAGTTAATAACATAACAATATATCTTAAAAGTGAACACTAATTCGCAATAAAATGGATGAATAAAATAATAAACATTGTATAATAATATAATTGAATCATTGGAAATGTGTAATAGATATAAAAAATTAAATAAACGTAGCTCACAACATACTATCAATATGTCATTATAATGTGGTTGGAGTCCAAATATAGATTAGGTTCAATATAAAATCCTATATAAGACATCTCATGAGACTAAAAAATTACCAAATGAAATGCATTGATAAATAAATTCAACCCCACTAATCACATTCATCCCATATAAATTCATATAAGTGAAAAAATTAGAAATCATTTAGGAGTCCTAAATATATGAACTCCCATTTGAATTAAAATGGGTTGCACTATCTTTCAATATATTATAATCAAAAAAGATTTAAGAAATAATTTATTTTAAAAATGATTGCATGAAATGTGTTACCATATTAATGTAAAGGATAATAAGAATGGTATATATTTATGATACATATAAATATAATTTATAAGAATAACATAAAAAACTGTTGTACTCAATAATGAATATAAATACATCTAAAAATATAAAAAACCACCTAGATTTAAATAAATATTCTACTCTGAAAATAACATTGGAAAATTTTAAAATTCAAAAAATATTATAGAAATAATATTCTCTGAAAATACCCATTCAAATTTATAAACTATTATTCAATATAAACAATTTCCCTGATAACAATTAAATTTCATATATATTGTATCTGATGGAAAACATTTCTTTCACACTTTGGTAAATAGTCAATATTTTCCTTATTTTATAAACGAAGAAAATACACCATTTAATAATATATTTCAAAAAATTATATTGTGTAAAAATGATATTAAAAACTCATAGAAATATATAAAAATAAATTATCAACATTTTAAAGAAAACATGGACTTGCATGTGAAAGGGTTTTTTTTAAAGAAAATATAAGTAAAGTACTTTTTATTAAAACCCCTTAATCAATAATTTTTGGTACCAAATAGAGAAAAATATAACTAATAAGTGAAATTTAATTACTGAATATAGAATAACAAAAGTAATTATTTTAATAGATAATGATCAAATCATTTTCTTTTACGGGGAATCATGCATAAAGAATCCAAGCTAAATAGAGATTGAAGCATATACCCTTACTATTGAGATAAATTTTTAATAAATACCACACAAAAAAATTAATTTAATATCAAGTCAAAACATAAATAATTATGATGGATTCATGATATAATATTCAAATTATAAGTGCATATATATTTTTAAAAAATAATTTTTATAAATGAAAAGGTGTCTCAGTGAAGGATGTTTTGATATGGAAACCCTTAACTCGAGTAAATACATTTTCATGCATGTATTTTAAAACCAATATTGTGTATTTTGATGAATAATTAATTTAGATAACATTTTATATATTTAATAACTTATTTTTAATTAATTTATTTAATCTATTTTAATGACTTGTTTAGTTATATAATTAGTTATGTGCACATTAGTTGTTTTAAGGGTGCTCAATACATACTTTTAAAATAAAATTAGCATGTTGACATTGGTGAATGAGGTCATTGATATATCATAAATATGGTAAAAATAATGAATTAGTTATTATTTTTTAAATAAATCATAATTTAAAAAATCATCATTAATTATTGTCCAGAAAAATCAACTACATTACAATCATTTGAGGTTATTTTATATGTACACATGTGTGTCATTTTTATTTTTCAATGAACATTACATAATGAAGGTAAGTATTATTTCATACTCCTAAAAGGATAATAATGTCGTAAATATCATATTATTTCATTAAATACACACACATATATATCCGATAGTTGACGAGGTAATAAAAAACGAATCACATTGATTCATGAGGTAGTAATCCATTATACACACGAACAAAATTATATTTTCTCCATAGATGGTATGGTTAAAAATTATCTGATATAGTAATTATAAATAATAAAAAATATATAATTGAAATATTATATAAATATTAAATGGATCCTTATTAATAATCCCGATTGGTGATGATGGAAAATTAATGACATCATATAAATGAATAATTGATTTGTCTCACAATTCATAGATGAGGTGATGAAAAATATTTTTCGATAAAAATAATAACATATCATTGTCTATAATATTGAGGTGTTATTTTATTAGAAATATTAATTCATAATTCATGTTAGAAAATGTTTTAGTAAAAAAATAAGGATATCAGTGAAGATGATTACCTTCTTTTATTAGATCCTTATTTGGGACTCAAATTAAGGAAATTTAAAATTTTTATTTGAAAAGATGATTTTTAATTTGGATATAGATTTCTGAGAGATAATTTGGTAGTCTTTGTAGAATTTTTTTGCGTGAATTAGTATGGGTAGGTGGTATCCCTATATAATTGGTTAGGATTGTCATTTTCACTAAATACCATGAACTATTTAATATTGGGAAATCACCCTCATATAATGTTCCTCCAAAATAAAAAAAATAGAGGTATAGTGGATAGATAAGGATGATCAAAACATCTTCCACTAAAAATAAAAATTTTGTACTCCTTATCTCTTAGGTTAATAACTTTTACAGATTTAATTTTTTTCCATGTTAACTAATTTAAATGTTTTTATTATTAATTATGAAAAACATTAAGTTTCCCTTTTTATATATTGTAAAATATTATTATAAAAAATATTTAATATATTTAATTAAATTAAAATAATAAAATTAGATGAGTTTAATATAATATAAAACCCCAATCTTGATGAAAATATATTTTATAAAAACACTATTTATAAGGAAAATATGACCTTATATATTCTATTTGATTATAAATCATCCTTATATGAATTTAAATTCAGAAATATAGAAATATAAAATAAAATTTTAATTTATATAATTACATTTTAGTGGTGTTTTAATTAATTATATTGGATGTACATTATGCGCAATAAAATATATATTGAAAAAATCTGTTAAAATCATAAAAGGAAACATATACTAAAAAACAATTTAATTTTTTTTGAAGTAATTAATTATATGTAATCTAATTAAATATTAACTATTTTAATTTAAAATAAAATTCTATAATAAAGTGTATTTTTAATATCCTAATTTTATAAAAATAATTTACTTAATAATTTTTTTTCATTAATCACTGAAATAAAAATAAGTTTCTGAAAATCCAAAAATTTCCCAATTGAAATTTTTACCCGATTACATAAAAGATGAATTTCATTTTAAAAAATATATATTAAAACTTATTTATAAAATAATTTTCATATTTTATCATAATAATAAACAAAAATTATTTTGAAGGAAAACATATTTTTGATGAATAAAATTTCTTCACTAAAAAGTGAGTAATTATTTGATAATTATTTATCATTAAATTTAAATAGTGTAGAAACATTATATTTATATCATGATATTGTTAAACCTATTTATAATTGCCAATTTATCTACTACATAATAATCATCATGTTTAAATAATTATATTTTAATAATATATCATACTTCTATAAATCACATTATTGCATGTTTTATGTTATATCAAACATAGAGTTCCTTTAAAACATTAAAATTTTAAATTATTAAAACATTAAATAAATTCAACCCTTTTAATTTTAACTGTTTCAAAATAATTATTAAATAAACATTTTGAAATTTCTTTTTTTGGAAACATATATTGAATGATGGGTAAACAAAACATCATCTTAAAATATGGAAAGGTAAATACAAATTTCATCTAGAATACTATATGAATAGGATTACAAAAATTAGTAAATTAGTGGGAAGTGAATATATAAAAGTGGGAGTAATTCATTACTAATTATTTAGATTGATAGAGTTAATTATTCACAAGAAATTGAATGATATAGAGAAAGTAATCATCTATAAAAAACTAAATTGTTGATTAAATTGATGACCATTTATAAATCAAAATTTAATTTAAAATGATTAAATTCTTTTACAATAATTTTCCTTGATTTATGGGATTATTTTACTATCATAATTGAGAAAACCATGATGTTCTGTAACGTGATATATTTTTATTTCATAATCCCAGTTTCATCAATTCATTGTGCTTTGATAAATATACACTTCACCTCTTACTCAAAGGAATGAATTTCTAATATATATTTGTTTATTCCTAAAGAACTAAAATTAACAATTATTGGAAAAATGATCTATAAAGTGTAACAACATTTCCACCTATCATTATCAAAAAAGGTCAGCATAATATAAAATAATTCTTAAATGAATATGCATATATTAAACTAATGAATTAAAAAATTAATCCATAGGTTTACCATTGAACATTATTTTAATAAGTAGTCATGTATCCCAAATAATGATAATAACATAATTGTGAAAGAAGATTTTAATATCAAATTTTATTTCATAATCTTAGACATAAATATCCAAAAAAAATATTTCTTCTAAATTAAACTTTTATTTTAAACCAAAATGTTATATATTTATATATAAATATATATCATTTCCCAGTTTAACATTTCCCAAAATAAAATTAATCAACTCAAAATCTTAAAATTTCCAAAAGAACGATCTTCCAATATTTTTCCAAATATCAACATAAATTTTTTCCACAAAACCATCTTTGTAACAACTTTTATATACTAACCATTACAATATGAAATCTAGTGGCGGGTTTTTAACCATTATCTACCTTCGGTTGTGGGTTCATTCCCCAAGGCCTTGCTAGATATTATGATTTGATGCCTAAAATATGAATGTTCATTTATATACGAATACATTAAGATAATTCTTATAATGAATATAAGAATATTATAATGAACATAAAAACAATATTTATCAACAAATTGGTTTTTAGTCAGTAATGAACTCTATATATATTAATTTTTATAAAAACATTAAATATTCACAATTGACCAAATATAACTAAACATAAAGAAAACATCAATGATATAATTTTCATCCCTTCATGTATGATTACAAAAAATTACACATTTCCATCAAATTAGCTTTATTGGTTATCATTTCCAATCATAATATTTTCAAACATCACAAAATAAAAATAATTTAGAACACTCAATAGAAGTTTCATGAATACATTAATAAAATATCTCACCCTACAAGATTCTATTATTCTGAATCCTACACCCTTTAATCATTCCAAAGAAATTATTATTATAATATAGACCCTTAGGAATTAATCAGTCGATTCGAGAATTAATTTTTACATTGAATGTTGTTTGTTAATCTATTTAATTACACTACAAGTGGTACAATAAGAATAATTTTATATTCATACATAATTTTACCTAATATATTCGTTTTCCATCATTAATTAGTAACATTTTAACCCCCTTTCCTAGAGATAATGAATCTTATATATCCATTATTTAATTTTTCATGGGTCCTCTTCCAAAATTTATGAAATGTTGAAAGTTTAATATAATTTTCATTTATCTACTATAACACATGAACTTCACTAAGATGCGATCATTTTTTTTATTGACGTGTTTGGAAATTCATTTATGTTATATTGGTTAATAACAATTTTGTATAGATCATTTTTCATGTTCGTAATATATGTATCCATCGTTCACATTAGAATAAGAAAACAATAAAGAAAATTATTTAACTTCCCATCATAAGGGCTATTTACCTGATTTCTAATATATATAAAAAATAAAAAAAATAAAAAAAATGCGAGGATGAATTTATATATAGGTTTGAAACATATAAACATTAATGGATTAGAATTAAATAGATATGTACATCAGGATTTTTGAGTCTCTAGGTTATTTACTAAGTTATCTATAGTAAAATTTCAGACTTGGAATTCTAACCTAACAAAACATTTATGCCCTTCACAATGGTTTGATATTTTTTTTTAATTTCTAATGAATATCCCCCGAGATTGTGAAACATGGGGTACAACAAGGCCAATTCTCATGTAGTAGGTGATGATCATGATTAACTCAATGTACACTTTTCGCTATTATTACCCATTTATGAAACATTCATATAGTGAAATACTCATATAATATCCATACATAGATGCAATTTCATGGAACATAATTCCTCTATACATCACAAAAATTTCATGATATTTTTTCAAACACATACTCTTATACTTCTAATTATACCTCTTGATTTTACTAAATTATTAAGGTCCAAATCCTCCAAAATAAATATACCAAGATTTTATACCAATTATTGTGTCCCATTTCTTTTACACAAATGATTACATGGTTTTTTTACATAAACACCCATTAGTTACAACCAGTGTATAATGTGGCTTAATGTATATGGAAGAAAAGGTTCATATCACATAAAATTGAAACTAAAATAATAAAACATTATTTTATTCTATTTAATGAGATCTAAAATAATTTTGAGATCCTAAAACATCATATAATAAACTATAGTGTTCAAAAAATAATGGGTTTAGTTGATAATAAAATTTTGGGTACGAAAATGATAAGGAAACATTACATGTGAGTCAATGTTATGACCTGATCTCATAATAGAAATGGACCCACAGTATTATTATTGACTCATAATGTAATAAACATGGTAGAATAACTTCATTGAATCATTGTAAATATGGAAACAATAAATAAAATTAAATGGACATACGTCAAGGATGAACACTAAGACTACATCACATGGTGAAATATTTCCCATTAAGGATTAGGTTCACTTCATAATCAAATACATGACAACTCACTGGTCTTAAAATTTACACTATTAACTGAAGGGATGTATAATTATGTGATCTCCTGTAAAATTAATTTCATGTATATAAATTTGATTACCACTTAAGGATATTATTAATATTGAATTTATATAATCATTACCAATGGATTGAAAATGTGTTGACGTATCATTCTTCATATCATAATCAAAATATATTTCTTACATATGGAATTTGAGAAATGATTGTAAGACATTAATTACCCCTATCAATGTGATGGAGAGTAATATAGATATATATGTACGATATATATATATATATATAATTCAGAATAATATTATAATGTGAAAATTACTTATCGTTGTTTAATATAAATATCTTTAAATAGAATTAGAAAATCTCGAGGATAATATCTTTTTCAATTTTGTAATAATTATTGAAAAAATAATAATTCAGGAAATATTATAGAAATAACTTTTATTGAAAATATAACTAGATACATATTAAGGTTTTAAAAATAAAAATTTTCATGATATTAGTTAAATTAAATATATTTCGTTTAATATTAATGAGAAATTCCATTCATCAATTGTTAAAAAGTCCAAAAAAACATCGAATAGAAAATTATAAAAGGATTCATTTTAAACCATTATTTTTAACTAAATGTATTTATAAATTTCAATAAAAATCATATTATAATATTAAAACTTTTTGTGAATATTTTTTAATGAAAACAAGGAAATGGAAGAGAAATGGTTTTTGACTAAAGTATGAAATATAGTTTATTTCCCAATAAAACATATAATCGATAATTTTAGCTTCCATATTAAGAAAAATAAAAACATTTCATAAACTTTTACTCAATACCCATATGAGAATAAAAAAATTTGGTTGAATAGAGAATGATCAAATATTTTCTTCTAATATAGATTTAGCCAAAAACAATCCCATTTAAAATGATATCAATGCATAAACCCTTTCCACCTTGATAACTTTTGAATCATAATCCACATGAATGTTGAATGAGAAATGTAATATGAAATACCGTGAAATATAAATTATTATTGATAAAATATTTTAAGGTAATGTGTATATACTATATAAAATAAATTAATAGTACAAAAGAAAAAGTGTCTCAAAGAAGGTTATTTTGAGATCAAAACCCTTAAATCGAGTCCATCCATTATCCTGTATGTATTTTTATCATATATAATTAAATTATGTAATTTTTTTAATTTTTTATGAAGTTTTTATAGGATTAATAAATTTTACATAAACCAATTTAATAATTTATTAATGAGTTCTTTAATTATATAATTTGTTATCTCCACATCATGTGTTTTTGGGACAGTGGCTTCATATGTTCAAAATTGTATTAGTGTGTTGAACATGGTCAAAGCATCCATTACTGTATGATGAATAAAATAATTGTTAGTATATAATTATAAAATTCATATATAAATGATAATTTAAAAAATAATCATGTATTATTGTTATAAAAAATTAACTACGTTATAATTACGTAGACAATATGTTTTACATACACATGTGTAATGTTTTTATCATTCAAGATTCATGATGGATATATGGTGAACAATAATTTACATATGAATTATTATTTTAATATCAAAATTATGATATTATTTATGTTAATATTCTAATATATACCATGCATGAGATGTTGTAATTAAAATGATTCACATTATTCTATAAGGCGGTAGTCCGTCATACACATGAACTACGTTATAAATTTTCCAAGGATTGTATGTAAATAAATTATATTATATATTTATATTCCATAATTATAAATGTTTCCATAATATCATATATAAATTTAAAATATGTTAACATGAATATCAATGAGATTTGGTGATGGAAAAAGAATTACATCTGTTTATGAGGATGTTGTCTGCCATACACACGAACGATGGTTTTATTTCCCATTTGGTAGAAGAAGAGATATACACATATTATTAAACATATATGAAAAGAAATTAGTATATTAGAGATATGTTTTAATTATATAATTATTTTTATGACATTATTTATTCATTAAAAATGATAATGTAAAAAAGAAGGATATCGGTGAAGATGATTACATTCCCATATAAGAACCTCATTGGGATCAATTATTAAGGACTGTATGGTTGAACTTTTATATAGAACAGAAGAATAAAGAATGTTTCTACGGTTTTGGTGATGGATTTTGGTAGTTTCTTCTCAAAACGAAATGTTTGAATGGGGTTAATATTTTAGGGGAGTGGGTGACCCTTTATAATTTAGTAGGACTGGTATTTTTGTAAATACCTAAAACTATTCAATAATGTTGAATAACTATCAATCCAAGTGCCTCCAAATTTGATCATTAAAGGAATATAGAAGTTAGCAGGATGATACATATCCATAAAATATTAAATAAATTCTTTTATAAATGTTATTTTTATTATCTATAATTTAACTATCTTTTATACTTTTATTTATTTCCACAAATTTTTTTTTACAATTTTTGATATTTATTATAAACAATTTTTTATGATAATATCATATAATATAAATTAGGTTGTGTATAAATATTAAATAATCATGATAAAATTAAAATATTTATTTAGGAATATTACTATTTAAAATAATTCTGGGAAGTGCGACAAAAATCTGTTTTCTAAAAAATGTATTTTTTTAAGGAAAATATGATCTTATATTAACCGTTTGAATAGAAATAATCATTATATGAATTTAAATTATAATATTAATGATATATGTTATTTAAAATTAATTTAAATCATTCCTCAGTGTAGGGTTGTTATATTTTATTAAAATGGAATAATATTTTTCAATTTAAATAATTTTTTTCAAAGAAAGAAGTTCTTATGCACCAAAATGATCTTATACTAAAGTCATATTTAATAATCATTTAAATGTAATATATTTTTTGTAATATAAATAAATATAAACAAATAGATAGAAATAAAATTAAATGAGTAATTTTTATTTTTAATAACATAATTTTTTGAAAATAAATGACAGTTTTATAAATTATCATTATTTCTTAGTGTTTATGAACAAATCAATATTTTCTGAAAAAAAGTTACCCTTATATAATTTTGTAATTTTGATTTAAAATAATTTTTTTTCAAATATATTTTCTAAATTTTAAAGATATTAATTATAATTATTTATCACAAATTGAAGTAAAAATAAATTTTGTTGAAAACATATTTTTAAAGAAATAAGAGAATTTACTAAAATAAATTGCTTTTATTTTTGAATGGTTTGTAAAAATATATATTTTTAGTATAAACATCATATATAATTATTAAATTATTTAATTATATTCATTACTACGAATTTAGAAACTATTTTATAATGATCATTTTTATATAATATTTTATAATAATATTTCATGGTTTGTTTAATCTTAGTGTTTTGTATTGTAAGAGAATTCAGACATAATATTTTTAAAATCTCACGGTTTTATAAATAATGATTGACAACACATGTCTCATTCCCCATTGATGAACCCAATGCACCCAGGATGAACACAACATCGCTACACCTATCACCATGATAAAACATACCATAATATAATTGACATATTTCTCTTTTGAAATGAATCTTTATTGTGTAAAATTGGTTACTATCACAACCCCAACCTAAAACGATACACCATTTATGAGGCTAATAATGGAAGGGAGATAATGACCGAAAAAACTGCCTCTAATAGTCCAAATAAAAGTGACTAGAACATGGGGAATATAAATCACAAATATGGGAGGAATTATAGCTAATATAAATTTTTGTATAAGTGATTATTTTAAACCAAAAAAATCATATCATAAATGAATGGGAAAACATCAAAATAAATAAATTTAACATCATAAAAAATATAACTATAATAAATAAAAAATCCCATGGACGTGACCTTGAAGACCACAAATTTCAAATGACATTGAACAACTCCCCTAAGAATGTTTGATCCATCCTGATCATCCATAAGATCCTATAAACCTATTAAAAATCATATATATATGTTTGTTTAGAAAAACATGTATAAGCTGTAGTATCCTCCTAGAAACAACTTTTCAAAATCATGATATAAGAATAATATATTTCAATGAATATACAATTGAATCCCACTCTTCACATAAATAGGTAATTAAATATTTCCCAACAACATCATTTTCCACTATCCAAGTGAGACATAGAAATAAATATTCCTATAGCATAAGAATTTATATAAATATTTACACATCTTCCCTTGTAACACCACATGATTATAGAATTAAAAAAATATGATCGGTGCATATTGGATATGAAAAAACAACCTTAAAAGACACCCAAAAAATATATCCATTATAACCGTTCTATTAAAATAGTAGATATATATATTATTAACTTCTTTATGATATATATATGTCAAAATCTATACTCAATATAAATCATAGTTAAATTATTATTAAATAATAAATCATTTTATATGGAAAGTAATTCTTTTGTTCTTATATATATTTTCATAAAAAATGATTTTATTTATTTTCATGAAAAAATATTATCATTATTTTTTTGGAAATTTTGAAAATATATATGATAAAATTAAATTCATTTTTTAAATCCTCATATCAAAATTATAATGGGTTTAAATTTTTGGTTTTGCAAAAACTTTTTATTTTTTTCACTAAATTGTGAAAAATCACATTTTTGTGAAAATGACATCTCTTTTCAAAAACATGATAAAATTTCAATGTCCCCTTACATTTTTAATTTGATTTAAAATGAAATGAGGATTAATTTTTTTTATTTACGACGCTTACTTTCAATTGAATCATCATTATGTGGATGTTCAGTATTTGTATATTTTTTTGCATCAAAATGGATTTTTTAGAAAATTGTTTGAATGTTTGTATCACTTCACCTTTTTAATTATTTTAAAAATCCTAATGATGAATGATTAAAATTAATTATAATGATATTATGTAAATATATATTAATATTCATTCAATGAATTATTTCAATTAGTCACAGATTTAATATATAATCCTATTTTTCTGGGAAAATACATTTTTAGAAAACCGTTTTATTTGATTAGGAATCACTTTGTGAACAAGTTATTTTGTGATATGATATTTGAAAAAGGATAGTAATCCCTCATATATACTATTTTTTTAAGTTTAAGTTTCTATTAAATTCATTTCCCATTGCAAATAGTCAGTGATAAAATAATATTTGTGAAGAGAAATCATTCTGCCCTAGATAATAATGTATAGACATGTTCATTAAACCACTAGAATGGTTTTTGCAAAAGATATTTACCACCATAGAAAATATATTATTGCTAGGAGAGTAATTATGATGGGACCTAACTCAGAAACCCCCTTTACCACTGATGTGATCATCAATGGTGGGCCCTATAACAAATATGACCCTTTGTAGAGGGATTCCCATCGTAATTTGTATTGTCTCCAATTATCTAACATATATCTACCCCCAAAATATTTTCCATTCTCTAATTCATTGAACTATCTCCACTTCCACTGCTCTATTCTTAACATCATACTTTTAAATATTTTATGTTTTATGGCGACGTAATGTTTTCAATGTGTATCGAGAAAATAATTTAGTTTTAACATATCTATTTAATTGAATTAGTTTTTAATTAATTAATTTTATTTAATATTAATAATAATTATTATCAATTTTCATTTATTTTTTTAATTAGATTAACTTATTATTAATTTTTAGTAATTAGTTTTTAGTTATTCTAATAAGTTTTAATAAGATGTATTTGGTTTTAATTATTAATAATTAATTTTAATTATATGTATCTAGATTAAATTATTAGTAATTGGTTTGAACTATTAGTAGGTAGTTTTAATTATCATTATTTAATAGTAATTATTAAAAATTAATGATAATTATTTGAAAATAGTGTTAATTTGTAAAAATTAGCAGTGATTACTAATAATTTGTAGAACACAGTAAAAATGAGTGGTATATAATTAATCTGAGAAGTAATTTGCGATACTATGTAAATATCACCATTAGTTGTTATAAATTAGTTGTAATAATTATAAATTAGCGATAATTAGTAAAAATTTGTCATATTTAGTGAAAATATGTCGTAGTTAATAAAATTTAGGGGTAATTAATAAAAATTAGTTGTAATTAGCGGTACTAAGTAAATATTAATCGTATTTAGTGGTACATAGTAAAAAAATTAGTAGTAATTAGACGTACTTAGTAAAAATGAGTGGCATATAGTAAAAAATAGCAACACATAGTAAAATTTAGTGGCATATAGAAATTATTAGTGGTAATTAGTAATTATTAGCGACCATTTGTAATAATTAGCAGAAATTAGAAATAATTACCCCTTATTACTTATAATTAGTAGTTATTTGTAAAAATTATTGTCAAATAGTAATAATTAGTTGTATATAGAAATAATTTTGGGAATATAGTAAAAATTATCACTATTTTGTAATAATTGTCGTCCCTTAGTAATAATGAGCAAAAGTTAGTAATAATTTGTCGGAATTAGTAATACATTGAAGTAATTAGTAATAATTAGCTGTAATTAGTATTAATTATTTATAATAAGTAATAATTGATTTTAATTATTTATAATTAGTGTAAAATAGTGAAAATAATCATTAATCAGTCTTATTTTCTAAAAATTTAATGAACATTGTAAAAAGTAGAGGTAATTTGAAATAATTAACATTAATTTGTAATAATTTATTGTGTTTAGTGATATTTAAACAAAATTTGGATCACCTAGTAAAAATTAGTGGTATGTCATAATTACTAGCTTTATGTAACATAAATAAGAAAAAACTAGTAAAACATGTCTATAATTAGTAATAATTAACAACAATTTGTAATAATTTTTTGTATTTAGTAATAATTAGTAGTAATTAGTTATAATTAGTGATAATTAGTAAAACTAGTAGTTTATAGAAATAATTAGTGGTAATTAGTTATAGTTAGTGGTAATTAGAATTAAATATCATTAACTAGTAAAAATCTGTGGAAATTTATAAAAATTTATTTTAATAAGTGGAAAAAACTAAAAATATGTAGTAATTAGTAGTAATATGGAGTGATTATTTAATACTAGTAGTAATAAGTAAAAAAATAAATAATCCGTTATATTTAGTTTTAATTATTAATAACAAGTGAAAATTATTAATAAATGGCGGTAATTTGTAACAATTAGCAGTAAATAGTTATAATTAGTAGTAATTAGTAATATGTAGAGTTACATAGACATAAGTTTCTGTACATTTTAAAAGATAGTATTAATTAGAAGTAATAAACATTAATTAGTAATAAATAACTGTAATTAGTAATAATTATTGGTAATTTGTAAATATTTATGTTAACTATTTGTAATTACAAAAACGTAGATGTATTTTGTACTAATTATGAGTAATTGATAAACATTGGATGTAATTAGTCCAAATTAGTAGTAATTAAGAAAAAATTACATTAATTAGTAATAATTTGAAAGAAATTGTAATTAGTAATAATTATCATTCATTAGTAACAATTATAAGTGATTATTAATAATTAGTGTTACTTAGTAATAATTAGTAGTAAATAGTAGAATGTAGAATTACATTATAATAATTAGGGTCAATTTGTAATAATTATATGATATTATCTATAATTAGTAGAAATTAATGGCATTTAATGACACTCTGTCAAAATTACATATAATTAGTGAATATAAGTGTTAATAAAAAATAGTAATAATTAGTGAAAATTTGTAAATATTATATGTAATGAGAGGTACATAATAAAAAATAGTGGTAATTAGCTACACATAGTAAAAAATAGTAGTAATCAGTGGTACTTATTAAAAATCAGGGTTAATTCGCAGAACATAGTAAAAGTAAAAGGTAATTAGATTTAAATTTTAATAAAGAGTGATAATTACAAATAATTAGTAGTAATATGTAATAATTATCAATAATTAGTAATATTTATTTATTATTAGTAATAATTGGAGCTAATTATTGGTAACTAGATGTAAGTAAATGTAATCAGTAATATTTAGCATTAACTAATAATATATAGATATATTTAGAAACATATTTTGATAATTAGAAAAAGTATGAACTAATTAGTTTAAATTATTAATAATTAATACAAATTAGATATATATAATATCAATTATAGGTAATTAAAAATATATAATAGTGGTTATTTAAAATTCCTTTTAATTACTAAGGAAATGAAACTCAGTATAATTATTTGATATTTATAAAAATTACCAGTAATGAGTGGTAATTTAATATAATTTTATAAATTCCACTCTAATTAGTAAATAGGTAAATTTTATAAAATTTACATTAAATAATATATATATATATATATATATTATTTTCTCCTCTTTTTTGGATAACCTTATTCTTATAAAAAATTAATCATAAACAATTTTTTATTTTCCTTTTTACAGAAAAAAGTAATAATGAAATTCTAAAATATATATATTAAATGACCATAATTCAAAATTCATCCAAAAAATATTAATTGTTTATATATAAATATTATATATATTGAGTGTGTTAAAATATTTTTATATACTAATGTTTAATTATTTGTACTACTATTTCATAGATTATTTCATATCTATTTTGAAAAGGGGTGTTATATTTTATAGAACTTTTTTTATTGAGCATGAGTGATGTGGGATAAAATTACCATTGAGGTTGGACACCACTTATTTTATAATTGTATGGTATTTAAATAATTAATATCCATTTCTTAAATTTCATTAATTATTAACCTTATATTATAAATTATTTATCGGTTTATGGTATCCCATAAATAATAACATAAAAAATTAATGCTGAGATGAATGTGAGGTATTTATATGTTAATGCTATCAATAATTTTTACATAATATAAGGAGGTCATCAATTAATAACATATGCATCTATAATTTTTCTAATTCTTGATATGCCCATTGACAAGATGACACTTAATCTCATGTTTGTGATGAATTATGTTCTTACAAAATGGGAGATATTTTTTAGAGGAGGGATGCATTTGTTCAGAAGAACTACAGGAGGTAAGAGGTGATATATCAAGGAGATAGTCATACATTAGATATTCATTGAATATATATCGTTAGAATTTTTTTAAATATATATATATATATATATATATGTGAACTCTTATTTTATAACCATATAAGTTTTTTATCATCCTTATATTATATTGTTAAACTTATATAATATGATGAACAATGATCCTTCATATAAGAGATTACATGTGGTCTTATACTCCAGATTGTTTTAAATATTGTCATTTGAGTTTGAAAAATAACTAAAAAAATATTTTAAATATTTTGATATAAAATTGAAATTGATTGAGTCATATGAGGTTGTTACTCCTCATACATAGGATATCATTTTGGATGAGACTAGAATTTAGGAGACCTGTGTGACATGATTAGATAATGTATCATGGATGTAGACAACTTAGTATGCATTCTAGATGGGTCGAGTGGTTGGTATTGGTACTTGATTTATTTTAGAACGTTATAATGTTATTGTTTCATGGATGATGTCAAGTTCATGGGTAGCTCATTGAGAGTATTCATCATTATCCTCATAGTTTTACAATCATATATGTACTAAGAGTGATTTTATTGAGTCCATGCATAGTGAGAAGGAAGAGATCTATTAACAACACATGAAACAACAGGGGGGATGTGATGAGGACACATAAAAAAACACAATCATTTGATAGAATACATGTGATGGTTGGCTCATGGTATATGGATGTAGTTCCTGCCCACTATTCATTCAAATGATCCCCTCTCTCCCATACCCCACCACAATTATGTAATTATTTATTATATTAATATTTATATGTAAATATTTTTTTTAATATTTAAATAAGTACAAAATTTTACTATTTTATTAATTACATATTAAAATTATTATAATGTTTTGATTTTTTTTAATAATTTATTTTTTTTCATTTTTTAACATATTCATGATGATAAATACTCTACATAAAATTACCTATTTAAATAATCTCATATAAAACTAATTGTGAAGGTCCACCCCCAGTTTAAAATTTTAATTTTTTAAAATGGCCCATTAAAAAAATTTATTTTTCAATGCTGTTTTAGTTTCATGGGTATTTTGTGTGGCAGCACTGTCACAAGTTATCAATTTTCTAGTATTATATGTATAATTTATAATTAGAATTTTCCACTTTCATGAGTTGTATTTTAAAAAATATACTAAACATTTGTCCATATTTTTTTTAATATTTTTGAATAATGTAAACTAAAATATTAACAATAATGAATGTTGAACATAATAAAAATTATTTATCATTGTTAAAAGAAAAAATTATTTTATTTGGGTGTTAAGCTAAAAATATAAGGGTCCAAATGAGAGAAAATAAAACATATCTATGATCTAATTTGATTATATCTTATGTATGTATACTTTCTAACACTCTATAATGATAAATTTTAGATCCTTTTGGAATGTGAAATAATGTTGTTACATCCTTTTCTTTTCCGGAAATACATGTGTGTTACACACCTCACTTATAAAAGGACACCCCATATCATATATTTTTTAAAAATTTAATGTCCCTTGGAAAATCCAATTCCTAATTATTTTCCTTAAACCCATACACATATCATATTCTATGTATTTAGATCATATATCCAATCTATGAATTATTTTTTCTTTCATGAAGTTTTTTGTTCAAAAAAGAGGGATCAGGCTTATGAGAGAGTTATTATATTTTTAATTTTCATAATTACATAAACTATTCACAAATTATGATTATACAAAAACATAAATTTATACCATATAAATTAATTCTATATTTATAATGTAAAATCTTAAATCAAGAACTTCTTCCATTAAATGGGATATGAAATAATTTTTGATGTGTATGGTGGTCTACCGCCCGATGAACCAACATCTTTCATTATCCGTTATCAACTCTCAAAATTATTTATAAATATATATTTAAGCTTTTTAAAATTTATTGGTAATATATTTATAACTATGGAGTTAATGAATCAGATATACCTTCCCAAATATAATTTTAGCTGTGTAAAAAAAATTTCTTGTCTGTTTGGTGGACAACCACATTACAATGTGATGTCAATATTTTGTTCTCAAAAATAGTACAAGAAATATAATAAAGATCACGTTAATTAATATGTGAGATATAATAAAATAAATATTTCCTTCATAACATATTAATAAATTTTAAATGATACTATATCATTTTACATCATAAAATAACAAATAATAACATTGTTCGTGCATACAAGTGTATTATTGATTTGGCCTGAAAATATGTATATTTTCTACATTTTTATTTTAGTTTCAAATAATATAATTTATTAATTGTGAAATTTTTATTAGATATTTTCTCTTTTTTATAATTATTATTAATTTATTATTTTACCATTTTTTATAACTATTTTTTTATTTTAGACTATAAAATTTTTAGATTAAAATTACTTTTTATTCATTTTCTTTATTTTTGCTTTTAATTATTATATATTTTAATGCCCTGTCACTTTTATAATTAATCATTTATTAAAATTATTTTCATTCAATTAACTGAATCATTAATTTACTTTTTAATCTTTAAATTGTATAATATTAATTTACTTTATCTTTATTCCTGAATTTATCTAATTAATCACACCACATTTATTAATTTAAATATTTATAACTAATTTTTTAATGATATTTATTAGTTTATTTTAAAATGTATTCAAAAGTCAACATTTAATTTCTATCAGTATTTTAATATAATTTCTATTTTAAAATCTTAAATTTCTCTTATTAAAAATAATTAATTATTCAATTGTTTTTATTATTCTGCATTTAATTTTAATAGTTAACTATTTAATTTTTTTAATTTGTTTTTTGTTTTCTTTCTTTGTTATATTTATCATTAATTTAATTTATTATTTATTTTTTGCCTTTTATGTTTCTACATGTAGTTTCTCACTGAAGAAAATGTATCACCGATAGACTTGTTACACCAATACTACATTGGTAAGATGGCTCAACAATACCCTCGCCATGATCTACTAACATCCTCACCACCTATGGACACCACTCCCTAGCTTCACTTTCCAACTGACTCACCATTGGATTGACATAATTTTCTCACTGAAACATCTAATTTACCGATGCACATTTGTGATTTCCAAATGATTCCAAAACTACTGACATGATCACCCACAATCGCATTGGTAGCTCGTCCCCTACCATTAATCCTAATATCGGTGAAAAGACTCACTAATACCCTACAACACACCTTCACCCCCAAACCTAATGACACAGTTTCCCTTATGTATCACTAATAACACATTTACCCTGCCTCACCAACCATCCTCTTCCCAACCTACCACCACACCATGCCCCCTGAAAGACTCACTAATACCATCATCTTCCATGCCCATATTTATTCACTGCAATTGTAGCATCATCTCTCCACTTTCATCTTCACACCATCCCAAATTAAAATAAAAATGAAACATTTTTAGTAGATCTACTCATTTCTAACATCAAAATTAACTAATTGAACAAGTACCACCCCAGAACTGAATCTACTAACCGAAGTAACCCAAAACACCATAACAACAGATCAAACTCGAATAAACATAATAACCCCTTTTTTCACCCCTTATCCATAAGAACCCAATGTCACAGATCTAAGGAGTCATCGCCTATTCCATGAATAAGATGTTTCTACTACGAATGGTGGCTGATCCACAACTTTATGGAGAAAACACATCTCTTTCTCTCTATGATAGAGATAATTAAGTTAAAAAAACATTAAAAAAATAAAAAAACAAAATATAAAACAAATCAATAAAATAAAACATATAAATATAAATTATTAATTAAAATATTTTATAAATAAAATTAATTATAAATAATTCAAATAATGTAATGTAATAATATTTATACATTAATATTTATATTAATGATGTAAACATAATAATAATATTAATTAAAATAAACATGAATAATAATATTTAATAAAATTATTATTAACATAATCAAATAATAACTGTTATTTCATTAAATAATAATTTAATAATAATTTATAAAGTTTATCAAATGTGTACATTAATAATAACTAATAGATAATTTAATAATTAATAAATTATGATAGTTTTAGATATAATTAAATATAATAAATAATATAATCAGTTAAAATATTAATTAATTAATTCTGAAAAATAAATAACATTGAAATAGAAATATACTTTTAATTTAAAAATAATAATATTTAATAATTGATCTATTTATCATGTTGTTAAATATTTTAATTAATTTTTTATAGATACATTATTGATATATAGTAACATATAGATACATTAAAACTACTTGGAGGAGTTTGTTATAAGGGAATATTTTAAGTGACAAGATTTGCACGAAAAAAAGAACTTGGGCAGTGATTTTGAGGAAGAAAAATCATAGTTAGCGGGCGATGATGGTGAAAAACCAAGAGATGATAGAGGATTTAAAAAATCATAAGTAGTATAATCTAGGGGAATTGATCATTCATTCATCAATCAAGTGTCATTTTCCACTGGTAGAGAATGCGCTCTTTCTAGATACTAAATAGAGAACAATTTCGAGGAGACCTAAGGAGCAGTAGGAATATAACAATAGTTCAACATTTGATAAGGATATTACATACTCTTATTTTAATTTTCTATTCCTTAATTATTATATTTTCAATTGTTATAATTAATATGATTATATGGTAATCATTTTCTAGTTGGTGAATTCATATTCGATAGTGATTTCCTTTCACTTCTTTATTTTTTTCTCTCAAAAACATAAACAGATTCAACTAATGAAGATGAATCTATTTTGAAATTTAAAATTGTTTTCATTACCCATTAACCTTATTTATTAAGTCTATGATCTTTTAAAAAAATTTATCAATGATTACATTTTCAAAACTAAAAATAAATTTCAACTGGATTAAATCAGAGATGTTTATTCAAGTATCATTAATTCGATTACCGTCATAGTTGGGTGACTCTAGTTGTTGAGAACATCTAGATTCAGATAGTTGAGAGACAATTCTAACAGAGAGAGATATTAAAAGACCATTTTTAGTTATGGTGGATTCAATTTTAATAACATTAAGATTCTATCTATTTAAGCAGTAGTGTTATATTCCCTAGGCCTGTAAATGGATTATAATTTTATCAGTGTTTTCTCCTAATTTAGTCCACTATTTTTTTTACCGTTCACCATTAGTCTGGATCAATATTATCTTCCTAGTCATAATGAGTTTCCACTCATTTTATTTAAAAAAATACAAAAATTGAAATATTCAATGATACATTTTGACAAAACAATTTTCAAGAGCTGAATTGTTTTGAGGAAAATTGGTCACTCCGACTCAACCTTTTCTTTCCCTTCGATTTGACCCTACATTCCAACAATCATTAGGTAGTATGAAAATAAATTTTTTAAAACCTTGACTCTATTTCAATGATTGTTTGTTCATGTTTCTGCCACCATTTTCTATTGAAGGATTCAAGGATCCATATTTCTCTAAAAATACATTAAAAAAGTGACATTAAAAACACTTTTTTAAATAAAAAAATATTAAAAAAATAAATTTTTCATGATCTATCTTTTATTTTATTTTTCTTATTTTTCTGTTAGTAACAATTTTATTTCAATGATATCTCACCAGTTTTGTACAGATGTGTGCTGCTTCAACATCTTTCAACTAAAATTCCACTATTATAATATATTCTATGAAAAAGTATATTTATCTATTAGATTATATCCCTTGATATCTAAAATAGATAAACACTTATCTGCACTTATGAATAAGAATAAATTTTGAAATGGAAAACATTTTAGATATGGTTTCTATACATAAAAATCAACCACATTTTTGTACTAAAAATTTAGTGAAATTTGAGAGGCCTATGATGAGGGATGTACAACTCCTCAAGTTTCATAAGTTACATATTTAATTATTCTATCTCCTAGATCCAAAAATTATGAATTAAAATAGTCACACCATTATCTACTGCTAGATTCCGATGATATCTCTAAGATAGAATCTATAGCTTTCATTATAGATTCTATAATAATTAACAACAAATTCCATGATTAAGACTCACTGATAACAACCATAGAATGAGGTTATTTTCCATTTTCATAAAATGTAATGCTATGAATTATTTCTTCAGTATTGATGAGAACATTTTTTAGAATTGGGATCAAGATTATAATAATTTAAAAATGAAATTTTACCCTAAATGGCATAAGGGATAATTTCGAACCATAATAAAAAGTGTTTAGTAAGAATATGGTGAATGAATTTATGAGGGTTTGTATATATTTAGGGACCTTCGTAGGAAGTGTACCCATGAAAAACACCAACCATGACTTCTTTTGGAAACCCTATAAGAAGGGTATATGTCCTCTGGGTAAAACCACATTCGCCAAGCTACTAGGGGTAACTATAATGATAAATTTATGGAGAGTTATGAAAAATTTTAAACATCATTTCCCTAAATCACAACATATAAATAAAAGAATGAATAGAGTGATTATAAATGTCAATAATATATCAGGTCATATAAAATAATGTCTTGATCAAACTATTGAAATAAAAAACCAATATTAATCCTTTATGAATCAAAATTACAGACAAAATGTTAACCATGTTGGATTTCAAAACAAAAACTATTCACATCGAGAACAGTGTTCCCCGTGTGGATTTTTTTTACATACTGAGAATTTTATTCCAAACAATAGCATCCCACCTTTTGAATAAAATTTAAACATTATTAATTATGGATATAGTAAGCCTTCTAGGGATAACCCATTTTCCATCAATTACAACCAAGGATATAAGAACTATCTAATATTTTCATGTAATTTATAAGGCTTATTCAAACAACTCACTTCAATTTTCTACCAAAACAAATCTAGAAATAATTATCAAAATCAATAGAGGGGTGAATTCTTTAATTAATAATAAAATATAAGGCTTCAGTGCCTTCTAAACATGTTAAAAATTAAAATTTAATGGAATCTCTCGAGTAAATATTCCTAACACAAATGAATAAACATAATACTAAATATGAATTTGATAAAATTCAAACTAATGATGAATATAAAAAACATGGAAACACAATTAGGATATCTTGTTATAGATTATAAATCTATGGATAAATTTATACTATAGGGAACTACTGGAACAATCCCTAGGGTGTATTCTATGGATGTTATAACTACAAGTGGGATTAACAATCAAACTGATATTGAAAAAGACACTACAAATTCAATAATCAGAAAATATGAATGTGTCTATAAATAAAAATATTCTTTTATTATGAATCATGAATTCTATAGAAAATTAGAGAAGTTGAAAAAATTTAAAAAATTGCAAATGAAAATCAAGGAGGAAATATTTTTGAAAATATTTTAAATAATATAAAGGAAAAATATGTTGATGAAATGAGTGACATACCTAATATTATTATGAATTTTTCACACCCACCCATTTCCCTTAAAAATTAAATACAAAAATTGATACCATATGTGATTTTCTTTTGTTCATTTGTCTTTGAACAAGCTCCATGTGAACATCCCATTCATCCATGACTTATTTAAAATTAAATCATACCTAAAATACCATAAAAATTTGATTTTAACCAAATTTATATTGAAACAATATCCTTTTATAGCCTTATTGATGTGTGTGTTGTTGTGCTCCAAAATAAAATCTCACCCATGCTTAATGACCAAAGTAGTTTGGTTTTACAATTATCTTTGGGAATTTCTCCTCAACTCAACTACTTTAGTGGATTATGTTCTAGAATCGAATTTCTCCCATTCTCATCGTTCCTATAGCTGAAATTCAGAGATCATAAACCCACCACAGTTATCCTATAGTTGGTCAACCATTCATTCACTCATCCAATGGGAAGGTTAGATTTCCTTCTAGTTGGTGTTGGGATGTTATTTATACATGATGATATATTAGTCCATGAAATAGAGTGTGAACAATAGTTCATAATAATTCTTATTAGTCCCTTCATTTCCACTATTGGAGTAGTTATTTTTGTGTCTATGGGTTAACATATTTTTAAAATTAAAGAGAAACAAGTGGAATTCAATGTCAATAAAAATATTGAAGGACCTTCATTTTCTAAAAAACTAATCTCTAATAAAGTACCTCAAAGATGTGAATTTATTTTAAAACATAGAGTATGAAAATCAATAATATTCTAGGGAAATAAATATGGATGATGAAAATGAACATAAATATTATGATCAATTTACATAAACTGAGAATCTAGATTATTTTCCAAAATTGGAAAACTGTCCAGTTTTTTCTACTACTAGTTATATTTTATGTAATTCTAAAAATAAATAATTATCCAATGAAGATTATGTTTATTGTTTTGTTTATAATAATTCTAAAAAATTGATAAATTATAGGAATATCTAATTATACAAATTGATGCTTTTGCTTCATGAATATTTATAAATTATAAACAATACTACTTTGAGAGTGAGATGTCCACTTTAGACAATAATGTGGAAAATCATAAATCTATTCCTGAAATTGAAAAGATGTAATCATTTAAACCTCCCTATAAGAGGAATGTTAAAGGCCATATACCCCTAGGATAAAAATTATTCCATCATTTAAAAAATCACACACTCTAGAGCTAAAATCAGTTCTTGTTCATTTAAAATACTACTTTTTTGAATGAATTACTCAATGCCCATTATAATATCTACTGAGAGGAAATATAATCTACAAGAAATATTTTTAAATGTTCTAGGAAAATTTATATTGGCCATAGGTTAGAACATATATAATGTTAAGGTAATTAGTCGGTCAATAATCATGTATAAAATCCTTAGAGATCCAGACCATAATCCTAGAGTTTGTGCCAAAGAAGATTAAATACCACCATGAAAGTATGTGTGATTGATGAATTAATTAAACTTCTGGACACCTGTATCATCTATACTATAGATAATATTAATAGTCTTAGCCCATCCTTAATATTCCCTAAATTTGTGTTCTATTTTAATAATTGAGATAAATAATTAAATTCAAGATTGTAATGCCATAAAATATAGATTATATATAGACTATAAGATGCTCAATTCAACCAATATAAAGGAAACTTTTCCAATACCATTCCTTCATCAAAATCATCATAGGATTTTTGGGAATTAATTATTTGGTTTCCTAGATGGGTATTCAGGTTATAAAGAGATTCTAGTTTCACAAGATGATAAGGGAAAAAATACCTCCAAAAACACCTTTGGGACAATTTCTCACCAGAGGATACATTTTAAGTTGGGTGGAGTCCCTTCTACCATTAAAATATGCATAATAGATATCTATTCTAGTATTATTGTGAGTATTATAGAGGATTTCATCTATTATTTGTATATAATTGTCACCACATTAAATTCCTGACTATTAAATATGGAATGGGTGTTAGAGAGTCATTTGGAGAAATGTTTTTTCTAAATTGGGAAAATTCTAGTGCGTTATCACTGAGGGGAGTATTCTTGGACATAAAGTGTCCAAGAGGGGTATGGATGTAGACACGTCCAGTGTGGAAGCAATTAAAAAACCACCACATCCTAAAATTTTTATGGGAGTTAGATGTGTCATGAGGAATTTCAGTATTTACCAAAGGATTATAAAAGATTTCTCAAAAATCCCAAAGCCCTTTTGTTCCCACATTGTTAATGATATCATATTTGTTTTTTATGAAAAATTTCTATTATAATTTAGTATTTTTATGGAAAAAATAACCTGGTCACCTATCATCACTACAACTGATTCAAATATCACTTTTGAATTAATGTGTGATGCTAGTGATATGGTCGTTGGAGCTTTCCTAAGATAAAAGAAAAATTTCATGTTTCATATTTTATATTATGATTGTACACTACTAGATAAGGCACAAATGAACTAAACCACTATTGAAAATGATATTTTTTTGTTTTCATTTCTTTAGATAAATATAGGTACTACAACTAATGTTCAAAAGGTATGAAATTTATGAAATATAAAAAACCTTGTTTGATTAGATGAATTCCATTTTTAGAGGAATTTGACATAGATAATAGAGATAAGTAGGGAGATGAGAAATTTTTTTCATACCATTTTTCTAGGATTCGTCACCCTCATTGTGAATATATAACGGTGATTAACTCTTCATTTATTGATTAAAAATTACTCGCTCTTTCAAAAAGGTATTCATCCTCATTTGAAAACTATGAAAATTTCCATGTTAATATTATCAATTACAAAAACATTTTTGATAACCAAAGGAAGAAATGTATTTTAGAGTGTATGTACTATATATGGGATGCCCCATTAATTTTTAGGTGGTGTATTGATGGAATTATAAAGAGGCGTGTTCTAGAGGATGAAATGTTTCCAATTTTGGAAGGTTGACATTCCTCTACCTGGGGTGGACATTATGGTGGCGAGAGGATGGCTCAAAATGTTCTTCAAAATTGGTTTATTGGACGATCATATTAAGGGATGCTAGTATATTTTTTATTAGATGTGACAACTATCCAAGGTTGGGCAATATTGGGAGGATGTAAGAGATTCCTACAAACGGTATTCTAGAAGATAAGATATTTGGTATTTGGGATTTATATTTCATGGTTCCATCTCCATCATCACAAGGGAATGAGTACATTTTAGTTTCAGTTGATTATGTTTCTATATAGTTTGAGGATCTTCCCAACAATCAAAACAATAATGTTATAAAATGGTTAATAATGAATATCTTTTCAAGATTTGGAGTCCCAAGCTCCATTGTTACTAATAATGGAACATACATTAAAACCTATAATTTTAAGAATTTAATGAAAAAATGTGGTATTTCAAATATTTTCATTTTTTTATAATCCCCAATCATGTGGATAGGTGGAAATCCCAAAAAGGACTTTGATACAAAATATAGAGAAAACTCTCTCAAACTCTATGCTGGATTTGATTCTTAAATTAGATTAAGTAATGAAAGCATGAAGATTAGAATTTATAACCACCATAGGCATGTCTCCTTATCAGATCTAATTTTGGAATTTTTTCTTTTGCCTATAGAGTTACATCAGAAGTCGTATTGGGCACTTAAGGCTATAAATTTATATTTTAAGAGTGCTTGAAAAATGTGATTTCTTGAGTTGAGTGAGCATGAGGAGATTAGGAGATAGACATTTAAAAAATATAGGACATACAAAGGTAGGCCTAAAATAATTTATGATAATGGAATTAAAAACATATAGTTTAAACCTAGATTGAATGTCCTTATATTTAATTCAAGACTTCTACTATCTCCTGGAAAAAATAAATCCTTGTGGACTTAACCTTTCATAATAGTTATAATTTTAATGTCTATTTCTGTAGAGATTGTAGGTTGGTAGAACACTTCGATTCTTATTAATGGTGAGTGTGTAAATAGTTAATTTAATGATCATAAGAAGGGCTTTGATTCATTCTCTCTTCATGGAAATAGATTCTGAATAATGTTTAACTAAAATATTAAAAAATATTTCTTTAAGGGAGTATACCCAATGTTCATGATTTGTTTTTTCACTTTTGATTCTGTTTTATTTTTTTAGTAAATTGTTACTTGGTCTATTATTTTCATTTCGTTGTACATCATTGTTCTTGTTCTTCTAGTTATATAAGATGGATGTTACTATTTATGTCAATATAGCATAGAATTACAGTAGTTTTTAAATTTATATATATTTTCATGATTTTGAATTAATGGATAAAGGATTATCATGGTAGTTATTTAATTTTTATTTTTATTTTATTTTTATTTCACTCTATTACATTCAACGATTGTTTAATTATAATTTATTGGGAATCTATACCATGCTGAGGCATTGAGATACCATTGCATTAGGGTCACTAATATGCTATTGTCAGTGAGTCAGCTCAATGGAAAATCCCAGATGTGGAAGTAGCAGTGTGTCTGTTTGATGTTGTGAAGGAAAAAACATTGTTATATGTTTAGGTTATTAAATAACATGTTTCATGTTCTGTGAAACATTAAATTTATTTCTTTAGTTTGTTGTTAATGGAAAAATTCTAGTGTATGGGTCACAATGCTGAAATTATTGCTGCTTTACCATAGTGTCAATGGAAATCAAATTTCACTATGTTAAAATATTTTCATTATGGGAAATTAAGTGTGGTGGGGTAAATACATGATGGTTGTTGTTTTTATTTAATCTCATTTAATCTTCTAGCAGTTTTAGAATATTTTTTTCTAAATTGATAATATGATTGAATTTGAATTTTGAACTTTCCTTCACCCATTTTGGTGTTCACCTATATATTTCACATGCAATAGTTTAAACTGAATTGAAAATCTTTATCGATGGATTAAATGAAAATTCCTGGGAATATTTTGTAATATAAATTGTTTATAGTGGAAAATATTTTTTATCTTTATTAATACCCTTAAACGTGTATTTTATACAGTTTAATTGAATTTTTTAATTATTAATTTCTAATTTTTTTTCTCCATATTTCAATTCATCTTTGGGGACAAGGTTGTGTTTTATGAGTGGGGGAGGCGTTAACCACACTTTGAGATAAATTTTGTTATTTTTATCCCATCAATTTCGAATACTATTTTTATTTTCCTATTAAAAATCATTATATTTTTTCAAAATTCACTCAAATTTATATTCCCATTATGCTACAAACTATTATTCAAATAAGTCTTGTCTAAGGATGATACATTACTTATTGTTATGAGTCTCTCTGAATATGAATCTTTTGAGGATAAGTGACTGTTGAGTGAAATTTCTTATTTGGTTAATGAATGTTTCTTATGATCTATATATGAGAGTGATATAGGATACTAGTTTATGAAATTATGTGCATGACATTTAGAAACTGGAAAATTACTCTTTTTCTTAGGGGGAACAATTTATATTTATTTAAAAAATACCGGTAGTGATCCAATGAAAATTATAGTCATTTATAACATTTGTAACATATATAAAATGGGTATTTTTTAACCCATAGTGAACCACTATGACACTAGGTACCTAGTTCGTAATAGTTAATAAAATATACCTATATAATATTTAATAAGTTCACATGAATAGTGCTCATCATATGATACATGAATTTGGAATATTTAAATAATATTCCAAGTACCGAAAATGAACTCATTAAAATGAGGGAAATAAGGAATTCTAGAGGAATTATGGAAAATTTGATATATATATATATATATATATAATATAATAAATTCTACCAATAAGGTGATTCAAAAAAATTAAATCACTTTTTGAATTCTAGAACCAAGGTGAAATTCAATGAACACAGAATCTTTTTTCATGTTCATAATTCCCCAAACTTTTGGCCTTTTTTCATTATATAACTTAAATAATGTATTTGAATATTAGTAAGTCATTAGGAATTATCATATATAATGAATTTTTTTTTAAAAATGGGCGAATCTTTGTTATATTGATGATCAAATTGTAGGTATTTGATTTAGATATGATTTTCTTTGAGACATTCCTTTTAAAAATCCTTACTTGTTATTCCTTGTCCTCTATTTTTAATGTGATTGAAATGTTTCAATTTTATTTTATTAATAATGAAACAACAATTTTTTTAATGTTAACAAAAAAATGATTTTTAATGAAGATAATAAAGGTTTATGTGTGGGGGAATTTGGTGTGGCCTTCAAATCTATAGATTTCACACATATATTTATTTAATGTTAAATAATTTAATGAATTTGCTGTTTAGTTTTTGTTAAATATATTCACTTTTTTATTTTTATAAATAAATTTATTATTTAATCATTTATTATAAACTTTGTTTTATTTTATCCATTTAAATTATTTTTTTATGTTACTTTTCATTCAGGTTATTTATATTTAGTTTTACTTCAATTTTGAACTGTAATGTTAATTTTATAACTAATCAAGTAATAAAATTTTTTTATTTGAATTAACCGAATTAGTATTTGATATTTAATCTTATAAATGTAATGTATTAAATCATTTTGATATTAATCATCAATTTATGTAATTAAATCCATCTTAACTGTTAATAATAATATTTTTAATTATTATTTTTTAATTCAATTTATAATTTTATTTTAAATGTATTCATTACTCTGTATTTAATTTCAATCAGTCATTGAATATATTTTTATTAAAATTATATTGTCCATTAATAAAAATAGTAAATTTTTCAAATGATTTTATTATTTTTTATTTCATGTTATTAGTTAACTACTTAATCCTCCAAATTAGATTTTCATTTTTATTTGTTTAATATTTTTATCTTTTTTATTATTTAAGTTTTATTTTTGATGTTCTTTCATGTTGTATCTCATAGATGAAAATACTTCATTGATAGACCTATCTCACTATTACTATTCCAGTGAGATGACTAACCAATAACCCACATAGGACGTACGGATGGCCACACCACATATCAATACAGTCCCCAGCCTTGAAACCCCAACTAACTCACCATTGGCTATGAATAATTGTCTCACTAACACTTCTGACCTAATGAGGATCCTTTGTTGTGGCCCACTAATGCCCCCTACCGATACAATCACCTTCCATTATATAGGCACCTCATCACTTACCTCTCATTCAATTAGTGAGATGTCTCACTACTCCCTGATTAATATAGAATCACTTCCCTAACCTACTGACACACCTCCCTTTATGTCCCACAAACACAACTGCCACCATGTAAAACCAACCATCCTCATCCAAACCCACCAACAATCCTTCCCCCATACATGACTCAATGATGTGGTCACCTTTCATAAAAAATTTCATCACCTATAATATTGAAAAACTACTCCACTATCATCTTCACACCTATAATAATTGACCTTATTTGATAATTTTTTTCAAATCTACACATTTCTACCTTCAAAATTTATTAATTAAACTAGATTGGCTCTAGATATGAATCTATCAAAAAAAAATCCCAAACCCACCATAACTAGATATAAAACTATAATTAAATGAATAATCCCTTTTTACAATTGTCGATCAGAAGAACTTGATGTCGCATATTCGAAGACTTTTCACCTGTTGCTCGAAGAAGTTGATGTTGCTATAGATGGAGGATATGTTGTAGCCATGAAAGAGAATACCCCCTATTGTGAGATGTGCTGGAGAAGATAAAGATAAAAAAATATGAATACAAAAAAAACAAAAAAAAGATCACTCAAATAAAATATATAAAATTGTAATAATAAAAATAATAATAATAATTTATAAACAAAAATAATTAAAAACTAGTAAAACAAATTTATATATGAATATTAATACGTTTATATTTATATGAATCTAATTATTTTATTTATTTATATTAATTAAAATTTATAATATTATTATTATTAAAAAAATTATATTTAAATTAATTAAATAAAAATATTTATATCTTAAATTAATAATTATATAAAATTTTATAATGTTATTAAAAGGTTAACATTAATATTAACAATAAATTAATTTAATAATTAGTTTAATATAACATTTTTAAATATAATAATGTAAAATAAAATAAATAATCAATTATGATTTTATTTAATTAGTTAATATCAAATAAATAACTTCAAAATAGTAATATAACATTAATTTAAAAATACTAACAACCAATTGACCATTTTATCCTGTTTTGAAATGTTTTCAATGTTTTCTATTAATAGATACATTCCAGATCTATAGTGATGTCCAGATACATTCCCACTACATGGAGGAGTTCATTACAAGGGAAAAATTAATGTGAAATGGGCTACTTGACAAAAACACTCATGCGTGTTAACTTTGAAGAAGACAAATCGAAGGTGGTGGTGGATATTTGTGACAAAGAAGCAGATGGTGGAAGTTTTAAAAATTACGCAATAGTAGAATCTTGGGATCATTGATCATTCATTCATCAGTCATAAATAATTCAACACTAGGATAGAACAAGAACATCTAAGAGACTATATAGAGAACCACTTCTAGGAGACCAGAGGAGAAAATGGAACATAACACCAATTCAAAAATTTAGATGGAGATTACTTTTTCATATTTTAATTTATTTTCTATAGTTGATATGTTTTAAATATATTTCAAAAATATTATTCAAGGGTAAACCATTAATAGTTGATGAATTTAAATTTTATGGTTGATATAATTTGTAATTTTTATTGGTTTTATTAAGAAAAGAAGTAGATTCAACTAGTGATGTTGACTCTATTTCATAAAATAAAAATTGGTTTCATACATCCTGAACCAAATTTATTAACTCCATGATCTTTTGGAGAATATGATTAAGGGTTACCTTTTCAAATATAAAATTAATTTACGTGAGATTAAATTGGTCAGATTTATTCCTGTATCTATAAATAAAATACTATCAGAGTTGGGTGACTATATTTATAGTGAACATCTAGATTCAGTTATTTAATATATTTATCAAATGGAGAGGGAGATTAATGGACCATTTTTAGAGGTCTTGGATTCTATTGTAATAAAATGAAGATTCAACAAATTCAACCAGTAGAGTTAGATTCTATGATCTTTACCATAGATTAGTCCTTTCTATTTCTTTCCCCTTATTTCAGTCCACTTTTTTTGTACTATTCATTATTTCTCTAGTTTCTGATTTTCTTCTTAGTTAAAATTTATTTCTTTAAAGTGTATATCTGAAAAAAATAATGAATAATTGAAAAATTCATTTTCAACCAACAATTTTCCACATTGGTAATGCTTTAAGGAAAATTTGTCACTCTAACTCTACATTATACTTCCGGTGGGATCGACCCTACATTATACTTAATTAAACTTAGTATGGGAAAAATTTAAAATTTCACTCGATTTCAATGACAATCGGGACAACTACCACCTCCGCACAATGATGTCAGTCTTCTTCATCCCAACAGATGGATGATATATATGAGTATATTTTATGAAATAAAATTTTATTTTTCATATTATAATCATTCAATAATGATAAAATTATAAATAATATTTTTCCATATTGTTCATCTAAAAAAATTAAAACAAACTAATGTGTATCCATGGCCTATAGTCTCTTTGAAAATAATTTACCTCAATTTTCAAAGCCAACATTCATGATTGGTTTTAAAAGTTTTCTTTCTAAATAAATAAGAAAAATATTTTATTATTATTATTTTTCATTTGATTATGTAATGACTACTTTGACAATGATAAACACGACAAAACTATTTTTAAATAACGAACAAAACATCGTCATAAAAGCTGATATAGACATACCTAACTATCTATCTAAGTATCTAATAAAAAATAAATTAAATAAAATATTAATGTATATGTTAAAAATACTATTAAATTTAATTATGAAATAAAATAATTTATGAAATATTATTATACCGATGTTATACAACATCCAAAGAATGTCTGTACTCAAGCTATGTTCTTTTCAACTTGTTATTACATCTAAGAGGAATATTCCATATTCAGAACGTATTTTTATTTTATCTTTTACACACTACTAAGGAATATATATTATGATTATTTCCTGATTATCATTAAAATCCATATGACATTATCTCTTTTCATGGGGTTTTAAACTATAGATTACAAAATTTGTAATGGAAAACATATTAATTTACCATTATTTGGAAATACAGTAATGTTAAACACCTATGTTATCAAATGTGGTGTTTTTAATGACTATATAAAATATCAATATTTCATTTTAGTTTAATCATTCATGGGGATTATTATTTATTGATATGAAATGTGGAAAATGATGTATGCTAAAATATCTGTTTTCAATTCGGCTTATTTAGATGGTTATTTTTGAAAAAATAATATGCTCTAATTTCATAAACCAAATCAATTTCATATACATTGGTTATGAATTTGGTTAATTTTTTTCATTTGTTTGTTTACTTATTAAAGAACCATCATGAATTTCATTTGAATGTGTTATCACTCTTGTATATTCATTTCGATCGAGTATCATTCTCTCCCATATCCCTTTTTTCTAAAATTCTTCCAAATATGGGTTTTCTTAAAAAAAAAGTTATTTTAATCCATTTTTCATGGTCAGTAGCCTTATATTAATAGACTTTTAAATAAAATTCTCCATTATTCTCTAAATGGGTCAGTTTTGATTCCATTTTTCAATATGTATTGGATATAATTTTTATAAATTTCATTCATGAAATGAACATTTTTTACACTCATTCTATCAATTTTATTCATTTTTTCTACATATATTTCAAAGGGTATTTTAAATAAAAATATCTTTTCATGAATTTTTCAATAATTAGTTTTAAAATGTTATTTTTAAAATGAAAATAATATTTCCTTGAGGAAATTTTTTAATGATATTTTAATGGTATTCCCATTAATTAATGTAAATAATCTTTTGTACACTTATGATTCAACATGGGTATTTTTTAGCATAAATATTTCTCAAGATTGATTATGGTAGTCTCAAATATATTTTTAGGGAACCCATTTATTTTCCATGGTTTAATCATATTTCAATTAGATTGTTTTGGAATCCCATTTATTTTGAACAGGTTAATCATGTTTCGAAGAGATTGTTAGGGAACCCATTAATATCAACATTTAATCCTATTTCCAAGTGATTTATAGAACTCATTTATTTTCTATAGGTTAATCATGTTTTTTGGAGTCTTTCATGGAATAAAATTAATAAATATGTGTTAATATTTATATATACAGAATAATTATTTTTTATATGTTGTACAATCAATATTTTCAAATAAATACTTTATTTATGGGTATTTAACACTTTATATAATAGGTGTGTTATGATAGGGATATGTGAGATTATTATTTCCTATATGAATGGTATGCCAAATTAGTGCTCCCTTATAGTGGGTAAATATTATTTTCTTGGGGGAATTATATTGTAAGGAGAATGTGTGTTTATTCCATTTGTTAGGGATATTTATGGGTTCTATTAAAATAACGTCCCCAGTTACCAACATGTTTTTGTTATGCATGATATGAGTTATTAATTTATTTTTTAATGAAGAATGATATCACACGGCTTAAGGTTATTGATTTTGGTGACTATTTACATTGTTAAATAAATATGTCATGTTTTCATGATTGATGATAAATGTATTGATGGGTATGAATATTCTTATTTTTTTTTAATTCTCATTGAGTGTGTCATAATACCCTTTTGATCTTCTAGTACTCACATATGATATCTAATTGTTAATGCCTATGTTTACCATATCAGATCATTTGATATCATCCTTCATATATTTATTTTTCCTTAGGTTATAAAAAATAATATTGAATGAATTATGTCTAGAAGGGTTTTATCCAGATGTCATTAATGACAAAATAAGTATTATGAAAATATAGTTATTGTGGGAAACATATTCTCTTGTATTCATGTGTATAAATTACATAACTATTTTTTTCCCTAATTATCTAAAACTATAAAACTAGAATTTCTTCATGAATATGATTGATCAATAATTTTACATTTTATGTAGTCCATTTTGTATGGTGAAAATATAGTCACCTTCATTAGTATCAATGTTGGATTTGTATTGTTTATTTTTTCTGTTTCATATTTAGTTGTGTGGGTTCGAGGCTATTATAGTTTGTATAAAAGTAAAGGTGTATATAACATTGGATATTAGGATATTTTCACGTGTTTTTATCATAAGAGTTATGTATACCATCATTGGTCCATATTATTAATGTTTATCATGATTTCAAATACATAGAAACAACATTATGGATTTCTGTTATGATATCATAATGTTATTAATGATAGTTTTTCATGAATTTTATTAGATTGAAATATTTGTAATGCATTGGTTTAATGTGATGTCTTCCATTATATAGTACATGAATAAGGTTTAATGTATTGATATCCCTTAGGGTTAATATGGACATTAGAATTGAGATAATTAATAGAACACAAGTTTTATCATGTATAAAACCATGGGATTAAAATATGACTTTGTGGATAAGTAATTAATTTTATTTGAATATAAGAGAATAATTTTTTTCATGTAAAATAAATAGAATGATATTACAATTAAAAATAAAAAACTATTTAATAGTTATATTTTTAAAATTATTCAACATATAGGTTCATCTATATTTGAAACGATTTTGTTTTTAAATTTGGTATTATGGTTGAATTTTGGAGATTAATGTACCATACCATTTTTTTCAATTTGTGAAAAATAATAAAATTTTATTCCCATATTGTTTTTAGTTAATATCTATTGAAATTTGGAGTTGAGTTACATTAAATTTTATGGTAATGTGTTCATTTTAATTTTTATTTCATCAATTGAATCATAAAAAATAATAATTTTACCTGAATACTCATCATTTGGTAAAAAATATGAAATTGTAGTGGAAATTGATAAAATTATGAAATTATACATATAATGTAATTATTTTTCATTATGATCCTAGTCTAGATGGATATAAAATTTATGAACTCTCAGAAAATTATATTGAAATAAAAAAATTTCTAGTTACCATCATTAATATTTATATAGATAACATTTTTGACACCTCATTGGTTTATGGTTTTTTAGTTATTAATATTATCTTGATTATTCACATTGCTATGAGTAATAATTTATATCACTATGTATCATAATTTAGGATATTCTTTTTTCTCTATGCCCCTTTCTCTACTACCCACCTATGTTTTCCAATTAAAAAATCTTGTATGTGACATTCAAAATGCCCATCGAACATCTTTTTCTCTCATATCTAGTCGATGTTTTATTAACCCTTATTGTAGTTTTGGTTCCATAAAAATGTATTTTAAAATATTAAACATTTTATTACTAAGATGATGCTCAAATTTCAATGATTTTATTTATTAATTGGGAGTGTTTTAAACATCCAATGATTTTAAAAAAGAAATCTATTTTTGATAGCATATTGGAAATAGAACCGCAACATAAACAACCCATGAAATATATAACCATTATAAAATAGACAATTAACTGGGAGTATGAATAGTATTAAATACATTAATATATATATATATATAACCTTTATTATTTAAATTATTGATAAAGTCTTCTTAAATAATGAATAACTGTTTTGTAATGTAGTTTTATTCTTAGAAAATATTTTTTCATCTAATTTTTTTTCTATTTACTTCATTAAAAATAATATAATTTTTATTTGGAATATTTTGAAATATTATTTTATAAAATATAATATATTTTTTATGTAATCCATTAAAAATAAATATTGGTGTACATATTTGGTATTTTTGAAAAAATATTGATTTTTTATTGAATAGTAAAAAATTTGTTTTGGTAGAATTTCCATTTTTTCAAATTTATAATATAATTAAGTCTATATAATTATATTTAATAAAATTAATTAATTTTTAATCATCAAAATATGGAATTTTAGTTTAAAATTATTGTTTGGATTCAAAATGATAATTTTCTGAAAGCATTTTTCAAGGGCATATTATTTTTTCATTTTTATTAGAAAAAAAACCCAAAAAAGAAGAATTATATAAATGATATATATATATATATATTAATGATGTAAAATTGGGTTTAATATAATTACTATTATCATACATTAGTGAATTTAAAATCATAATTTTCATGAAAAATACTCCTCTTCAAAACATGATTTTTATCACATGTGGTGGTTTATTCTAAAATTAAAATATTACACTTATGTTCAATGAAAATTTTAAAACGTATTTTATATTTGGAATAAAAAAATTTATTTTATATAAAATGGTAAATTAAAAATTTCATGACAATTATTATTGAAATTGTAGAAATGAATTACCATAGATATTTTCCAAACATTTCCCCTTGTAACTTAAACTAAAAATATAATAGTAAAAAATACATAACAACATGGGAAAAATCAATATACTGGTATATTTAGACATTATATAATATATTTCATGATAAGGTACATTTTTTATCCATTGGTAATTTGAAAAAGGTGGGATGGACTTTTTCTTTTGAAAATGTACAATTGTTCCACCCACTTCATTTATAAAAGGCCACCCATATTTTCTCTTATTCACACCATAAAATAACATTTTATCTAAAAAATTAATTTTTTATTATATTCCTTAACTAAATACCCACATCATAGATCCATTATTTTTATCATAAATTCACCATATTAATGTTTTTGTTTCTTACATATGTAGGTTTTCGGAAGGAGGTGTTTTATTCTAGACTGAACACTATTTTTTTCAATCATCATACATCTGAATTAAATATTATTTAGTTATTATTTTATAATAAAACATATATATATAATATAATTACATTTTATTATGTTAATTTAAAACCATAATCCATCTCTTATTCCATAAAATTAGATACAAAATTATCCTTTTATTGCCTAGAGGGCTAACACTTTCTTAACCATTGTTATTCTTTTTCCATCCGCTTCTCACAGATTGTATGTATGATAGATTTATAGTATATATATGATATTTGAAATATATTTAAACTTCTGGAGTCATTATATTACATTCACCATTTTACTATCCATTCCATAGTGGATAAGATGACATCATCATACGTACAGAGGACTATCACCTTGTGAAACAATGTGATTAGTTTTTCACTAATTCATTACAAGGAAGGTAATGAGGATAAATTTAACGATTTTTTTATATAAATAAAATAAATTATAATATTTATAAATTATATATTGGTCATAATATATATTATATCATTTCATTCCCACACAAAAATATGATAACGCCCTTTTTTCGTATATGCGGACTACTACATCCACGAAGCAATGTGGCATTTTCATTATAACCAAAAGAAATTGTTGATAAAAATTAGTATATTTAATGAAATAATTTTTTATTTGTTATATTATTATATCTATGTAATAATTAAATAATACATGCCTTATTTTCAAAATTATGACTACGAAACGGAATATTTACTCATGCATGCATATATCCCACCATCTCTACAATCATAACATAGTTCATGTTTACTAACAATATTCTGTAACTGGTTTTAAAAGTATAATTACTATGTAAATATAGTAAATCTACAATTATTATTAATCTATATATTTTTAAATTATTACCACTTTGATAATGGTCACCTCACCGAAGTTGTTCTTAAATAATGAACACAACATCCTCAAAACCCCCAATGTGGTTCAAACTATATTAGTATATTATTATATCATTAAAAATAATTAAAATAAATGAATTATAAATTGTCTATTAAAACTGGGAAATTTTATTAGATAATAAAATAATTTATGAATTCATATTATATTGGAGTTAACAAAAATTAATAGAATTCATTGGCAGAAGGTAAGTTTTTCACTTCTTTCATTTACTTCGGTGAGAAATATTCTACATTCACCACATATGTTTATTTTTTAGTCTCAATACATTCCCTAAATGAATTTTATGATTATATTCATGAAATTTATAAGGATTTACACATCCATACGAGTTTATCTCTTTTCATGGGGTATTTATCTATAGAATATCAATGTTGTTAGTGACTTTGTCTCAATTTCTTTTTATTAAGTCATATAGTAATACTAAACACATGTATTATTTTTTGGGGGGTATCTAATTCCAATTTTACATGTCATATAATGAGATTTCATAAGTTAATTACATTTAATGTTTCATTTCGAGATATTTTAAAATGGGGATTACGATGGAAAATATTACTATTGTGGAAAAAGAATTCTGTTACAATAAAATTTATTTTTAGTATTGTTTATGTTGAATGTTCATTAAGAGGAAATAATTTGCTATTATTTTATTGAACTAAATAAATTTTTTTCTAAACATGTAATGAATGTGGCTAACATATTTCATTACTATTTTAGTTCTAATTTATTAATGAAACATAAAAAATGTCATTTATAAATGAAACTATCGTGGTATTCTCTTTTATATTGGATATTAATCTCTTCTATATCATTGTTTTATCATTTTGGAGAAATATAATTTTTATAAATAAATTATTTTATAAAGATATTTTACCTTGTCCGCAACCTTATTATAAATGATTCTCAATGAAATTTCAAAACATTTTTGAAATGGCTCACTTTTGAATCTATTTTACCTTTTTAAAGAATGATTATATATATAATTTATAGCATTAAAATATTTTCATAAAATCTGTTACATTATTTTTATTTAATATTCATTTATATGTTCTCAAGGTTTTCTTCCATAAATTTTTGATTCGTAAAATAAGGTGATTTATTTATTAAAATTCATTTTCAAAATGAAACTGATATTTTTTGAAGAATATTTTTGATGATTCTGTAATTGTATTTAAATTCTTCAACATAAATAAATAGAATTTTAATATAATATACAATGAGGATATTTTGTAATGAAACCATCCTCACTGTTTATCTGGATGGAAATATATTTTATAAAATAGGTTGTTTTAGAACCATTTTATTTTTGATAGGTTAATCTTTTTTTAAAGAGATTATTATGGATCCAGTTTAATTTAAATGAGTTTATACTATTTCAAAGTGATTGTTTGGGATCCAATATTTTCATATGTTAATCCTATATTGTAAATAATTTTTTTATGTCTTCTTTTTTTTCTAATGATTAATCATATTTCCAAAATATTTTCATAGAAAATGTTTAATATCCATCGGTTAATCATGTTATGAAAATAATAATTATTATTTTTATGATTTTGATTATGAAATTTAAGCTCTATGTACATTATTTATGGTTCTTGCATATTAATATATGATGTTTGAACCCATATTTGGAATGGTGGGTCTGACATATCTTATACAATTGGTCTTCCCATATGGTTCTCTAATGAATTGGTTAATGATTATAGTCACCATGGGATTGTATTGGAAGTAGAAAATTTGGACACTACCATTTTAAGCCATTGTTATGGGTTCTATAAGTGTTCTATAAAGATGATGTCCCATGACACCCAAAAATATTAATTATTATTACTATGGGTCATAAATATATCATTTGATCAAGATTGGGATAATATGACTCATTATAATTGATTATAATGAAACTTTCATTTGTTAAATCATTATTCAAAATTTTCATGTTTTATGATCTATATATTAATGGGTATAAAAATTCTTATGTTATGAACATCCACATTTTTTATGTCATCACACCCTTATTATCTTCGTACATTACAGTGAAATTAAATCGTTAAGGATTATGTTTACCCTTACAGATAATTTGATATCATCACTCATATGATTACTTTTCCACAGGTAATCAATATTGATGTTGAATTTATTATTTTTTTTATGTTTCATGTGAATGGGGTTGAAGAATTAATATGAAATATAAGTGTCTAAGAATAATTGGAAAGAAACTATCATTAATTAGAAAGTATTATTTATGAATTATTTTTCCTAATAATCTACATCTCTAATACTAAATGTTCCATTAGAATATAAATGAGAAAATATTTTCCATTTTATATTCTATGTCATGGATTGTTAAAATTGGGTAACCTTCCTTGATATCAATGATGGGTATAAAAATTTTATGTTTTGAGAACCAAATATGGGAGTTTGTGTTTGGGGATATTGAATATATTTCCCTAATAGTTTTCCTCAATCTTTTTATAATTCCACACATACTGTGAACATTTGTTCCATAACTCATCCAATACCCAGTGCATAAGTATAACATCAGTTACTTCATTTTGTGCATACTAACACTGCATCATCATCCTTTTATGATTTTTTAATGTTGGGACTTCTAAAAACCCCAAATAATGTTAAAATTAATTATATTTCAATCCACAACAACCCTTATAGCTATATGCTTATGAAGTTAGAGTCACCATATCTAGATACAATTTCAAGCTAAAACTCATTCCATTGTCAGTCTCAATGAAAATTAATGTAAAACAAATACTTTAAAAAAATTTATGAATACACCATATATGAAACTCCATTATTTCCAAGATTAAACATATTCATATTATGTCTGAAGAAATAGTGGGGGAGGGGGATAATGTAATTATGCATTCCTCTTCATTTTTCGGATGGTGAGGAAAACATTCCCCAATTTTTTTGACTAGTTTTACCTACTAAATAATGTGGTATAGTATATGTGAATAAGAAATATTAAAATATAACTCTCAATACACACTATTATAACAATACCATGTACTAGAATCATTTTATCTATCCTCTCACAAGATACATGGAAACCATTTCTAAAATATAGATCTCAAAGATGAACACAATAATCAAAATGAAATATTAAATAAGTAATTATCATTTAGTATTAATAGATTTTCATTTTCAATATTTTTACATCGTTCCTCCAAAACATGTTACTTTGGAACCCTAATTCATTATTTACTCTCATGTACCTCATCCCCATCTATAATAACTATTAAAATACCCAGTCACTAAATTCATCAGTTTAAACTTTCATTATTGTTCCTAATACACTAAAACATATCCCAAGAATACATATTAATTGTTCAAATTTATTTCATGAAATCCATATTTATCAAAAAAAAATTAAATGGAACATAAAAAAACCTCTTCCCATATATCCATATACAATGTATCATGAAAAATTAAAATATATAAATGACCAAGGTTCACAGTAAAATTTACTTGATGTCATGGTGTCATTCCTACACCATTTCACAATATATAATCTTCCTTTTCATAATTGTCATTTACCATCCCTACACCCCCATGATCCTATCACATTCCTCAAAATATAACTAATTAACAATATAACCTCAGTTCACTAACCTATTTCTCATTAACTCATTCCAGCCATATATTGTTATCAATCAAGCACATCAAGAGACAAAGTATCCTAGTGTATAAATAAAAAGTAAATTTATTTCCCATAAATAATCAAATGAAATATAGTTAAAATTAATGTTTTCAAAGGTGTTTCAATCATAAATGAGATCATTCATCGGAAAATACACATTCATTAACAATAAATCGTTTTAATTTAATCTTTTATTTTGAAGTTTATTAAGAATATTTTTCAATATGAAGACACCCGTTGTCAACTTCTAATAAAACTATGAAAAATGAGATCATGCCCAATACAAGAACCCAGTTTTTACTCAATCACATATATTGAATTATTTATTATGCCCAAACTCATTCATCTTAAATATAACCTTATCCAAATATGTGGGTTTTCACTATTTGAAGAAAATAATCCCAAAAAATAATTTCAATTAATTTTTCATATAAATATCAAATTATGAGGTAAGAGATCATATCAACAAATAAAATTACAAGATAAACCCAACACATATTTTCATAAAATAAAAATACTTTATATATTAATTATCTACATAAGAGATAGTTATACAATTTAAATTTTCTATTTCAAATAATTATACAATTATTTTTAAACATCTATAACACACTATTTTCATATTATAAAATGATATTTACATTATTCATGTGATTATAATTTTTCAATCACAATTTTTATTTACATATTATGAATTTACAAAAATCAGTCACGTCATGTGACTTCTAGATTATTATTAAATTAGATAATTTATTAAATTCATTTATTCTTGATCTTAATACATAATTTTCATTAGTTTTGAATGATGAAAATAATATGTTTATTATAGTTATATATATATATTTAAAATACTATTTATAAAATTATGATAGTAATATAAACATTTACTTGATTAATTCACTTATCATAATCCATATTATTTAAGGAAAAATATAATTATTCTACCACATGTGATGATACTTTTTAAATCTACCATTTATATCCATATTGTCTCATAATAAAAATAATGTTTGATATACCGCTTATTAATCTTAATTATAATTAATTACCGTTATATACATAGATGATTGTAATCCATGTTAAAATAAAACATGAATAGATAAAAAGAGAATTTGTAGACACCCATCCTAGAAGAATCTTTACATGCTACGACCACTACAGTAATCATGAGAGAATATGTGAAATTTCAGGGATTATGAGTCACAATAATTCCTGAAGAATTTTCAGATGAATTTAAGATCATAAATGAATGATTTCATATCATCTATCTTGAGAGAATGTAATAAAATAAAATGAGGGAATTATTCCGATTGTTAAGATGTATATATATTATTATTCAAATATATTTATAGATTAATCCAAAAACATTAATATTTTGAATTCTCAATAATTTGTTTCAAATTTCATTATCATTAAATGGTTTTTAAATAATAATTTTCTATGAATTCATTGTATTATTTAACTCTATCCCAATAGTTATCAAATCAATTTATATTCCCTTAAATTCATGAAAATGAATGGTGAAATATAAAAAAAAGATAGAAAATGATTACATATACAACAAACTACCACTATGTGTCTCATTGAATTTCAATTTTTAATATAGTTTTCTATTTTTTAGCTATTCACCCTCACATTATTGATATCAAAAATATCCATGTGAGATGAAACCTTAATGCCAGTATACCTATACATTAGGAATAAATACTTATATAAAAACCATTCACTGTGATGTGAGCCTTTCTCCATTTGACTAACATGTACATGAGCTCTTGGAGACTGTGTTTTATATACACGAGAATTATAAGTATTATAGAACCCGTACACATTAATAAAATCTATTCCACTACCTTTAAGAATCACATTAAAACATAACCATAACCTTACAAAACCATATAAAAACACAACCTTACCATCAGATAAGGAGAATAATATATATGAGGTTAAAATTGATTATAATACTAAATATGTTTCAATAAATTTTATTTATTTATAATTTATAATGTAATTTATAATTATTCTTGAAATTAAAAAATTTCCTCTAAATCCAATGAATAAATTTAAAACAAAAAGTTTATTTTATAAATTATCAATTAATTTTTAATTTATAATAATTATTTTTAATATATTTGAAAACCAAAATAAACCAACTCTTAAATTAATAAAATATCTCCTTAATCAATCAATTCTACAAAATGATAAATGAATGTACATGGAAATACATGTCCTTTACATTAGGTAACTCTCAGAATATTCTCATCCTGGTGAATGAAAACAAAACTAAGTAGGATAGGTAAAATATTTGAGAAAAAAACAACCACCATATGAGATAATTCAAAAGTATCCTTATAAATATTTAATCACACCAACACATCTAGCCAATATACCACAAATGCAGACAACACAATCAACCAGCTTCAATAAACTCTATACAAGGATATACCTCCAAAAAAACATATTCTCCATAAATAAACATTTGAGTCAAACAGGAAAATCCATCCCATTTATCAATATAATATCAATTCCATCATCTAATTAAAATAATTTATTAAACAATTTAATAATCTGTATAGTAATCATTAAGTCATGATCATAATTAATATTACAAGAATCACAATAATTTACCCACCTAAAACCATAAATTTCAGAAAAAATTGAATATTTATTAACAAGATCAGTAAATATAATTGCCAATGATGGGAAATTTTTTAAAAACTAATAATTTCATGCTAATAAATCTAAATCTATTAAATCTATTTTAGTAAAAAATAATAATATTAAACACTTGGAAAAATTTTCATAAAAATTACCAAACTAAAATATAAACATGATTTATCCTTAAGTATGATGATTTTAACATACTATTTAATTTTTACATGATTTCACATTTCAGTCATAAAAGATAAAAAAATTCCATAAGAACACATATTGTAAATATAATTCATATTATTCAGAACTGATTTTACATAACATGTAATGAAAAATATGGACTAGTAATGATGTATTCAAATTTAATAACAATCATTGCCATGCTACTTAAAAAAATATTACATACATTCTACATGATTTCTCTAATTTATATTTTTACTCATAATTTCTCTTTAATAATAGTCTAGACATGTATAATGAAATTTCTTTAAGCCATATTGTTTACAGGGTTTAAAAAACAATAATTTTTTAAAATTATTTATTTCTTATATTGAATTCTATTGGGTTTTCCAATTAATTGTTTTCCCAACACATCAATTTCATTTCATTTTAAAAAAAATTCATAAAAATTTAATCCATGTTAATAGGGACAGTTAAATAAAAATTTTCATTTAAAAAATTACTAGTCATTTAATCATTAAATGAATGACTGTAAAATATTTCTATATAAAAATTTTCCAATAGAATCACTATAAAAAACATTAAAAAACATAAAATATATTAACATAAATTAATGTTTCATGAATTAAATTTCATCATTTATTTTGGAAAAATGGTGACCAAAATTTTTCCTTATTAAATGAATCTCATTGAATATTACTACGAAAATTATTTCACAACATTGAGAAATCCAATTCATATAAAAAAATTGAATAAATTTTCCATAAAAACATGACATTATTATTTTAATAAGATAAACATTCAGTAATTTAACCATGTAAATATATCATGCAACATAGAATTCATGGAATCCACCAACTACTGTAATTTATAACATTGATTTTTTTTATGTTTAACCATTTGATTACTATAATAAGTTTATAGGATTCCGAGTATGAGGATTAAATTTCCATATTTGACCAGCATTCTATAATAACTCACATATGTATAATAGTTACATTATATACTCCAAATCTCTTTATTCATCTAAAAAAGCACTACAATTACTTTTATTAAGATAATATAAATATGATTAAAATAAATAATTGATAATCCTAACGAGCATAATACTTGTATAAAAAAGAATTATGTTGAAATATGTTACATTATGTGTCCTTAAAAACCATACAAGTGTGTTAAAATCATCATCTATCTAGAAAATACAAATAGAGATACTCGAGAAATTTAAATGATTCTATTTACTATTCATTTCATTGGAATGTTATTACATAGATTGGATTCATACTAAAACACCATAATATTTTTAATCCAATGCAAGAACATTGGTCAACAAAAATAGATCTCTTGTAATGATACAAATCATTGAAATTCATCCACTGCAATACGATATTGTCTACTTTGGGAGTCTCTGACTTACCTTTAGGGAAATAAAATTCAAAAAATATATAATCTATCATGATGGATAAAGTTCCCCCTCCCTTTATATTTTGGAATATGTTATATACATTTCAATAAAAAAATGATCATTTAAGAAATATAGTGTTGTGAATTAAAAATTACATGTTAAATAGTGCAATATGCACATTTCACCGCATGATATATTTTAATTCATAGTATAGGTAACAATAATATAGTACAATGAATAGAATAATGAAATCAATATATAATAAAATATATCCTTCATCCAGACTGTTTCACATAATACGCAACATGATAAAAGAGTATAATAATTGATTAATCGTAGAAATAAATGTACCCCTTCCCCTAGACCAAATATCCACTACATTGGGCCTGAGAGAAGAGTTATATAATGAATATGATGATATAATCTACTACCAAAAGACCATATCAACACAATAGTATTTACATTGAGTGACTTATAAAATGAAATGAGTAATGTTATAGAAACTATTCCCTCTAACCATATCTATATCATAACACCAATGATGATGAATAAGAAATTATTTCCATTTCTGAAGGAAATAATGGTGTAATATGGTTTTAAAATGGATGGAGTGGTATAAATAAGAACATGGGATTCAAAAATTAGGTTTAATTAAATAAAACGATATAATAAATAATATTACCAGTTATGGACTACTAAGTGATAATTAATAATTATAATATATGTCAGTCAATTATTGGAGTTGACAATAGGATGATTAAGGCTCAAAAAGAGAGTATAATGTTCAAAAACATATAATAGAATATATTAGAAAACTGAATTGGTGGAAAGGAATATCCTATAAATAATCCACCATTGCATTTATATAGAGGAACTCAATTTTTTATCTGATCTCATAAGATTCCCATAAATAGCAGACTCATAGTGATCCTTCAATAGAAAAAATTGCCACTACCATTTTAACCATTGAATAAACATCATATTTTAGGAGAATCAATGCTCCTTTTAATATTATATTATATTAAATGTAATATCCACATCCACTAACTAACCATATATATACAATGATCTAAAATACATCCATAATAATTATATAGAACATAGAGATTAAACTCTCAAATGATCATCATATTTGTGTCATCATTGTGAATCATGAAATTTTAATGATTTTCTAACACATCTTGCTGACCATCTTCATCATCAACCTGTTGGAAACATTATTAGGATCTAATCCAAAAAAATGATAAATATTAGGGACACATATCCAATGAAACCAAATTTCTTTGTTTACATAAATAATTTATTTTTTATTGTATCTCCTAGTGCATATCAAATTCAATCATAGGTGTAGATAATCCAGACGTCTGATCCTTACCACCACATCCACATTTCTAGTAGCATCAAATTACTTTTCCTATTGAGAAACACAGAATTTCCTTATATTTAATCATATTTATGTTCCAAAATCTTGTGTCTTAGGAAGTCACCCATGTTTATAACATTTACTATTCATGGTTGATATTGTTTCATATCAATCAATGAACCCTCACAATTTTATATCACTGTATCCCATTTCATATCTCAACCATGGTCTCTAACACAACTACATCATAGCCCAATCACTCCAATGATATCCCTCCCATGTAAGTAATTATGATAATTAGATATGTACCATTGATTCCCCTTTTAGAATTTTTTATGTTAGCGCCTAACACTGTGGGTATATAAATCAGTGATATATAATTCATTATAGTAAATATAAATTTAATGAAAAGTGTTAATAAGAAACATCCAAAAAACTCCATAATATATATTAAAGAAAAAACATTCAAATATAATATTATAATCTCAATAAAATATGTTACAACAGAAGTAAACCAAGAAGAAATATACTGTAGTGACAATGAACATCTAAAACATTAAAAAATCTATATAACTAATATAAATTAGAGAAATCTTCCCTAATACCCAATCATCCTCTATGATGGTTCGAAGTCGTGTATATATATAGGATTAGAATAACATGTATAAAAAGTATAATCAACCATGAAAACATTCTTGAAAAATTAAAGCAATGCATAGAAAATCCTTGAGAATTGCGAAATTAAATGACTTCATCCAATAAATAGTTAATACTATATTTCCCATCCTAAACATATCCCATTCACTATGACACAAATATAGATGAATAATTCTTTATCCAATATATGTATATAAATTATTCTACTGTGATGCCACTTTCTAACTATGTTGTTCCTCTAAAACCCCAATGCCAGTTACTATGTGCTCATCACTTCTATAAGTCATCATGCACCTCTTGAATAACAACCATGATGATAAATATATCCCTCGAAACCTGAATCATCATCATAATTATAACCTTAGAAACCATATTTAAATATTAAAATCATTATAACCTTTCCAAATTCATTTTACCGTATTCCATTATAGACCATTTACATACTTCTGTTAGAATCCAGAGTCTCTATGACTAGGTAAAAAATTGTTATACACCTTTTATAGATATAATTTAAAGAAATATTTATAGTAATCCAAGATCCAACAGACCGAATTGTGGAACACACCCTATATAATTACCCATTATATTGTATGACACACCCAATTGTTCTAGGTTTGAATGAAGGGTGTCTGGGTTAGAGAATAAAACCATCAGTTATCTTTTCATCATAAATATATGGGAAAACACCCCCAAAATGAAATTTTAATGATAGTTTCCCTAGTGTACCTGGTTGGATATAGAAGGAAATAAAAAATTAAATAGTTTCAGACAAAAACCACACTAAAATAAAATACCCAACCTTTGATTAGTCTACCGCTATCACTCAAACACACCCTATACTTCTACTAGAAAGTTATAAATAATAACCAACAATACAATCATCATGTAACAGAATAATTAATTAATTATTAATTAATTTGATAATAATTGATTAGAATTATTAAAATTACATTTAAAATATTAATATGTAAATATTTTATCATATGTGCCTTCGAAAACAAAATTTCTATATATTATCAATTATGGTGTCATTTTCTATAATGTACAAGAACAAATATGTTCTTAAAATCAATCTAGTTTTCATTTCATTGATTAAACAAGAACTCTTGGACTGTTAATAATATTCCGCATTAGAGATTCACATTTCATGAATAGGTTCAAACTCCATCAACTAGTTGGAAAATTGGAAGGCAAATACAATTTGGCGATCTAGCCATCATGGAAGCATAAAACAACATTAACATATATCGATGATAAATCCCAGATCTGAATATTTCGTTACAACCTCATGTCAATAATCCACTATTTCATGTTGTATAATTAATCCATAAAACAACATAAAAAATCATCAATACAACTCTAGGCTCTTATACCATTACTCAGCATATAACTAACGACAAATATATCATAGACCATATATCATATTTATTTTCTAATAATTCATACCCAAATTAGTTATCAGTCATACAAATCAAGGTTCTAATTGTACATGAGCATACATTCATATTAAAAGTATTTCACACACACACAAAAATGATAATAAGTAATGAGATCAATAGTATCATTGATTTTTCTTATGGTATATATCATTCTTGTCATTATTATTGTGTTTAGATTTTTTTTTTGATTGAGACCCTATATAGTGTTTTGGGATAGTTGGGTTATTTTTGAGAATTAACGGTAAAAGAGGCTAAAAATTGTTGCGGGATAGGTACACATTGTGTACCTAGCCAACACACCATGTGCACGGCTTACACATCTTGTACTGGCCCATAATGAATTGTATCATTTCTAGTATAGAAAAATAATAGTGGGAAGTACATTTCATGTACTTGATGTACACATCGTGTACCTTCCCACTATGTATTTTACAAATAGAGGCATTAACCTTTTAATTTGACGTAAAATCGAATACTCTTATTTTTGAGAGCCTAAAACCCTATTAAATGGGGTTTCAATTATACAGGCCTTTCTAACTCATATTGGACTGTGGTTTGTATCATTGGAACTGCATCAGTAATTACTCGATGCCTTTTTAGTCATTCATGATTAATTAAAAAATTGACTGTTCTATTTGGATTTAGGCTCACAAGCCCTAATATTCAGTTCGTCATATGTTTTTTAGATTTATTCCACTACATGATGTATCATGACTATATACTATATGAGTTTTCTACTACTGAGTCAATGTATGTGGTCTAAACAATCTTTTTTGTTTTCAAGTTTTTTTAGGAATTTGGACTTTTCACCTCCTATCGGACATTCGGTCAAGGCCACGTTATTAAGTGTGTTTCTTGCCTTCCATTGTGATGAATCTAGTGAGAATACATGTAGGCCATGTTTAGGTGCATTTTCATCCATTTCATGATTCAAGGTCACCCAAGGGGTGACCCTAAAGTGAATAACATGATTAAGAATATTTAAACAACCCAAGGGGTGTGTTCATGTGCATTTATAGTGAGAGTAATATCATCAATGATTTGATACCCTGAATATCTTGGTTAGGATATGTACTACCTTCCATCCAAGTGATATCATGTCATTTATTAACTATTTTAATAGTTTGTCTTCAATGAAAATGGGTGAACAAGTGGGAATACAAATTGGATAATGTTATATTTCCCAAGGGGTGAGTTAGGGAATGGTGATATGTGAGAGTATATGCTCCCATGAAATTTTTAATGGTTTATATTGATTGGTATACCTATATGAAATATTTTAATATCATGTTAAATGAATCATATTTGTGGGAATGACCATATGAATTGTAATTGATAAATGTTTTTCATGAGTGGGTATACTCATGGCTTGTTCATGTTCATGTGAGTGGGTATACTCACATGGAATGAATTGATACAATTTAATATATTTAATGCTTGGATTGAATGGTTTGATAGATTCCATGGACTTATTCTTGTGGATATAGAACATGGTAGTGGACACCAAGGGTTGAAATTTCCCCTTCGTTGTTGATTCTGAGGGATTCCTTGGGACTTGATACATTATAGATATGGTTTTCTTTGAACTATGTAGGAAACAACAATTCCTTTTTCCTAGGACCCCACAAAGTGCCGAACATTGTTTCCACTAGGATGACCACGGGACAAGATGAGTTTCCTTGGGAAACCACCTTGGATTTTCCCCTTAGTGTCTAGATATATTGCATGGATTCTCTGGTATGTGACACCACATATTCGGCCATTTGGTATGCTTTTCAACATATGGTGTGGGCGAGGGAATCTTTTTTTAAAAAAATGGGGTAGAAATGATGTTTTTATTTTGACTATATGCCTTGGTTGATGGATTTACTACTTGATTATATAATGTGTATTTGGTTTACCTGATATTAAAAGTTGTACAACAAGGTCGTGTGACTTGTTTACTTGTTTTTGCTGCCTTGATAGGTGCTGACTCTTTTTCTAGGTAGACATGACGACTATTTTGTTTTATATAACAAACATGCTCTTCATTTCAGATATAAAAATATTTTATAATATAAAATATTAAAATTATAAAAAATTAGGCTTTGATTCGTATAGTATCCTTTGGGATTATATACATTACATACGAACATAAAGTATCAAATTCTCATCTTTATTGAAAACGACTTTTACATAAGAACAAACATTCCTTCATACATAGAATTGCATGGGTTAACCGTAGGAAATTCCAATGAAAAGGTGTGTTATAAAGCCCAAAAATGGTGTAAACAAGGAATAAAATTAAATATATAGTACATGTTAGAAAATAGGCATATCAGTGGGGCATAAGAGAAACACAATCATAGTGGCATGATATAGCATGATTATCTTAACATGGGAATGTGGAAACAACATTTAACATGACATTAGCATGATCCAAGGATCATTGCATGTGGAGAATGCGTAAACCCCCATTTCACATGTATTATCTTTAGTGAACCCTCATTTCACTTGTCATATCATGATAATAATCTTTATCCAATGCATTAGAGCACTATAAGGGCACATCATTCTTAATCATTTCATTTTAGGCATAAGTGTTCCACATGGATCATATAACTTGGACTCATTAAACATCCAAATTTCTTCCACAATAAGGGAATGTGGAATTAACACACAGAACTCTATAATAAATAATTAAATGTGCATAAAGGTGAATACCCATGATAGAGAAATTTTAATGGAATTCACTTCACAATGATTTTGGTGTCTATAATCATGGTGTAATTTATTCAGCATTACGTCATGACACAACAATTCATAATAATGGATGATGAGAGTGAAAGGGGCACATCATCATATATTAACAAAATGGACATTAAGAGGGTCATAGAGATACATTTCTAAACAATGGAAATTTAATTTAGATTCATAATATAAAATAATTTCTAGAATTGGAATGAGGAGAGAGAAATTCCTTACCGAATTTCGGCACCGTAACAGGTGAGTGTGGGAGGAATTAATGAGAGAAAAATGGATATTTAATCATTAAATAATGTGTTGGGATGTATGGAGGAGATGAAATATCATACACCAATACTTGTAATTGAAAATAAAAATATATAACAACATAATTAAATTTGGACAAATATGAGAATGGAAGAAATCCCTTGCGTGGAATCGTGATCCCAAAGGCTTGGGAGGGGCAAGAGATAGAGGCTTATTAGGTGCCTGTGGAGAATTTTGAGGATTCAAGAGAGATATGGGAATATGTTGGTCACGATCCAATGTCTTTGATTGAAATAGGTGTGGGAGATTGGGTGGGTTTTTATTGGAAAAGATAGGGAATTCTTTATTATATTGGTCATAGAAACCACACATTAATCTAATAAAAACCACAAACCAAACCATGTATTTTCACATGGGTTTTTTAAAAATGGAGAGGAAAAAATTAATTTATATGGATAATTTCCCAACTTATTAATATATTAGGCTTTCTTATGTGAAGGTGAGTCACACACTCAAGGAAAAAAATTTAGAAGTTTAAAATATTTTATAAGTCGTGGATGGTCTACTAAAGATTTTTAAAATTAAGCAAACAAACATAAATAAAATTATTTTAATGGTATGACATATATTTTAGAAAAATACCATATATAGTATTTCTTTACATCACTATTGGGTTATTATGATTTCATAAATCACATTACATAATTAAAGGGTATTTAAATTTTACCCAATAAATCGACCGTCTAGGAAAATTATGAAAACTTCACTATTAGATAATTTCGACATCCCAAATCCTAAAATAAAAATCCTTTAATATAAATAGTTTTATTAATATGTATATATTTACATTTAAAATTAACACTTACAATTATCAATAATTCATGGGATTGGACAAAAACATCATTCAATCCTTAATAAAAATCACACTTTTTTCATAAAAATTTTACAATCATTTATATTTTACAAAAAAAAATTATTAATAATATTTCATTAAAATTTATTTAAATTAAAAATCCATTAATTCATCAAAATAGATTTCTCAGTTGAATATCAACTGGATGTACAATTTGTGAATTAAAAAACTATTTACAATGTAAAAATAATAAAATAAATGTATATTATTTATTATGTACAAAAATAATACACATAAACTTTGTGATAGAGTATTGTTACATAACCCCTTATAACACCCTCACAAGACCTAACAGTAAGGTTTGCGATGGTGACAGACTCCAGGGGAGGCTCGGATAACATCGCTCTAGTGGTTATCTCTATCTACATGCACTTCTCTCATTGGTGGTTCTGTTCGAGCTTTAAATGTTGAAGCTCAGCTTGGGATTGGTATTGAGAGACCACAATGATGCCACCTCCTTTTTGAGCTCAATAAATGGCCTTTTTACGGAGATATTCTATTTAATGGGGCCATAACTTCCTTTATCTTAGTGAATTGGATTTGTTAATGCACCATATTTATACAAATCATGTGATCACTGTTCAACCACAATGTAGCAAAAATCACAATTCATAAGGGTATTTTAATATCCAAAAAAATAAAACATGGAAGTGCATATGTTATAAACCCATTTTAAATAATAATACATTTAATTATATTATGAATAATTTTCATTAATTAATGTTTGGGTCCTTACAATCTTCCCCCATTAAGAACATTCACCCTCAAAATTTCCTTTTCCCTCACTAAAAAAGATGACTGTTACTTTGGTTCATCACTACATCTGATTCCCACAATACTTCTTCAAATAATGTGGATTCACCACAATAGCTTCATAAGGTTCATTCTCTTATTTCATAAAACTTTTTCCATACGATCTAAGATCTTCATTGGCTTCTCCGAAAATGAGAGGACATTCTCCAATGGTAATATCTCTAGATTGAGTACGTGCCACGAGTTTGGTATTTACGTCCTCAAAAGTTATACAAGGAATACAACATGTACTGGAGATAGGCTTAGTGGGAGTGATAGTTGATTGGACACTTCTCCAATGTGATCAAGGATCTCAAAAGGGTCGATGTACCTTGGAATAAGCTTTCCTATATTCCCAAATCTCATTACTCTCATCCACTATAAAATTTAGAGAAATACCATGTCCCTGACATCAAACTGTATGTCTCGTCGATTATTATCTACATAGATCTTTTGTCGATTCTTAACAGCTTTAATATTTAATTTGATGCACATAAACTTCTCCACCATTTCTCTAACCATTACAGGACCTAGGAGTTTTCAGTCCCCAACATCATTCCACCATGCCGGCTCTCTACAACTCTTCCCATACACGGATTCACAATAAGGGATTTTCATTCATTGGTGGAAACTATTATTGTAATAGAACTTAACTAGAGGAAGATATTGATCACATAATCTTTTAATGTTCATTGAGAATGATCTCTACAAATCCTCATGTGTTTAGATAGTCCTCTTAGATTCACCATCAGTTTTAGGATAATAAGTTGTACTGATGGTCATCTCATTATTCAAATCATGTTAAAGACTCTTCTAAAACATAGAGATGAATCATCGATCTCAATCAGATACAATTGTATGTTGTACTCTATACTACTTTACCAATTCTCTGATATATATTCATTCCAGTTGATCCAATGATAAATTTTCTATAATTGCAATGAATTGGGTAGTCTTTGTAAGATGATACATAACAACCCAGAATGTATTATTTTCTTTGGATTTCTTTGGAATCCCAGTGAAAATGTAAATGCTGATGTTCCTCCATTTCCATGCTGGTATGGGTAAAGGATGTGTCATATCCTTAGACATCGGCCTCTTAGCCATCATGTGATGAAAAACCATGAACATTGATGTATACTTAGTGATCATCTTATTAATTTTATCCCACCAACAATTCTCTTGGTGATAATGATACATCATTCGGTTTTCTGGTTGAATGGATAAATTTGAACTATATGCATCGTCCAAATGTTTTTTCATTAACTGTGGATTTGATGGAACCCATAGTCTTGAACCAAATCTCACAATTCCTACTTCATTAATATTTATCTCTATGGATTTCCATTTTCTGATAGTTTCCAGTTTCTTCAGAATTCCCCCATGATACTTTTGATCCTCCAGTAACCATTCCAAAATACATGGTTGGGGAATAATTTGTGAGAGGATTTGTGATGTTCCCTTTATTTAGGACTCCCATGTCTATCTTCATAAAATTAAGAAGATTGGATCCTTTTCAATTTTCAATAATGATATAATTGTTGGGTACTTTATAATTAGAGAAGCTACAACCTTGTTCATTTTCCCAGGGTTGTAATGGATTAAAAAGTCATAGTATTTGTTCATATCTACCCATATTTTTGTTGGTTCATGTTCAAATCTTACTATTTTAATTTATAAATAAGGATTTTATGATCCATATATATTTCACACTTCTCCCCCAAGAGGTAATGCCTCCAAATTTTAAAAGAGAATATTCCTACATGCCACTCGAGATCATGTGTAAGATAGTTTTTCTTGTGAAATTTAAATTAACATGAAGTATAAGCAATGAATTTTTCATTTTTCATCAACACACAACACATTCCCTTATTTAAACCATCACCAAATACAACAAAATGTTTTCCACTTGTGGGTAGTGTGATCATGGGTATAGTGATAATCCTTTTTTCAAATCATTGATTCTCTCTTAACATTCATCACTCTATAAGAAATTGACTCTCGTCTGAGTTAGCTTGGTAAGTAGATTTGAAAATCATGATAAAATTCTCACAAATCAGCAATAATTTCTAGCTAACCCCCATAAGCTAGGGATATTTTTCATCGATTATGGCATCAACCACCCCTCAATTGATGATGTGTTGAATAGATCCATTGATATCCCATTTTTTTATGATATGACCCAATAATGATACCTCCTTCAACAAGAACTCAAACTTGATGTTCTTTTCATTGATATTCTCTACTCACAATGTCTCTAGCATAGTTCTGAGATACTCCTCATGCACTTCCTTGGTTTTGGAGTATATTTTAATATCTTTTATAAATACATGAAAAAATATGTTGAAGTAATCTATAATGACTACATACATCAAGGCCATGATGTTTTCTAGTGTATTAGTTTGTCTCAAAGGCATTACTATGAATTCATAGTTCCTTTATCTTGTAAAAAAAGTACTCTTGTGGATATCCTTCTTCTTCACCATTACTTTTTAATATTGAGACCAAAAATCCACCTTGAAAAAGTATTGTGATCCATGAGATGATCGAACTTGTCCTTAATTCGAGGAATCAGATAATTGATCTTTATCTTTATTTTTTTGTGCTAACAATAATCGATGCAAAGGTGCAAAAAACCATCCTTCTTCATGATGAAGAGGAGTGGTGCACCCGATGGTGATGCACTAGGGAATATTAACCCTTTATCTAGATTCTCATGTAGCTATTTGTTCTATACCACAAGCTCCATAATATCCTTCTATACCGAGTCTTGGATATTGGCATCACCCTGGGTATAAGCTCAATCTATAATTATAAATATCTTCTAAGAGGATGACAAGGATATTCCTTAGGAGACAATTCATCAAAATATCTCACAATAGGAATGTCTTCAATAATGGATTCATCTTAAGAATAAATCATCTAAGAATGATACACATGTTCATAGCGCAGTAATATCCATGATTGAGATTATGGTGCTAATGAATATTCATCCTCCTCCTTCCACTTGTATTTAATTGGGTGTGAATTATCCATTTGGAGAGTGACTTCCCACACACAACAAATTATATTGTCTCTATATAAGGAAAGACAATCCATGCTGATAATTGCATCAAATTCCATAAAAGGAGTATAAAGGGGTTCTCCGGGATGTTCAATCCACAAATTATGATAGGGGAGAAGTTATATTAATGGTATGCAATGATTTCCCGATTTTATGTTCTCACAAACATCATTACATACATGATTTGTGGTGGTGTTGGGATTGTTGTACTAATCAATCGGGATATAATAAAATGAATTGAACCAGAATGAAAATGGATGTTTTCTATTATTAATTGAATAACCAGCGTACCTGTCACCACCTCATTGTCAGAGTTCACATTGGTGGTAGCGAAGGAAAAATATATCCCTTATTGCCATGGAGGTTTTTGGTTACCTCTGAAAACCATTGGTGTAGGACACTAGTTTGCAAAGTGCTCTAATTCTATGCAGCTGAAGCAATGAACAATGCATTGAGGGTCAAACAGAGAATTCCTCTCCTATATCACAACCACATGATTTTATTATCATAAATTAATATTCATGTGGCCTTATCATCCATACCTAAATAATTTCCTCATCCCTTTCAAGAAATTTCTGAGGAGCTTATTTCCAAACCATTGGCTTGTGGGGTGCTGAATTTTCTTAGAACCATTAGATTAATCCATCAGGCCACCATAATTAAATTCCACCATACAAATCTTATCCCCATGATGCCCCTGAGATTCCCTGAGATTGTTTTCAACATTGAGGTAATATCACACAATTTCATCATAACTCTCAATGTCACAGATCTCTAGGGCTTTCGTATATTAGGATTTATCCCACCAAAGTAGCTATCAGCCTTGAATTTATGGGTAATGACAAAGCCAAAGGAATATAAATATAGCCTTGTGAATTATTCCTCTTATGATTAGATGAATTCGTTGTCTTTTTTCTTGATGTAAAAGAAGTCCCTTTCCATAGTAATTCTGAGGTGGGGGAGAAAATATTTGTAGAAAAACATTTTCCAGAAATCCGTCCATTTAAACGCCGCAATTTCCTCATCCAGATTCATATTTTTTTTTCAATGTCCAACATTTACCATCTTCACCCTCCATATGATAAGTATCTAGAAGAACCTTCTCTAGTTTGGAACATTGATGGGTGCCGAATATCATTTCAATGGAGTTGATCGAATGATTTCCAAATGATGGATCAGATGATCCATTAAAAGTAGGAATCATTTCTTTCATGAATATCTCAATTGTGACGTGTTCTTTCTTGGGGGAAGGGGGATTAATCATCCACTTGACACATGTTTCTATTAAAATCATGAGTTAACAAAAAGTGTATCATGACAATGTTTGTGATTCCTACTCACATATGATTGGGAATCCCGTTATAATATCAATCACATTGATCTTCAAATCAGTTGTTAACATGATTCCTCCTAATACTGTCCATTGGCTAGAATAAAAGTAATGTTAGGTTAACACTTAAAGTGTAATCCCAATACAAATAATGGATGACATAGAAATTACTTTTAATATCTTAACATATGAATTTATAGAAAAATTCGTTTTCACCACACAATTTTTAATTTTGGGACTGTTTTGAGGAAAATATGTCATTCTAACTCTACCTTATCCTTCCCTTGGAATCGACCCTACATTCTACTAAATTATACTTAGTAGGGAAAACAATTTGACTCGATTTCAAGGACTATCGGGTCAACTACCACCTCCGCACAATGATGTCAGTCTTCTTAATGACAAAACATGGATTATATATATGAGTATATTTTATGAAATTACATTTTATTTTTCATATTATAATCATTCTATAATGATAAAATTATAAATAATATGTTTCCATATTGTTCATTTAAAAAATTTAAAACATACTAATGTGTATGCATGGCCTACATTCTCTTTGATAATAACTTACCTAAATTTTCAATGACAACATTCATGAGTGGTTTTAAAATATTTATTTCATTATAAATAAGAAAAATATTTTATTATTATTTTTTTCATTTGTTTATGTAATGACTACTTGGACCATGATAAGCATGAAAAAACTGTTTCTAAATAATGAACAAAACGTCCTCATAAAATATGTTATGGACTTAACTAACTATCTATCTACATATGTAATAAAATATAAATTAAATAAAAAATTAATGTATATGTTATAAATACAAAAAAAATTATTATGAAATAAAATAAATAATGAAATATTATTATATCTAATTTATACAACATCCAAAGAATTTATGGACTCATGCTATGTACTTCTTAACTTGTTATTACATCTAAGTGGAATATTTCATATTCACAACATATGATTATTTTATCTTGTACACACTACTAATGAATATTTATTATAATTATTTCCTGATTATCATTAAAATACATATGACATTATCTCTTTTACTGGGGTTTCCACCTAAAGATTACAAAATTCGTAAGAGAAAACATATTAATTTTTTATCACGTTGAAATACAGTAATGTTAAACACCTATGTTATTAAATGGGGAGTTTTTAATGAATATATGAAATTTAAAATTTTCAATTTATTTTAATCATTCATGGGGATTATTATTTATTGATAAGAAATGTGTAAAAGGATGTATGTTGAAATATATGTTTTCAATTCAGCTTAATTTGATGGTTATTTTAGAATAACTAATATTCTTTAATTTATTTAACCAAATCAATTTCATATCCATGGGTTGGGAATTTGGTTAATATTTATTCATATTGTTGTTTACTTTTTACAGAACCATCAATAATTTCATTTAAATGTGTTATCACTCTTGTATATTCATTTCGATCGAGTATCATTCTCTCCCATATCCTTTTTTAAATGATTCCAAATATGGTTTTTCTTAAAAAAAACTGATTTTAATCCATTTTTCATGGTTAGTAGCCTTATTTTAATTGAATTTTAAATTAAATTCCATATCATTCTCAAAATGGGTCAGTTTTGATTCCTGTTTTCAAAATGTATTGAATATAAATATTAAAAAATTAATTAAATGACATGAAATTTTTTTACACTCATTATATCAATTGTATTCATGTTTTCTATATATATTTCACAGGGTATTTTAAATAAAAATATTTTTGCATGAATTTTTCAATCATTAGTTTTTAAATTTTATTTTTAAAATGAAAATAGTATTTACTTACTGAAATTTTTTTAATGATCTTTTAATGGTATTCCCATTAATTAATGTAAATAATATTTTGTACACTTATGATTCAACATGGGTATTTTTAGCATCAATATTTCTCAGGATTGATTAAGTTAGTATCAAATATATTCTTTGGGAGCCCATTTATTTTCCCTAGTTTAATCATATTTCAAAGATATTGTATTGAAACCCCATTTAATTTCAACAGGTTAATCATGTTTTGAAGATATTGTTTGAGAACCCATTATAATCAACAGTTAATCCTATTTCAAAGTGATTTTATAAAACTCATTTATTTTCTATAGGTTAATCATGTTTTTGGTGTCTTTCATGGAATCAATTTAATTTAGATTTGTTAATAATGTTATATATGGAATAATTATTTTTTATAAGTTTTACGATCAATATTTTGAAATATATACATTATTTATGGGTATTTAACACTTTATATAATCGGTGTGTTAAGATAGGGTTAGGTGAGATTGATATTTCATATATAATTGGTATGCCAAAATACTGCTCTCATATAGTGGGTAAATATTATTTCCTTGGGGGAATTATATTGTGAGGAGAATGTATGTTTATTCCATTTGTAATGGTTATTTATGTGTTCTATTAAAATAACGTCCCTAGTTTCCAACATGTTTTTGTTATGCATGCTATAAGCTATAAATGTATTTTTTAATGATGAATGATATGACATGGATTATGATTATTGATTTTTATGACTATTTACTTTGTTAAATACATATGTCATGTTTTCATGTTTGATGATCAATGCATTGATGGGTATGGATATTCTTATTTTTTCTAATTCACATTGAGTAAGTCATAATACCCTTTTGATCATCTTGTACTCATTGATGGTATCTAATTGGTAATTCTTATGTTTATCCTATCAGATCATTTGATACCGTCGTTCATATATTTATTTTTCCATAGGTTATAAAAAATGATATTGAATGAATTATGTCTATAAGGGTTTTATCCAGATGACATTAATGTCCTAATAAGTATTATAAAAATATAGTTATTGTGGGAAACATAATCTATTGTATTTATGTGTATAAATTACATAACTATTTTTTCTAATTATCTAATACTATTAACCTATAATTTATTCATGATTATAAATGATCCATAATTGTACATTCTATGTAGTTAATTTTTTCTGGTGAAAATATAGTCACCATAATTATTGTCAATGTTGGATTTGTATTGTTTATTTTTTATGTTTCATATTTAGGTGTGTGCGTTCGAGGCTATTATAGATTGTATAAAAGAAAAGGTGTAGATGACATTGGGTATAAGGATATTTTCATGACTGTTTATTATAAGAGTTATGTATACCATCATTGGTCCATATAATTAATGTTGATCCTGATTTCAAATACATAGAAACAACTTAATGGCTTTCAGTTATGATATCTTAATGTTATTAATGAGAGTTTAGGATGCATTTTATTACATTGAAAGAGTTGTAATTCTTTGCTTTAATGTGATGTATTCCATTATATTTTACATGAAAAACGTTTTATGTATTGATATTCAATAGGGTTAATATGATTATTGGAATTGAGATAATAAATAGAACACTAGTCTTATCATGTATAAAACCATGGGATTCAAATATTTCTTGGTGGATAAATAATTAATTTTATTTGAATATAAGAGCGTAATATTTTGTTCGTGTAATATAAATAGAATGATATTACAATTAAACATAAAAAACTCTTCAATAATTATATTTTTAATATTATTCAACATATAGGGTCATCTATATTTGAAATGATTTAATTTTTAAATTTGGTATTGGGGTTGAATTTTGGAGATTATTCTATCATAAGAATTTTTTTTCAATTTGGGAAATATTATAAAATTATATACAAATTTTGTTTTTAGTTAATATCTAATGAAATCTGGAATTGATTTATTTTCAATTTTATGGATATTTGTTCATTTTAATGTTTATTTTATCACTTGAATCATAAAAAATAATAATTCTTCTTGAATACTCATCATTTATAAAAAATATGAAATTTTAGTGGAAATTCATAAAATGATGAAATTCTACATATAATGTAATTATTTATTATTATGATACTAGTATAGATGGATATAAAATTTTTTAACTCTCAGAAAAGTATGTTCAAATAATAAAATTTCAGGTTACCATCATTGATATTAATATAGATAACATTTTTAACACCTCATTGGTTTATTTTTTTTAGTTATTAATATTATCATGATTATTCACATTGCTATGAGTGATGATTTATATCACTATGTATCATAATTTAGGATATTAATTTTTCTCTATTCCCTTATCTCTACTACCCACCTATGTTTTCCTATTATAAAATATAGTATCTTACATTCAAAATTTCGTTAATACATCTTTTACTCTCATATCTAGTCAATGTTTTATTAACCCTAGTTACTGTTTGGGTTCCCTAAAAAGGTTTTTTAAAATCTTCAACATCTTATTACTAATATGATGCTCAAATTTCAATGTTTTTATTTATTAATGGGGATAGTTTTAAATATACAATTGTTTTTAAAAAGAAATCTATGTTTGATACAATATTGGAAATAGAACACTATCTTAAAAAACCCTTGAAATATAGAACCATTATAAAATAGACAATAAACTGGGAGTATGAATAGTATTAAATACATTAATATATTTATATTTATATCATTTATTACTTACATTATTTAAAAATTCTTCTTAAATAATTAATCAATGTTTAGTAATGTAGTTTTATTCATAAAAAATATATTTTCATCTAATTTTTTTTCTATTTACTTCATTTAAGATAATATAAATATTATTTGAAGTATTTTGAAATATTAGTTTATAAAATATAATATATTTTTTATGTAATCCATTAAAAATAAAAATTGGTGTAGATTTTTGGTATTTTTCAAAAAATAATGATTTTTTTAGTGAATAGTAAAAAAAATTGGTTTTGGTAGAATTTTGATTTCATCTAATTTAAAATATAATTAAGCCAATTTAATTATATTTAAGAAAATTATTTGATTTTAAATCCTCACTAAATGTATTTTTAGTTTAAGAATATTTTTGGGATTCAAAATGATAATTTTTTGAATGCATTTTTCAATTGAATATTTTTTTTTCATTTTTATTAAAAAAACCCACATAAGATGAATTATATAAATGATATATATATATGTGTATATATATATATATTAATCATGTAAAATCAGGTTTAATATAATTATTATTACCATACATTGAGTGAATTTAAAATCATAATTTTCTTGAAAAATACTCCTCTTCAAAACATGATTTTTTATCACATGCAGTGGTTATTTTGAAATTAAAATATTACACTTTTGTTTAATGAAATTTTTAAAATGTATTTTATAATTGGAATAGAAATAATTTATTTTATATAAAATGGAAAATTTAAATTTTCATTACAATTAATATTGAAATAGTATAAATGAATTACCATAGTTGTTTTCTAAATATTTCCCCTTGGAATTTAATCTAAAAAGATATTAGAAACAAATTACATAAAAACGTGGGAGAAATCAATTTATTGGTATATTGACAAATTATATAATATATTTCTTGATAATTTACATTTTTTATCCTTTTTTTATTTCAAAAAGGTGGGATGAACTTTTTCATTTGAAAATGTACAATTGTTCTAGTCACTTCATTTATAAAAGGCCACCCATATTTTCTCTTATTCACATCATAAAATAAATTTTTATATGAAAAATAAATTTTTTATTATATTTATTAACTCAATACCCACATAATAGATCCATTATTTTGATCATAAAGTCACCATATAATGGTTTTTGTTTCTTACATAAGTAGGTTGTCTGAAGGAGATGTTTTATTCTAGACTGAGCACTATTATTTTCAATCATCGTAAAGCTGAATTAAATATTATGAAGATATTATTTAATAATAAAAAATATATATATAATATAAATAATTATAATTATGTTAATTTAAAACCATAAACCATATCTTATTCCATATAATGCGATACAAAATCATCTTTCTAGTGCCTAGCGGGCTAACACTTTCTCAACCGTTTTCATTCTTATTTCATTCACCTCCCACATATTGTTTTTATGGTAGATTTATAGTTTATATATGATATTTTTAATATATTGAAACTTTGGGAGTAATTATATTACATTTACCATTTTACTATCCATTCCATGGTGGATTAGATAACTATATCATGCGTACAGAGGACTATCGCCTTGTGAAGCAATGTGATTAGTTTTTCACTAATTCATTACAAGGAAGGTAATGAGGATAAACTTAATGAAATTTATTTATATAAATAAATTAATAATTATATAAATAAATTATATATCATTCATAATATATATTATATAATTTCATTCCCACACTGAAATATGATAATTCCCTTTTTGCGTACATGCGGACTACTGCATCAATGATGAAATGTGACATTTTCATCATAACCACAATAAATTGTTGATATAAATAAGTATATTTAAAGGAATAATATGTTATTTCTTATATTAATATATCAATTTAATAATTAAATAATACATGCCTTATTTAAAAAATTATGTCTATAAAATAGAATCTTTACTCACGCATGCATATATCACACTGTCACCACAATCATAACATAGTTCATTTTTTACTAAAAATATTCTGTAACTGGTTTTAAAAGTATAATTACTATGTAAATATAGTAAATTTACAATTATTATTAATCTATATATTTTTAAATTATTACCACTTTGATAATGGTCACCTCAACGATGTTATTATTAAATAATTAACGAAACATCCTCAAAACCCCCAATGTGGTTCGAACTACTTTAGTATTTTATTTTTTCATTAAAAAGAATGAAAATAATTTAATTATAAATTATCTATTAAAAGTAGTAAATTTGACTATAAAATAAAAAAATTTATGAATTCATATTATATTGGAGTTAACCATAATTAATAGAATTCATTGATTTAGGGTAAGGTTTTCACATCTTTTATTTACATCAGTGAGATGTATTCTACTTTCACCACTTATTGTTATTTTTTAGTGTCTGTACATTCCCTAAATGAATTTTAAGATTATATTCATGAAATTTATAAATAATTACACATCCATATAAGATTATCTCTTTTAATGGGGTATTTATCTAGAGAATTTCACAGTTTTGAGGGACTTTGTCTCAATTTCCTTTCATTGAGTTATATTTTAATGCTAAACACATGTATTAATTTATGGGGGTTATCTAATTCCACTTTTACATGTTATATAATGAAATTTATTATGTTAATTACATTAAATGTTTCATTTAGAGATATTTTATAAAGGGGATTACGATTGAAAATATTACAATTGTGGAAAAGGTATTATGTTACAATCACATTTATTTTTAGGATTGTTTATGTTGAATGGTCATTAAGAGAAAATAATTTGCTATTATTTTATTGAATGAAATAAATTTTTTTCAAACCATGAAATGAATGTGGGTAACATTTTTTATTACTATTTTAGTTCTAATTTAATAATGAAACAGAAAAAATGTCATTTATAAATGAAACTGTCATGGTATTCTCTTTTATATTAGTTATTATTCTCTTCTATATCATTGTTTTCTCATTTTTTAGAAATATAATTTCTATAAATAAATTATTTTTATAAATATATTTTACCTTGTCCCCAACTTTATTATAAATGATTTTCAATGAAATTTCCAAAAACTTTCGAAATGGGTTACTTTTGACTCTATTTTAGATTTTTTTAAAGAATCATTATATATATCATTTATAGCATTAAAATATTTGCATAAAATCTTTTACATTATTTTTATTTAATATTAATTTATATGTTTGCAAGATTTTCTTCAATAAATTTTTGAATTGTAAAATAAGGTGATTTATTTATTAAAAGTCATTTTCAAAATGAAACTGTTATTTTTTCAAGAATATTTTTTACGATTTTGTAATTATATTTAAATTCATCAACATAGATAAATAGAATATTAATGTAATCTACAATGAGGATATTTAGTAATGACACCATCCTCACTGTTTATCTGGATGGAAATATATTTTATCAAATAGGTTATTTTAGAACCCTTTTTTTGGATAGGTTAATCCTTTTTGAAGAGATTATTATGGAAAAAGTTTCTTTTACATGAGTTTATCTTATTTCAAAGTGATTGTTTGGGATCCTATATTTTAATATGTTAATCGTCTATTGAAAATTATTTTTTATGTCCTATTTATTTTGCATTGATTAATCATATTTCCAAAATATTTTCATAGAAGACGTTTAATATCCATCAGTTAATCATGTTATGAAAATAATAATTTTTTTTATGATTTTGATAATGAAATTTAAGCTCTATGTACTCTATTTATGGTTCTTGGATATTAATATATGAAGTTTCAACCCTGATTTAGAATGGTGGGTCTCATATATCTTATACAATTGGTCTTCTCAGATAGTTCTATATTGAATTGGGTAAGGATTATAGTCACCATGGGATTATATTGGAAGTTGACCATTTGGATACTACCATTTTAAGGCATTTTTAGGGGTTCTATAAGTGTTCTATGAAGACAATGTCCCATGACACCCAAAAGTATTCATTATTATTACTATGGGTTATAAATATTCCCTTTGATCAAGATTGAGATAAAATGTCTCATTATTATTGATTCTAATGACACTTTCATTCGTTAAATCCTTATTCAAAATATTCATGTTTTATGATCTATGTATTAATGGGTATAAAAATTCTTATGTTATAAACATCCACATTGTTTATGTCACCATAACCTTATTCTCTTAGTACGTTACAGTAACATTAAATTGTTATGGATTATGTTTACCCTTATTAATCATTTGATATCATCACTCATATGATTACTTTTCCTCAGGTAATCAATTGTGATGTTGAATTAATTATGTTTTTTTGTGTTTCATATGAATGGGGTTGATGAAATAATATGGAATATAAGAGTCTAATAATATTTGGAAGTAAACTCTCATTAATTAGCAGGTATTTTTTATGAATTATTTTTTCAAATTATATACATCTTTAATAATAGTTAGTTCATTATAATATAAGTGAGAAAATATTTTCCATTTGATATTTTATGTTAGGGATGGTTAAAATTGGCTAACCTTCCTTGATATCAATGATGGGTATGAAAATTTTATGTTTTGAACACCAAATATGGGAGCTTGTGTTCGGGGATATTCAATATATTTCCCGAAAAGTTTACCTTGGTATTTTTATAATTCTATACATCCTATGAACATTTGTTCCATAATTCATCCAATACCCAATGCCTAAGTACAACATCAGTTACTGCATTTTGTGCATACTAACACCGCATCAACATCCTTTTATGATTTTTTAATGTTGGGACTACTAAAAAACCCCAAAAAAATGTTTAAATTCATTAAATGACAATTCATAACAACCCATATAGGTATACGCTTATGATTTTGGAGTCACCCTATCTAGATACAAATTTGAGCTAAAACTCATTCCATTGTCGGTCTCAATGAAATTTAACATAAAAAATACATTAAAAAATGTATGAATGCACCATATATCAAACTCCATATTTTCCAAGAATAAACATACTAATATTTTGTCTGAAGGAAGAGTATGGGATGTGGAGAATGAAATAATGCATTCCCCTTCATTTTTTGGATGCTGAGGAAAACATTCCCCAATTTTTTTGTCTAGTTTTACCTACAAAATCATTTGGTATAGTGTATGTGAATGATAAATATTAAAATATAACTCTCAATACACACTATTATAATAATACCATGTACTAGAATCAACTGTATCTATCCTCTCACAAGATACATGGAAACCATTGCTAAAATATAGATCTCAAACATGAACACAATAATCAAAATGAAATATTAAATAAGGAATTATCATTTAGTATTAATAGATTTTCATTTTAAATATTTTAACATCGTTCTTCCAAAACATGTTCCTTTGGAACCCTAATTCACTATTTACTCTCATTTATCTCATCACCATCTATAATTACTATTAAAATACTCATTCACTAAATTCATCAGTTTAAAATTTCATTGTTTTCCCAATACACTAAGACATACCTCAAGAAAACATATTAATTATTCAAATTTATTTCATCAAATCCATATTTATCAATAAGTTGTAAATGAAACATATAAAAAACTTCTTCTCATATATCTATATACCATGTATCATGAAATATTAATATATATCAATGACCATGGATCATAGTGAAATTTACTTGACGCCATGGTGTCATTCCTACACCATTTCACAACATATAATCATTTTTTTCATAATTGTCATTGACCATCACTACACCCCGAAGATCCTATCCCATTTCTCAAAATATAACTTACCATCAATATAACCTCGGGTCACTAACTTATTTCCCATTAACTCATTCCAACCATACTTTTTTATCAATCATGTACATCAGGAGACAAATTATCCTAGTGTATAAATAAAATTTTAAATTGTTTCCCATAAATAATCTAATGAACTATAGTTAAAATGAATTTTTTCAAAATTATTTCAACAATAAATGAGATCATTCATCAAAAAATACGCATTCTCTAACAATAAACCTTTTTAATTTTATCTTTTTTTGATGTTTATTAAGTATATCCTTCAATATGAAGACACCAGTTGTCCACTTCTAATCAAATTAATAACAATGTGAACATGCACAATACAAGAACCCATTTTTTACTCATTCACATATATATAATTAATTATTATTCCGAAACTCATTCATTTTAGTTAGAGCATTATCCAATTTTGTGGGTTTTCACTATTCTATGAAAACAATCAAAAAATAATAATTCAACTAAATTTTTAAATAAATATCAAATTATGAGGTAAGAGATCATATCAACAAATATAATTACAAAAATAACCCAACACATATTTTCATCAAATAATAATACTTTATATATTAATTATCGACATAACATATAGTTATACAATTGTAATTTTCTATTTCAAATAATTATACAATTATTTTTAAACATCTAGAACACGCTATTTTCATATTATCAAATGATATTTACACTATCCCTATGATAATAATTTTTAAATCATAATTTTCATTTACATATTAAGAATTTACATAAATCAGTCACATCATGTGACTTCTAGATTATTATTAAAATTGATGATTTATTAAATTCTTTTATTCTCTTTCTTAATTCATAATTTTCAGTAGTTTTGAAAGATAAGAATAATATGTTTATTATAGTTATATATATTTATAAAATATTATTTCTAATATATGATGAAAATATAATCATCTATTAGATAAATTCACTTATCATATTCTATACTATTTTTAGAAAAATATAATTATTCTACCACATGTGATGATACTTTTTATATCTACCATTTAAATCCATATTATCTCATAACGATAATAATGTTTGATATAACCCTTCGTAATCATAATTATAATTAATTGTTTTTATCTAGATAGATTATTATAATCCATATTAAAAAAATACTTGAATAGATAAAAAGAGATTTTGTAGACACCCATCCTAGAAGAACCTTTACATACTACGACCACTAGAGTAATCATGAGAGAATTTGTGAAATATCAGGGATTATGAGTCACAATAATTCCTGATATATTTTTAGATGAATTTAAGATCATAAATGAATTATTTCATATCATCCATCTTAATATAAAGTAATAAAATAAAATTAGGGGACGATTCTAATTGTTAAGATTAATATATATTACTATTCAAGGATATTTATAAAATAATCCAAAAATATTCAAATTTTGAATTCTCAATAATTTGTTTCAAATTTCATTATCATTAAATGGTTTTTAAATAATAGTTTTTTAAGAATTCATTGTATTATGTAACTCTATCCCAATAGTTATCAAATCAAATTATATTTCCCTAAATTCATGAAAACTACTGGTGAAATAAACTAAAAAGATAGATAATAATAACATATACTAAAAACTACCACTATGCGTCTCATTGAGTTTCTATTTTTAATATATTTTTTTATTTTTTATCTATTAACCCTCACATGATTGATATCAACAATTTCCATGTGAGATGAAACCATCAGGATAGTATACCTATACATTAGGAATAAATACTTCTATAAAATTCATTCACCGTGATTTGAGCTTTTCTCCATTTGACTAACATGTACATAATATTTTGGAGACTATGTTTTATACCTATGAGCATTATAAGTATTATATAACCTGTACACATCAATAAAAGCTATTCCACTACCATTATGAATCACTTTAAAACATAACCATAACCTTACAAAAACCTATAAAAACACAACCTTACCATCAGATAAAAAGAATCATCTCTATGAGGGTAAAATTGATTATAATACTAAATAAGAATCAATAAAAAAAATTATTTATAATAGATAATGTAATTTATAAGTATTATTGAAATTTAAAAATTGCCTCTAAATCCAATGAATCACTTTAAAATAAAAAGTTTATTTTATAAATACAGAAATATTTTTTAATACATAACAATTACTTTTAATATATTTGAAACCCAATATAAAACAACTCTTAAATTCATAAAATATCACCTTAATAAATCAATTCCACAAAATGACAATTAACGGTACATTGAAATGCATGACCTTTACATTCGGTAACTCTCAGACTATTCTCATCCTCATGAATGAAAACAAAACTAAGTTGGAGAGGTAAAATATTGAGAAGAAAAAAACCACCCTATGAGATAATTCAAAAGGATCCTTCTAAATATTTAATCATACCAACACATAAAGCCAATATACCCCAAAGCCAGACAAAAAAATCAACTAGCTTCAATGAACTATATTAAAGGATATACCTGTAAAAAACATCTTCTCTATTAATAGACCTTTGCATAAAATAAGAAAATCCATCCCATATATCAATATAATCTCAATTCCATCATCTAAATAAAATTAATTATTAACCAAATTATGATTCTGTATTGTAATCATCAACTCGTTATCATAATTAATCTAACAAGAATCACAATAATAGACCAACCTAAAACCACTAATTTCAGAAAAAATTGTATATTTATTAACAACTTCATTAAATAGAATTGCCAATGATGGTGAAATCTTTAAAAACTAATAATTTAATGCTTATTAAACAAAATATATTAAATCTATTTTAGTAAAAATAATAATATTAAACTCTTGGGGAAATTTTCATAGAAATTATCAAAATGAAATATATACATGATTTATCCTTATGTATCATGATTTTAACTTACTATTTAATTTTTACATGATTTCACATTTCATTCATAAAAGATAAAAAATTCCATAAAAAACATACTGTAAATATAATTCATATTATTAAGAACTGATATAACAAAACATGCCATTAAAAATATGGACTAGTAATGATGTATTAAAATTTAATAACAATCATATCCATTTTACTTACAAAAATATTACATGCATTCTACATAATTTCTCTAATTTATATTTTTACTCATAATTTCTCTTTAATAACTATCTAGACATGTATCAAAAAATTTCATTATACTATATAGTTTACAGGGTTTAAAACAATATTACTAATTTAAAATTATTTATTACTTATATTTAAATCTATAGGGTTTTCCAATTAATTGTCTTTCCCAACACATTAATTTCATTTCATTTTAAAAAAATTTAAAAAAAAATTAAGCCATGGTAATAAGGACAGTTAAATAAAAAAATTATTTAAAATATTACTAGTTAGAAAATCATTAAATGAAACACTATAAAATATTTCTACATAAAAATTCTCCAATAGAATCACTCTACAAAACATTAAAACAACCTAAAAAATTAACATAAATTAATGTTTCATGAATTAAATTTCATCCTTTGTTTTGGAAAACTGGTAACCATAATTTTTCCTTGTTAACTGAAACTCATTGAATATTACTACGAAACTTATTTTACAACATAGAGAAATCCAATTCATAAAAAAATCGAATAAAATTTCCATAAAAACATTTAATGTTTATTTTAATAATAAAAACATTCAATAAATTGACCAAGTAAATATATCATCAAACATAGAATTCCTGGAATCCACCTACTATTGTAATTAAAAACATTGGTTTTTTTATGTTTAACCATTTTATTACTGGGAAAAGTTTATCGGATTTTGAGGATGAAGTGAAAATTTCCTTATTTGACCAACATTCGATAATAACTCACATAAGTATAATAGTTACATTATATAATAAAAATCACTTTATTAATCTAAAAAAGAACTATAATTATTTTTATTAAAATAATATCAAAATGCTTAACATAAAAAATTGATAATCCTAATGATCATAATACAAGTATATAAAATAATTATGTTGAAATATGTGACATTAGTTTTCCTCAAAAACCGTACAAGTGTGTTAAAAACACCATCTATCTAGAAAACACAAATGGAGATACTCGTGAAATATTAATGATTCTACTTACTATTCATTTCATAGGAATTTCATTAAATTGAATGGATTAATACTAAAACACTGTAATATTTTCAATCCAATTCAAGAACATTGGTCAACAAAAATAGATCTCTGGTAATTATAAAAATCATTGGAATTCAACCATCGCAATACGATACAGTCTCCTTTTGGAGTCTCTAACATACCTTTAGGAAAATAAAATTAAAAACTTATATAATCTATCATGATGTCTAAAGTACTCCCTCCCTTTATGTTTTCGAATATGTTATATACATTTCAATCAAAAAATAGATCATTTTATAAATATAGTCTTCTGAATTAAAAATTACATGTTAAGTAGTGCAACATGAACTTTTCACTGCATGAGAGAATTTAATTCATAGTATAGGTAACAATAATATAGTACAATGAATATAATAAATATATCAATAAATAATAAAGTATATCATTCATTTAGACTTTGTAACATAATATGCAACATGATAAAAGAGTATAATAACTGAGTAATGGAAGAAATACAAGGACCCCTTACCCTAGACCAAATATCCACCACTTTGGGCCTAAGAGAAGAGTTATATAATGAATATTATGATATAATCTACTACCAAAAGACCATATCATCATAATAGTATTTACATTGAGTGATTTACAAAATGAAATGAGTAATGTTATAGAAACAATTCCCTCTGGCCATATCTATATCCCAACATCAACGATGATGAATGAGAAATAATTTCCATCTCTAAATGAAATATTTGTGGAATATGGTTTTCAAATGGATGGAGTGGTATAAATTAGATTATGGTATTCAAAAGATAGGTTTAATTAAATATAATGATATAATAAATAATATTTCCTTTTATGGACTACTATGTGATAAGTAATAATTGTAAACTATGTCATTCAATAATTTGAGTTGACAATAGGATTATTAAGGCTCAAAAAGAGTGTATAAAGTTCCAAAACATATATGAGAATAAATTAAAAATCTGAATTGGTGGAAAGGAATATCCTATAAATAATACACCGTTGAATTTATATAAAGGAACTAAATTTTGTATCTGATCTTATAAGATTCCCATAAATAGGAGACTCATAGTGATCCTTCAATAGAAAAAAATTGCCACTACCATTTTAACCCATGAATAAAACTCATATTTTTGGAGAATCAATTCTTCTTTATAATTGTATATTTAATTAAAAGTAATATCCACATCCACTAACCAACCATATATATACTATGATCTAAAATACATGCATAATAATTCTATATACCTTAGAGCTTAAACTCTCAGCTGATTATCATATTTGTGTCATCATTGTCAATTACGACATTTTATTGATTTTATAACACATCTTGATGATCATCTTCATCAACAACCTGTTGGAAAGTTTAATAGGATCCAATCCAACAAAAAGGATGAATATTAGGGACACATATCCACTAACACCAAATTTTTATGTTTAATTAATCAATTTATTTTTTTATTATATCTCCTAGTGCATATCAAATTCAATCATAGATGTAGATAATCACGATGTCTGATCCGTACCCCCACATCCACATTGAAAGTAGCATCAAATTACATATCCAATTGAGAAACTATGAATTTTCTTTACATCTAATCACATTTATTTTCCAAATTCTTATGTCCAAGGATGTCTCCCATTTTTATGACATTTACTATTCATGGTTGATATTTTTTCTTATCAAACAATGAACCCTCACAATTTTATAGCATTGTCCCACTTTTCATATCTCAGCCATGGTTTCTAACACAAGTTCATCATATACCAATAACTCCAAATATATCCCTCCCATTTTAGTCATTAAGATAATGAGATGTGTACATTTGATTCTCCTTTTTGAATTTTTTATGTCAGCGCCTAACACTGAGGGTATATAAATCATTAATATGGAATTCATTGTAGAAAATATAAATTTAATGAAAATTGTTAATAAGAAACATCCAAAGAACTCAATAATATATATTAATGATAAAACATCCAAATAAAATATTATAATGTCAATAAAAATTGTTACAATAGGTTTAAACCAAAAAGAATTATATTTTGGTGACAAGGAACATCTAGAACATTAAAAAATATATAAAACTAATATAAATTTGAGAAATTTTTCCTAATAATTTATCATCCTCCATGATGGTTCGAGGTCTTGAATATATATAAGATGAGAATAACATTTATAAAATGTAGAATCTACCATGAAAACATTCTTGAAAAATTGAAGCAATGCATAGAAAATCCAAGAGAATAGGGAAATTAAATGAATTCATCCGATAAATAGTTAATACAATATTTCCCATCCTAAACATATCCCAGTTACATTGCTTCAAAAATAGATGAATAATTCTTTATCCAATATATGTATATAAATTATTGTCCTATGATACCACTTCCCAGCTAGGTTGCTCCTCTCAAACCCCAATTCCACTTATTATGTGCTCATCACTTCTATAAGTCATCATGCACTGCTTGTATAAATACCATAATGATAAATATATCCCTCGAACCATGAATAATCATCATAATTATAACCTTAGAAACCATATGTAATCCTTAAAATCACTATATCCTATCCAAATTCATTTTATCATAATCCATTATCGACTATTTACATACTACTGTTAGAATACATGGTCTCTATGACTGGTTAAAAAATGTAATACACCTCTTACAGATAGAATATAAAGAAATATTTATATTAATCCAAGATCCAAAAAACCCCATGGTGGAACACACCCTATATAATTACCAATTATATCTTATGATTCACCCAATTATTCAATGTTTGAATGGAGGGTGTAGAGGTTAGAGAATACAACCATCAGTTATCTTATCATCATAAATATAGGGGAAAAAACCCCTGTAACCAAATTTTAATGATTTTTTCCCATGTTTACATGGTTGGATATGGAAGGAAATAAAAAATTAAATAGTTGCAGCCAAAAACCTCACTAAAAGAAAATACCCAACCATAGATTACTCTACCACTATCATTCAAATGGACCCTAGACTTCCACTAGAAAGGTATAAATAAAAACCATCAATACAATACTCATGTAACATATTAATAAATTAATTATTAATTAATTATTTAATAATTGATTAAAATTATTTCAATTACATTTAAAATATTAATATGTAAATATTGTATCATATGGGTCATTGAAAACATAATTTCTAAATATTCCCAATTATGGTATCATTTTTTATAATGATCAAGAACAAGTATTTTCTTAAAATCAATCTAGTTATCATTTCATTGATTAAACAAGAACTCTTGGACTATGAATATAACATTCTTCATTAGGGATTCACATTTCAGGAATAGATTCGAACTCCATCAACTAGTTGGAAAATTGGAAGACAAATTAAATTTGGGGATCTAGACATCATGGAAGCATAATGCAATATTAATATATATCAATGAAAAATCCTATATCTGAATATTTCTTTACAACCTAGTGTCAATACCACACCATTTCATGTAGTATAAATAATCCAACAAACAACATAAAAAATCGTCAGAAAAGATCTAGGATCTCATACAGTTACTCAATATATATCTAACAAAAAATATATCATAGACCATATATCATAATTATTTTCTAACAATTCATACCAAAATTAGTTATCGGTTATCCAAATCAAGTTTCTAATTGTACATGAGCATACATTCATATTAAAATTATTTCTCACACACAGAAAAATGATAATAAGTAATGAGATCCATAGTATCATTTTTTTTCTTAAGGTACATATCATTATTTTCAGGATTAATGTGTTTAAATTGTTTTTTGACTGAGACCCCATATAGTGTTTTGGGATAGTTGTGTTATTTTTGTGAATTAACGGTAAAAGAGGATAAAAATAGCTGGAGGATAAATACACGTTGTGTACTTAGCCAACACACCATGTGCATGGATTACCCATCTTGTAATGTCCCATCATGAATTGTATCATTGCTGGTATAAAAAATAATAGTGGGATGTACATGTCACGTACTTGATGTACACATCGTGTACCTTCCCTCTAGGTATTTTAATAATAGAGGCATTAAACTTTTAACTTGAAGTAAAATATAATAATCTTATTTTTTAGAGAATAAAACACTATTAAATAGGGTTTCAATTCTACAGGCCTTCCAGACTCATATTGGAGTGTGATTTCACTCATTAGAACTGCATTAGTAATTACTTGATTTCTTTTTAGTCATTCATGATTAATTAAAACATTGACTGTTCTAATTGAATTTAGGATCATAAGCCATAATATTCAGTTCCTCATTTGTTTTTAAGATTTATTCCACTACATGATGGATCAGGACTATATACTGGATGAGTTTTATACTACCGATTCAATGTATGTGGTCTATACATTCTTTCATCTTTTCTTGTTTTTTCGGGAATTTGGCCTTTTCACTGCCTATCAGACATTCTATCAAAGCCACATTATTATGTGACTTGCAAGCCATCGGTTTAGACGAATCTAGTGAGGATACATATAGGCCATGTTTAGGTGCATTTTTACCCATTTCATGATTCAAGGTCACCCAAGGGGTGACCATAAAGTGAATAACTTGATTAAGAATATTGAAACAACCCACAAGGTGTGTTCTTGTGCATTCCTAGTTTGAGTAATCTCGTGAATGACTTGATACCTTGAATAGATTAGTGAGGATATGTAATGACTCCCTGCCTAGTGATATCATGTCATTACTTAACTATTTTTATAGTTTGTCTTGATTGAAAATGGGTGAAAAGTGGGTATACAAATTGGATATTATTGAATTTTCCCAGGGGTGAGTTAGGGAATTGTGATATGTGAGTGTATATGATCACATGAAATGTTTAATGGATTATATTGATTGGTATACCTATATGAAATATTTTAATTTCATGTTAAATTGATAATATTTGTGGGAATGACCATATGCTTTGAAATTGATAAATGTTTTTCATGAGTGGGTATACTCATGGCTTCTTCATGTTCATGTGAGTGGGTATACTCACATGGAATGAATTGATTAAATTTAATGTATTGAATTCTTGGATTGAATGGTTTGATAGATGCCATGGACTTATCCCTATTGATATAGAACACAGTAGTGGACACCTGGGGTTGAAATTTCCCCTTCGGTGTGGATTCTGAGGGATGCCTTGGGACTTGCTACATCATGGATATGGTTTTCTCTGGACCGCGTAAGAAACATCAATTACATGCTCCTAGGACCCCACTAAGTCCCGAACATAGTTTCCACTAGGATGACCATGGGACACGATGAGTTTCCTTGGGAAATCGCCTCAGATTTGGCCCCCTGGTGTTTAGATATATTCCATGGATTCTCTGGTATGTGACACCACGTATTGGGCCTTTGGGGTATGCTTTCCAATATACGGTGTGGTCGTGGGAAACTTTTTTTCACAATATGGGGTAGACATGAAATTTTTATTTTGAATATATTCCTTTGTTGTGGGATTTACTACTTGATTATATAGTGGGTAATTGGTTTACGTGATATGAAAAGATGTATGACACTGTAGTGTGAATTTTCTACTTGTTGTTTCTGCCTTGTTAGGTGCTGACTCCTTTTCTTGGTCGACATGATGGCTATATGGTTTTATATAACAAACATTCTCTTCATTTCACACATAAAAATACTTTATAACATAAAACCCTCACATGATAAAAAATAAACGTTCGAGACTTATAGTATCTGAGAGGATTAGGATCATTAAAAAACATAAAACATGAAATACACATCTTTATTGAAAACATCTTTTACATGATAATACACATTCCTTTATATTTAGCATTGCATGGGTTAACCTTATGACATTCCAAAGAAAAGGTGAGTTATAATGCCCAAAAAGGGAGTAAACAAGACATAACGTGATGAATATAGTACATGTTATGAAATAGGCATATCAATGGGGCATAAGATAAACACGGACATTATGGCATGATATAGCATAATTATCTTAACATGGGAATGTGGATACAACATCTAACAATACATTAGCATGAGCCAAAGATCATTGCATGTGGATCATGGGTAAACCCTCATTTCACATGTATTATCTTGAGGGAACCCTCTTTTCACTTGTCATATAAAGATAATAATCCTTAGCCAATGCATTAGAGCACTATCAGGGCACATCATTATTAATCATTTCATTTCATGCATAAGTGTGACACATGGATCATATAACTTGGACTCATTAAAAATCCTCATTTATTCCACAATAAGGGAATATAGAATTAATACATGAAAATATATAATAAATAATTAAATGTGCATAAATTTGAATACCCTTAATAGAGAAATGTCAATGGTATTCACTACACAATGATTTTGGATTCTAAAATCATGGTGCAATTTCGGCAGCATAACATAATGACATAACAATTCATAAAAATGGTTGATGAGGGTGAAAGGGGTAAATCATCATATGTTCACAAAATGGGCATTAAGGTGGTCATAGAGATACATTTTCCAATAATTGTAATGGAATTTAGATTCATTATATAAAATAATTTCTAGAATTGGAATGAGGAGAGAGAAATTCCTTATGAAATTTTGGCACAGTAACAGGTGTTTGTGGGAGGAATTTATGAGAGAAAAATGACACATTCATCATTAAATAATGAGTTGGGATTTATGGTGGAGATGAAATATCATACACACACATTTTTAATTTAAAATAAAAATGTATAACAACATAATTAAATTTGGACAAATATGAGAATAGAAGAAATACCTTGCGTGGAATCGTGAACCCAAAAGCTTGGGAGGGGAAAAAGAGAGGCTTATTAGGTTCTTTGGGTGCCTTTTGAGGATTCAATAGAGATATGGGAATATGTTGGTAGAGATCCAATTGATTTCATTTAAATGTATATGGGATCTTGGGTGGGTTTTTATAGGAAAAGGGAGGGAATTCTTTATTATTTTGGTCTTGGAAATCACACATTAATCTAATAAAAACCACAAACAAACCCATGTTTTTTCACATGTTTTTTTCAAAAATGGAGATTAAAACATTATTTTATATGACCAATTTCTTAACTTATTAAAATATTAGACTCTCTTATGTGAAGGTGTGTCACACTCTCATGGAAAACATTTTAGACGTTTATAATATTTTATAAGTCGTGGATGGTCCACTAATGATTTTTAAAATAAAGAAAACAAACATAAATAAAATTATATTAATGGTATGACATATATTTTTGAAAAAAACAATATATATTACTTCATTACATCACTATTGGGTCATTATGATGTCATATATCACATTACATAATTAAAGGGTATTTAATTTTTACACAAAAAATTGACCGTCTAGAAAAATTATGAAAAATTCACTATTGGATAACTTCAAGATCCAGAATCCAAAAATAAAAATCATTTAACATAAATAGTTTTATTAATATGTGAATTTTTACATTTTATATAAAATCTAATAATTTTCAAAAATTCACAGGCTTCAAAAAAAACATAATTCAGGCCTTAAGAAAAATCACACATGTTTTCATAAAAATTATATGATCATTTATATTTAATAAAAATTGTTTTAGAAATAATATGTTCTTAAAAGTTATTTAAATTAATAATCCATTAATTCATCCAAATAGATTTCTCAGGTGAATATTAACTAAAAGTAGAATTTGTGGATTAAAAAACTATTTACAATGTAAAAACAATAAAATCAATGTATTTTATTTATTATGTACAAAAATTATTAAAATGATCTTTGTGATAGGGTATTGTTACATAACCCCTTATAACACCCGCATATGACCTAAGGGTACGGTGTGCGATGGTGACAGACTCTGGGGAAGACTTGGATAACATCGCTCTGGTGGTAATCTCTATCAACATTCACTTCTCTCTGAGGTGGTTCAGTTCGAGCATAACATGTTGAATCTCATCTTGGGCTTGGTATGGAGAGACCCCAATGATGCCACCTCCATTTTGAGCTCTAAAAATGGGCTTTTTATGGAGATATTCTATTGAATGTGGCCATCTATTCATTTATTTGAGTGTATTGGATTTGTTGACGCAAAATATTTTTACTAATCATGTGATCACTATTCAACAACAATAGTAGAAACAATCACAATTCATAAGGGTATTTTAATATCCCAAAAAATAAAATCACAAAAGTGCATATGTTATATACCCATTTTACATAACAATAAATTTAATTAGATCATGAACAATTTTCATTAATAAACGTTTGGGTCGTTACAATATTCCCCCATTAAGAACATTCCCACTCAAAATTTTCTTTTTCCCACACTAAAATAGATGATGGTTACTCTACTTCATCACTTCATATGATTCCCACAATACATACTCAAATTATGTGGATTCACCCCAATATCTGGACAAGGGACATTTTCTTATTTCGTAGAAATTTTTCCATATGATCTAAGATCTTCATCATCTTCTTCTCATACGAGAGGACATTATCCAATGGTATTATCTCTAGATTGAGTACATGCCATGAGTTTTGTATTTACATCCTGAAAAGTGATACAAGGAACACAACTTGTACCTGAGATTGGTTTGGTGGGAGTGCTAGTTGATTGGACACTTCTCCAATGTGATCAAGGATATCAAAAGTGTTGATGTACCTTAGAATAATCTTTCCCATATTCCCAAATCTCATTACTCTCATCCACTATAAAATGTAGAGGAATACCACTTCCCTAACATCAAACTATACTTCTTGTTGATTATTATCGACATAGCTCTTTTGTCGACTCTTAGTAGCTTTAAAATTCAATTTGATGGTCTTAACCTTCTCCACCATTTATTCATCCATTTCTGGACCTAGGATTTTTTAGTCCCCGGCATCATTTCATAATGTTGGTTCTCTACAACTCTTCCCATACAGGGATTCACAATGACACATTTTGATTCTTCGGTGAAAACTATTATTGTAAGAGAACTCAACTAGAGGAAGATATTGAACACATCCCCATTTAATGTTCATTAAGAATTCTCTCTAAGAATACTCATGTGTCTGGATAGTCTATTCATATTCTCTATCAGTTTTAGGATTATAAGGTGTACTGATGTTCAGCTCATTATTCGAATCATGTTGAAGAATCTTCTAAAACATAGAGAAGAATTTTCGATCTCAATCAGATACAATTGAAAGTTGTAATCCATAAAACATTACCAATTATCTGATATATATTCATGTCAGTTGATCCAATGAAAAATTATCTATAATTTCAATGAATGGGGCAGTCTTTTATAAGGCGATACACAATAACCATGACAGTATAGTTTCCTTTGGATGTCTTTGGAATCCCAGTGAAAATGTAAATGCTGATGTTCTCCCATTTCCATGCTGGTATGGGGTTATGGTTGCATCATATCCTTAGATATAAGCCTCTTAGCCATCAGTTGATGACAAACCATGATCATTGATTATATCAGTGATCTCCTTCTTCATTTTATCAGACCAACAATGCTCTTGGCGATCATGATACATCATTGTGTTTTCTGGTTGAATGGATAAATTTGAACTATATGCATCATCCAAATGTTTTTTCATTAAATGTGGATTTGATGGAACTCATAGTCTTGAACCAAATCTGACAATTCCTTCATCATTAACATTGGCTCTAAGGATTTCCATTTTCTGATAGTTTCCACTTTCTTCTGAATTCCATCATGATCCTTTTGAGCCACCTTTAACCATTCCAAAATACATGGTTGAGGAATAATTTGTTAGAGGGTTTTTGATGTTCCCTTTATTTAGGATTCCCATGTCTATCTTCATCAAATTTAGAATATTGTATCATTTTCAATTTTTATTAAAGATAGAATTGTTGGGTCCTTTATAATTATAGAAGCTATCACCTTTTTCATTTTACTAGGGTGGTAATTGATTAAGAAGTCATAGTCTTTGACCATATCTACCAATATTTAGTTGTTTCATGTTCAAATCTTACTGTTTGAATATATAAATGATGATTTTATGATCTGTATATATTTCACACTTCTCCCCCAAAAGGTAATGCCGCAAAATTTTAAAGGATAAGATTTCTGCATCCATCTTCCGATCATGCGTATGATAGTTTTTCTTGTGAAAATTCAATTAACATGAAGCATAATAAATTAATTTTTCATTTTTCATCAACTCAAAACACATTCCCTTCTTTTAATCATCACTAAATACAACAAAAAGTCCTCCACTTGTGGGTAGTGTAATCATGGGTGTAGTGATAAGCCTCTTTTTCCAATCCTTGATTCTCTCTTAACATTCATCACTCTATGAAAAATTGACTCCCTTCTGATTTATCTTGGTATAAAGATTTGAAAATCATGATAAAATTCTCACAAATAAGAAATAATATCTAGCTACCCCCTTAAGCTATGGATATATGTCATCGATGTTGGCTTCAACCATCCCTCAATTGATGATGTCTTGAATGGATCCATTGATAACCCATTTTTTTATGATATAACCCAATAATGACACCTCCTTCAATAAAAACTCAATCATGATGTACTTTCCATTTAGATTCTCCTCTCACAATGTCTTCTGTACAGTTCTGAGAAACTCTGCATGATATTCCTTGGTTTTGGAGTATATTAGAATATCATGTATAAATACAACAACAAATTTGTTGAATTAATGTATAATGACTATATACATCACGACCATGATGTTTTCTAATGCATTAGTTATTCAAAAAGGCATTAATATGAATTCATAGTTCCTGTATCTCGTACATAAAGTACTCTTGTGGATATCCTTCTTCGTCACTATTACGTTGTAATATTGCGACTACAAATCCACTGTGACGAAGTATTGTGATCAATGAGATGATCAAACTAGTCCTTAATTTGAGGAATAAAATAATTGATCATTATCTAGATTTTTTTTGGCTCCTAATATTCGATGAAAATGTGAAATAAACCATATTTCTTCATGATGAAGAGGAGTGGTGCACCCCATGGTGAAGCACTAGAGCATATTAACACTTTCTATAGATTCTCATATAGCTATTTGTTCTGCACCTCATTCTCCATAATAGCCTTCTATATAGAGTCCTGGATATCGGCATCACCCTGGGAATAAGATCAATTGATAATTCAAAATATCTTCTAAGAGGTTGAAAAGGAAATTCATTAGGAAACACTTCAACGAAATCCCTCACAATAGGAATGTCTTCAATAATGGTTTCATCCTAAGAATAAATCATCTAACCAACATACACATGTTAATATGGAAGAAATATCCACATTTGAGATGATGTTTCAAAAGAATATTCATCATCCTCCTTCCCCTGGTATAGAATTGGGGGTCAATTCCCCATTTAGAGAGTGACTTCCCACACACAACAAATTATATTGTCTCTATATAAGGAAAGACAATACAAGATGATAATTGCATCAAATTCCATTAAAGGAGTATAAAGGGATTTGTTGGGATGATCAGCCCACATATTATGATAGAGGAGGACTTATATTAATGGGATGCAATGATTTCCCCATTTTTTGTTCTCACCAACATCATTAATTACATGATTTATGGTGGTGTTGGGATTTTGTACTAATCATTCAGGATATATTAAAATTCATAGAACCAGAATCAAAATGGATGTTTTCTATTATTAAATGAATAACCAGCGTACCTGTCACCACCTCATTTTCGGAGTCTACATCGGTGGCAGTGAAGGAAAAATCTATCCCTTACTGCCATGTAGGATTTTGGTTGCCTCTGAAAACAATTGGTGTAGGGCACTGGTTTTCAATGTGCTCTGATTCATTGCAGCTGAACCAATGAACAATGCATTGAGGGTCGAACGGATCATTCCTCTCCTCTATCACAACCGCGTGATTTTCTTATCAGAAATTAATATTCATGTGGCCTTATCTTCCACACCTAAATAATTTCCACAACCCTTTCAAGCAATTTTCAGTGAGCTTATTTCCTCACCATTGGCATGTGGGGTGCTAAATTTTCATAGCACCATTGGATTTATCCATCAGGCCACCATAATTAGATTCCACCATACAAATCATATCCCCATGATAACCCTGAGATTCACCGAGATTCGTTTCAAAATTTAGGTAATATCACAAAATTTCATCATAACTCTCAATGTCACATATCTCTAGGGATTTCGTATGTTAGGTTTCATCCCACCAAAGAAGTTGTCAGCCTTGAATTCCGGGGTAATGAAAAAGCCAAAGGCATATAAAGAAAGCCTTGTGAATTTTTCCTCCTACTCATTGATGAATTTGTTGTCTTTTTTCATGTGGGAAAAAAAGTCCCTTTCCATATTAATTATGAGGGTGGGGAGAAAATATTTGTAAAAAAACATTTTCTAGAAATCCTTCAATTTAAATGCCTCAATTTCTTCATCATGATTCATATATTTTATCAATTTCCACCACTGAACTGCTTCACCCTCCTTGCGATAAGTATCCAAAAGAACCTTCTCTGTTCAGAACAATGAAGGATGTCGAAGATAATTTCAATGGAGTTGATCTAATGTTTGGCGATTGAGGGATCAGATGATCCATTAAAATTTGGAGTCCTTTCTCTCACGAATCTCTCAATTGTGACATGTTCTTTCTTGAGGGGATTAATCATCCACTTGACCCATATTTCAATTCAAATCATGAGTTAACTATAAGATTATCATGCCAAAGTTTGTGATTCCTACTCCCATCTGACTGGGAATCACGTTAAAATATCAATCACATTGATCTTCACATCAGTTATTAGCATGATTCCTCCAAATACTATCCACTGGCTAGAATGAAAGTAATGGTAGGTTAAAACATAAAGGGTAATCCCAAAACAAAAAATGGATGACTTAGAAATTAGGTTTAATATCTTTACATATGAATTTATAATCTTTAATCTATTTTATCCATTAACTACTTACAAACAATTATTCATTGGGGAATTTTTATTCTCCATTTAATAGTTCATTCTATGATTTTGAATTATCCAAATAATATATCATGGGAGTAATTTAACCAAGATTGTAGCAGGTCCCATTGTCAAGCACCAGTTCTCGTTCGATTCCTGTTCAAAGAGGTGTTTTGGGTTTTCCCCTAAAGAAATTAGTTTTGAAGCCACATGTACCTTCTTGTATCCAGATTGTGCTATATTTGAATGATAAACAACTTACAAATTACTCACCAGAATATAGGGATTTTTTTATTATACTTATTCATATACCTAAGTCTTTCACTAGGTTTTTTTTATTCCTAATCCCACAAATAACTAAACCTATCCTTTAATACCTACTATAATGACCCTACACTTAATTTCACAAATTATATTATTTTATTACATAAAACCATGACTTGGAACAACATAAAATATTCGGAGGTCTGGTGATTTTGGGGCTTTGGAACATTACATATCCACTTAAGACATTAAATACCCATCTTTATTGAAAACTTCTTTTACATGACCACACACATTCATTCATACATAGCATTGTATAGGATAAATTAGTACAAGCAGAAGAAAATAGTGAGGCATAATTCCCATTATTAGATTAAGCAAGTCATAACTTGAATAAGATAGTTCATGTTAGGAAATAGGCATACCATTAGTGAATAAGAGAAACATGAACGTGAAGGAATGATATTGCATGATTTTCATAACATGGAAATTTGGCAACAACATTTAACATGAAATTAGCTTGGTCCAATTATCCTTGCACATGGAGCATGATTAAATGCATATTTCACATGAATTAGAATAATTAAACCATAATTAAACATGATGTATCATGATACTAATAATTATCTAATGAATTGGATCGCTATCAGGGCGCACCCTTATTAATCATTTCATTTCATGCATATGTTTTCTACATGGAGCATATAACATGGATTCATTAATCATTATCATTTATTCAATGATAATGGAATGTGGAATTAAGACAAGAAACCATATATTCAATATGTAAATGTTCATCAAGTTGAATACCCATTATAGGGGAATGGTAATGGTATTCAATACACACTTACTTTGCCTTAGAAATTCACGGTGCAATTTCAGCAGCATAACAACGTGACAAAAGAATTCATAAAAATTGTTGATGAGAGATAATGTGTTATCTAATCCTATTTAAATTAAATGGATAGTAATAGGGTCATATATATATATATGTCCCAAATTTTTTAATGAAATTTAGATGCATAATATAAAATACTATCATGAATGTAAATGAGGAGAGAGAAATTTTTTATGCCATTTCGGCATGGTAACAGGTGTAATGGGAGGAATTAGTGAGAAAAAAGGGGTATATGATCATTAAAATATTATTAGGGTTGATTGTAGAAAGTGTTAAATCATACCTCGACATTTTTATTTGAAAATTAGATGGTATAAAAACATAACGAAATTTGGAAAAAGTAAGAATGAAAGAAATCCCTTACATGGATGTGTGATCCCAAAGGCTTGGGAGGGGATTGGGAGAGGCTACTTCGTATATTGGGGCTCATTGGGAGGCTTCTAGAGTAAGGAGTGTACATATTTGTTGAGATCTAATGTCTTTGAGTGAAGAGGACGTGTTATAATAGATTTGTTTATATTGGAAAAGGTAGGGGATTCTATATTACATAGGTCTTGGACACCACACATTAAACTAATCCAAACCAAAAACTAACCCATGGTTTTTGCCAATATTTTTTCCAAATGGGAGTGGAAGATATTATTATTTAAGCCCAATGTCTGAACTTCTTAAAATATTAGTCTTTCTTATGTGGAGGAGAGTCACATTCTATAGGATAAAACATTCAAAAGTTAAAATGTTTTATAAGGCTTGGACGGTCCACTAACGCTTTGAAAAATTATTTAAAAAAACATAAAAACCCATTATTAGAATGTTAAAACATATATTTTCTATTAAATAACACATGTATTGTATATTATTACACCACTATTGGGTCATTATGATGTAGTAAAACAAATTATATAAATAAACGTTGTTTAATTTTTATCCAAAAATTCGACTATCTCAAAAAATAATAAACAATTTGTTGTCGAATAATTTAGATGACCAGATTATAGAAATAATATGCATTCTATGTAAATAATTTTATAAATTTGTGATTTTTTACATTAAAAATAAAAATCAGCATTCATAGAAAATCCATTGGTTTCCAGAAAAACAACTTTCAAAACTTAATAAAAATTTAAATTTTATTCATAAAATTTATATGATGATTTATATTTTATAAAATTTTATATTGTAATAATTTTTTTAAAATATTATTTAATTCATAAATCCATTAATTCATCAAAATAGATTACTTAATTGAATATTAACGAAAAGTGTAATTTTTTATTTAAAAAAATAATTACAAATTAATAAAATAATTGAATTTATATTATTTATTCTATAAAAAAAATATACACATTATAATGGAGCAATTTTATTCTTACATAATCCCTTATAGAACACACATAAGACCGATGGGTAAGTGGTGTGATGGGGACAAACTCTTAGGGTGTCTCAGATAACATCTCTAGGGTGGAGAACCCTATCAACTTCCACTTCTCATGTATGTGGTTCCATTCATGCTTAACATGTTTAAAGTCAGCTTGCGGTTGGACAAGAGCGAATACCAATGATGCCACATCCTTTCCAAGATCTGAAAAATGGGCTTCGTATGAAGTAATTCAACTGGATGGGTCCATTGATTCATTTTTCTATGTAAATAGGATTTGTTAAAGGCCTATAGTTACTTTAATCGTGTGATCATTGTTCAACGACTGTATTTTCAATGGTCACAATTATTTACAGTATTTTAAAATCCAACAAAATAAAACCAAGGAGGTGAATATGTTATATAACCATTAAACATAATAATACATTTAATTATATCAAGTTGAATATTAATTAATAAAATTTTGGGTCATTACATTTTTCTTAGTAAAGTAGTCTTATGCCATGGGCATACGAATTTACATAACTAATTTATTACACATGTTATCACATTATAGTGTTACTATTATAAATGTATAGAACTAGTTTATTTCCCATTGGGATTTTTATCTCACAAAATGATTGGGTTTCATTGGGGACCCAAACAGATTTCATGATTGGAGGTGATGATTTGGTAATGTTCCCTAGTAGAGGTTGTCAAAAATGTATTTGGAGCAGGGGATGATATGAAAAAGTAGAGGATTGTGATGTTGTGATACCTTCTCGGTCCTTATTTATATTTCAGACTTATATTGTATTACATTTCCATGTATTGTTCTCAATGTTTTTAGATACTTTTACCATTGGCATCATTTGTACATAAGGATCTATTTTTTGTTGATATATATTCATATAATATCATTATTTCAGATAACTCCATATTTATTATCTTCTTCTATTGTATGTACTAAAATTATACTATGATACATTTTTATTCATGGAATAGTCTACCCCTGATTCATATAGGCCCTCACTTATAGTCAGAAGCCTCTGGCATTTGGGGAGACGTTCATGAGGCTATGTTACAAACTCGGCATGGGGCACCGATGGATAGAATTAGTGTTTGAGAAATTAACATTTTGTTTCATGGGTGTTATTTTATCTTTTTTTCATATGTTTTACAACAATAGACAGGGATACAAATGAAATGGAATTTTGTAATAAAATATTCCCAATAGTATCTACTATATTTACATGGAAAATCCCAATTTCCTTTAATATAATTCGTATTTTCAATATTTTTTACAATTAATGTTCATTAAATTTCACCTTTAGGTGATGCACTTGATTTCTATTATTAGTACTTATGCAATTGTGGGTTTTTTTCTACTTGATGAGATGAGTGTGAAATATCATGCATCAATTAGTAACTTGTTAGAATCAGATTCCATGCATTATGCCATGCCATTTTGGAATCATTAGTTATTTTATTTTTTCATGATAGTTAACATGATATTTGTGCCTTTAGTTTTGTTAGTTGGGTGCAGAAGATTTTGGTGTGATATCATGTTTCATTCTATAAGGACTATGGGTCCTTATGATTAGGGAAATGACGCACCAATGGAATGAAAAAGCATGAATGAACTTGTTTCATTTATGGCCTGAACAGGAGACAAGTTTTAGGTTCTTGTTGTTTTATGGGCCCTCACATATTTAGAGATGTATAAACCATTGTAAATTTTTTTGGTTTACTGAATGTGAAATTGAAATAGAAATTTGATTGGAAAATAGACACTTGACCTAGACCCAAATTTTGAGTCTGAAGGAGGCAACATTTCTAGTTGTTCAATGGATGTTCTGTATACATTCATGGATTTATAATCTTGATATGTGTTTGAAGTGGTTTTAGGAGGGTTTGGACATTTCCTATGCTTTATGATGTGTGATTTTATATTGTTCTTTCCTAAGGAATATGTTTGGTATTTGAGAGATATTCCACCATGATGAACAACAGTTGTATTCTATGAGGGAGGCGATGACCATAATTTAGAGATGGTGTGCCATGGGGTACCAGTTTATCCTCCTTTAGTACCGTCTATAACAGTTGAGGTTTTTTGAGACACATGTGCTGAGGGAATGTTTCTTGAGTGTTTATTTAGGTATATACATACATTCTATGGAGCAACGCAGCCATCCATGACAATGGTTTCGCTGGCATGAGTTTTCAATATGCACCATCGTCCTATATTTTTATGGTATGGTGGTGCACATGATAATGATTTTTAGAGAGGTACGAACATAGATATTTTTGATCATCTAGAGACACCTCCAAAGTAGAGGTCCATGCTGACAACTTACATCCAACATCGACTGGTGATGCTTTGGGGTGACATTATATCCCAGGATGATGGGATATAGAATATATGACTGGATGAATTTGAAATCAGCTTTGTTGAATACTTTTATCCTAGGATTCTGTTAGATGATCAACCCAGTGAGCTCATGCATTTGGAGAATGACATGATGATAGTTATGGAATATTGGAATGATTTATAGAGCTACAGTGTTTTACAATGATGTTTCTGATTGATGTGATTTCAAGGGAAATGTGCTTTGAGGAAGAACTTAGACATGCTATCAAATATCATGTCAATGTGATTAGGTTTCCAACTCTCATTGAGATTTTGAATTCGGTACTGATTAAAATGTGGAACCTGGGGGAAGATGGGTGTAAAGAACATGGGAATGTTATTTCATGCCTTAGTTGATCTTCTTCTTCAGGAAGGAAGAACGATTTGGAGGCTTCCCGTGGCATGTGTGCTTGTCAAGCTATGGGTGAAGGCAACTTGGTGAATGTAAATAAGTTTCTTAGATGATTCCACATGAAACATAAGTGCGACCATTACCCAGACGAGTGATAATATTGTGGATGGATGAGGCACATGTTGTGTTTTTGCATAATCGTCCCTCCAGCTATGAGTGGGAGGGGTTAGCTCTAACGTCATGTTTGGGAGTAGGTTATTATGAACTACATGAGGCTAGGAGATGTTGAAGTGCATGCTGGTCAAGATAAAGAAGTGGTGTTCATGGCCATGGTAGCCAGACACTATGTTCCTAGAGAAAGCAATGTAGATCAACTCAGTGTATCCATGTAATGTCACAAGGTTGTGGTATAGGTCAGACTTATACATTGAAAAATACGAAATATGAGAAGCATCTTTGGTTGTCTATAGTGAGAGGTATGATATTAATATCTTCTATTATTGTATCTTTTCAATTTTGATATATCTCCATCACACAATTATATATCTTCATAGATGTTCAAATTCCTTGAGACTGGGGTTTCACATTTTAAAGGTGTTTTGATGTTAGATACACCATTGGGAGTTACAACGGGTGATGTCTACCAGTTAACAGAGGGTCCCCTTGATGTATGAGGATGTTAATTCATTTGGGATTATTATGTCCTTAATGTGATACAGTTTGATTTGATTCTTGAGATGTATTGGATCGAGGCTTATTGATCATATGTTGATTGCCATCACTAGAAAATGATTTTCACATCACCAGTGGTTGAAGTGTTTATTTAAAAAGGTTAATGGGAGTTCTAGTAAATATTAGATAGATTAGTGCATCATTTTCTAGTCAAGATGACAACCCAGATATCTAATTTGTTTCTAGATAAGCATAGAGTGAGTTGGTTGGACATTCCTCCAACGATTGTTTGCAATATGGACATCTTTCCTGATGACTTTTTTGGTTTACCACTTGAGAGAGGTGTGGAGTTCTCTATCGAGCTGCTTATAGGAGTTGTTCCAATATTCATTCTTCCATATAGAATGGCTATAGTGGATTTATAGGTGTTCAAAGGGTATTTAGGGGATATTGAGTCAAATGGGTTTATCAGACTCAACACTTCTCTATGGGGTTTGACTGTCCTTTTTATTAAAAAGGGTTATGGAACCCATATTATATGCATTTATTAACAAAAGTAGAACTACATTATGGTTTGAAACTGATGTCCCTTTCCAGATATATATGATCTGATTTTTCATCTGTGAGGAGATACATTATTTTAGAAGATCGACTTGTAGTTGGAATATCACTAGGTGCAGGTACAACCTACAGACATACATCGTACATACATCCATAGTAGGTATGGTTTGTATGATTATCTAGTTATTCTATTTAGTCTCATGAACGTGACACCATTTTTCATTGAGCTGAAGAACTGAGTGTTCCCTCTTTAACTGGATTCTTTTTTGGTTGTTTTATGGATGATTTGTTGGTGTATTCTCACAATCAACACGACCATTCCAACCATATTGGGTTATTTTTTAAAACACATAGATATAATCAGTTATATTCTATGATCACTATGATTAAATTTTAGATGGATAATAATCACTTCATGTTTTACATCATCTCAGAGACCAAAGTATCAGTGGACCCAAAGAAGGTTAGTGCTGTAGTTTCCAGGGAACATGTGAAAATGGATTATGAAATATGGAGTTTCTTGGGGCTAGATGGATACTGTAGAAATTTTATAGAGGGATTATCATGCGTACCGATAGAGTTCATAGGTTGTACCATGAATGGTGTGATGTTTTTTTTGGTTAGATTCATATGAGATATACTTTCAGAAGATAAAAGGGAGGTTGACATCAGCACCAGTCTAGATACAGATAGAGCATGGGAATATTTACATTGTTTTATATTATGCTTTAGGTATTGGATTGGGGGCAGTTCTGATGAAGGCAGATCAAGTCATGGCATACAAGTCTTGGCAGATGAGGCCTCAAGATATGAAACACCATAAATACAATCTTGAGTAAGTTGTAGTTGTTTACACATTGCGTTGTTGGTGACACAATTTACGGGGATAGAGTTTTGTGGTGTACATAATCAAAAAAATCCAAAAGTATATCATTATGCAGTGTAACCAAAATCTTATTTATTGAAGGTAAGTGGATTACCCACAAATAATTGACCTCATGACTTCCTACATGCTTAATGAGGCAAATATAGTGGCTGATGCACTGAGTATTAGAAATTATATATTGGTAGTGCAGTAGGCCAGTAGATAGTGGTTGGTAATGGTGTTGATATCTTTGATGCATTTGGTGGTTTTTGACGGATAGGGACATACTTTTCATTCATACCTAGTTATAACCCCTACTATGATAGAACGATTAAATATGATGTATCTATCAAATTCAGATGGCCTAGTTCTATAGGAAGGACTGGCAGTTTAGGGCCCTCCTCTTGGTAGGATGGAATGCAATGATGAGATCCTACATATCCATTAATGTATTTTGGTTATAGTGGATATATGTGAGGAGATTATATGAAAGTTTCATTATTTATCTTGGTATGTGCATCCCAGGGTTACCAAGATGTATAGTGACTTGCGACATCAGTACTAGAGTCCGAGAATGTAGAGTGAGTTTGATGGCTTCAGTATGATCTGCTCCACCTATCACCAGGTGATTGTGGAATGTCAGCGACTATATAGTCATTTACAGTTTTAACCAATCTCATAGTGGAAATGGGATGATGTTGTGATGGATTTTATAACTGATTTTCCAAGGTCACCTCGAGGTAACGACACTGTGTTGGTAGTCATTGATAGGATTTTGAAGGTCACAAACATCTTGAAGATAAATGAGACCTTCAAAGATTATGAGCTAGAAATTTTATTTATGTGAGAGGTAGTATGTGTACATGGGGACCCCCACAGTAATGTTTTTGATAGGGATTCCCACATCACACTTCATTTCTAGTATATTTTCTAGACAAGATAGGGTACATGGGTTATTTTGAGCACATCATACCACCCCCATACTGATGACTAGTGAGAGTGGATGATACAGGTTATTGAGGAAATTCTAGGAGCATGCATCATAGATTTTGGGGATTCATAGAAGATTCACATTCCCTCTATTTTAGTTTTCCTATAACAATAGTTATGAGGAAATGAAACATATGGAACATTATGTGGATTTACATATTTGGCCATTTTCTTTTCCCCTAATCCAGTTACAGGCAGGTCAGGAAACGTTACTAGGACCACGTATTATGCAAGAGACATTTGAGTGTGCCTAATTTTTCCATAGGTATATGGATACCATGTTGTCTCATCAGAAATGATACGTCAATCGACATATTAGACATCTATAGTTTGAGGAAGGAGATTAGGTTTTCTTGTGTGTTTCACCAAGGTAGGGGCACTAGTGCATGATAATAAAGAGTAATCATCCATAGAGTTATTACGAGACGTTTGATATTCTGGAGAGAGTAAGGTCAGTTTCCAATAAATTTAATTTACCTCAAATGTACTGATCCATGAAAAAATTCATCCACATATCTCAGCTACGCCACTATCACATAGACCCATCTCATGTTTTTTTCTCGAGGAGGAACAGTTTAAGGATAATGCATCATTTGAGGAGAAACTGATTCATATCGTTGATCGGAGCATTAACATTCACTGAGTTCAATTTGTTCCTCTAGTATGGGTACTATAGAAGCATGACTGTTTCTAGTAAAATACATGGGAGAGGGAGGCTAATGTACATGTTGGGTGGTTGGACTTGTTCTTAGACGAATCCTGACAACCCTTTAGAGAGAAAATATTGGATGAATTTTTTTAATGGAGAAAGATTGAATGTTATCGAGTTTTTCATGAGGTAAATATCATTATTTTTGTTTTAAATGTTTTTAGATTCATTTTCATCATAGACCCTAATCTAGGATAGGTCCAGATTAGGTTGTTTTTCTGAGAGATGGGGAAAAGAGACTGAAAGCTAGCAGCTAGTTAGGTACATGTCTTGTGCATGGCCTACACGCAGTGTACTGGGCCTACATGTCTTGTACTGGCTTGTCATGATGTGTATCCTTTCTAGATCAGGAAAATAATATTGGTATGTACATTAATGTACTTGAGGTATACATCGTGTACTTTTACAATGTGTTTTATAAAAAAAATAGGAGTTGTAGCTTCATATATCGACGTAAAACAGAATCCTCTCATTTTGGATAGCCAAAAAACCATCTAAAATGGTTTTTCAGTTAAAGAAGTAGTTTGTACATAGATGGGAGCGTTCTTTGTCTTGTTTAAACAGCATTAGTATGTACATGATTCTATTTTAGACATTCTTGATTCATTGAAAAAAAAACTAATCAATTTTATTTATGCTTATATTCCCTTATATATTGTTCATTGATTCTTTAGATTTCTTCTAACTAGGATGAATCAGAAAATGATACTAGAAGAGTTGTCTACCAGTGAGGCGAGGTAGGTGGTCGATACATTATTTCTGCTTTTCCCGTTCTTTTCAGGTGTTCAACCTTCTATCCTCCAATCATACATTCCAACGAGGACTCGTTTTTTATGAAGGTACTAGTTGTAGGTATAGTTTGACTTTCTGAGGATTCTCGTAGGTCCCTTTGAGGTACTTTGGCATCAATTCCTTTATTCAAGGTCACCCAAGGGGTTTACCATAATGAAATAACTACATTATTCCAGTTTAAACAAGCCAATGGGTGTGTTTTTGTACTTTACTAGTTTGAGGGAGACCATTAATGATTTGATATCATAAATAGCACGTTTAAGAGATGTACATCCTCCATTTATAGTGATATATTATCAGGCCTTGCCTATTTTGGTAATTTGGTTTAAATGAAAATGGTTGAACAAGTGGGCATACTTGTTGGAAATTGTTTAACTACCTGAGGAGTGAGTTTGGAAATGGTGATTTGTGAGATGGTATGATCAAATGAAAATTTTAATGTACTATATTGGTGGGTAAACCTATATTAAATGTTTTAATATCCCGATAAATTGAAAATATGGGAGTGTAGGCCCATAATATTTGAAATTGATAATGGTTTATCATGAGAGGGTATACCAATGGCTTGTGCATGTTTACTCGAGTGTGTATAATTACATGGAATGAATTTCATAAATTAAATGAATTGAATTCATTGAACGAATGGTTTGATAGATTCCTTGGACTACTCTCCATAAATTAGGAATGTGGTAGTGGATGTCTTGGGTTTACTGTGCCCCTTGGGTACTGATTCCATGGGAGGACTTGGGCCTCGATACCTCGTGGATTTCGAATACTTGGGATCGCATAAGACATGTTATTTTTATAGTCCTAGAACCCCAAATATTTCCAAAATGATATTCCGGTGGTACTCCCATGGGACTCAATCGGATTCCTTATAAAATATCCTTTGATCTGGCCCTTCATGGTTTAAATATATTACATCGATTCCCTAGTACGCTCCCCCTTCGTTCTAGCCCTTGGGGTCTTTTTTCACTATACGATGTAGATGTGGGGTAATTATTTTCCCCATATGGCGTGGCCATGGTATTAGGATTGTCACTATATGGAATGGTCATGGGATTAAACTTTTCACCATACGGCATGGAATTGGGAGTTACTAATTTTTTAAAATGTGCGATTGCGGATTTCATGATATGAATGGATGTACGGTGTAGCTATGTGACTTGCATAGGAGTTATAGATTCCTGGTTTGGAGAAAACTCTTATGAATGTATCCTTGAGGGATGTTTGGTTTTACATACTATAGTAGACTTATAACATGGGAATACACACATACTTTACTATTTGGTTACACTTGGAAGAACTTTTTAATATTTTTATTAGAACTATATAGATCTTCGTGGTTTCCTACTAGGTCATTTATCTAACACCCTATTTCGTCCTCCTTAGTTTCAAAAATAGATTATATGGTTGATTTTTATGATAGGGGAGAGTACCCAGATAAGGTTTATGACTGCGGCTTTAGAGAAGGGAAGAAAAGGGCCAAGATGAGGCTTCTGATGCAGGGATACCTTTTTGTTCTTTTGTCATTTTTGGGGATTTTACTATATTACATTTCCATGTATTATTTTGTCTTCTTTCAAGATACATTTTCCTTATGCATCATTTTGTATATGAGAAAATTCTATTTTTTTATATGTATTCATTTCTTATCAAAATTTTAGTTTATTTCTTATTTATTCTCTTCCGATATCATATATACTTGACTTCTAATGCGATACTCCGGTAATGATGGTATAGTATCCCCACAAACTCACCTAGGCCCTCGATAAAAGTTGGAATCCTCTTGTATTTGGGGCGATGTGCTGGATTCCATGATTCCAATTGGGTGATTGTCACTATTTGGTGGAATCTAATTCTGGGACATTACATGATACATACTATTAAGCTTCCCATAATTTAGAATGGGATAATTTATCCTGCGACACATATTCATTATACAAAAAATAATTTTACCACTTTTAAATAGCTTTAGTTTTTGAATATATTTTCCAAATAAAGATTATTTTATGAGTTATATAATTACTGTTTGAAAAATGGATAATGATTCCTTAGGTATTGATTAAATTTTTAATCAAAATTATGAATAGTGTTAGTAATTACTCATTTTCTTATGCAATTTAATTTATAAATTCATTTAGATTAATATTATTTATCTGTCTGAAGAAAACAATGATGCTAAGTAACCACAAAAATACACCTAGGTAAATTACACATTATTTAGTAAATAATATTTTAATTAGAACATATAAAATAAAAAAGGATTCATAATAAATCTATAATTAGTTTTATAAACTCTAATAATAAGAAATATTATTTATCTACGCATGTGATAATTTTCCCATTTTAATTATCAAATTTCCAAAATCATACAATAATTAAAAACATTGTTCATCTTGATATTTGTATATAATCAATTAATATTTAGATGAATCAGTTGATTATTATACTTCTCCCTCTTTAATTATTTCTTTATAAAAATTGTACATTTCCAAATCCAATAGAATATTTTTGGTTTACTAATGGAACTAATAATCTAATGCTTGATATTATTCTCAATAATAATAATTTAATTTATAAATTTGAAAATATATCATTAATATATTTGTGATTATTATCACATTATATCATAGATAATATATAGTTGTATTGGTATAATAAAAACATATGCATGTAACATTTAATCCCCCCATTCCCTCTGGATTCTTCAAATTTAACATCATTCTTGTAGAACATGAAATGATTCTTTAGTAATCATCCTTAAATTTTTATAATACCTCTTAATGATAATAATGAATGTGATATAAAAAATATATCCTTGTTAAATATGATCAAACATATCAAATTATAGGAATACAAATCAAGGTAAAATCAAACCTTCAGAAGTCAAAAGATATATCGTAGATCCCATACTAAGAAGAATATTTACTTGCTATATTAATATGTAATAGCGCGATAGAACATATGATAGCTTACATCAAATGAGTTGGAGTAAGGATCAATATATATGTATAAGGATTTAATATCCCAAATTATATATTTCAAACCATTAATCATGAGAGAAAAGTATAAACATTAGTAAGGAAGGATTGTGACTTATAATAATAATAGACATCAATATTCTTTATTAATTATAAAAAACATATAAATAAATCAGATAGTATATTCTCAATAATTGGTTTATCATTTTTTTAGTTCACATAATCTTTATAATACTAATTATTTTTTGGGAGTGGTGATTTTATTTAACACCATCATAACAAGGATCAAATCTATTTATTTTAAGTCATATCACCTTTAAATTCAGGAAAATTCATTTTGAAAAAAAAAACTGAATGTGAAAATGGAAAAAAACTAAAAAATAACCACAACTACATGACACATAGGAACTATGAAATACTAATATATTTTTTTCATTTTTTGATGGTTACCCAATAGAAATTGATATCAAAAACCATGATATGAGGTGAAACATTTAGGATACCAAACATATATATGGGGAATGACAAACTAAACTCAACTAATTCACCTTGATGCATGACTCACCCCCTAAGACTTTCCCTTTTTTATGATTTATGTGAACTCAGTTACATGCATGTGATGTTTATAAATCTAACTCAACCTATACAAATAAATAAACTATAACAAATCCTTTTTTCATTTCATTAAAACACAACATTACCCTAAGAAAACCAATTAAAAAACCAACTTACCTTCACACGTGGTGTGGGATTATGTATGTGGATTTTTGATTTGTTTTTAAAATTAAATGGCAATAAAATAATATTATAAATAATAATGGAAGGTATTTTTTATTCTTTATTTAAATATTAAATTTCCATTAACATAATATATTCACATTATAGAATAAATGTTTATTTTATGATTTTCAAAAATAATTAATATACAAATGTTTATTTCCATAATTTTGAAAATATGTATAAAAAAACTAAAAAATTAAATAAATCTTGCAAAAAATCAAAAAAAGTAGAATGAAAAAAGAAGGCTTAGGAAAGTATCATAACATCATTAACATTGCATCTGACTTTAAATGTTAAACTATATCTAATACCCAATATTTCCCCCATCTACATCATGTACTCTACAAAATAACCCCAACACCTCAAAAATGAAAACTAGATAACTAAGGGAAATTCGGGCCAATAAATTAGATAACTGACATTTGATTCACAAAACATGTAATCATAACAAAACATAGGTAAAAACATTAGAAGACCAAACATCTATGTATATACATCAGAAATATGAACACATGCACCACTAGAACTCAAAATGTACAAACAAATATAAAAACATCAATAATATCAATATGAAATCCAGAAATTAAGTAATATATAAAAATGAGTAAATTATCTTTAGATTCAAACTAAAATACTATAATTCATGCTTATATATACAATATTCCATTACAATATGCCTCTATAATATATGTAATAATTTAATAACTCATCAACAAAACACCCTCTCGTAATTGCCTTGAATCACAAAAGGTCCCTCTATAAACAATACAACATCTTCAATAAATGAATCACCAAAATAAATGACAAGAGAATCAACATGAATATGCTCTCAATTTTACAAAACATATAAATATCTTGAAGATGATAAATATATAGAGTTAGAGAAAACTAGAACGTGACAAATCCAATACCTAATACAAATTGGATGATTTGATAAATAGATGTGATAACTCAATAACCCCATTATAGCTTTGTTTCCCATGATGAGTTGAATCATTTAAGAAAACATGATTTCCCAATAAAATCTATTGAGGTTTTATTCTCCAATTAACATATGAATTTTGATGATATGGAATATCTGTAAGCTATTCTTTTATTTACCACATATTTTTTAATTTTCTTGGTACCATATCAAGTATAAAAATTATTGAATCACAAACCAGTTATGATAATAGTAGAGCACTATATGTTATATCATTAGTAACCTTAGATATATCCACAACAACAAATTATCATTGAATATTATTATCATTAATGTCAAATAAGGGAAAATTTCACACCCATGAACATCCAAAAAACTAAAACTCGTGTATGAAACATTTCCACTGGTGTCAATATAATCTGCACAATTTGACCATCCATATAATGATAAAACATAATGATAAATAATAGATAGGAAATGATTTTTTCCTATCATTCCACAAAAATCTAGTAAAATGATGTTCATGATCATAGATAATCATTTTCTAGATCCCATGGAATTATACAATCTTATCCATATAAATCCTAAAAAATAACATCCTCTACACTAAACTCATTTATTATAATGAAATGATTAAAAATCATCAAATAATCAATAATTACCTTGATATCATCATAAATTACATTCCATTTATGAAATCCAGTATTAGAATACATCGGGATATCCTCCAACATACACATAGGAACACCCAATGGTCAAATTACCCTCTTGAAATGTAGTTATTTTCTTTTAACTTATAGAATACCATAAACTGTGGAAAAATCTCATCCATTTATATGTTCACAACAATATATAGTAACTAACTCTTCAATATATGATATAACTTTCATATAACTGTAAAAACTTCTAGAGGTGTCTGATTGAACTCATAATGAACCTATTGTAACATTACAAACTGAGTAAAAAAATTACCATGGAATAAAACTAAATGTTTCTTATCCGCTAACCACCCCTTATGATAATATCCATATAAAAATGTATTATACATAAAAATCATTTTCACCATACTAAAACACCTCCACCTAATACAAAATTGTTCATTACATTTAGTTTTGCTACCAAAAACCCCTGTCATTGGCTTCTTCCAAGCCAAGATGAATAGGGGAAAACTATTCTATTATACATATTTAATACCATGAATCAAGAAGGACACCATCATTATAATTACTATTCAGTGTTTCATTTATCACATTCTAATTATGTAATTTATAGGATATGAAAAACTCATCATACAATAATAATTCCATCCAACTCCACTTATGAAAATTCAAATCATGCTAAGAAAAAATCCCTTAATATCATCAGACCCATGAAGACCACAAATCCCTCCAATACCGAGAGAATGATTCATGAAACTGAAAGGTAAAAATACTATGTCAAACTCAAGATCATTAGTGTAATATTTATTCTAATGAGTATGTAATTTGAAAGACCATTCAAAAATCAATACCTATGGATACATTAAAAACAATCCATGACAATATTTAATGCATCATAGAAGAACTGGAATATGATTCCTTATTCGTGTATGTACATAATAGGATAACTTATCAATATATCCTTTAGATATAAATATATAATATGGAACATATAATCGCATATAGTTTCCAAATCCTTCTTGGTTAATGATATTAAAGGGACAATTTTTTTATAGAAATAAAAAAACTATTTTATAATAGCTTTTTTGATTAAGGATGTTTAAGTCCAATGATAAATTATTAGGATCCTCCCATGAATATATAACCAAAATTTTCAAAGGATATACTGGTACACCCTTTTGAGGCACCCAAAAAGCAACTCAATAATTAACAGAATTCAAATACATAGTTTTCCATAGAGCTGATTCCATTAAAGGTCCCCTAAAATCACCCATAGATTCTAACAATGATTCTCATTTGACCTCAGATAAATAATAAATTTTCCATGATATGAAAGAAACTAATCAAAGAATATAATAACAGTAATATTAATGATACCATAAAAAAGTATCCATTTTATGACACTAAATGATTTTACCAAAATCAAAAAGTTCTCAAATAAACATTTGAATGTAGTCATTATGATATCTTCCTCTTTCACCATATTCAACTAAAACAAAGATAATAGATTGATCTACCTAAAAAAGATCCCTTAAAATTATTTAACATTAAATATATAATATTATCGGGCCAAATATTCCACACTATTATTCAGTTAAAACTCTATTAGTCTATGAACTACTTTGATATACTATCCTCATTCATGGAGAATAAAACCTGGGTTCCCTATGGTTACACACTTAAATGAATAAATGTAGTTTTCAACTGATTGTATATCTAAGTCAATAGATATTGTAAATAAAAAAATTTATTTTATATGTTTCAACTGAAATCCTAAAGTAATAGGTATATCTTTATATCCCAATATGGATATCACAATAAGTGGGTCACACAATAACTAGAACAAGCCCACCCAAATCACCAGTTTAGAGAATATGTGGTACATGACATCATTTTCACCTCACCATAATAAAGTGGCTTCTATATACTAGTGAGGTACTAAAAAATATATTGAGTTAATATTCACAGAGTATTGACTGAGTTTCATAATATGACATAATATATAGGTAATGACAATTGTAGATTAAAAAACAATCATAATAAATGGTGTTAATTATGTGGATGAAATAATACCACTAGAGTACTCTAAAATATAATGATATACATTGTTGAAATGAAACAATGTAATAGAATTATATTTCAATATATATCTTAACAATGTAAAAAAGGAATAAAATGAAGAAAAAAAATCAAATAGGCCTTCTGAAAAATTCTACAAGTGCAGATCTATGTATCTTCAAAGTTCGTCTCACTCCGTAGGTAGCCTTGAGTAGGTATATATCTCTATATTGGATCTTGGATCATGTTGTTCGCATGACAATAATGATTCCCAAGAATGGGGTGCGAATAAAATGACTGTGACACCACAAATTTCCCATATAATAAATAAAGAAAGTGTATAACGGTGGATGCATAAAATAAGAATAATTATTAAATTACACAATCTAGCATCATATCAATGTGGACTATACAATATGACATGAACCCTAGAATTTCCCACTCCATCCCTGCGGTAGATAAAATGTCTATTGGAAACTTTAAATCAATTTAAAACCCCTAGATTATTCCTAAAATATAATGACTTTGATTTTATCGGTTTTTTTAAATAATTCATTGGAAAATTAAGAGACCAAGCAATGAGAAGTTGTGCAATTGGAATTATTAGTGTCCCTGGAATGAATCATTAAATGGTGTTCATTTTTTATCTAAAATTTATCTTTAGTGGGTATGTAGAAAATTTTGAATAAATATTACACGGTTTCATGGATCTGAATCCTAAGGGAAAAATTTCATTTATGATAGCTAGTTTACCCAGGGAATGACATAACATTATTCAGTGAACATGGGCTCAGAGTCGGTTGAATGAGTATAGTCTTTTAGGAAAATTCCTCCCATTTGTGGAACATTCATAATGGATGCTAGTCGCTAGCCCCTAGCATATCATAGGTGGTCATAGGGTAGTCACGATAGGGGCCCTGAGGGAGGGGGTGGGATAGAGAGGTATCAAAGGTTTGGTCATTAGTATCATGCAACCAACACAAGACTAAGAGAACCCATGTAGAGAGTCTTGACTTCATCACTATACATTGATGAAGGATCTCTACTCCAAACCATCTCATGAATAATCTATCTCTCTTATAGGAACTGGCCCACGCCACCATCCATCAAGGGATCTCTAGTTCATATTTAGTTATCTTTCCCATATTTGGGTTGAGGCTACACATCATAACTCTGTATGACAGCAATGGGTACTCCAACTCCAAGGAAGGACCATGTCCCCACTGCTACTCAGGATGGAAGAGTGGAAATCCATATGTGAGGACCCGTACCCTGATCCCATAGGGGTGTTTGACTCCTGAAAAACCCACACACTAGTCCAATAGGAGAGTATGACATCATCTGTTGATGATCTGCACCCTACATGGTTGGGGAGGTCTACTTAGTGACTAGGGACACGGGCCTCGATACGATAGAATAGTACCGAACCCATTAGTTCATGTTTAGAGGACCTGAAACCTGGAATAATAGGGGAGTACAGAATCCTTTTATAGAGGACCCACAACCTACCTGGTAGGGGAGTTCTGACTCTATGTATGTTAGATTTGGATGACCTACACCCTAGTCATATAGGGAAGTGCCGACTCCACATAGAGAGTACCCACTCCGTGGTCCCACAAGAGAGAACCTACTCTTCTCTCTCAAACATCTACAAGAACCTTCATCCTAGTCCCTAAGGGGAGTAACACCTCTTGAAAAAGCTACCCAAATTCAATGAAACTGCTCACATGACGCAGAGAGTCCCAACAGTAGAAAACATTTAGATGCACACTCATGAGTGCATAAAATTTAGGGGAATTTTACTGAATATGGGCTGGTTGGGTCTGGGTTACGGTCGACACAGTTAGACCTACCTGAAATGATTGATCCCAATGGAATCCACACCGTGACCTGGGTCCATTGTCCTGGCCCAATTCGAACTTGATCTACCTAATCTCTCCAACCTATGGTGCCCATATCGGCCCACTGATTCTATCCCGGCCCAGTTGGACAATGTCCAGTTTGTCGACCCTATAAATAAAAACCCAAACATACCCTCCATGTCACGTGGCTAACTTGGGAGGCCACCAACACCACACAAGCCCTGTGTTTTGAGTCGTGAGTCCAACTCACCGATGCAATGTTGAGCCACAACTCCATTGAAATTGGCTAATGTGTCTATGCCACCACCATTTCAGATCATTTTTTATACTACTTTGCGTGGGATAGATGGAATACCTCTTGGTTGTACCTACGCAGTGAGATCAGGTGCATGATGTTTTCCTTTTTTCCCAACTAATAAGATAAATAAATAATCCATCACATGTGTTTGACTAGATCAATCTGTACATCAATTATGGTGTGGATTTCTCAGATATTCTAATGGAGATCGAGGATCGACATCAGAGGACCCTCTGGGAGTGATTGCTTTATCTAGTGTGTGTTAAATGGATTTTTGGTAATCTCTTGGAGAGAACATTATAGCGGTAGGCTCAGGGTCATCCTTGTACCCTCATGTGCTTGGGAATCCCTTGGTTTGGATTGCAGTGACGTAAAGCATTAATCTCGGGAGAGTGTAATGATTTTTATTTTCCGAATTTGTTTTGAATATTATTGGGAAAATTATGAGACTACTAACAGATATGGAGTGAGATTCTGAGGAACGGTGTGCCCGGAATGAATCATTGCATAAGGTTCAGTTTTTAATTATAGCCACGCGTGATATGGTTTCATTAAAAAGTTGAATAACTCGTAATTATCTCATTGGATTAGAAATATGAGGGCATAGTCTCATTTAGGATGGTAGGTTTACCATAGGTACGTTCTTATTTTTTTAGCACTTCTGGGATCAGAGTTTGGTGTGTGTTTACAGGTTATTTGGTAAATATGTCCCATTTGTGGAATATTCATACTCACTGCTACTTTATTGCTCCTGGCCTATCAGAGAAAGGATTGGTGTAGTCACAAATTGAGCCCTGGGGGAAAGGCCATGACATACACATAGGATACAACTTCATAAATAAACTAGGCCAGTATTTTCTCAATCAATAAGTTTAGCTGATATAGTTATATGAACTCCAAGGGTTCTAGGGAGTTAATCTCATACACATTTATATATCTCCCATCTTCATAGGAATTATAATATACCTATTTTCTAATCCATAGGTGTCTTGGGATGTCATAGAAATAAATATGTAATATGAAATATGATTCCTTAATAAAGTACTTGTAAAATAAGGGTGAAAACCACCCCAACATTTATGTCATATATTATATTTCTACTCACCCAATTGATCCCTAATATATCTCTTAATTTCATATTTCATAGGTTTACAACCCAAATTCCATCCAAAATATCATTTAGAATTACCACTTCAACCAAGTGATAGCCCATAAATCCCACTAAAAAAGTTATACCATGTTCATATGGTCCCACCTGATCAGATATACACCATATGATTGAATCTCAATGGGATACACACACACCCGCCAGTGAATAAATTCATACAACCTCATGTAACATGGATAAAATGGTATGGTAATTCCTATCATATGCATGGTGAGATTAATCAATAAATTTCCTTTTTTATAATGAATTCCTCACAATAAATCCCTTTTATCAACCTCTGATAATGGAAGTAGTGTTTTTGAAAATTAAACAATGACAAACATAAAGATACTATGATTTATATATAGGAAAGAGTTAAATTTATTATTAAAATATTTCACTGATGATGGGAACATTAATGGGTAGAGGGGGAGTGGAAGAGGGATACAATTACATCCCATGAAATACCCCATTTAAGTAACATATTTTAACGTGTTAAATGGATGTTTGGAGGTGATAGAAATGTTTTTATGGGTAACTTACTCCTTTAACCTATACAATTAATCATCTTGGTTCCCATCGAAATGTTGGTAGATCACTAATTTGAATGTGTCATAAAGCCAAAACCAATGGCACTACATTGGTATACAATTAGATATTGGTCACCCATAGGTCAGTCAGCATCCACACTAGTACCATTCAATATTCTAACTCAGCTATCCTTTTCCCAATAATATTTGAGGGACATCCCAGGCTGGCAAGCATGTCCCGAACCATCCATATGAAGCCTATTCCATGTCCCCACGACCCACCTTTAATAGGACAGGGTCTCCTGACAAGCACCGTGTAGGAATTTCAAAACCATCAAAGTCATTTCTTAAGTACATTTACATGTAACTTGTTAATGAACCCAAATTATGAAAAGTAAATACTATGATGAAAGAAAATGAATTCATATAACTCAGCCCAACCAACAGGGTACATCAGAATGTAAGGTGTGGAATGTAAATAACGATAGAATACAAGCCCACCAAATGAAAGAGTAAAAAAACTACCAAGTTCAAAATATATCCAAATTGTGGTAATGGGACTACTAATCGTACCCGTAGGAACACCATGGATTTTAGGGAACACAGAGAGCATGGTCCCCTCCTGGTCCACCCTGGTCTCTATCAAATGGTTGCTCCTCTGCATATGGAAAGACACATGCAGGAAATGCCCGTGAAAGGGTGAGTATAACAATACTCAGTAGGGGATCCAAAAAACCTAAAATAAATACACAATAAATAGGTACAATCATCTCTACAATGTATATTTCTACTAAACATATAGCAAGATAATCTCATCAAGATATACTCGAAACCCAGACCTGTAGTCTGGATTTAAGTCACACGGACCGAATAACCCCACTAGGGATTCAATTAGACGATTACACAAAGCAATCATCTAGGATAACTGACTCCACAAGTCTGATATTTGTGATGATGTATTTCTGAGAAGTATTATACTTCAGGAAAACCAATGGGAGAGAAAGATTCACTGATAGATCTTTATATTGCACAGACACACTCTTTCTAAGAGAACACACACCAGAGTGGGAATAGATCACAATACAAGGATGAGGATCACCACCAAGGACTTGGATGATAACACAACTCATCAAGATTTACCTTATACGTAGCGGATTTGAATTCCGTAGGATTTTTCACAACGATACTAGACTCCACCTGGGGTCAAAAATGAATAGAGCATCTCACTATAAGCCTCTAGAAGGGATACCTGACTCTAACTCCGGATGTCCTGCTGAACGGATTATAATATTTTGGAGGGAAACACTACCTGACATTCAGGGACATGAGAAAGGGGGGATCTACCCCACATGAAAATTGGCCACAAAAAGGCTGACAAGAGCACCACGCCATGTACTGAGAAGTACCCGGCTAGTAAAAATTTTCACACGCCATGTCTTCTGACCCAATGTACTTCTCATGCACAATGTCTCGTGTCGTAAGGTTTACTAGGTAGATTAAGGTATACACAGCGTGTGTAACATCGCAGTCCCTGAAGCCACCTAGAGGCGCCTGTACCCGGTTGTTCAAATGGCCTCAAGATCATTTCCCCAAATTCCAAAGGCTACTGACTAGAAACGACGGCCTTCAATGTGATAGTGGTGAAACTATGCCCTCTATGGAAGAGTACGCAGAAGAAGTAAACAAATACATACAATAGAAGAAGTAGTATTGATTTCATAAAATAGTAATAGCAAAAGACTGAATGTATAAACTGGTGAACACGTATATAAGATGATTCTTGATACATATGTCTAGGAGAACAGCCAAACACGTCACAATGCTTGAATACAATAGTACGAAACCAAAGTGCAAAATAAATAAGATTAACTCCTCAACATCACAAGACATTGATTGGTCACATGCTCTCCAGCTCCACAGCATGTCAAGTGCCTAATATAGAAGGGTGCTTGCCCTTATCTATACCTGCAACAGTATAATCTCTTTGGGCCCCATAGAATGACCCAAACAAGGTGTGAGACTAAATCACAATAAGAAACCACCTAGAGATCTATGCCTATGAGTGAGTATATGGTAGGTAAAAGTATATAATGTAGTAAACAGGAGAGCACTAAGCAGTAAACAATCCATAGTATTAATCATTCAAACACTACACAACATGAAACAACAAAACAAAAAACACAACAGGTATCCCTTTGGTAAGTATTCACTACCTATCCCATATGGTCATACCTATCAAGTACAAACAACCCTCTGGGCATCCCACATAGTCTCACCCATTTTTTTTAGCTAAAGTAGAGACTCTCTGAGGAAAAACTCACCATCAATTCCCCATATTGTCTCATATCGTATTAAAGGCACTCTGGGGAAGCACTCAACATCAATTCTGCATGTGGCTTGCGTCGAGGAACTACAAACACACTAGGGAAGCACTCAACGTCAATTCCCCCTGTGGTCTCACATCGTATAATTATAAAGACACTCTGGAAAAGCCCTGAACATCAATTCTCCCTATGGTCTATACACCAGGTTTTCACGGCCCTATATAAGTCAAGAGAGTATAAAATCACTTAATGTCCCATGTAATCCTAATGAACTACTTGGATAGCATTACACAACATATCAACATAACGGAACAACAGTCACACCATCCTACCATACTAGGCATGGAAAGTAACAGTAGCCTAACAGGAAAACAGGACATAAAGGTCAAATAGGAAAAACAACATCACATATACATCCAAAGCACAAAAATTCACCCTATTCATAATCAAAATCATCTACTCAGGATTACTGGCATAGTAGAGAAAAAATAGGGTAAAACGGTAAACATGCAATACCCCGTTCATTGGTATTTGGAAAAATATCACTTGTAACTCAATAAATTCCTACAGAATAGAACAAACCACATACCTTGGGGTTATAAGATAAATATACTTGAACCTCAAAGAGTGAACCTAATTAGAATTTCATAGATCTATAAAAACATCTAAAACGTTCAACCCATGATAATGTGGAATATATGAGAAATCAAGAAACGAGGTTACAAAAGAAGAGAGAAATCAACAATGCAATTCCAATGAAACTGACGGTGTTTGATTCAGAGGACGGATGGAGGCTCGGGGGCTCATCGATGATTCGTGGCTGATCGGCTCTCTCGGACGAACATGAGCTAAAAGAAGTTCGTTCTGGAGATTAGATGTGATCCCGATGCATTTAATGAAAAAAAAAACAAAATACACGGCGTGTAATTTTGGATTACATGGCGTGTACTATCTATGTCTATACTCAACATTAGGAAGCCTCCAGGTCATCACACATGGCCCAATTCAATGCCTCTACATGGCTAGCACACGGCTACCCGCAACAACTGAGTACATAGCGTGTAATCATAAAGTACATGGTGTGTACTTCAATAATTTCTAGAAAGTCCCCATTTCTCAAAGACTCTAGAAAAAAATAAAAACACACCTGAAAAGAATATTTGGTTTCTTACAAACATCCCCCCTTTATGAAATTCATCTATAAATTTCCCTAGCAAGGTGGCGTAGAGGATGAAACCCCGCAAAACTTTGGCCACTATGATCGTACATCAGCCTCCCTCTCCCAAGTCTCTACTTAACACGCATGTTCTGCCATAGCTCTCGTACCAGAGGAACAGACCAGTCATGGAGAACATTCGTACAAAGAACGACAGTCTGGATATGATGCTCCTAAAATTATGCATCCACTTTGAGCTCAACCTCATCGGGTTGAAAGACATGAGACTGGTCCGAAAAGTAACATCAGAGTTGGGAGACGTGAAAAATATCGTGCATATCACGATACCTATGTGGTAACTGCAACCGATAGACTACCTTACCATCCTTATCCAACACCTCAAATGGCCTATCATACCTTTTAAAATATAACCCTATCTTCAAATCCACTTGTGTACAAACCTCAGTGTTACACATAGTAAAACCTATTCCCTAACATCAAACTCTAATGTTCATCTATACTGACCAGAATAAAACTTCTGACTAGACTGTGTAGTATCCGTCCTCTTTCGAATCAACTATATCTGCTATGTGTTTTCAAAACTAGACGAGGTCCCACCAAAGCTTCCTCTCCTGCCTACATCCAACATAAAGGTGATCGACATTTCCTACCATACAAATCCTCATAAGGTTCAATCTGAATAGTTTCTTGAAAACTATTGTTCTATGAAATCTCCACAAGAGGTATGTGATTCTCCCAAGAACTTCCAAAATCTTAAATGCATGCTCAGAGCATGTCCTCAAGCACCTGAATCATACGCTCAGACTGGCCATCTATCTGGGAATGGTAAGCTGTACTCAAAATCACCTGTATACCCAAATCCATGAAAAGACCCTTCCAGACCCAAGTTGTAGAACATGCATCTATGTCTGAAATAATGGAGTGTTGAAATCCATGAAGACGTATGATCTCTCAGATGTAAAACTATCCCAGCTCATCAACACTGAAGGTCTCATTGATTGACAAGAAGTGATAAAACATCATGAGTCTGTCAATGACAACCGAAACTTCGTCATTCCCTTGAGGAAACCTCGGCAACCCTGTCATGAAATCCATCGCGACGTCATTCCACTTCCACTCAGTAAAGGGTAACAGCTGTAAAATCCTTGCTGGATGTTGATGCTCCTCCTTCACCTGGTGACAAGTGGAACATCTATTGGTGAAACTAGTAACATCCCTCTTCATACCTAGCCACCAATACTGATAGTGTAGTTCACGATACATTTGGTGACCCTAGGATGAACTACCCAAACTGAGGAATGAAAATCTCTGTAGAGACCCGAAGCTTATCGTACATGGACTTTACATTACTTTTGCGGAATACTTAGTACATAACAAAAACACACACACAAGGATCGTAATAGTTTAGTGTCTTTGGAAACTCGGAACGTAATCTTCTATTCTTGGTGATAGATCTTCAATATCTCCCAAAAAGATCTTCTTTTTTTTTTACCTAAAAACCTTTCTTTATATCCTGGGGAAAAGAAAACATAAAAGGGTGAGCTCAAATGCTCAGTAAGGGTAAACAAAAGAAATATCAAACACATCATATACATAAGAACATAGCTTTTGGAAATCTTAACCTGCAAAAGAGCTCATAATATCATAACATGGGATAAATCATAGAAGTGAAAATGAGATCCCCATAATCATAACATGAAACTTGAAACTTTGTGGCATGCACACATAATCATGGAAAATCATTTCTTGTTAGTCATGACTCATTTCCAAGACTATCTTAGTAGACAAATTCCCTTTCTGAACCGAGTTCACTCCTCGTTGCAGTCCTGTATCACTGAACCGAAATAACCTTCCGTTCCAGCCATGTCTATCTCATGAGATATAAAATCATTACACAATGCATTGGAGGGAGATATAGGTCCCACCCATCTTATAATGAATCCTTTCTTATGTGTGCCACAAAATCATAAATCATACATCATTGCATAACCCATGTAATAAAAAAGGGATTCTTAAACAACATGACATCATAAAACCATTCATATAAGATAAAGGAATTCATAAACATAATTCCATCACAACATATTCAAATCAATGTAAAAATATGGATAGAAACAGAAACCGTTATTATCTTAGATGGAAAATAATTTTGATAAAACACTTGAATTGAATTCTTGAGGAAAATATCCTTTCTTCTTCAAAATAAATTTCTTTTCACAAAACATCATGCAATTTTAAAAAAAAGAGATTTTATTGAAAATATTCATGAAATATTTTGGAGGAAGGTTCATGAAAATAAGGCTTTATAAAACCGTAAAAATCTGTTCGTGCCGTATAAGTTAAAAAAAACATTCTTCGTACTTTTGTCGGGAAAGTTAAAAAGTACCTCGTACGGAAAAACGACAAAAGATTCCTTTAATATTCTTTACTAAAAACTCACCGAAGGGTAAAATAGGATTTAAACCATTGCAAGTGGATGGAAAAAATATTACATATTGAGGGAACATGGACGTGGATGATAAAATACACCCCAGGAAATACTTACGAATAAACAATCTCGGATAAAAATGAGATTGTGATATTTCCCTTACCTTAGGTCCGATTTGCTTCGTAAGTGTCCGAACCTCCTGTATAATGATTTAAATAATGTCATTGACTTTTTACAGAATCATATTCATTGTTATGATATCATATATGGTTCACTTATGACATTATATTACCCGTTCTTTTGTAAATTCCATGTTAAAGAAGCGTTTTGGGTAAAATCGTTTCATTTATCGTAGGTGTTTTGACTTGTTGTTCTTGACATAATTATTACTTATATCATGATTTACTCACTTCCAGAATATAAAATATGATTTATATATCATATATATTCAGTATATATATATATATATAATAGGTAGATAAATAAAATGAAAAACACCGTTCATGGAGATAGTAGTCCGTACGTACGCATGAACGCTGTTTTCCTTTCCTTATTGTCTTGAAATGGAAATAAGTAGATGACATACATATGTATATATATACAAAAATCCAGTAGCTTTATAATGTCATATATTTCATTATTATTTCTTATATATACATTATAATCATTCTTAAATGGTTAACATGGAGAATGAATCTCATCGCGTCGTGGTGACGGTAGTCCGTACGTACGCACGAGCGATGATATCATTTCTATAAATATTGAATTGAATTGGAGTGAATTATACAATATATCAGAATCAATATGATGTTGTAATAACTATGTATAGTTATTCTTTACACCATTATACCCATCCATGTAAGGTGGTTGTGGAAAATAGATTACACCACGGCGTGGAGACGGTATTCCGTACGTACGCACGCGCGGTGATTTCTTTTTCCGTAGGATGGATAGATGGTGAAATAGGGTTGTTTCATACTTATAATAACATATCAGTATATGAGTGATACTGATGTTATTACTTCATAATGAAACAACCTAAGAAGAAGAAGTGGAAGAAGAAATAAAGATGAAAGAATTGGTAACGGTAATTACCTCTTCTTTGAAGTACCTCTTTGAGACCTCCTCTTAGGGCACTAAAATTGGTCTTTGAGGAAGACCAGAACCTCTAGGATGTTTCTAGGGAAGTGTAGAGGAGAAATTGGCAGGGTTTGGCCGAGCTTGAGTGCTCAAATTGGTGTGAGGAGGAGGGGGAGGAGGTGTCCTTTTATAGGGGAGGAGAGGGGCACCTTAGGAATATCTCAAAATATTATTTTATATTAAAGTCAAAATCGGTTTATAATGGTTCCAAAGGGTATTATTTCGAAGATAAAGTGGGGATGGGTCGAAATCCTATCAACCAATAAGATTTAGACAAGTTTAGGGTATTATTGTAACCTTATCAATTAGATTTAACTCTAAGTTAAATAATTTAACTTTTACCGTGTCTTTTTGTTTTCTTTCACTATATGGTTAATACACTTACTATAACATGCCAAACGAACCCCAAATTGTTTATTATTAATATATATATCCTTATCTAAGTCATTTGGCCGAACCTTATATTTTTAGGAATAAAATTACAATTAATAATATAATATTTGATTTAAAAACTATTTTGTGTCCATTTTGACACTATTTGATATATGATTTTTGTGAAAGTCATAACAGAATTAAATGTTCGAACCAAGTTGCTTAAATCAACATTAATATATCATAGTAACCTATAAAATTAATGGAATTCATAAAAAAGCTCAAATTACATTTATTTTGGTGTTTATAACATCAATTATGTCAATATTTCATTAATAAGATAATTACTGCATCATCGTTGTGTCATAAATAAATTAAATTATTTTATGTCTAAAAATTACAAATAAAATACCATCATGTAGGAAATCTTTTTATCTTTCTAATGAATATTTACAATCGAATTTATCTTATGTATAACCCCATATTAAAAATTATTTACTTATTAAACTTTGATTTTAACTATTTTAACCTTTCTTTAAATAAATTAATAATAAATGTCCTAATCTAATCCAAGTGGGCCTAAATGGTCATCTTTTATTCCTAAGTTTGTTTTTGGTCGAATTACACTTGTCCAATATAATTAGGACATGTGTTAGGGTAATAGTAATATCATATTTACCCTTAGTTACCCTATTTACTATTAACCGCGGTAAAAAAAGTAAAAAGTTACTATTCACCAAAAAATTATTTTCATCTCATTGAACCACATTTTAGTCCTTGATATTAACCGTGTCTCTCGGATTTTCGAAATTCCATTCACAGAAGCGGTAAAATTAAGTTTTATGCAAAATTCCGTTTTTAACCTACCACTTAGTGGTTTCACTATTCATCAAAAATTGAAAGTTTTCAGAAAAAAGCCAAAATTTCATCCTAAGCTATATTTCATATTCCGAATTCAAAAATGAAGTCTATTTTACCAAATTCATAACATAGAAGTTTCATTTTATAATTAAATCCCGCTGTTAAAACAAATAGCGTGTTTTTAAGAAACAATATCTATCAAAAGATTGACACTTGTTTATGTCTAGTTTAAATGTGAAATTACATCCAATGACCAACATTGTATTAAATTGTAAAAATATATTCTAAATATACTTTAAAACCACTCAAATTAATAATTTATCACTATTAATTATTTCGATTAAAAAAAGTTGTTTTTAATTATAATTTAGTAATTTTCACTATTCATCAGAATATGAAAGTTATCCGAAAAGTACCAAAATTTCACCTTAGGCTAAATTCGATACTCCGAATCCAAAAATGAAGTTCATTTTGAAATATAAGATTTACAGAATTTTAAAAAGTGGTTGTTACTATTCATAATGGCTAGTTTTAATAATATTTTAATAGCATATCGTTGTTTAGTGAAACTCGGTATTGCGTATTACACACGCTATCGAGGAAGGTCGCGATTGCGTGTAATGCAAGGCAAGTCAAGGATGTGTGTTGTGCAAGCTCCTTTTGGTGTAGCGTACAACACAAGACATTAATAAAATTAAAAAGAATATTTTTTTATAAAATCTTGGGCTGTTACATTCTACCCCCCTTAAAATGAATTTCGCCCTCGAAATTCGTCGGGGTTATAAATGGTTTACTATTCGAAAGTTTCTTTAATAGAAACCCACATCGTAAAAAGGAATATCAAAACTAATCTTTAAAAACAAAAGTATGAAACGTAATGGTTACCCAAATAAACTAATCACTGGGTTTCCACATAGGTGAAAATATGGATATGAAAGAGAAATCTGACCATCATGTTCTGATGGAGAGTGGTAGAGAAGATGGCTATGGAAAAGCCAGTAATCACAAATCCATAAATTTGTGACGATCTAAGGTACCATCTGATTCATCACGTATAAGAGAACTAGGACAACATTTTTGGTTTTCAAGATCATTTCCCTAAAGTTAAAGAATATAAATTAGAATAAATACTTACTTTATTTTGGTACAATCTCACTGTTGTTCGTGCCTTTAACAATTTCCACTTCATCTCTTAAGCAGATCATGTGATAGAATGACGGGTCATTCCATCTGTCTCAAACAAAAGGTTAGAAAAAATTATATACATAAGTCGATCTATAGTGAGATTAATCACATATGGTTCCTAAAATTGGCTTATACGTCATATATTATACTGCTTAATATAATAAAACTAGTTTCTACTAAACATGGACTTCCTGTAGGCTAGTGGTAGGCGATAAAGGCCAGTCGCACTTCGGTTGTGGGTTCGATTCCTACAGCCTTGTCCAAAGCGATGGGCTATCGCCCGTCCTGCAGGTTGTCCTTTTTCTAAAACTACGTTACTATAACATCCCATCAATAATATCGAAAATCTTCTATCCTTAAACAATACTAACTTATGTCCAACATAATCCAGTCTAATCTTTAGGCTTATACATAATACTGCAGTCCACTCTCATAATATAGTGACATCGATTACCAGATATTTAATACTGTCGTTGATCCCCACATATCAAAAGATATGTCTTGTTGGTCACATTCCAAACATTCAAAGTCCTTAATCGTGTATTCTCTTTAATAACATAGTGAAAACATGAGTGCAGTTAAAAGTTAACACTTTCCACATACCAAAATCCTCAAAATTCTATATACTCAAACCATGATATCACTTAGTCCTTATATCAATCATGAGCTCATGAATACTATTAAACATTTTATTTTCTCGTCTTCATTATGCGCATATCATCTTATTTCCAAAAAATATCTCAATCACTTTGAATACCACATCAATAAATATTGCAATACTCAATGATACAACATTATTTTGGAATCCCATTACATAAACACTTAATCATTCCACCACATCGTTGTCATATTCAACATTGCCAATAGTGATCGCATGTGATTTACCTTTGTCCTTTGCCTTCAGTGGTTGCTCATGTTGATCATCACTAACCCTTGGATTAGGGCAATTATTAGCATAATGACCCATTTCCTTGCACTTGAAGCATTGAAGTGTTGGCGGTGCGTTCTCTGCAGTGTTTGATTTATTCACATCATTAGAAACCCTTTTTCCATTACTTCGACACTCAGCTGCTCGATGACCTTCTTTTCCACACTTAAAACATTTTCTAGTCCCTTTAAGACAATCTCCACCATGCTTCTTTCCACACTTTGTGCATAAGGAAACATTCATCTTCTTTTCACCATTATTCTGAGATTTCTCCTTGACCTCCATCTTTCGTTTCTTGTCAAAACCATGAGATTGATATGTAACACCAACTTCCATTTCTACCTTGATAGCACAACGCACAATTTCTTCATAGCTACTGAAGTCTCTTATAGCTAATGCCCTTCGAAGACTTGGTTTTAAGCCACTGAAAAATCGATCAACTTTTCTTTCAGGTTGGATGATAATACCAGAAGCATACCTTGAAAGTCTTGTAAAATTTGCTTCATAGGTACCAACAGATTCATCGTCCCTTTGCTTCAGTTCAAGAAACTCTTTCTCCATCTTTGTTCGAAGAATACGAGGGAAGTACTTACTGAAAAACAAGTTCTTGAACTCGTCGCATTCCATGGACTCAATTTCATCTCTTGGCCTCGTATTCATGATAAGATTCCACCATTGATCAGCTTCACCTTCCAAATGATATACTGCTAAGATGACTTTATCATGATCAGAACATTGAAGAACTGAAAATATCTTTTCAGTAGTACTGATCCATTGTTCAGCCACAAGTGGATCAGAAGACCCACTGAAAGAAGGTGGACGTTGCCTCATGAAGGACTCAATAGAATATTGTTCCCTTCTCTGCTCATTTGGAAGTCCAGAATGATTCATAGCTTGTGTAAGTATAGCAATAAGATTTTGCACTCAATCTCCCATAACATTTGTTTGTTCAGGAGGGCAATCATTGCATTGTCCATTGCATTGATCAACACGGTTCCTTCGGGTTCCAGCCATCGTCTAAAACCCAAAAAGAATATTGTGAGAGGCAAAAATCATGCTAGGGAAAAGAACATAATAAAGGGGGAGTACCTTCAATATCTAACATCTTAGGTTTAATTCTATGATCGTTAGCGTAATTCTAGTACTATAACCTATACAACTACTTAACCTTAGGGACATCCCTAGACATACCTTAGAAATATCTCTAGGGATCTCACTAACGTTTTCGCATCCTAGTTTCCAAAGGTTGACTAAACCTTTCCTCTGATACCAACTGTAGAGACCCGAAGCTATCGTACATGGACATTACATTACTTTTGCGGAATACTTAGTACATAACAAAAACACACACACAAGGATCGTAATAGTTTAGTGTCTTTGGAAACTCGGAATGTAATCTTCTAATCGTGGTGATAGATCTTCAATATCTCCCATAAAGATCTTCTTTTTTTTACCTAAAAACCTTTCTTTATATCCTGGGGAAAATAAAACATAAAAGGGCGAGCTCAAATGCTCAGTAAGGGTAAACAAAAGAAATATCAAACACATCATATACATAAGAACATAGCTTTTGGAAATCATAACCTGCAAAAGAGCTCATAATATCATAACATGGGATAAATCATAGAAGTGAAAATGAGATCCCCATAATCATAACATGAAACTTGAAACTTTGTGGCATGCACACATAATCATGGAAAATCATTTCTTGTTAGTCATGACTCATTGCCAAGACTATCTTAGTGGACAAAGTCCCTTTCTGAACCGAGTTCACTCCTCGTTTCAGTCCTGTATCACTGAACCGAAATAACCTTCCGTTCCAGCCATGTCTATCTCATGAGATATAAAATCTTTACCCAATGCATTGGAGGGAGATATAGGTCCCACCCATCTTATAATGAATCCTTTCTTATGTGTGCCACAAAATCATAAATCATACATCATTGCATAACCCATGTAATAAAAATGGGATTCTTAAACAACATGACATCATAAAACCATTCATATAAGATAAAGGAATTCATAAACATAATTCCATCACAAAATATTCAAATCAATGTAAAAATATGGATAGAAACATAAACCTTTATTATCTTAGATGGAAAATAATTTTGATAAAACACTTGAATTGAATTCTTGAGGAAAATATCCTTTCTTCTTCAAAATAAATTTCTTTTCACAAAACATAATGCAATTTTAAAAAAAAGAGATTTTATTGAAAATATTCATGAAATATTTTGGAGGAAGGTTCATGAAAATAAGGCTTTATAAAACCGTAAAAATCTGTTCGTGCCGTATAAGTTAAAAAAAACATTCTTCGTACTTTTGTCGGAAAAGTTAAAAAGTACCTCGTACGGAAAAACGACAAAAGATTCCTTTAATATTCTTTACTAAAAACTCACCGAAGGGTAAAATTGGATTTAAACCATTGCAAGTGGATCGAAACAATATTACATATTGAGGGAACATGGACGTGGATGATAAAATACACCCCAGGAAATACTTACGAATAAACAATCTCGGATAAAAATGAGATTGTGATATTTCCCTTACCTTAGGTGCGATTTGCTTCGTAAGTGTCTGAACCTCCTGTATAATGATTTAAATAATGTCATTGACTTATTACAGAATCATATTCATTGTTATGATATCATATATGGTTCACTTATGACATTATATTACCCGTTCTTTTGTAAATTCCATGTTAAAGAAGCGTTTTGGGTAAAATCGTTTCATTTATCGTAGGTGTTTTGACTTGTTGTTCTTGACATCATTATTACTTATATCATTATTTACTCACTTACAGAATATAAAATATGATTTATATATCATATATATTCAGTATATATATATATATATATAATAGGTAGATAAATAAAATGAAAAACACCGTTCATGGAGACGGTAGTCCGTACGTACGCATGAACGCTGTTTTCCTTTCCTTATTGTCTTGAAATGGAAATAAGTAGATGACATACATATGTATATATATACATAAATCCAGTAGCTTTATAATGTCATATATTTCATTATTATTTCATATATATACATTATAATCATTCTTAAATGGTTAACATGGAGAATGAATCTCATCGCGTCTTGGAGACGGTAGTCCGTACGTACGCACGAGCGATGATATCATTTCTATAAATATTGAATTGAATTGGAGTGGATTATACAATATATAAGAATCAATATGATGTTGTAATAACTATGTATAGTTATTCTTTACACCATTATACCCATCCATGTAAGGTGGTGGTGGAAAATAGATTTCACCACGGCGTGGAGACGGTATTCCGTACGTACGCACGCGCGGTGATTTCTTTTTCCGTAGGATGGATAGATGGTGAAATAGGGTTGTTTCATAGTTATAATAAAATATCAGTATATGATTGATACTGATGTTATTACTTTATAATGAAACAACCTAAGAAGAAGAAGTGGAAGAAGAAATAAAGATGAAAGAATTGGTAACGGTAATTACCTCTTCTTTGAAGTGTCTCTTTGAAACCTCCTCTTAGGGCACTAAAATTGGTCTTTGAGGAAGACCAGAACCTCTAGGATGTTTCTAGGGAAGTGGAGAGGCTAAATTGGCAGGGGTTGGCCGAGCTTGAGTGCTCAAATTGGTGTGAGGAGGAGGGGGAGGAGGTGTCCTTTTATAGGGGAGGAGAGGGGCACCTTAGGAATATCTCAAAATATTATTTTATATTAAAGTCAAAATCGGTTTATAATGGTTCCAAAGGGTCTTATTTTGAAGCTAAAGTGGGGATGGATCTAAATCCTATCAACCAATAAGATTTAGACAAGTTTAGGGTATTATTTTAACCTTATCAATTAGATTTAACTCTAAGTTAAATAATTTAACTTTTACCGTGTCTTTTTGTTTTCTTTCACTATATGGTTAATACACTTACTATAACATGCCAAACGAACCCCAAATTGTTTATTATGAATATATATATCCTTATATAAGTCATTTGGCCGAACTTTAGATTTTTAGGAATAAAATAACAATTAATAATATAATATTTGATTTAAAAACTATTTTGTGTCAATTTTGACACTATTTGATATATGATTTTTGTGAAAGTCATAACAGAATTAAATGTTCGAACCAAGTTGATTAAATCAACATTAATATATCCTAGTAACCTAGAAAATTAGTGTAATTCATAAAAAATCTCAAATTACATTTATTTTGGTGTTTATAACATCAATTATGTCAATATTTCATTAATAAGATAATTACTGCATCATCGTTGTGTCATAAATAAATTAACTTATTTTATGTCTAAAAATTACAAATAAAATACCATCATGTAGGAAATCTTTTTAGATTTATAATGAATATTTACAATCGAATTTATCTTATGTATAACCCCATATTAAAAATGATTTACTTATTAAACTTTGATTTTAACTATTTTAACCTTTCTTTAAATAAATTAATAATAAATGTCCTAATCTAATCCAAGTGGGCCTAAATGGTCATATTTTATTCCTAAGTTTGTTTTTGGTCGAATTACACTTGTCCAATAGAATTAGGACATGTGTTAGGGTAATATTAATATCATATTTACCCTTAGTTACCCTATTTACTATTAACCGCGGTAAAATAAGTAAAAAGTTACTATTCACCAAAAAATTATTTTCATCTCATTGAACCACATTTTAGTCCTTGATATTAACCGTGTCTCACGGATTTTCGAAATTCCATTCACAGAAGCGGTAAAATTAAGTTTTATGCAAAATTCTATTTTTAACCTACCACTTAGTGGTTTCACTATTCATCAAAAATTGAAAGTTTTCAGAAAAATGACAAAATTTCATCCTAAGCTATATTTCATATTCCGAATTCAAAAATGAAGCCTATTTTACCAAATTCATAACATAGAAGTTGCATTTTATAATTAAATCCCGCTGTTAAAACAAATAGCGTGTTTTTAAGAAACAATATCTATCAAAAGATTGACACTTGTTTATGTCTAGTTTAAATGTGAAATTACATCCAATGACCAACATTGTATTAAATTGTAAAAATATATTCTAAATATACTTTATAACCACTCAAATTAATAATTTATCACTATTAATTATTTCGATTAAAAAAAGTTGTTTTTAATGATAATTTAGTAATTTTCACTATTAATCAGAATATGAAAGTTATCCGAAAAGTACCAAAATTTCACCTTAGGCTAAATTAGATACTCCGAATCCAAAAATGAAGTTCATTTTGAAATATAAGATTTACAGAATTTTAAAAAGTGGTTGTTACTATTCATAACGGCTAGTTTTTATAATATTTTAATAGCATATCGTTGTTTAGTGAAACTCGGTATTGCGTATTACACATGCTATCGAGGAAGGTCGCGATTGCGTGTAATGCAAGGAAAGTCAAGGATGCGTGTTGTGCAAGCTCCTTTTGGTGTAGCGTACAACACAAGACATTAATAAAATTAAAAAGAATATTTTTTTATAAAATCTTGGGCTGTTACAATCTCACATCATCTCCTCGCGAATGTCTACTGGCACCCTTACCCGACCCGAGAAATGAAAGTTCACATCCATGACTTTTGTCCACCTAGGAATAGGGTCCTCTCCTGAAAAACTATCCCACAAGATGAGGCATTCAGAATCTCATACCCACGTCATTCGAACTCGATCCAGAATAGTAGAGGTAACAACTAGAGAATAAAGATAGGTATTCCCCTGTCTGTCATTCAACTCCAAATGCATCTCCTAGAATAAGGCCATCAGCTTCCACTCAATACTGGACTCCTAAACTTCTTGTATATGATTCCTCATGCACAATGCATCAGACACTACGTTGCCTTTCCCAGACATATATGCAAGCTCAATGTCAAAAGACATTAGGTACTCAACCCACCTGCACTGTCTCAAATTCAGATCATGGTGAGTGAAGATGTACTTGAAACTCTTGTAGTCCTTGAAAACCAAAAAATTCTCTCACAGAATAAAATGTCTCCAAAATCTTATGGCATGAACAACAGCTTCCGACTACAGATCGTGCGTCGGGTAATTCCTCTCGTGTTGCCTCATCTATCGAGACCTGTATGCAACGACTCCATTTCCCTGCATAAGCACATCTCTAAGCCCAATACCTGAAGCAACACAATAAACAATATATCTCTTTCCCGGCTCTGCCGATAGTAGTATCGGTGTAGAAATTAACCTCTCATTCATCTCTTGAAGAGATGACTCACAAGAATCTAACCACAAGAACATTGCACCATTATTAGTCAAACTCGTCAGCGGTGCTGCTAAGCGTGAAATGAACTGAATGAGACGTCTGTAGTATCCAAACAGCCCTAGAAATCTCCGCACCTCAAATACATTCTTCGGATTCTCCCAGGAAACGACATCTCTCACTTTCTTTGGGTCTAATGATACTCTTGTCTCTAAAATTACATGACCCACGAAGTGAATCATATCCATCCAAAAGTGGCACTTTGAGAGATTGGAATATAAATGATGCTCCCTCAGTGTATTCAAAATGATATGAATATGTGTGGGATGGTCGTTTAGAGTGTGATAGTACACCAAGATATCGTCCATGAAGACCACCATGAATTAATATTTGTATGGATGGAACACTCGGTTCATTAGTGCCATGAAAACTACAGGAACATTTTTGAGACTGAAAGGCATAACCAAATACTGTTATAGACCATACATGTTCATGAAGGAAATAAGAGGAATATCTGATGGTCTAGCATGCAACTAATGATAACCGGATCTCAAGTCAATCTTTGAGAACACCCAGTCTCCTCGAAGCCGATCAAATATATCATCAATCATAGTTATTCAATATAAGTTCTTGACCATCAACTGGTTCAACTTCGGATAGTCCACACAGAGCCCGAGGGTACGGTCTTCCGTCTTTGCAAACAGGACATGCGACCCCCAAGGAGAAGTATTGGGTTGGATGAAACCTTTTTCTTTCAAATACTCTAACTTCTCCTTAAGCTACTGCTACTTAGGTGTGGCCATCCTATAAGGAGGAATGAAAACTGGAGCCGCTCCTGGCACAAGATCAATAAACGATTCGACACCAAGCTCTGGAGGTAAACCTGAATAGTCCTCTGACTCAAAATCCCTAAAATGATCCACCACTGGGGAAAAGTCCATCTATGAGGGCTTCTAATCATCCAAATAAACAAAATAATTATGGGTTGTAACGCCTACCAACCCATGATGCTCTGGACCCGCTCTGCTCACTTGGACATCCCACTCTCCCTTATGACGAAAAGATCCACCTTCTGGTGATAAACTCACCTTGCAGGGATAATAGTCTATGAATGCCTAGAAGGGACTTTCCAGTCCATTCCGAGACTGAAATCATAGCATGTCATCTCTAGGACATAGAGATCTCAAAGGAAGTGACACCCACCCACCTGAAGAGGGCACTCCTTTCACTGACGTACAACAGATGTTATTGTCCCCAACAGAGTGTCTAGTGTCAAATCATCAGTATAAAGAGAAGATATAGAGCCCAAGGCTCTCCACAACAACGACAAATATAAATCTATGTGTAGAACTAGTTCAAGAAAGAGATGAAGATAAAATCGAGGAATATAGGATCGTACCTCGAACTATAAAGGGGTCAGGATCCTGATCCTGATGGGTCTGCTCCACTGCAAAAGCCTGGCTCGATCTATAGCCCTGTGACCCTACCTGAGTACTCTGAGCTGACCCACCATACTATCGCTAGTAGCCTGGTGACTGACCACCTTGGTCATGACCTCCACATCATCCATAACAGCCGGAAGAACTCCAGTTCCCAGACTAGTGAGAAACCGGTGGAGATGCTCTTGTACATCGAGTCATAGATGAACCCTTGTCACTAGCTATTAGTGAGAAGACCTGAAAAAAAATTCTCAAGGTGTCTCAAATTGCCGCAAGATTGTAACTCCACCGGGTCTCTCTGGCACTGCAGCCTCGTATGCTTGCTTCTCCAGCAGATGTAGCACACCACCTAGCTACCAAAAGATGCGTCCGACCTACTCAGATATCCCCGTGTAGTCTTCCTACAGTGCTTCTAGAAATAATCTGGGGAATAACTAACAAATGATATTGAGCTCCCCTGGCTCACAACTCTGGATTCACTTAGATTCCACTCTGTGAACAGTGCCCAGTTGATGATGGATGTGATTGAAGTCAACCTGAAGATATTCACCTTTGAGCGGATGTCCTGTCTGAGGCCGTCCTCGATCTTCCTTACCATGAGTAACCCATCTCTTCCCAGGAAGGTTGTGAAACTCTTATGCTTTGTTAAACGAGAGGAATACTCCATAAAAAAAGATTTCCCTAGTACAGACTCATATACTCCTAGGCTCGATCGGCCCTCAGGGTCTCCAGATAGAATTAGTCATAGAAGACGCACTAGATCTTCTCCCAACACTTAACATTCTATCATATAGCTTGTGAGATCACATCCCACCACCTCTTGGTGGTGTCCCGAAGCATATAGGTTGCGAGCGTGACCCTCCTCTCTAGAGACATCTCCAGATGCTCATATATCATCAACATGGCTTATAGTCATGAATCTGAAGCCTCAGGTCCTTATTCCCCTGAGAAAGTGGGAGGATTGTACTACTGGGAGACCCGCATCAAATCATCCATCGACGAGGCAGGAGGTGACACTCCCAGAAAGGACTACATCATCCTCAAGAAGCCCTCCTTGAACAGTGCATCAGCACCTTCGTCAGGTACATCAGTTGGTGCCATGGATGCCAGAACTGGAGGATCTGTAGGTAGTCCCTGATCAGCCATTTCCTGTGTCTGATCACCACCTTGCAACTGGCGTGCAACCGGAGGATGTCTCAGTGGCATGACTCTTACAGTTCAAGAACACACCTTAGGTAAAAATATCAAGGATAGAAAACAAGGAGTGTAAGAAGGGATCATGAGGAAGAAAGCACTCTTGTTTTAAAAAGCATGACAACACAGCATGTACATTTTCTACACGACGATTTCCATGAAGTCATTCACATGGGCGTGTACTCTTTCCCGAACTGGTCGTGTAACACCCCTAACACATGACATGTTCTCCAAACACATGGCGCGTACTTGAATCCACTACCCATGCCTAGGTCCTTCCACATTGTTAAGCCACACATCTCTCCCAAGACAAGATGACACGTAGTGTTCGTGGTAGACACCACGTGTACGACCCAAGCTTCACATGGCCCGTGTTGTTAGCGATACGGCCTGACACACGACCTGACACTACAAAGCATTTTCTAGAATGAAAAAACATGTAATTGAAGGGATAACACCGACCTGTGTTGTTTATGACACAACATGGTAACTAGGTCAGACTACCCACCGTGTTTAGACAGCACACAGCTTGTATTAGACACGACTTGGCCAACTTATGTTGTTAGTGACACAGGTAGCATGGGGTCGACACAATACATCGTGTAGGGAAGATACACGACATCTTCACTCTAGATTTTCCCATACTGTTTCTCTCCCCACACGGCTTACAACACAGACAGAGACTACACGGCGTGTACATAGAGTACATGACATGTACTTAAAAAAATAGTTTCTTCCGAAACAGACAAACACATGGTTTGTACATAACATTACACGACATGTATTCTAGGTTTTTTCAAACAGTAACCCTCATAATCTACATCGGAACCCAGAAAACACAGAAATTAGCATTAAAAGTTCCAAATTACGATCAGTGAGGGCCCATACTCCCTGTGAATCAATGTTTGGAATCTTATTCACAATATAACATGAAAAGAAGGCAATGATCCACTAAATTCCAGTCCATGAGGGCCCATAACACCTCAAGAACCAATTTTGGCATTCCTTAAAACAAATATCTACACAAAACTATACCCAATCAAACAAAAAGTATTTCTATCAAGGAATCTATCACAACATCTTGCATATTCTATACAATGTCTATCACAACAACATGAAATCCCTAATGCATCCTAGATGGCAAGGAATGAATTAATGGAATGTGATTTATAACAAGTGCCTATAAGATGAATGAGATGGCATACCCTCATCTCATCAGGATGAGACAAAAATAGAACCTCCATAACAATAGTGGTAACAGAACTAAACATGTGAATCACCCAATGGTGAAATCGAAGTAACTATAAAATTGAAAACCAGAAAAAATTTCAACAATGAGGTAGATTGGATTTTCCATGTATGCAGATTAGCTACACCCGGGTAAAACTTATTACCAAGTACATATTCCTTCCTATCCCTGGCTAAAGGCTCCAAACCGTAAGTCAAGAGAAAATAAATCTTCTAATTCCACTTTGTAATGTCCCAGTTCTAGAATCCACAGAGAGGTGCCCCATACCCGGTTGGTCATATGGCATCAAGTGCATTTCCCCGAAAGCCGGAGGCTGCTGACTAGCAGCGAGGGACATGGGTGTGATAGTGGGTAAACTATGCCCTCATTGGCAGAGTACACAAAAAATACAAACTAAAACATACATGATTAGAAGCAGTAATAATAGTATCCAATAGTAATAGTAGAATACTGAAGGTATAAACTGGAGAAGACATATAAAAGATTATGCATGATACATATGTCTCGGAAAACAGCCAAACAAGTCACAATGCTGGAATACAGCTGTGCTAAACCAAAGTGAAAAAGAAATATGATAAACTCCTCATCATCACAAGACATAGCAAAGTCCAATGCTCTCCATCTCCACAGTATGTCAAGTACATAAAGTAGAAGAGTGTTTTACCATATCTATATTTTCTATAATATTATCTTTTTTGGGCCCAAAAGCATGACCCAAAGAGGGTGTGAGACTAAATCCCAGTAGGTAACCACCCGAAGATCAGTTCCTAATAGTCAGTGAGTATATGGAAGGAAATAGTACAGAAAGTAGTAAATAGGAAAGAACTATGAAGTAAACAATTCACATTTTTAATCATTAAAACACCACACAACAGGAAATAGCTAAATAGATAACACAATAGGTAACCCACTAGGAAGTACCCACAACCTATCCCCTCTGGTCCAACCTATCATGTACATGGAACCCTATAGGGAGGACACATAGTCTCACCCCTCTGGTTCAGCTAAAGTATAGACTGTTTGAGAAATCACTCACCATCAATTTCCCATATAGTCTCATATCATACTAAAGGATCTCTGGGGAAGCACTCAACGTAAATTCCCCCTTGTGGACTGCATCAAGGAACTACATACACTCTGGAGAGGCACACAACATCAATCCCCTTATGGTATCAAATAATATAATTATAAAGACACTCTAGAAAAGTCCTCAATGTCAATTATCCCTGTGGTCTATACACCAGTTTCCCATAGATATGTGTAAGTCAATGAAGTATAACATCGCGTAACGGACCAAGTAAACCTCAAAGACTACTTGTCTATCATTCTACATCATATCAATGTAATAGAACAACAGTCACACCATCCTACCATTCTATGCATTGGAATGTAACAGTAGCATAACAGGAAAATATGACCCAACAGTCAAAACAAGAAAAAACAAGATGGAAATACATCCAATTCAAAACAATTCATCGTATTCATAATCAAAATCATTTAATCAGGCATAACAGCATAGAAGATAAATAATAGGGATTAAACGGTAAACACACAATACCCCGTTCTTGGGTATTGGAAAAAATTTCCCATATAACTCAAAGAATTCCGACAGAAAGGCACAAACCACCTACCTCGGGGTTATGGATACCAATATTCTAGAACCTAGAAGCTTAATGTTTCTTATAATTCCATAGATCTATGAAAATTTCTAAAAATTTCAACCAACAATAACATGTAAAAGAAGAGAAATCAAGAAAATAGGTTCCAGAAAAAGAGAGAACTCACCAATGTGATTCAAATGCAACTGACTGTGTTCGATTCATAGGACGGGTGAAGGGTAATGGGATCTTCAAAGATCAGTGTCTCCTCTAAGATCTAGGACAAATGAGACATAAAATAAGTTCGTTATGGTGATTAGACGTGACCCCAATGCATTTAATGGAAAAAAACAAAATTCACGGGGTGCACCTTTCGAGTACATGGCGTGTACTTGTTGATTCCATACTCCGCATTAGGCAGCCTACTGGTCATCACACATGGTCGTGTGCAAGGCATCTACCCAGCCATCACATGGCTACCTATGGAAAATGAGTACATGAAGTGTACTCATAAAGTACATGGAATGTAATTAAAAAATTTACAGAAACTCTCCTTTTATCATAAACTCCATAAAAAAAAAGAAACACACAAATGAAAAAAAGATTTGGGTTCTTAAAGCATGTAATATAATGACACGTTGTGTTCCATTATCCAGGGAAGACTCTGTTTACGCTGGCAATTTTCCTGTACATAGATTCAACCAGTGTTTCATTGACCATGTACTGATACACTATGTAGTCCACGTATCTGTTTGTGTCTGGTCATGGGGTGGAGTACATTCTGTGTACTCTATCTCACGTCTGTATATCCTCCATGACACACACTAAGCCCACGTAAACACCCACATGATGTTTGAAAATGGTCACACACTTTGTTAGGTCTCCCCCCAGGAGCACATCATGTTATTCTTCATGTAAAACAGAAAAACTGCATCTACTACCACGCCATCCCCAAAAGGCGTGTTCTTCATAATACATGGTTTTTTATCAGGATTTTCTAGAATTGGCGTTCATCACTGTCATGCACTAGTTTCTCCTTTGGCCTTCAATCTAGCCATCTGATCACCTAAAAAATTATGATCTGAGGTCTCCCAACTATAACATCCAAATTTTGGGAGTTCATGATGGTTAAATAGGCACAGAAATCCTTTTTCATGCATCCTCATATAGAATGGTCGAAGAGTTATTTCATCAGAACTGTGTCGATTCTTCTACCTCTACAACCGTCGCACCTCTGTTGAATCATCATGAAGTTGGATCTCCAATTTTGGATTGTTGAATTTTAAAATGGGTGTTCAATGATCATGATTTCATAACACCTTGAAAAACTGGAAAAAAGAGTGGCTAAAAGGGGGAGAAGAAATCCAAAATCATTTTGAGGAATGAACCTCTACTATCATTCATTAGAGTGTTGATCTTCTCCCATTATAAGGATCAAATGGATAAAATCAAAAGATCAAATTCAATCTAGCATGGATTTATTCCCAAAAACAACCTAATAAAACCATCTTGAAAGAATGCATGATCTGCAGGTCATCATGTTTGTGGGTAGATCCGTATTCACCGTTTAATCCAAGAACAAGGAAATGAATAATCAAAATAACACCCCCAACATTAATTCAGATGAATAACGATCAACATGTTATATTATTTGGTGAGGTTTCATCAGAGATGAGGTGTTTCTATTGATCAACATGTCTTCATTCATTGTAGTGAGTTTTAGTCACAAGTGGATCCACTCCAAAGGTCTAAAGGATTCCATGGTGTTTTCTTGTGGTTTGAGCCTAAACCTAGGCTCCTTTCTATTTAAAAGAAAATAATAATTTCTTTATTATGAAAATAATTAAAATAAAATAAATTATTAATTTATTTTACTTCCTTATAAACGTCAAAAAACTAACTCCTAAAATTGACCTGCATCAGTCGATGATAGGCATCGTTAAAGGTAACGTTTCTTCTCTAAACGCAATGACGCCCTTAGGTTTTTGTTAAAAGGACCCATTTATTTTTTTTTTAATTTTTTTGTGAAAATGTCTCAAAAGTACTATTAAGATTATAAATTATTTATAGTATTTATTCTATGAACCCTAGGCCTCGAAATTGCACGCCAACACAAAATCATGGTCTCTTAATAATTTTATATAATATTTAATAATAATACACAAAAAATATTAGTCATTACAATCTCCCCACCATAGGGATTTATGTCCAGGAAACCAAGGAAAACAGGGTACTAAAAATGATGAGGGTACTAGGCATGAATCTGAACATCTTGCTCTTACATGATCTCTTAAATATTCCAATGCATTAACCAGACATGAACCAATGGAATCACTTGACAAAGAAGGATCCTCTACTGTCGATCCTCAATCTCATCTAGGTATTCTACAAAGGATACCCCATCCTCGATGTCCAGATCTCCCCAGTCAATGATGATTCAAAGGTCATGCATGTGCCTCCTCAGCTGTGTCATGTCGAATAAATCACGTACCCAATGAAGCATCGGTGGTATAAAAAGGTGTTATTCAACCTCGCCAACTCTACGCCGTATCTAAAAAGAGCTGATGAACCTCAAATACAACATTACATTATGGCCAAATCTCTCTTACTCTCATCAAGGTGAGACCTGAAGAAAAACATGGTCACCCTCCACAAACTCCATAGGCATCTGGCATATGTCAACATAAAACTATTTCAAGGTCCATGCGTAATTCAACTTCTCCTGGATGATTTTCATGTTCTTGGTGGTAGCTCGCACAAACATTGGATGCATGAGCACTTTCTCTGCAAGGTTTTTCTAATAATGTCGTGACCATTAGAATATCCTCAATAATTCCTCCAACGATTCCATGCCAATGGTGATGTGGTAGCTGTAGTTGTAAGAAACATTTACCATTGGTAGGTGGTCATCAGACCTATGATAAAAGACCATGATACATGCCCGCAATATATCCTCCAAAACCTAAATTTTTCTCTCCATCAGACAATTTTTCTAGGGATGGAACACTATGCTCAAGCATACCTGAGTCCCAAAAGACTAATGCAATCCCTTCCAAAACCAGGATGTAAAACGAGCATCGCGATCTGAGACTCTCATCGAAGGGATTTCATGATGAAAAACTATATCTCTCACATAGAGTCATCCCTATCTTTTTACGGAACTATACTCCATGATAGCTAGGAAGTTTTCCAACATGATGAGTCAGTCAATGATCACCCAGATGGAATCTTTTTTCTTGAGCATCCATGGTATGCCCAGAATATTGTATATAGATTTTCCATCCTACATCATAACTGGAACTTCTTTGGGCTGAGCTAACCCTACCGGAACCTGATGCTCAGCCTTCACCACCTAGAATGTAAGTCATTGAGAAAGGAACTATGATACTCCATTCTTTATAACTATCCACAGGAACCAACACTAGAGATCTTGGTACAATTTTTATACTCTAGGATATAGATCAAAGGTGGGGTGTTTAAAACGCCCTCAAAATCTCATCTCTCAATGCCACTGGACCAACCATGCATCCATTGAAAAGTAATACATTATCCCCACCTTTTGAATATCCATCATGAGATTGTCATGTTGATAACTCGGCATGAATAGTCTCGCATTCTACATCCCCTAGTAGTGGCTTGATTAGTCATCGTAAGGGTAGAGGGGTGAGAAACATTGACTAGATATAAGAGACATCTTTTCCATTAATAAAGGATAACTATGGTGAGGAAAAATGATCTGAAGCCTCACTTAGCAGATGCCAAATCAATCTACTTCTGAGATCATCTGCCATAATGTTCCCCATTCTAAGTGTATAGATGATCTTGAATTCATAATATTTGAGTATCTCTATCCATTTCCTATTCCTAAAATTCAAATCCATTGTTCACAATATGTACATGAGGTTATTATGGATGGAGTAGACAATAAACCATTCTACCATTATGTAGTGTCACCACATATCCAATGAAATGACAACTAGTTCCTATTCAAGATCATGGGTTGTGCATCTCTACTCGTGGAGTATTATCATTTGTGAACCATATGAAATCAATTCTTATAACTCCATTAAGCAATAGGTAAGCCTTATCCCATATGAGTAACAAAAAACTATGTACCCAACACCCTCCACCAGCAATCTCAAGATCGGTGCAGTCGTCAAACTCTGCCTCAACTATTGGAGAGCCTACGAGAACTTCTCCATCCATACAAAAGGCTCCCCTTCTAGGTCAATGCTATCATCAGTGCTGATATACAGGGGGGTTATGGATAAATCTCTAGTAGTATCATTCCATCCAAAGGAATCTCAAATCCTCCATCACACATTGGGGTGGACGTCATGCTAACACTGCCTCAACCTGAGATGGGTGCACAACTACTCCATCAGCTGAGGTAACATATCCCTGTAAGTGTAATTATTGTATCCATAAATAACACTTCGAGAGATTCCATTAAAGTAGGATATCATAGAGTACGTCTAGAACTATTATCTGGTGTCTCATGTGCCACTCCTCTGATGCAGAGTACACAAGGATGTCGTATATGAATACCACTATGAACCGGTCTTAGTATGGCTAGACGATCTAGTTCATATGTACAATGAACATTGTTTGAGAGTATTTCACAATGAAAGGAATCAACAATAACTCATTTTGACTATAGTTTCATTTCAAATCTATCATTGGCATATCATCATCCCATACTCATAATTGGTTGTTACCAAATTGAATGCCAGCCATTGGGAACCAATGTGCCCCACTTACCTGATCAAAGTGGTCATCGATCCACGATAGTGGATACCTGTTCTTTACTATTACCTGATTTAGGCCCTGATGATCCATGCACAACCTCAGACTCCCATCATTCATATTCAAAAACAAAATCGGAACTACCCATGGGGAAACACTGGGTCATACGAAACCCTTACTCTATAAATCCTCCAACTATACCCTCATCTCACAAAGATATGTGGGATCCATATGAAAGGATGGTGAGGATATCTGTGTCATCTTGGGGGTGTTTGGTGATGCAGATGTCGATCTCCCATGAGGGAGTTAATCGTTGAACATGTTTTTGAAATTCATCCTTGTACTCCACCACTACATCTAGGAAATGAAATGTCACAACATCTTAAGCTCTGAGGGTAAGGCTAGCCCACTCATTATTGATCAGCTGGACCATACTATGAATGAGCCCATTCTGGGATGTAAGTGTTTTCTTTTCCCCATAAAAATCTTATTCCATTGCTTCTGATACACCACACTCATCACTTAAAGTATTTAGTATGGGAATGGACCGAAGATAGCCAATCTATACCAAGAATGACGTTGTGAGGCCTCAATGCTACCACCAAGAGGTTCAAACAGAAAATCTCACCTCCACGAGAAATATCACACTGTATGAAAAGATGTTTTTTCATAGAGTCTCTTCTTGTAGGTTTCTCCATGCATAAGGGTAGAGTCAATGGATATACTGGAATCTCAAGGTTTCTCAGAAGAAATTTCTATAGAAAATAATGAATGGTACGTATGTTTATAATTATGGATTCTAATGTAGAAAAGAAATAGATCATATCTCAAATCATACCTGGAGTCCTCAGGTTGTATGCCTAGACACAAGAAGCATTCCCCACCCTATTACCCCAGCTATCTGAGCCTAGGAAGAACCTCCATAGGTTCCTTGTGGGTGTAGATCAATGTATGTTCCACACATGGAGATAACCATGCTCCTCTACCATGTCTGATGCTAGGTTGGCCTTTTTGCTCCACTCTCTACCTCTACCATAGAGGTTCATCCACCGCCATCCTGTCAGTAGCTCGATGGGTTAGACAATCCAAAGAATGATGATCTATACTATTAAATGTGTAGATTAACATCTCCATAGACTATCTGGATCCATCTTGAGATTCTCTGACTGTTGATCCCCTATCATTGGTCCTTCGGTGATGTCTCCCTCTTTCGGATCATGTGCCTGATGTTGGATCCCTGTAGTTGAGGTCTATTTACATGTCTACCTGCTGTTAACTGCCACTTGTTGTCTCTGCTCTTCCAATAATCTCTCAACCAAAAAACCTCACTAAAGAACTTCAGCATAAGCAAAAATTCATAGAGTCACGAAACTAGATTGAATATACCGTATTATAACTCATTTGAAAGTCCATGATCTGATGTACTGATCCATGACAATATCCATTGAGTACCTAGAAAGGTTGGTGAACCATGATGAACAGTCATTCATGACTAAAATTCTCTACTTCTGCTGATGAAGCTTCTGGATATGAACTCCTCTCAATGTAACTAGGGATAACTCCTCCCTAAAGTGTTTCTATAACTCCCTCCACAAAAGAGTCTTCTCATCGTGGGTATGTGTGGTATTTCTAAACCATCATCCCACAAAAAAATAAATATGGATATCTCCTAATATTACCATCTTGTTTTCTGTTGTCCTCACTAGACAGAAAACTCTGGTCATTGCCTCAAGCCAGTCCTCAACTCCCTGAGGTTTGGGCTCACCTCAGAGCATGAGTGGTCTCTATCTGTAGATCACACGGCGTGTGCTCTTCCTTCACTCCTCACCTGCTGTCACTACATGTATAGCGTTCTTCCCAAATTGTGGTGGTAGAGCATGTGCACCGCCTAGATGTAACTCATAGGAAACATGTCCTCGTATCGATGCCTCGTTACTAAGGGGGTAATATTTAAGATTGATCTTCTGAATCCTAGTAGGTATGCATTATGTAAAATCATGTAATGAAATTTGATGTATCATTGTAAAGGAGTATATCTGGATAGATGATATTAATTGACATGGAAACCACAACTCATCCTTATAGGATGAATTTGACTATATTTTTATTTACATACTACCATTGTTTTCTTGTACCGAGTCAAAAAGAACGTTTTCAGAGTCCTAGTGTAGGGATACATCGGTCGCTGTCACCAACACATGGGTCCTTAAACAAAATGATAAGGTCAAAACACATAAAACTATTTCCCCAAACCAATCTCATAGACTCTTGGCCCTAATCCAGAACCGACCACCTCTGATACCACTCTCTCATGAACCGTCCTAGTGGGGCCTGCATCGCAACTCTCCAGGCTCTCCTCCAATAGGCCATGCGCTGGTGGATAGTGCCGAGTAGGCATGTAACTATCATGGGAGGCATTTCCTAAGTACCTGTACACATGAAAACCTCTTCAAGACTAGAAATTCGGAAAAGGAAAAAGCAGTATGGAGAAAATTTCATGCATATGAATATTCTCTTCCAACGTATTAAAATGGTAAGAAAACTGTAGAAAGTTAACTAGGCCTGAATAGAAGCCCAAGAAATGAAAGATTCAGAAAACTACCATGTACAACCTGTAAGCACAAGGGGTACTGGGACTATTGCTCGTAGTTGTAGGAAAAACTTGGCCATAATGGAACACAGAATGATTGGTCCTGTTGTCTTCCACAATAGACTCTATCAAAAGGACACTTGTCTAAATATATCACGACACATGAATGAAAATTCAGTACATGGGTGAGTATAACAATACTGAAAAGGGGGCCATGAAATCCAAAAAACAATAAAAAATGTAAATGTCCAATTAGAACTACAAAATATATGTATATTGAACATATAGAAAGAGAAAAACATTTAGATATACACAAATACCAGACCCATAGTTTAGATTTTAGTCACAACGAATGGATAGACCCGCTATTGATTCAGATCGATGATTCAATGAATCAGTCATCTGGGAGAACCCACTACACAAGTCTGATAACTCTAATGATGTATGTCTGAGATGTACAGGTCATCATGAAAATCCACGAGGGAGGTAGATGTACTGATAGATCTGGAGAGAGAACATATACAATCATTGTAGGAGAAAACACTCTTGATAGGTAAGATATCACAATAAAATGAAGAGGATCATTTCCTAGGACTTCTAAGTTACCATGACTCATTCAAATTCACCTGTCAAGTAGATAATCAAAATTATTTAGGATTGGTCATGTTGATACATGACTTTACCTAGGGTCTACAATGGATATATGATCTCACTATAAGCCTCCCATATGGATACCTAAATCTATCTCACTAAGTCATGTTGAATGGATCATACTTCTATGGATGGAAATAATACCTATACTTTGGTAAAATGAGCAATAGGGTAACTATACATAAAATAAATTATCTAATAAAGTATGGGAATGAGTTTCATGCCATGTACTGAAGAGTACAAGGCATAAAGAAAGGGATGCATATCATTTCATCTGACCCCGGGTACTACCTATGTACAACATCCCATTTTGTAAGGATTTTCATTTAGATATAAGTTATACACATTGTGTAAGAAAACGACACGCCATGTTCCACTATCCAGCGATGAATCATTGTAAACTTGTAATGTTCCCATACACAACTTCAACCTGTGTGTCCCAGACCACGTACTGGTATATGGGGTCAACCACGTATCCAGTCGTGTCCGCTTGTGTGGAGGAGTACATGTTATTTACTCCACCCATGTCCGTGAATCTTCTGAGATACATTCTGAGTCTTCGTAAAGACCCACACACCATGTCACAATGGACACACACCTTGTTACGGATTCCCATCACCCAGAACATATGCCATTATAGGGTGACTCCCATACATAGTGTCCTCATGGGAGCATACCATGTTCTTCACCATGTGTGGCATAGAAACTCTAGCCGCCACCATGCATACCCACATGGTGTGTTCTTCGGAATACACTCATTGTTGATATTAATTTTCTATAATCTGTGTTCATCATTTATGTTCCCCAATTTCTCCTTAGGTCTTTGATCTGGCTTTTCGATCGCCTCGAATCTCATGATTTGAGGTCTCCCTGCTATTCCATCAACATTTCAGAAGGTTTTAGGGGTTTGATCTTCCCCAAAAAGTCTTTTTGATCATCTGTTCCAAGAATAGTTGAAGAACAATTTCCTCTGAACCATGTCTATTCCCCAGCTGCCATCACCGTCACACCTCCATTGATTCGTCACAATGTCATATCTCTAAATTGTGATTGTTGCGTTGTGAAACAGACACACAATGATCTTCTCTTTGTAGCCCTGTCAAGTACGTGAAGAAAGTAGGGTTAAAATGGATTGAATAAATCCATAAGAAATTTATGAAACAAAACACCATAGTAATTCATCACGGTGTTGATCTATGACCATTTGTAAAATAATATAGAGCAATCAAAAACAACATATTAAATCTAGCAAGGATTTATTCCCCACAATAACCAAATAAATCCCTCCCACATGAACAGAAAATCCATGTGTCAACATGTTTGTGGGTTGATCCATGTTGATCAATTAATCCATGAATGAGGAAAAGATTAATCAAAAAACTAACCCTACCACGATTCGGTTGACGAATGATTGTTGTGTCATGTTCATGGGTGAGGATCTGTCAAGTATGAGGTTCCTCGATCGATAGATCTATGGTCATTCGTTGTTGAGTGGTTTATCCATATTTTGATCCTTTCCATTGTTCCATAGGTTTTTAGGGAGTTTCCAAGGGTTATGATCCTAATATAGGGATCATTAATACATAAAAAAATGTTTCTATGTTTTTGGAAACGTATAAAATACTGTTAATTTTTAATTTATTTTACATTCTTGAAAACATCCAAAAACTAACTTCTCCATCTGACAAGATCTGATCGATGTTACGCCTCACCTAATTGGAATTCACTACTCTAAACATAATGGTGACCTCAGGTTTCTGATCTAGGAATATGTATAAATTTTATTTCACTTTTTCAGTAAAATTGGTCATATGTACTATTTATAGTTTAAATTATTTCAAACATTTATTTTGATTAATCCGGGATTCGTTTCCACATGCCATCAAAAATCATAGTCTCTAAATATTTCCATATAATATTTAAATATAATAAATAAAAAATATGAATCCTTACATTTTCCCTACCTGTGGGCTTTACGTCTTGAAAATCCATGGCAATAGGGGGATACTCAAAATGTTGAGGGTACTAGGCATGAATCTGAACCTCCTCACCCCATGTGATATCTTGATGATTCTCATGATGCCACAAGACACACACCAATGGAATCACTCATAGGTGAATGATCATATCTTTTCTATCTACAATCTCCACCGGGTATTCTATAATGGTCTCCCCATCCCTGATTTCGGTCTCACCATAGTTGATGACTTGCAATGGGTCACACACGTAACTCAGCATATGTGACAAGTGAATGCATCATGCACCCAGAGCAACAACGGTGGTAGATATAGGTGGTATTACACCTAAATAACTCTACGCAATATCTGAAAAGGGATGATGAACCTTATAGACAATACGTGTCCACGAAAAAATGTCAGAAACCCATGTCGAGGTGAGACCTGAAATAATGCATGTTCCCCTTCCTCGAAATTTAGTGATCTCCATTGTATGTTTGCATAAAACATCTACCAACACTATGGAGGCTTCATCTTCCCCTACAAGATTTTCACCATCCCGATGGAATCTCACACCAACACTGTACATTTGAGTGCTGACTCTCTGAGGTCAATCTAGGTAAGTTGTGACCGACATGGTTTCCCATATAATTAGTTGAATGGTTCCATTACAATATCATTGGAGTGGTAGCTATTATTGTATAAAAACTCCACCATTGGTAGTTGGTCCTCCCCACTACAACAAATGTATATGTTATCAGTTAGATCCTCATAACTAAATGATATAATGTAAGATTTTTTTTTGTAATTATAGAAAATTATGTTGTCCTTAACAATATTATGGATCAATAAATTCTATACATGAACCAAGAAAACTAACTAAAACTCATGTGTATGGTAGTTCCTTTAATTGAGTCATAAATAATGATACACAGAAGCGCCTATTAAATTTTATTACTATAAGACAACACTAGAATAACTCTAGATACATCATTATTGATTGTTTACTCATTATGTGGTTTTTTGAAAATTAATTAGATTTGAAACCAACCTAGTATTAAGATTAAATAAGACCACTTCACAATGTGATGTTCATAAAAAAATTACACCCTTCTAGTAAGACCAATTATAATAATATAATTGAAAGAAAATTATAGAAACAAATGACGATAATATTTATCCACCATGGGAAGAAATGTATCTAAAACATTATCAAAGGATAGGAAAAAGATATAACTACCTTCCACATCTGTAAATGAAAAGAGATCCACAGCTCAGAAACCATGTTCGCTTGTAAGAAAATCTCCTGGATATAAAATTTACACTTTTAAAACAAAAAATAAAGGTGATGATGAAAGATTGTGTTTTAGTGTAGAAAATGATTAGTGGAATGTTACAATAAGGTTTATGAGTATACAATGATATCATAAGGAATAAGACATTAAGGAGTCCAGATAAGTGTAAAATATATTATTTATGAGATCTATGATTAGAAATAATTTTTTTTTCGGATTGATGGAATTATTGGATACTAAGAGAAAAATAAAAAAATAAAAAAAATAATTTATTATTTTTTCAATCTTGACTATTATCTAACGATATATGGAATTAAGACCAATCTTAAAGAATCATTAGTCTCCCTTCAACATGGAAACAAAATCATTGACTGTCAAAAGTGGATACCTATTTCTCACTATGTTTTTTTATTCCCTATAATATATGCATAATAAAAGGATACCATATATATTATTGGTAAAAATGACTGGAGTGTCGCTAGGATATGTTATTGGATTAATAATAACTTCACATAATGATCGTCAAGCTATACGTTTACATCTTTCAACTCAGCTAGAGCCATACAATAAGGTTGAATAAAAATAGTTTTTGAATCCAAACCCAGTTTTATATCAAAATCAATTACCCTATAAGGAGGGATTCATGAAAAATATTTTTGATGATATTTTCATAGGGTGTTCCACCATAAGAGGATATATCAAAGGAACAATCAGTTGTTCATTAATAATAAATGTACCTATAAAATATCATATAATACATCTAATATTTATGAGGTTAAATTATTATTTACATGATACATAATAATATTCCATAGTATGATATAAATATTATACCATATGGTTGGTAACAAAAATACATCTATGATATAAATGGACGTGATCCTGTAATAATTCCATCATTTCCAAGAAAAAAATTACATGAAAACTAGTCATCTATAAAATAATTGAATCCTATTGATATTAGCACCATTTAACCATAATTGGACACTATAAGATACTCTTAATACAATCTACCATCTTCTCAAGATGAATTTAATATGAAAAAAATACAATGAACCATCTTCAGTAACTACAATAAAAAAATAACAACTTTTATGGGAATATATGGATGAGAGGAGCATATATCAAACAATATATTATAACGAGTCGATGTAATCATAACTGTATCAATAACCATAATGAGTATGTCTATTATATTTATGATCCTGATATGATACCTATACCATGCTAGATTTATATCCATATACAAGACTAAGTGGTCCTTGAAATTTAAATGAGATTGACCTTATATAGCATATAACTACTGCTATTGGGTTCCTCATCCCGATCTACGACCACACCTCTATGAAAAATATGGAAAATCAACTTAAGGGTACCATCACATGGACTTAGATGCTAGTTTCTACCCCAAAACATTTCTTATATCTTACTGGGATAACATCAATCAGAAACCTCATAGATGTCCCATCCACCTACAAGACTGACCCTACATCAGTTTACATGTATAGTCACTATAGTAATTCTTGGGTTTCCCATATTGAAAGCACAAGAGAGGATTGTAAGTTTATGTGAGAATAGATATCCCATAGCATCACCCAATATTCAAAATTTTTCCTCAGGTATGTTCTATAATATTTAATACATATCGTAGGAATAATTACAAATAGAGTCCCAAAAAATTCCACCACAAAAAGAGGGTTGAAACTATACTACATTGTCATATGTTATGATGTTTTCAATGGTAAGGGACATCAAAATTACCTATGAATATGAGGTCAGGTCATATTCTTGACATGGAACCACAAATATAGATTAATACCAATCTCAATCATTATATCATTCTATGCCTCACTACCAGCCAACAATGGATAATGGAAAATCATGTTACCAAAATGTGTCATATACTTAAGAATTGAAAACACACATTTCTAGAGTTCCAGGATATGAATGGCTTGGTCCATTCCAAATTCATTTGAAAACATATAATAAATTTAGAGTTTCTTGAAATCCTTCTATCACAAACACTCATGTATCAGGTCCTTTTCTATCACTCCCACCGCCACCTGGTAGGTTCATATAGTATGAAGACAACTAACTCCACATGACAATCATTAAATGTCTTTATGACTCCATAGAACCCCTCACTAAAATCAATATTACCACTAAAATCATAACATCCACCCACTCTCTAGAATCGTGGAGGATTATATAATGAAATGTTTCCAGTATAATCAACCATCATTGGTCCTACCCAATGATAATAATAACTTCCACAAAAAATATAAAGAAGACACCCCACTGAATTAAAACAACTATGTGAACCATAGGTTCATCCAATAGAAAATGATCAGTTTCATTTTACATTATAATAAAATTTATCATAGAATAATTACCTTATTTATGAGCATTGAACAAGATTATTATTTCTTATCTATGTTTGAGGTAAAATTTCTTATTTATAAATGCAGTTAAAATATGTTTACTGATGAAAATAGGTCGATCCACTTTAAAGGACTCACAATTGTTATTGTTTTCTTTACTATGGTAAAAATTGAGAGAATATATGGGAAGATATTAAATAGGTGCTGAATATTAGGGTTTCTGAATAAAAAATATTGAGGGTGATGAAATTATGTTACTATGAGTTTTATGATTAGGCAATCAAACATGACAAGAATGAAAATGAATCAATAGAAAATAATAATTTTAAAATGTATGTGAAATTGATTGGATATTTTTTTTTAATTTTTTACCATTATTCGTTGATATAAATTAATCTTCTAGGATATGAATAAATATACCTAACCTAATTCATAATATGTACAACATTTGAATTGATGATTCATATAGCTTTTCATCTTTATCAGTTACTCAATCTAAAAATGATAAATTAATTACCACTATATTTTACTTTTCTTTCGAAATCTTTATCCCTTTCTATATCTCTCTCAAGATTGATCAAAATTTCAGTTTTCAATTCAGTTGGTAAAAAATTTTAGAATTATGATTGATCAAGATCAATATTAACTAATTGATGATTTTTTCAATCACATTTACAGTTTAATAATAATTTGAATGTATGGTCTAACTAGAATGATAGCAGAATGATTGATATTTGAATAAGAAACATAATATATTTCCCAAATCATGTTTCGATGCAGATCATAACTATATTAAACATCACAGTTGATATCAACATAGTAATGTTCTGGCAGTTATGGTATAAAAAGAAAATTAAATTAGATTATTCTTATCATTTAGTTAGTTATCCTCTTTGATTCTCACAAGTGATTTCCAATTCCCATTCTAACTTAATTTATTCTACATGTCTTAATTATGTAATTTACATGGTCATTCATCTCATATTACCCTCTCTCACCATTAAATATATTAAAATTTTACTAATCTAAATTTTGGTTACTCCCTGACTCAATCTCAAAGCAACTATTTTATGGTAAAATATATGGCCTCCACCTGTAATGTTTTTCACTATACATTATCATAAGTTGTTACTGAAGTTGTGATCCCAACTGAATGTGATCTCAACACATGGGCCTTATCCACCCAAAAAGAGTAACAATTTTCTGAAACCTTATTATAACAATCTTCAAAACATTCCAATAAACCTATGAGATTAAACTATAGATGAACAACATGATTGATCTCTTTAGATCATAAAATACATCAGTAATGATATATAAGGGGACACACTTAAATTTTTTATATACTTTATATGAGCCATAAATTTATATTTTATTGGATTTGATTAACTTATAATATTCAACCTTTTCTTAAAATTATTCATTCTTGACTAGATATTATGGCTTACATTGGTTCCATGCTCAGTATATGTGAACAACAGTAGCCAATAGATCCCATGTAATGAAATTTTACCATAACAGTACTAGTCTTGTTGGTAAATTTATTTTATTCTTTTCTTGTTTTTTTCAAATATTTTTTGAATACCTACTTATACTAATATTTTTTGTAATACAAATGGATCATTACATGACTAATTTAGTTTCCTCTATAAGTTTCATAATGTGAGAAATAAAGCAGTGTATGATCTTTAGAAAATTCAAACAAGATCATGCATTCATTATTTCTTAGGGTAAATATTTGATTTCTTCAAACCCTAAAGCATGTACATAGTTTCCTTTATAATATTTTATTATATCAGGGCATCAACATAAACTGGTCTCCACCTAAGTTATAGATTTGTTAAGGAATTCAACTAGGATCTATGTGGACACATTCATTCCCGTCAGAAGCTGCAATATTGGTATACCAAAAATTATACCACTAACCTAAATCCTAAAAAGATTAATTGCCAGAAATAAAATTCATTTGTCATTACCAACAATATTCAACATTGGAAGCATAAAAATACATCAAATACATCCGAAGAATAATAATTTTTTTGAATAAAGGAAATTATTATCTCTACTGAAGCTCGACCATCTCCTATGTTGGAATATTCTAGAATAACCTCCTTCATTGTTATGAGACCTCCATCAGCTAGCATCAAACCACTCAATTTAACAAGTCTTTCTCATGTGTGTATTTGGTCCCACACATAGTTATAGGAGATGTAATCATTGGTCCATAAAATCGAATTAATCATTATATCTTTCATACTGTCTCTTCATAATCACACCAATGGATTTCAATGTTCTCTTTAATTTATGTTCACAATATAGTTCAATTCAAGTATTTGAGTCACAGTTTCTAGCCACTGATAAGTCACACATATTCAAGTCAAAATCAAGAACATGAAACTTTTGAATTCAATATATACATGATATTTATTAGTTCACCCTTCATGATAATATTAATTATCTCCACCATCTATAATCAATTCGACTAGATTTTTAGACTGACTATGGATCGATTTCATATTCCATCTTCCTGAATATGAGAAAATGTCCACCACTACAGCTTTTTTACTCCCATAGATTAATGTTTACTTACACGGATCAATTATGTTGAGTTTTTTAAAACATCCAATGAAATCAGTATATTCATATATTAATGACACTATGATCATTAAGTTCATCTTATATAACATCATTAATCATCAGTTTTGATATCAGTGGTGTCTCATTGGGTTAGAAATCATCGTCAATAATTAGAATTCACTTGTGATATCTCAGGTTTGGTTGGTTAAATCTATCTTTTAGGTGATGATTTTTCATATTTTTCAACAATATTGGCTTCATTGATGGCATGGTATGATTTCTGTGGCGGTGTATTAAAATTTTATAGTAGCATGATAACATGAAATTGATCTTTTATTCACATTATAATTGAGGGTGGTCATTGTATGAGATATTTTTAGGTTAAATTCAACTAAGTGATAATGAGTTTTTATTATAGTAGATTCATAAATTTTCTATAACTGTATACATTTGTTCACATAAGTCCATTTGGAATTCAATGGTCATGTGGTCAATTAAGTGACCATGAGAGTACTCTGTGGTCAGCTCCCATTTTGATTCTCTATAACACCCCATGTTTTTATTGACCATTTTTCAAATAAAAAATTTTCCAATTATGTATTGCAATTAACAATGTCAAATAATCCTTTCACATGAAACGAAATTGTCATGTGATACGTGCAACACATAGTTGGCGAACGTTAGACGCAACATCAATGTTTCTACAAAAAATCATTTTATTATTATAATTATAAAATTGACATAATTATAATATATCCCTGAAACATAGTAATATAAATAGTAATAAATAATTTTCAAATATTGTTTATAATTTTCTAATATATATAAAACATATTGATAAAGAGAGATTTGTTTTTTAAAATGTTCTTCTTTGTTTCAAAATAAAATTTTCATGAACACTCATCATTTAATTGTAAAATTAATTTTCGAAATAATTAAAAATTGGATGTAATATAATAAAATTAATTTTTTTATTGATTACATCAAAATTATATTAGGGTAATATTTATTGGGATTTTTATGAGAATTTTCATTTTTCGATGAATAGTGAAAATTATGTTTTTTATTTAAAAGTTACATCTTTTTAATTAATTAATAATTTAAAATCATATTATAAATTTTTGTTATGGAAATATTTGATGAATATACATATATTAATAAAATTTATTTCACTATAATCTATTTCATCATCAAATTGATTAGAAAATTTTATGAATCTTTTGTTCATTTTCTACTTAGAAAACCTGTTATTTCATTCTCTCTATGGGATTAACTTTTATCACAACTGTTATGATTCTGTGATAAGAATTTTTAAAAACAAAAATAAGGAATTGAGTACAATATAATATTTATATTATAATAATACCATGTTGTGTTTACCAAAAAATTTGTAACAATTATTAAAATTAATCGCAACAATTAAGGCCAAATTAATCTAAATTAGAGACTAAACATTAGAATTAAGTGCCCCAATGACCTATTCACTTGTCCAATATCCATTTTATTTACATGGATCTGAAATAAAAAATCAATTATTGAGTGTTTTGGTTTTAAGGACTTTTTTAGTTTTGAAAATGTGTACAACAACCTCATTTCTATAAATTTTATGTGAGTAATATTCCTTCCTTATAAATAGACACCACCTCTCCCACATCCTCACTCTTCTAAGGCCACTTATGTTAGTCCAATACCTACCCAATACTTTTAAATACTTCCATGGATTACATATAGAATACATAACATTTCCATATGGTAATCCAATTAAGACTTTCGCACAAACAAAAAAGGGTTAACTGATCAAGAGTTAACATCTTCTCTCATGTATTTCTTTTATATTATTTCTACACCCCTCCACATTATTTTCTCCATGAATTTATAACTAAATTACTATCCTAAATATACATGTATTTGTTTATGTTATGTATTCTACCTACACTCACACACATCTACATCTAATGGATAACTGACATACTATTTATGTGTACGGCCTACTACTACCACACTAAATGGTGGTCATTTAATTTTACATACCACATCTCATAGGGAACATTATGATGAAAAACATATTTATACATGATATATATGATATTTATTATTTATTGAATTTTTATATTCCTTTTTAAAACATATACATATTTCTATTCATTTGATTTTAATAAAATAATCTCATTTGAGGAACTATGGACTACTGCCCCTTCAATGATATATTATTTATTAAAAAATCACATGGAATGTATTAATAATGGGTTTAGTGAAATTATAAGATAAATATGATCTAATAATTCTACTTGAATGATTATATACATACATATTTCAATTACAATATTTAATTCAATATGACAAAAAATGGAAACAACGTTCTTGTGGACGTATGACCTACTGTCTCCTTGAACGATGAATTACATTTAGTACATATAAACCCTATAGATTAAAATAATAAAAATATAATTAATATAAGTGATATGTATATCATGTTTAAAATTTTTTAATCGCTATATTAAAACAAGGACCAATGATATAAAAAATTAAGACATATGGGAAGAACAAAGATAATATTACCAGAAGTAAAACCATAACATATGATTGTTTACAAAAATGTAACATTATGTCAATATAAGAACATATATGGTATTAAATATAAATATGTATATCATTAAAAATTTAATAAAAAATTTATATTTTCTATATTGGGGGTTTGAATAGGTAGGTCAAGAGTCAAGATACATGGTATGGGGATTTCATCTATCTTTTTATTTTCATGAGATACATGCTATGTTATCTAATCGTTCCTTTTATGTGGTATATTTAATTAACATGATTGTAAAAAATGTTTATATTTCATACATATATTGATATTAAAATATAAATTTTATAAACATTATTTCTTGGGGTTTTTGTTTCCAATGAAACCAAATCGATAAAAAATTTTTTTCTCAAATTTCCTTCTTTGAGACCCAAGTATTACGATTAAGCTAAACTCTATTTCGCGGTATACATAATTACATTTTATATAATGAAGAACATTTATTTCAATATATTTTATCCTTCATGTAATTTATTGTTACAACATGAATTGTATGATCCCATGTAACCAAGTGGTAAGTGTTTATTGAAACAATCTCATCTTTTTTTTGAGATTGTTAATCACTATGCATCTTGGAAGAAATATTAAAATCCATATAACAAGAAAACTCATGATTTTCATTATAATAAATTTATTCTATATATCATCAAGTGTTAGTACCATTTTATTCACTATATGGTATCTATTATAATTTTTTTTGTAAAATCCGATCTTCTAAGTCGTTGGTCGAAAATATTTTATATTTTAATTTTTTTTCCAAATTGTTTTAAATTTATTGATAATATAATCCAAGATCATATTAATTTAAAAATTATTTTAAAATGGCTTTAATGTTTTTTATGATTTACTAAAAATTTATCCAATAAATTTTCAATGAAAATTGTTTTCAATAGTTTTATGTGATAAAAATAATTCATTAAAAGAAGAAAGGATATTTTTATCAAATAATGTTATGAAATGTCTAATAAAAATTATTTACCATCTAAGATAAAATCAGTCTCTATTACTCATGTATTTAGGGGGTAATTTTTCATTGCTTCCATTCATATTATTTCTTTGTATTGATTACGTTTTGATGTCATGATGTTTCCTGAACAATGTTTACATTCACATGTTATATGGTTGTGAGACATGTTGATTTTAATGGTTTATGTTTATGATGAAATGACTATAAATACTTTCACTTTCTATAGGTTATGGTATGATTACATGTTTATAATAACCAATTCCTTTCATTGGTTATGATATTTTTACTAATTAAATTGTGTTGATTGTTTTTATGATTTCATTATGAGGTCAGTGGAACCAATATCTCCCACCAATACATTGGGTAGTTATTTATATTTCAAGAGATAGAGTACGATGGGCCTGGGAATGAACCTTGACTACTAACATGGCCATGCGAGTGATCAATGACTACCAAGATGGTATGATGAGTGATCTCATGCTTCCAAGGTGTCCATGGGAGTGAACCATGTCCACCAAGAAGGTACACAGAGTGAACCTTTACTAACAATATCATCATGGAAGATATTCCTTAAATACTATGGAAATAATAATATATGTTTATATGTCTACCACGGTACTATTTTTCATTGCTAATATGTGATTTCATGGCTTTTTTGTTCATTTCAATAATATTCCTGGCGTACAAACATCCAATCATTATGAAATTAATCATATATATGAAAGTTTATATGGTGGGTATGATCATATCTTACCATTATCATGTTATCATTCCCTTATTATCATGACTATACTTACATGTATCCCTTGATTATAATTACTAAGAAATTGAGCTGGCCCCTTTTTTGTATCCTTCCCCAGGTTATGAAGATATTTATTATTTTTTATGAGTATAAGAAATGATCAATCCAAGAATATTATAGTGGGGGATAATGCACATCATATATATATATATATATATGAGTTTTTATATTTACAAAGAAACATCACTAGTTTGGTCTTCACGCGTTTGATTGTCTTATGTTTTATGTATTCCACAAATGATATGTAATATTAATTACTTCAATATTAGGTCATTTTATTGAAATCAGAGGAAATTTTTAGTCAATATTTTGAAAAACGGATGAGAAAAACATAGTGAGAACCCTAATGAAATAGTTAAGGACATGTATTAGGATGAGTAAACATTTAAAAAAAGGCCCAGGAATCTTGGAAATGGATAGAGTGAGTAGTTTCCTTGAAATAAATCCATATCTAGACACTACAAGTATATGTGGCTTTAGAAGAGACCTACCTATGGGTAAATACACTGAAAATATGTTGCAAGGCTCACACGAGGTAAACTGGGACATGACTATGATATGTGCTACACACCTGGTTTGACACTCCATAGGGATATGATTTCGAAATCAACAAAATCATCACGAAACAGCATGAATGATTTAAATATATGTTTTCTATGAATGACCTTGAATAAACCTATGGTTTCATATTTTAAGGATGGTTTCTTAGATGAGATATCCTATATGTGATTTTTCATGACTTTGTGGTTCATTCTTATGACAACTATTTATTAATTTATGCTTTTGGTATTAGCCAATGGATGGATCCGGAATAAACTGGGTTAATAGTGATTGTGATGGAAAATTTGACAATTATTCTCAAATGAGTCCAAATTCTATGGGAGTTGAAATGAAAAATCATATTTCAATTCACATATTGATATCTCAAAATATGAATCATTGTGGACTTCTAAATGAGAAAACTGGGGAAAAAAATTCTATTGAGTTTTTCATGAAGGAACTCCCACCATATTTTAGAGGGTATCATGATCCAAGTTTTGTTGAATAATTTATCAGTCCTACTAAAAAGATATTCTCAATTATTCAGTGATACAAGCATGAGCATGTCATTCTCTATGTTTATTGGGAAGAAGGTGATGTAGGTTAATGGTGGAATATAATCATGAATATGAGGTAGATAGATGAGATTGAATACATGGATTTGGTCGAGTTTGAGATCTTATTATTAAATAAGGAAATTCCATAGATTATTCATAAATATTTGGGGAATGATTTCCTTGAGTTGTAGTGAAGGGATGAGGAATATGTTGGCACCTATAAGGATAATTTCACAAGACATGGGAGGAACTCTTCAAGAATTATTATCCACAAAAATTAAATTTTATAGGTTCATCATTGGATTAAAAATGAATCTAAAGGGAATTGAGCATAACTGAGGTTAGTATATATGAATAGATTGTTCATTGTGTAATCCCGATTGAATGAAGGATGAAGTCAAATATAAATCATAGTGTTTTGAAATGAATAGGGAGATAGAGTTTAACGGAAAATTAAAACACCATGTAGAAAATAATATGAACATTCCTTAATAATCTATGTGTGGGAAGAAGAATAGATCAGAATCACATTAGGGGTCCAATAACAGTTTTATTCATAGAGGGGAAGGTCATCAGGAATTCAATTACCGAAGTGATGGGAAAAAGTTAGCTAATATTGTGAATGGGGAAGAATCATCACACAATGAACCACAAATGATTAAGTGATGCAAGTATATGGAGAATGAGAATTATTATATCCACTGCCCAAACAAAAGGGTTGGTGATGGTGATCAACGAAGAATCCTCTTAAGGGAAGGGATATAGGGAAATATCATGCAATCACTATTTATTATGCAGGGTGAGATAACGAAATGTGGAATGGAAAACATAACACCCACTTTGGAACTGCAAATGACATATTTGATTCTAGATGTACCCACTTATTCATATCTAATAATTTTTATAAGGGATTTACGATCCCACTAAAACAAATAGATATGTAAATATTAGTGAAAACCACTAATGGTATGATGACATTATCTAAAATATATTATTCCATTATAGTTGAGGTTTTTTGGAATGAGTTCCTACTAATCATTTCATTATATATTTACATGAAGTTTATGTCATCTTAGCTACATATTGGCTTTCTCTACATAAATCCCTAATCAATTATCAAGGAAGAGAAGTTACTTTTGATATTTCTAACCTTCATATGATCATCCATCAATGTGATGATAGGTATGAGCATACTTTGGAGATTACATCCGGTCTATAGGTATTAATTCTAATTCAAAAGGGTGATTATCTCAAATGGTTGGGGAGAAGATCAACATCGATGATATTCCTATTTTTCAGGATTTTATTAATGTATTTCTGGAAGAGATTTCTAGTCTTCCACCAAAACATGAAATTGAATAATAAATATAATTCATACACGGTTCCACAGAACTTTCAAAGTGTCCTTATTTAATTTCTAAGACTAAGTTGTTAGAATTTAAGAAGAAGCCCCAAGAAAACCTTGAAAATGGATTCATTTGGCCCAATGTATCTCCATAGGGTGCACAAGATAATTTTTTTTTAAAAAATTTTGATAAATGAAAATATATCTTGAATATCGACAATTGAATAAGATCACAATCAATAAAAATTATCATCTTACACATTTTGATGACTATTTTAATAAAATTTCTGGAGTTGAGCACTTTTCCAATATTGACCTTCATTTTGGATATAAATAATTGCTAGTCAAGAAATTGGATATACCCATGTTAGAATTCTATACATGGTATAAAATCAATGAATATTTAGTGTTGAATTTTTTTTACTAATTCCCCTTATATATTCATGGATTTAATGAATATACTCTTTAGTGATTACCTTGATATGTTTTTGGTATTATTTATAGATGATATTCATTTGTATTCAAAGAGAAATGAAGAGCATAGAGATCACTTTGAAATTTTACAAAATACCCTATGCGAGAAAAATATATAAGATAGACTCTAAGTGGGAGTATTTTTATGCCAAATATTAATTTTTGGGGGCCATTATATCAAGATATGGTGATGTAGTTGATCTGTCATTGTTGGAGGCTATTGAATACTTTCCTAAAACAACCACGATGAATGAGATCCATAACATTGTGGCATTAGTTGGATATTATTGATGATTTTTTAGAATTTATCGTGACTATATAATTCTCTGACTATGTGATCTCTGAAGGTGGTAAAGTTCCCACAGAATGATGAATGTGAGGAAATGTTCATGGAAATAAAGAAAAGTTTTGTCAGTGCACATGTTCTTACATTACCCTATAGTGGATAAGGGTTTGTAATCTATAGTGATGAATCCTATAATTGATGGATATGTGTTCTTATGCATAGTAACCTAGTTATGGCCCATCCTTCATGAAATTTGATGATTCATGAGAAATATTACCCAACACATGATTTGGATTTAGCAGTGGTAATTTCATCATTAAATATATAGAGGCATTGTAATTATATAGAATAATGTGTTATATATACTGATCATAAAATTATTAAATATATATTAACAAATAAGTAGTTGAACATAAAATAGAGAAAATGGTTAGAAATGAATAAGTATTTTGAATACTTAATACATTACCTACTAGTGAAATAGAAAATGGTGAACGATGCTTTGAGTAGGATGGATCACAGTAGCTTATCCATGATGATAATTACAAAAGATTCGTTATTTTTATATTTTCAAAGGATGAATCTTGAAAACCAAAAGGAATGGGAAAATAATATATTTCTAAAGTGAATGTCCAACCCTTTATCCTTGAGAAGTTTATGGTGGTGAGAAAGGAAGATAAAGAGATGAAAAAGAAAGTCATAAATTTACTCAAATTTAACCTTTATCAGGATGTAATGTTAAGATTTTGGAGCTGTGTATTTGTTATTTCCGTACTACATTTGAAGAAAATTTTATAATTGAAATCACAGAGTTCATCCTTATCTATTCATCCAATAAGTACGAATATGTATAGGGACACAAAATCATACATATAGTGGGATGTCATGAAGCGAGATATCGTAGAGTTTTTTCCTAGATCTGGTTATGCCGACATATTAAGGAAGAAAGGAAAATGTACAAGGGGATATTTCATCCATTACCCATACTAGAATAGAAATGGGAGGACATCACTATGTTTTTTGTTGGAATACCCAAAACAAATAATTGGATTAATTATTTATGTATATTAGTGGATCTCCATGATAAGACAACACACTTCAACGATATTAGATAAAACTTCTCTCTTGGATATATTGTATTGAAATTCATTAATCAAGTTGTACGGTTGCATGGAGTACCACATTCCATTTTATGAGTTTGGGAATTGAGCACCACGTCAATGATTTGGAAAATACATTAGTAAGTTCATGATACAGAATTGAGTTATTTGGTACTTATCTTCCCAAAAATGATGTGTAGTACTACCAAACAGTTCAAACCATGTAGGATGTGTTGAGAAATATTTCTCTAAATGTCATGGGTGGTTGGGACTGATACCTTTATCTTGTTGAGTTTTTAATAAAAATATCATTCAATCAAGAGTTATGATTGGAAACTATTAATCCATTTATGGAAATAAGATTGGATCTCCATCATTATGGGATGAAGTTAGAGAAATAAAGCTATTGGGGCCTGATATCTATAACGGAATGGTCGATAAGGTTAGAACCATTATACTGCATTTCATTGAATCACAATGTCTACTGAAAAATTAGGATGTTAAAAATCATAGTGATCTAGAATTTGATGTTGGTGAGAATGTGTTTGTACAAATATGATCCTATAATAATGATGTGAGATTTTATAAGAAAGTTAAAGAAATTTCTTAGGTATATAAGTCCAATTGATATTCTTAATCATATCAAGATGATTTCCTATCACTTGAAACTTTCTCCAAATATATCACAAGTCGATGATTGGATCCATGTATCTCTCGTGAAAAATTACATATGTAACCCTTCACGAGTAATGAATTTAGTGGTCATACCATTGGAGAATGATATATCTTATGATAAAAACTAATTGAAATTATAGACCAATTAGATAATGTTATGTGAAATAAGGAAACTCACCAGGTAATTTTTTGGGGAATCACCAGTTAGAGAAAGATATTTCAAAAAATTAGGAAATGATGATGTATATGTATCCTCATTTTTTACCTATGTGACACATTTCGAGGGGTAAATTCATATTAATGGTGTAGAATGTAACCCCTGAGTTTATATGGACATTTTTTCTTAATAAAATAAATTTTAATTGTTTTATTGAAATACACTAAGATAAACATTCTATTCACATGGAACCAAAACGTCATATTTTACACACCACACCAACATGGAATATGATACATTCTACACTAAGTTGGTGTACATTACACACAATACTGATGTTTCTATGAAACATCATTTTATTGTATTAATTACTAAAATGATATAATTATGACATAGCCATTGAACATAGTAATATGAAAAATAGTAAATAATTTCCAAATATTCTTAACAATTGTTTTATGTTGATAAAATATATTGATAATGAAATATATGATTTTTGGTAATGTCCTCTTATGTTTTAAAATTTCGTTTTCTTGAATGAATTGATTTTAATAATAAAATTAATTAAAACACATTTAACAATTTATTATTATAAAATAAACATCATTTTTTAAATCATAATGTTTCAATTATATTATGGTGAATTTTTGGGATTTTTTTCAAAAACAACATTTTGGATGAATATTGAGAAATTCAGCTTTTTATGAAAAAACAACCTATTTGCTTAATTAATTATAAATTTCAATAGGTACAAATTTTTTTAAGATAAAATTAGATAAATAATAAATATATTAATCCAATTTAATTAAATAGAGTCAATTTTACTTTCAAATTTAATATACAACCATAACAATCATTTCAACATTTATCTATTTTAAACCACATTATTTCGTCTCATTTGTGGGATTAGCATTAATCTTAATTTTTCTTCTTATGTTATTTTAATTTATAAAAATGCAAAAAAACCATTATATTATATATAATATTTATATTCTAATAACACCAAGTTAATTTTTGACCAAAATGTATGTAAATGTGACTAAAATTAATAATAACAATTAATGACAAATTAACCATATTTGTGGACTAAACCTTATTATTAATGGCCCAAATGATCTATCCACCTTTCCAATACCCATTGTATGACCATAGATTGGACATAAAACATCCATTATTGAGATTTTTTGGGTTTTTATGAAAATTTTTGGGTAAGAATATGTGGACACCTAACTTGTTTCTAAACATTTTACGTGAGTTCCTTTCCTTCCCCACAAAAGCCACCATCTCTCCCACTTCCTCACACCTATCAAACCTATTGAGATCGAATAAGACCATAAAAATACACATTAAAAAAATTCATATATCACACATATAATCCTTACCTTGAATCGAAGTCAATCCCTAGAATCATTTTTGCACAAACCCAAATGAGTTACCCGATTAGGAGGAAACACCTTCTCTAAAATCATTTCTTTTTTTTAGTTTCTATATACACCCAATACAATTTATTTCAAACAATATTATAAAAAAATACCATTATAGTAAATATAATAGTATTTTTTATTATAATTATTAATCCTAAATTTACACAATCCTCTAACTAATAGATATTGAACCTATTGTTTATCTGTACGGAGAACTACTACCTCATTGAACAATGATCGTTCAAATGTACAAAATTTTACTCATGGTGGCTATTATGATGGGAAATAAATAATATATTTGTTATATATGTTATTTTTATGTTTCTAATATTATTTATAACTTTTTATAACACATAACTTTTAAATTCCATTTACTTTTAATAAGATTACATTATTTGAGAAAGTGTGGACTACGACCCCCTTAAAGAGATGTGATTAATTCAGATCCCACATTGAGGGTATTAAAAATAATATTAGTGAAAATATATGATATATATGATATAATAATTTTATTTTAATAATGATATATATATAATTTCATTTATATACTTTCTTTCAATATGACAATAAAAACGGAAACAACGTTCATGTGTACATCTGACTTCGCGTATACATGAACAATTAATTCCATTTCATAATTTTATTTTATATATTCTATAATAATATAAATATTATTACTATACATGAAATTTAAATAATGGTTAACATTCTTTAATAATGATATATGTATAAAGACAAACTATAAGACAAATTAAAAAACATGTGATGAACAAAGGGAATATTTCCCAAAGTGAAACATTGATATGGGATCATTAACAAGTGGGTAATATAGTGTAATAATACGAACATGTATGGTATTATATAAAATTATATAGATAATTATATGATTTATAACAAACTTAAATTTATTGAATATGTTGTTTGAATGAGTACAACTAGAGTCAATATACAAAGTAAGAAGATTTTTATCACCTTTTATTTTCATGAGATACATGCTATGATTTCCACTCGTTAATTTTTTGGGGCATGTATTTACCATGATTTTTCAACATGAATATTGTAATTAAATATATGGGTATTAACATATCTATTTTATAAAATTATTTTCATGGGTTTTATGTTTCAAAAGATACCAAATCTGTAAAAACAATTTGTCTAAAATTTCCTTCTTTGAGAATAATGTTTTATTATGAAACTAAACCCTTTTTGAGGTGTATATACATCCATGTAATATCATGATACTAATTATATTCTTTATATTTCAATCTTAATATAAATTTCTTTTAATATGGGAAATGTATGGTCCCATGTAACCATGTGGTAAGAGTCTTTTGTTACCATCTCATTGCATTTTGAGATGGTTAAAGACTCTGCATATTTGGAGAATTATTATGATCCTTACCTCATGAAAATAAATTTGATTTCATATCCTAAATTTATTCCAAATATCCACAAGTTTATGTACCATTTTCACTCATTGGTTCTTATGATAAGATATGTAAGTGAAATATTTCCATCTATCCCTTTGGTCATAAATCTTTTTTTAAATAACCATGCTTTCGAAAATGTTTTCAAACATGTTATCAAAATATCCTTGAATATCATTTTTAGGGAAAAAGTATTTCAATTTTTTTATTCTTTTCAATGAATCTTTTATTTGTTTTCAGATCTATTTTATAATGAAAGTATTTTCAAAATATTTTATGTTATAATAATAATTCATTCAAACAAGAAATGAAATTTTCCACAAAAAAATGTTTTCAAATGGCCATTAAAAATTATTTCCCATATATGATAACAACCATTGTTATTACTCTTCCTTTATAAGGAATTTATTCAATATTTTATTTCATACTATTTACCCGAATAGATTATGTGGTTATGGCACGATGTTTATGGAACCCATTTCACATTGATGGGTAATATGGTTTGGAAACCCTCTTCATTATCACATGTTATGGTTATGATGAAATGATTCTAAAACCTATCTATTTTAGAATGTTATGACATGATTACAAGTCTATAATAACCATTTATTAATGGGTTATGATATGATTATTTGTGATCTCATGGATGATTTATGTGTGATTTAATTATGATATGGGTGGGAACTATATCTCTCTCAAAATCATTAGGTAATGATTTTTGTCACATGTGATACACTACGATGGTCTAGTGAATCAACGTTGAATAATAAGGACATCAGTGTGAACCCTGACTACCAATAAGGTAAGAGTAGTGAAACCATGCTATCAAGATGACCATGGGAGTGAACTAATGTCAAACAAGATGGTAATGGGAGTGAACCTACAGTACCAAGATGGTCTTGAAAGCGATTCCATTGATAATATAGGAATCTTATTATAGGCCTATGTATCTACAAAAATACCATGACTCATTACTAGGTTAGGGATTCATGGCTTACGTTCATTATTGACAAATTATTAATGAATTATGGACATCAACGATTTATTCCATGATTCTTCTTAATTATCATTGATATACAATATATGATCTTCTGTTATCATAACCAAGTTTTCATACCCTTATTATCGTCATTATGATTACATGTCTCCCATGTTTACCCTTACTAAAAATTTGAGATCGCCCCATTTTATGTTTCATTCCCTCAGTAAAAACTATTTGTTTTATGATTTATATTTCAATGAAATGTGCTAGCCAAGAAGAACCTTTTGTGGGACAATGTTATTTATTTATGTACAATTGTTTACATTTCAATGATTCCAAAGGAACTAGACAAGTACAGTCTTTAATTGTATATTTGTGTGATTTTATTGTATTATTATAATGTTATGTAATGTTAATGTATGTCAAGACTGGGATGTAATATTCTCTCCTTACAGAACATCAATTATCCAATTATGTTCTTTTTTATTCCCTTCATTAAATCACATAGGTGATCATGATTTGAAGAAGTATTAGGTGAATATTTGAAGGTGTAGTCACATAAGAGGATTTCTATATTATGGTTGTGGTCACTTATTCAGAGCCCCTCATGGAATGCATTAAGAACAATCCTCATTTCATGTAGTATGATGGATTTCAGAAGCTAAGTGACTTTGGTAACCCCTGGAACAGTTTTCCCACAAGTTTTATAGGACATTGAAATTCATAATTTCATTAAAAACATTCAGATTTAAATTTAAAAACATTCAATAATATATAATGTTTAATTAAAAAAATGAATAATATTAATTAATTATAAAAAATATATTAAATAAATAAAACATATGAATCAATGAAATAAATAGTTCATAGAAATAAATAAATGAAAAATCATGAAAATGGTGTCTATATAAATATTTAAGAACACCAACTAAAAATAGTTCAATAATTAAACACAAAATAAGAGACTTATATAAATAATATATAATGATTATACGATATTATCATCAAATCACATAGAATTCACGAATTTCCCATGATCCTCAAATTTCAACCTTTAAATATTAAATAAAAATGGGAATAGGATATGGAAAAATGTCTAAAAATTATATATATGAAACTCCAACACACATAAATGATCTTCTTTCTGAAAAAACATTCCACACATTTTCATTATTTCTAAAATATAATTGAATATTTTAACAATCATGTAAAGAAATTGTGTAAACCATTATTTAGAGAGTAATAACTTTATGATGTTTATCAAGATATTATGTGAATTTATCAAAAAAACTCATACATAAATTTAAATAAAAAAATGAAATCAAGGGAAATTTTTTGATTGATATTGATAATTCAACTACCTATATGATTTAATTCACTACACCACATCAATTTTGATTAATTGTAAAACTATAAGGTAAATTTTTAGTTATATTCAAGTTGATATGAAAAAGTAACTAGTGGAACATTCTCATTTCACTCCCTATTAGGTTACAAAACTAAATGATAATCATTTCACAGAATTTATATTACACAATTTTTTTTTAAAATTCAACTGTCCCCTTGTGCATGTTGGTTAAATATTCGCTCAATGTAATAAAATGATATTTGAAAAAAAAATAACTTTATTAATTATTTCATAGCCAAAGGTTTGTTCTTAACATCAACCAAGGATCATATTGATTTTGGATTTGCAATTATTTAAGAAACACATTCATTTCACATTAACATATATTCTTAATGGGATCACAATATTCCATATTATCTATATTCTATTGATATATATTTCCCCTGATTGAGTTGGTTTCATTAGTTGTTTTATTTTTATAATGGTGAGACTATTATGATGGAGTACAAATATCTATTCCCCTAATGATAAAATCATAATTAATTATTGATGTATCCAATCTTACTCACTTTATAATCTCCAAAATAGAAAAATGATAAAAAATATAATGTAATGTTACTCTATAATAATACACCCCAATGACATTAGAATCAATAAAAACTTCAGTGGAGAGCATGTTTTTATACACTAGGTAAGAAAAAATCTAGGTTTACATAAAAGTCAAGGGTATAGTTTTTTAAAATATACTATCATGCGTTGTAAATGAATTAAGGTATTTTTTAATGTATATATTAATTTATCACTACTTTGAACTGAGAAAGACCCCACTATCCTACAATTTTAAACCAACATATTCCCCAATAGTGTATTTTAATGTGGGAGTGAGTTAAATTCAATTTGGATTGAAAATTAAATGGATAAAATATTTTTTAATGTGTTACAAAAAGTTATTCAATTAATTTTTATTCATTTAATTAATTTCATCTAATTTTATTTAATATTTCATTATTTTTTATATTTTTAAATATAACAGAAATTTCAATTTTTATTATAAATATACATTATATCAAATGGTGTACAAAAAATTTGAATGAAATGTATTTTTTATGATTGAAATAATAATTCAGAATAGAAAACCACATAATTTTCATCTTCTAAAAATTATACAATTTTATACCTACACAAGAAAATAGATTATTAAATTTCAAAATTCATTAACATCACTCACACTAACATGAATAAATAATATTCATAAAAAAAATTATATGTTTGGGTGAAACTTCCAAGAATATAGATTCCTCTAAAATTTATGTTCATTTAATATAATTTAATTTAATATACTAAGGATAAGTTACCTCTTTGTTCAATTATTTTTCAGATAAGTATAATAAAATACTCATTAAAATCTCGAATTCAATGTTTAAGAAATGATTTTAAAAAAATATTGAATAATGGAGGTTCTATCTAGATTCTATTATAGTGTTCCATGTCATTCCAGTTGATTAAATTTCATTTTTTAGTGTTTGGAGCAGTTTGGGGATCATCTGGTAGTTTCTTATGAAGGCTAATGGTGCGAAAGAGCTATGGTATAAAATTCATGATGTGTGTTGTTTCAAAGACGTCTAAAGGTGGTTCGTAACTTTTGATGTCGATCTGTTCATGATTTGTATATAGTTATGAAGGATTCTATATATTACATTTTGTGCATGGAAAAATTTTAACATTTATTAAATAATGTCAAAATATGACAATATTTTTGAAAAAATTTGGGAAACTTGAAAAAATTGAGGTTTACACGCCGTGTAATTATAAAATGATGTGAAACCGACATGACTCAAGGATTTAATTCATTTTCTCAACTAAAAATTCATTCATTTAGACATTACTTCTTTTATCATCTTCTTTAAGATCACATTTAACCTTAGTATAATCATATTTTCCCCTTCCTCCCTCATCAATTTATTGGATGTGGTGGATCATTTTAACGATTGGTGGTTAGGCCTTCTATCTGCATGGTTAGTTTTCTCAAATATTTATCTTGGGGATTCACTGCAATATTTTTTTTGTTATGGTTGTGTGTTTGTTTGTTTTTTATGATATTTTTGTTCGGTGGAGGTTTATCCACGGGTGTTTCTTGTGGCTGTGGTATTCCATTGTTCTTCTTCACCCAATAGTTCACAATGAATATGATATAGTTCTTCGAGGAATGGAATCATTCAATTTTTTATTATGTTTCATGATGGATGTGTTTGTGTTAGGTTATATATTGGATTTTGTTGTACTATATTATCCAAATATTAATAATTTATTTAATTGAACTTGAATTAGGAAAGGGGAATTAATCATATTCTTCTAAGAGGTTGATATGATTTTGATATTCTTATTCTATAGGTTTGATACCGTAATAAAACTTTTGGCACTAAGGGGTCATTTTTTCAATGGTTGAAATGTTTTTATTGATGTGTCTTTCTTGATTGATGTGATACCAACCTAAAATGTATAATTTACTAATCTATTATATTTTCCATATGATATGGTTTTCATTGGGTTATGGATTGTTTGATAACACCCCTATATTAACATAGAATATGAAAATAGTCCCTTTTGAATATATTTAACGGCACTTTAATGTGTTTTTTTTTGCTTCTAGAATGGGGATTTGTGATTATAATATGATGTGGTTATTATATTTTAATGTCTATGTTGGGGGGGAGTTGATGTATTTATTTTCTTTGGGACTCTGAGTTGGTTGTTGTTTTTTATGTTTTTAGGGTTGTGAAAGGTAAAACTATGACCATTCTTTTAGGTTGATGACGCAATGATTGTTTTGATATACATTTAGCATCGATGAAGTTATATATCAATGGGGATAATAATTTTCTTGTTATGTATGGTTTCTTCACGCCAAGTGAACAGGTAGATATGGAATAACTGCTTTAATAATGATTGAAATTGGTGGGCATTGGCCTGGTTAAAATGATGGAAATTATAAATGGTCACATAATTGATAGTTGTTTTCATTACACATGGATGATTCTTAATTATGATTCAAATTGGTTAGAAAATTATAATTTATTAGTGGTGTGTTGTGCACTGTAGTTTTTTTGGTGTTATGTATTTAGAGGTGATATTGAATGTGAGGATGTTTTGACTGTGATTGTTTTTATTTTTTATCCTGGATATTACGATTTTTTTGTTTATATATATATTCAATTATATACAATTTGGAATTTCTATACACTCCTTAACTATAACAAGAACAATGTGTTGAAACCCACATGGTCATGGGGGTTTGGGGATTGAGGGGGGGCTTGATATTCATTGAGAGGGATGGGTGGATGGGTACCCATTCCTTCCCACTCCCTATTCCAAACGAGGTAGGTATTTCGTTAGATATGATGGTCTAAGGTATATTACTGCATTAGATTGTGGTTGTTATAGCACAACTATCTTCCGGTGAGATGTGACATATCTATGGTATTTGAGGTCATGATGAGATGGGATAGGGAGGTTTATGGTGAGTGTTGTGCATGGTAGTGAGAGGGAACAAGTTTTAGATCCATCATGTTTTTGATACCCAACTGGTCTAGTTATTGTTGCGAATGTATAATGAATGAGGTACTTTCAGGTGTGAAGTGATGTGGTCATGCTTTTGGGGTGATGAGGCTAGGTGTCAATGGGAGTAATGTGTTGTGACTCTACTATTGGGGATGTGTGGTATTGAAAAGAGTTATAAGTTATATTAGGTTGTGAGATTAGTATTCCAGAATGAAATTAGTATGGGGTTTCATTTATTGATATGCATCTTATTTTGTTTCTATACATGTCTTCCATTATTTGGATAGCATAAATTGGTGAGGTTTGGATTTTCATAGTATATATTTGAATGTTTTATTTGAATCATTTATTTCACACGACCCCATTATTAGGCTTTTTAACATGTCCTAGAGAGACGTTGGGTTTCATACTATTTATACGTGTTTTCTCACTATATGATTATAAACAGATTTTAATTTTTTTTCAGTTGATTACATAGATAATGTGCGCCATTACATGGTTGTATCATTGGACTGCTTCTATCCCATTGCATTATCAATGATTATTTGTAATTACTTTAAATAATATTATCTATACCATTTTAAATTATACATTCATTGTCAAAAGGTTTTTGGATTATATTAATATTATTTAATGATATTTCTCATGGTAGATTCATATTATCTCCTAATTCTTTTTATATTATTAACAGAAATTCCTCCAATACATTCTAGTTTCATTCAAACAGTTCTTGTAACCCTCCAATGTCCTACACTAAGAGTGACTTCGGGGCATATCCCCCCTCATTGGGTAACATCTGGTTGAAATAGTTCATGATAGAGTGGTAATAGAGGTGATGGTTTAGATATAACCATCATGATTGATTTATGAATTGTTTTGATCACATTGGTTTGTATGTGAAAAACACTAGTTGACCTTAAAACATGTAATTTTTAAGGTATACTAGATAGGGAATTATATATTAGGCCACCCATAATTCAATTCACAGACTCGTATAATATTGAATGAAAAAGGGTAGTGGACGTATTTGTAGGGTAAATACATTGGAGAGCTACATGAATCATGATAAATTTTGATCTTATTTATATTGGGTTTCTTTGGTGAGGTTAAAATGATTAAATTAAATTAATATGAATCAAAATGCAATTGCATTCTTCTAGGAATAGGAAAATTCTTTTTCCCTTTTAGATATAACTAATTTTTATTGTCCATCTGTTTCTCAAGTAGTTGAGATTCAGTAGAATGGTACAGTTTATTTCTATACGGTTGATCTTACAATAGATGATGTGTCCATTCAGAGGTTCTTCCACACATTTATATGGTAGTATTTAGGGTACTATGATGGTATTGATTCATATGTGAACATAGAGATATCATTGGTGGAGCTCGAGATCCCATTATGTTTGTTTTTGTCCTCAAGGGAGTACATGGTCTCTTTATAAATCATTCATATATGTTAATATGTGTGTTAGTAACTGGAGATATATCTAAGAGAGCATAAGGATTCATATTTCTTATGGGTCGACGTTCTAAAATAATTCTGTGAAAAGATAATTTCATACACCCAGATTGTAGTGAGTATATAAGAGCATCATTGGCTTGATTATGGGAGAAGTTCATCGAGGAAGTAGAGATTCATGTTTATGTTCAATCTTCTTTTATCCATATATATCATTCCATAAGAAGAGTCTCATGGAAGGAGTCTTGAGGAGGCACTCTATAATTCAATCCAGTATGAAGATAAATCGTCTGAATTACTATTGTATCTAGAGGTTAAAAAGATGGTGGAGTTGATTGAGTTAATGCACCAACACGGTGGTTATCCATGAAATTCAAACTAGTATGGTTCATCATGGTGTAGAGTTATTAGTGTTATATATCTGGATTAATGATCTTTGAGGTTTCGACCAGTGGGGAGTCGGCCTCTTCAGTTTCCCTTTTAACCTTCTAGGGAAGTGTTTTCCATTATTTTCGTTTATATATCAGGACATTGTGTTTTTGTTTTAGGGTTCATGGACCATGGTAGAACGATATGCCATTTTTCCTTGAAGATCTATCTGGTAGAGATAGATTGGTTTATCACCAGACATACTGAAAGTTTCTAGTTATATTATTTAGGTAGTAGGGGAAGTAGGGTTTTGTACTACCAACATGAGAAGCTTTAGTAGATTCCAGACCCCAATAGTTTCCAATGATTTGGGACCTCAAACCATGATTCGTTATGAATGGTTTCATCAAAAGATAGGTATGGTAGGTGGAAATTTATAAATTTTCACATTAGTGGTAGTAGTTCTATTGACGATAGAGTTTGGAAAAGGTTCTATTTGTTTTATTAGTACACTTTTTTTGCCTTAATTGATTCAATATCTTCAAAATCATTTGTTTCACCAATTATAGTTTTTAATTTATGATTAGACACAAAGAGGCTTTCCATTCCCCTATTTTTATAGATAGAGTCCGTACGAACATGTTTTATTTTTTTTCATGATGTGTATGATGATGATGGGGCCAAATCAGTCTCCTTGCAGTGTTCTATTTCTATTGATGTAGCCAAACGATGTCATCCTAGGCATTGATTATTTATATTTTGGGATGGTTGTAATTGACTATTTTTATTGTATAGTCTTTTTCATATATGTGGTTGGTTAGTTTGTGGTTTTTGTTTTCATTTAAGGTTTCCACATAGGATGTATTTGTGTCAATTACCTTCATTATTTATTAGACTAGTTTACTATGTAATCAGTAGAGGATGGAATGGAAGAGGTTCCCAAGGTCATAGGGGAATTTCTTGATGATTTCTCAAAGTAGTTGTGATGTTTACTCTATAACATGATATTGAGTTCAAGATATATATATATATAGAATATATTTTTTATTTAGATGTATCCTTAGTAGATGGAACCATCATTGTAATGGGATTTGAGGAAGACGATTTATGATTTGAGGATCAAGATAGATGATTTTAATTAGAGTGGTTTTGTCTATCCCAGTGTGTCACTATGGGGTTCTCTAATGTTTTTAGAAAATATAGAGGATGGTATTTAAAGGATGTGTATAGAATAATAGAGGATTAATTATTAGATATTCCGGAGTCATTACCCTCATCTAAGGATGGATGATTTTTAGACTAGCAAAGAGGACTGAGTAGATTTTATTATATCAATCAGAAGTCCATATATCACTTACAGAGGATAAAGGGTAGGGATATCCACTAGATTACATTTACATGAAGGTATTTATACATCGTGTTTTTAAACACGCAATTCAATGTTCTAAAGGCACAAGCCATGTTCATGGGTCTTATGAACTAAATGTTTTGTGTGTTCCAAGAATGGTTAAATATTGTATTCATTAGTGATATCATGATATACACAATGATAGAATAGGATAATGTTGATCCCCTTATGACATTATTTCATGTTCATCAATGCCAGAATCTATTTTTAATGACTTCCTTTATTCTGTTTTTAACCTAAGAGGTGCATTTCCTCAGTCATGAGCTCTCTTTGAAGGGGTGGCAGTGAAGTTGTTGAATGTTGTAGCAATTTTTTCATAGGTATAACCTAAGAACAATATTGAGTTTAATTTTCCTTTTAGTCTATTTAGATCTTATGGGAGGGTTGTTCCTAATTTCTCTCAATTTTGAAGACCCTTTGACAGAATTGTCTGTGAAGGACCATGATTATGTGTGGAATGATTAGTTCCTCCCATAGTTCATTTACGTGAAGTGGAAGCGGTTTAGTTCTCCTGTGATTCAATTACATGAGTATTGGGGTGATGTTTGAGGTGTTTTGTGAATATTCCCATTTAAAATTTGGATTCATGTTGACAAAAAGAGGGAAGTGATATCATATATGTGAAGGACGTTATATCCTCATGAGCATAACTATGACAACCATGATCTAGAGCCGACATCATTTTTTGTCCATAATTTATTATAGAATTACCTCATTGGGGTACACTTTCTAGCATTCACAGATCATTCAGGCATGAAGTATAAATTTTATTACCACGATATTAATTAATGGTAAAATATATGTATAATGTTTCTTTAGGATTATGATCATGAGATCTTCAACCCCATTGTAAAGAGATATTATTATGATAAATAGTTGAATAAGAAGTTAGGGAAGGGTTTTGTTAATGAAAATATGGATTCTTGGACTATAATGAAATATTTGGAATCATTGCATATAGATGAAAGTGTGGATGGGGGTAGATAAATTTTTTTCTAGATGACAGTGAACATTATTTGATTATATAGGTGTATGACTCTCAATGGGGAGAATCAGAGGTATTGGTGTTCCACGGTCATGTTTTCTATTGTGATGCTTAAGATGGATTGTTGTAGGATTGATAGAACAAGATTTTGTTTCATGGGAGGTTGTTTTATTCATGTAGGGATGTGTGAGGGAGGTCATTGTAATATTTATAACTCATCTCTGTATGTACACCCATGAATATTAAAAATTCTATATGTATTTGGAATTATATTTTGGTTGCTCGAGATAAAACTGGAAGTGGTCATGTTTTTCGGGGTGCGTTTGGTATGTCACTAGATAAAGGCCAAGTATCTTGCTCATGGAGGTTTTTTCTTCCGTTGGATATTTCTTAGTGGATATGGGTTAGAAATTCAATGTACATTTTCACAATGTAACCCATCTATCAATGACATTTTGAGGCTGTTGGGTTGATTGTGTATTGGTTGGGGAAATTATCCCACTTGTTAATGATCATGGAGATTGGTGTAGTTTAATCGTAGGCTAAATATTTTTTGGATTGGGTGTTTTAGTTTAATGGAGTATGAGAATCCATCATGTCATATCTGGGATCATGTTTTTCCTTAAAGGTATGGTAGGGATTGCGATATGATTTTGCAACTCAGTTATTCCTCACCAGTTCTTTTAAGACTATGAAATATAGGAAGATGTAACAGAACATCAAGACACAAGAGGATATGCTTCAAGCATACACCTTGGAAATTGTTAGATATAGGGTATGAAAATTCCCATGGTTTAATATTCTTTTAATAATAGATACCACTCTCCCATTTGGAGGACCCCATTTGAGACTTCATATAGGATATTTTATTTCTCACCATTTGGTTGGATGGAAGATGGGGAGGTAGATGTTCATGGACCCAATTTTCTATAGAGAAAAAAATGGAAGGTTTATCATGTCCATGAGAGGATGAATGATACACATGACTAGCAGATTCAATATACCTATTGTAGGAGACGACCTATGGAGTTCAAAGATATGGATCAAATCTTCTTAATTCTTTCCCACCGACATGGGAAGATATTATTAGAAGGTGGAGTAAACATTCTCATATGTTTTTAGTCCCTTAGAGGTGTGAGAAAAGTTGGTGTGGTTCCATATTTGTTGGAATATCCTCCACATATATAGAGGATCAATGATGTATTCAACATCTCTTAGATACATTAATTTGTTAATGATAACTCCCATTTTATTGATTGGGGATATTAGGATATCAAGGATGATGTGTTTTTTTATGAAACATCGATTAGTGATCCACGATAACCAAGGGAATTCCCCACATAGAAAAACCATATTTTTCATGTATTTTGTAGGAATGGTGGCTAGAAGAAGAGTATTTAGTAGAGGGAGATGTATAATTATGCGTAGTACTTAGAGTTGTTTTGAGTTTTTATTTTCACTAGATATCTTTCTGATGTTATTTTTATATCCTTCCATTTTTTGAGATGAGTTATTCCTAATTTGGTTATATGTGATTTATGATAATTTACAACCATATGATAATTGGAGTTTATAATTCCTAGTTAAGCTGTATTACCAATGATTTTAGTAAACATTTGTAGGAAAGCTAGTGCCTTCTAATGTGGTTAGTATCTATACATGAAAAATGGAATTCAGTCAATTAAATGATTAGGGATGCGAGGAGTTTTGGTTGTGAATGTTGTTTGTTTGGTATGTATAGAGGCTTGATGGTTGTGGTGATTCTATTATGAATGTTTTTGAGGATAATTGTATTTTCATGTTACGATTGTGGTGGATTTTGATGTATTGACCAATATTTGGAATGTATCTTATGAGTTGGTTTTTAGAAAACCATTTCCTTTTAGGCATGGTTGTGGATTATGGAGGTTGATAATCATTTTGGAGTCAACTGATGTAATAGGTCATGCCTTCCAATTCCATTAATTTTCCAGTGTTGGGGCTTGAAAATTTTCTGGGGATGTTCCAAGAGTTTTCCTTGTAGGCAAGAGGTGTGGCAGTGCTACTTTTGGATATACAGGCAATGTATTGTTTATACAATTTGTTAAAGTGGTTTTCAACATTTTGAATCATGTTGTTTCATAAAATTTACCAAGCTAGAGGGGAATATGTGAGATGAATTTCACGGCATTTATGTTTTATTCTTTAAGTGTATCAAGTAATATCTAAAGATGATGAAATATTTAGCAAAAGTTTTATGTTTAGGGAAACCCAGGTTTACACACCATGTAATGATTACACAATGTGAAATTTAAAGGATTGCATATTTTATGTCATTTTATCAGTCAAACATAATTTCATTCATCCTCACCTCTTTTCCTCTCTTTTTGGTTGATCCCTATGTTCCTTGAGAATAACATTTATCCCCATTCCCCATTATCTGGTTCATTGGATCAAGTGGATTACCAAGGAAATATATGGTAATACATGTCACTTATTTGTTTATTTTCTCATAATCTTGTATTCTGAATTCTATAGGTTGATAAAATTTTTGTTTAGGATGTGTATTAGTATCCATCTCCATGACCAATCAATGAGGTGTAGAATGATCAAAGGTTGTTGTGGTTGTTAGGGTAATTGTTTCACTAGATGATAACATTTGACTGATATATCTATTTTTATTATTGTGATATCAACATAAAATTTAAAATTTATAAACCACTAATAATTTGATAATGATGAGGGTTCCACTTGATTATATCTAATGTGATAATATCCCTAAAATAAAATCGAATGTGATAATATCCCCTATTTAAAATTTGTAAAATGATCAGGATTAGTTGTGATCTGTGGCCATGATTGATGGATGGGGATGTACGGTAGGGATTCAATGTAGGGTAGATGATTTGATTGTGAATATTTTATGGTGGTGATTTGGATTTGTTTATGTGTTTTTGGGGTGGATAGGTGGGATTTTGCCCATGTTTTTGGGTAGAGAGGCAGTTGATGTGTGGACATGATATTAAGGTGTCCATGTGGTGGTTTTTTGGACATGATTGTCTGCTTGTGAGGTGATGGGTTGAAGAGGATAATGTGTTTCCTATGATGTGTGGTTTCATTGTTCTAAATGTCAATATATAGAGGGAATAACCTGTTTAATAATTATATAAATGAAAGATATTTATATTGGTGAACATTATTGAGAAGATAAATGAATACATAAATTATGGGTTCTGTGGATAAATGTTGGTGATGTTAAATAATTATAAAAATGAGTTGTAAAATTGAAATTTATTTGTGGTGTGATGTGGATAGTGGTTTATTTGTTGTTATAAATTTTTAGGTGCATGTGAAAGTGGGAATGTAGTAAGATGGTTAGTATTTTTTTGAACCAAATGGTTTGGGATGGAAGTGTATTATATTTGTATACTTTTATACTATAATTTATATTTATAGACACCCATCCCACATCGAGTACTATGATTTGACCCAAGCATAGTGACACGGGGGGTTTTTTCCTAACACCCTATGAGGAGGAATAATGAATGGGTACTCATTATTTCTCAATATATCTTCTTGGAAAGGTAGATATTGCACATGATGTGTTGGATCATGGTCTATTAGTGAATTAAATAGTGGTCATGATATCCTAGGTGTGTTCGAGATAGATGTTATTTAGTTGAGGTGTATGTTGGTAGGATGAGATTGGATGAGGTTTCTTATTTTGGGATCATGCCTAGATGATAAGGATATGAGGTTGATTTACTTTATCTTCATGATACCCTACTACTATATTAATGGTTTTTGTAGTGTGATGGACCAATGGATTTTGGGAATGATGTGATCTAACCATTTATTTAGGGTGGAAATACAAGTTGTCCATGTGCATGATGTAATGTGAGAGTTGTTATGTTGTAGGATCGTATTCAGTAGAGAAGGAAACTTCAAGACATAAAATGTTTTGATGTGAGTGTGGAATACTAATAAGAAATTTACGAGTCATAAAATTTATTGATTTTATTGTAACTATGATACAATACATGGTTTGTTTTATTTGATGTGAATGCCTTGGTGAGGTTGGGATTGGATTCTATACATGTATTAAAGTTATTTGATTTTTATTTTTTCTTAAGGGTGAATTTGTATTCTTATATACATCTGTACACGAGACAATGGATTTTCTATTGAGTATACTAGTATTATAACCCGATGTATATAAATATATTTTCTGATTTTTTGGGGGAGTATGTGGACTATGTTTCACAATACTTCCTCAGACATATAGATAGACTCTATATCGTTTCTTTAGAATTTTGTTAGGGTATTTACATTGAATAATTTTATCATTATTTTTATATTTATAAATGTTGTGTGGGATAGTTTTTTTGATTTATTTTATATTTTAATAATGCAATTTGTTGTGGTAGATTCATATTATCTCTCGATCCTATTTTTATTATAGAGGTTTATGCCACCTATATCAGATATTTTCCAACAGTCCTCCATGACGCCAACTTAGGCTCTACTAGATGTGGGAATAAGAAGTCATGATCTCTCTCCAATCATTAAGGAATATTTTGAGGTAGGGGATCATTATAGAACCTGTATATTTCTCCCTTTAACCATGTAAATCAACTAAAATTCCCCACAGTATAGTACTAAGTGGATGATCTAGATATATATTTCACGGGACTACATAAAAGAGAATAAATGGCAGGGGTTATATTTATTGAAAATTATAAATTAAAACCAAACAAGATATGGAAAAATATGTTAGTTCACAAGAAACACTGTATCTGAATCCCCCCATTTGATATGATACAAATTAAACATTCATGTAATGTATTGATAGTCTATCCATTTTTATTCTCTTCAATGAATGGTTTTATTCTCATTCTATTGACTACAATTATTCTTTTCTGTTCACCAAATACGTCCAACACAATTTAAGAAGGAATCATTGAATGATAAATGTTCTGGAAAATTTGGTTTCCAATTTTCAATAGAGAATTTTCAATGTTAAAATGGATATCATGGCCTTGGTACCATCCTTAAAGTATCAATTCAGAATTATTTAGACCTGAATAAATTTTGTTTCTTTTTTCTAAATTTCCTAATTTTTATATTTTCCCTATATTGTTAATCAATATAGCTAAGATCCAGATAAAGGTAGTGACTAGTAAAATTGAATTAAATTATTAGGGTCTTCAAAACATAAAAATACTTTTTAGGTAGTCCAATTGGAAAATTATAATACTTTCAAAGGAAAAATTTGTAAGGTCGGATCCCAATATTGGTCATTTAGGAAGCTCTATAATTATACATAGCTTCCTCTATCTTTATAGACATATATTTTTTTATTATTTAAAATATATTTTTGAAAATTGATTTTAGATATATAATATATACATAATCCTACCCACTAGATTATTAGTGGTTTGATATACATGTTCTATGAGACCACTCATATATCTATATTTAATTATTCACCTTATATAATATGAAATGGGTTCCATTTTCCTTAATGAAATATTCAAGAACTCTGATCCTAGAATTTTTTTATTAATGATGAATTGAACCATATTATCATAATGTTTTTTTGGAAGATTAAATGGCTCATGTCAATTGGTCACAAAGTCCCCAAACAAAAGAATATATTCCTTTCCATAATAATGTAGGAATGTTCTGATGAAATACAATCATTAAACATCAAAAATGTCAGCCCCTCGTATTTATTTTTGTATAAAGTAAGACATTATAAAAGCATTTATTTTACTATGAAAATTTTCATAGGCAATCAATAGACTAATGTCAAACATTGCTAGCATTTTCAAGTAGAACCGTTCATATAAAACTTTCTGAGGCATTCACTATCCTCAATGTTGTAAAACACAAGGTTATTAATGGAGTCTCTCAATAATGTGTATTATTTCTTCACCAAAAATTCAACTTTTTTTAATTAAATTAGAAAATCTTGTAAATAAGATAAGGTTATTGTAAATTTAGTACTTTCAACTAATAAATTAACTTATTAATTATTCATGTAAAGGGTCCTTTGGTGAAACAACAACATCTTGAAATATATCATAATATGAAAACTATGAATATCAACTCATATTGTCAAGAAACTGTTTTTATATTGTAATGCATTGTTTAGATACGTTGGTGCCTCAATTTTTTAATTGGGGAGCCGTGAAAATGTGTCTAAAAACACATTCTCATACTCTTGTTATCCATGATTTATAGCTTTAACACGTTCATTATAAGTTTCCTCATTACGAGACTTAGTACATATTCCTTTATAGTTAGTTACTAATTGAGGGAGGAATCATCTATAAAAATATTATACATATACCTATCAATAATTTTATAAATTTTTCTCAATAGAAAATAATATCACCCAAGTAATAATTTTTTGAGGAATAATTTTTTATTAATAATATAATATATTTGTAGTATAATAAATGGGATAAATTTTTTATCCTTATTATGTGCCAAACAAACTCCTAAAACTAGATCACATGAATCACATATCACATCAAAATAGAACTTCCAATATTTTGTAGTGATCATTGATGATGTTGTGATTTTATACCTATGAATTTTAATGGACTCCATGTATTTATCTTCACGTAAAAATTGTATGTCCAAAATAGGTCGTCATTATGATGGCCATTTGAACATAGAAAAATGTAAAATGAATCTATAAAAATGTTGTCCATTTGAAAAGAAACACTCACTAAAAAATAAATTACCAGGGGGTGGAAGCTTTTGGATCCCCTAAATTTTATAAATTTCAAATTATATCCACTTTTTAGAAACCTTGGGACATAAAAAATTACATTTAGTATCCTTTAAATGAATATTCTCCCAAATTAAAAAAATCATATTTCATAGAATATCTTCAATATAATTTCAGTATTTTTTATATAAATTTCAGATTCAGTTCCATCAATTGGGAAATAATACATCATAACATCAATTATTCATTCAATCCTTTTAGAGAAAATAATATACATGGTTATATGAAATGTGTATAGATATCCAAGCAATGGTAAGGTTATTTTTTATAGGGGAGTATCCCAAATGGAAAAGATAAGGTGGTGTTATTTCGATCCATAAGAGTAATAAAAGTATGGTTAAAACTTTTATAGCCATAAAAAAGAAGTAAAACATGTTTCACCTAAATCATCAATCATTTGGTCCAAAAATGAAAATTGGAAATGGTCATTATTATTTGTTGAATTATATTTTTAATAATCTATATAGCCTCTCAAATTTTCCCTAATTCTTATTTGAATGATAAATTTCATTTCTTTTTTAATAAAAGTCAATCTGATCTTATTTGGATGTACCTAGTCATGAATTACCCCAAGAAAATATGAAATGGGAAATATTATTCATCCATAAGAAATGATATATTTTTCTTTGAATTCGCCATTCATGTTTTGATTATTTATTCTTCGCACTTCCACAATTGGTTTACACTTTAAGTGAATGAGGATTTTATGTAGGAAATATGATTGACATGTACTCGTAATAACAACAATAGACTATCCAATGATATACTTAAACATCCTCAATACACCCAAAAGGTTATACTCTATGCATAATTCAAATTTGGATGAGGTGATTAATGGTTTTATAGACTACTAACCCATGAAATAGTATTTAATTTGGGCGAAAAAGATATTGAGAACCATATTGGGTGGTTTGTAACATGAGTAAAGACACGTGAGTCTATGAGGTCCATGGAAACCATGATTAATTTAAAAAATGAAGTTTATAAAGATTCATAGTCTTCACTATTATATATGTTAATGTGTTATTCCATTCCAGATTCGTTGAGTGGGTTTAATATGTGGTCTAAGGTAAAATCATATATGTATTCCAATATTTTACCCTCAAACACAGTTAATGGATCCTTACATTAGATGAAGTAATTCATTAAATTTTATTAATATGTAATTCAAGTGCTCCATAATAATCTTATATAATCACCATAACTCATCTTACTCCTCAGTAATAGATTCTTAAACTCCTAAAAAAACACATTGTGACTAGTTTTGACCTTCATGGGGTTTTTAATTTTTTTGAAAAATTATTATTCCAGCTTATTTTCACAAAAAATAAAAAATTAAATTCAATTTTGGCACATCAACATAAAATCCCCTAATGTCTAAACAGGTTTTACCAAGAATGACATGTGTACATTTTCAAATTATATATGCAATACTATGAAATCATTATAAAAAATGATCATACCTACCCCAACATACAATTCAACAACTTATACATCATCGGTGTGTAATATAATGATATAAAATATATAATATAAAATTGGAGGCATGTGGATGTCCTAAACTCATGTTAGAAAAAATGCAAAAGAAATCATATTGAATCATTTTCCAGGATCACATTGAAAATTGAACTAGTATCCTCTACATACAATGGTGTGTGGAATGAAAACAACTCAATGGGTGTTGACGAATGTGATGTAATATAATCATCATTACATAACTATATTTCTATTTTATATTATATAGAGAATATTATTCCACAGTTTCGTTTTTTGATATCATTGTCTTGACTGATTTTAGATAATGTGACATTTCTACTATATCGTTTTGGAAAAGAATGAAATTGCTCAGTTTTATGACAACCCAAAAATATATAAACAGTTTGGAATCCTAATTTTATTTTTTTATTATATTTGGAAAAAATTATAGTAGTATAGTTCTTTACAATTTTATGAATCCATTCAACTCCTTATTCATCCTTTATTAAGTCCTTATTTTTATTTTATTCAATCCATTTTAATTTTTTGTTATAAAACCATTATTTATAGTGTTTCTAGTGGTTCAATCCTAAATTCTAGATTCATCATTTGTAGATTAAAATTTATTGATTTATGGAGTTTTATATTTTAAGATTTTTTGGGTACATTCCACGATTAAAAATGGGGTTTTACAATATTTTCACTTTCCATATCAATTAAATATTCTATAAGTTTTATATTATTAGTTATTGGATAATTTCGCTTGACTCTACAACCTATATGTCATGCTACCTTATCCATTTTTATATCAATATTTTCTATCATAGAATCCTGTTATAAATCATCAAAATAATTTTTGGAATTTTGTATAAGAAACATACATATTGACTATTAAAACACACTACTTATTACCTCTTTGAATTTACTAGATTCATTTTTTGGTTAGGGTTGAAATTTCTTCTATGTTTCTTATTGAATACAATGAAGATCAATAAGACTATATAATCTGTACCTACTATATTAAATATTTTGATCGTTTTAGTATCCCAATAGTGTGTGTTTTAGAATCGGTCATCCCTGGGATACATCTTAGGACTATAAAGAATTTGTTTTGGAATTATAATTATATTGGGTATGAATTTATATATTGGGATAACATTATTTTGAATACCAAAATATTAAATAGTAATGTAATTTCTTCATAATATTGTTTTGGTAATTTCAAATAAAAAAATATCTAAATAGTATTTCATATTCTGGAATTGGATTAGGTACTTTTCCACTATAGTTTTTCAATTTGTTCATTATTTTGAGACTTTTTTGGATCAGTGCTAAAAATATGTTCTATCTCTTTGAATTATTTATCTATAATGTATTTATTAGTAGATTGGTCATCTAATTATTGGTGGTAACGAGTGTAGAAATAAATGAATGATAACATGAGTGATTTATGATGCAAATGTGGTTTAAAAATTTTCTATGTAGTCACATAAATAGATACTAATATTCATGGAATAATTCTACCAAAATGATAAAAAAACATGTGACTTGTGGCTAATTTCAAACATTATCTTCATAGTTTAAAATTTAAAGGTGAAAGCATTGAGAACTTGATTGAAAGTATCGAACATCTCCTATTACAAATATTGAAACAAATACATAGAATTTTCATTATGTAGAATAGAAAGTACTCAATTGTTTTGAAATTTCATACTAAGTGACCATTGTGGGAATTATTAAAAATTATAGTGGAATAGATCAATAAAGTTAATGGTTTCTTTACTGTGAATTCCATTAATTCTAAGTAGATGGGAAATTATGGATTATTTTATTTCACAATTTCTAGTCCATTATTAGAGACTAATTAATGTATTATTATTTGCAATAGAATTTAATGGAAATTCTCTCAAACTATGTCTTTCTCTAAGTTCATTTCATAGTGGTAGATTATTCTAATTCTTATCCTATTTATTATCTTCTATTTTAATGTTATATTTATTAATTTAAAAACCCATATATGTATATCAATTAATTTTATATATCAATCTATTATTTGGTTTGAGGAAGTAGTTTTCATTCGGGAATAACTTTAAAAAGTTTTTGTTCAATTTTCATGCATAATTTTTAGAATCTTCTATATATATGATTTTATTTTCTTTTTAGTATTTATTTGTTTTATAGAGATATAATATTATACTGGTTATACAGTCAGAGATTACCTCCCAGTGAATCGATTCATAATTTTTCTAGGATCAAATGTCATTTTCTATTTTTGGGAGAATGTTTTTATTTAATATCCTATATAAATAATGCTTAGAGATGAGTAGGGGTCAATGCAAAGAGAAGTTTTCACAAATGTGTGTTTGGGTGTGAAGAAGGTAAAAAAGTCATAAAAAGAAAAATAATAATACTAGTAATGAAATTTGGTTTGGTGATGAAATTGTAATGAGATGGATGTAATAAGGTGAGTATGGGTGTCATGATCATTCATCCTAAATGGGGAAGCAAAAATAAGAAGCAAGTGAAAAAATAAATTGATAAACTAGGATAAGTTGTATAGATGGGTTTTCTATGATTATTTTCTTTCATTAATTAAGATGAATTAAAATACAAAGATCTAATTAAATGTGATACACAATATTTTTTATCAGGTGAACGTCTGAGTGAATTATTCCTACATCCTTTCAGCTGCAAATGTCACTCGATAAAAAAAAGTATAATTTTTTTATCATTGTGTTCTATATATCATATGAACTCAGTGGGATACTCTATTTATGTTGGTGGAATTCTAAGAAAATTATAATATAAAAAATATTTGGGAATGAGGTATCATAAATATTAATTTCCAATGATAATTGATTATTGATTAAAGATTATTATCAAAAATTAATTTTAGTGGGGAGTCCAATTAGAATAATTTATTAAATAAATAAATGATATTAAAAATTACAAAATATCAACTAAAAATGTTTTTATTAGGAATATAATTAAGTTAAACATATTCATGTATTCCAATTCAGTGAAATTCATGTAGTCACGGAATAATAAATAGTGGAAAATAGATGAAATTTTAGTATCCCATAGCTCTCTTATTTTATTTTCACCAGTAACCTCTAGATCATGATCTCAAATCAATTTATCTCTCTATCTCTGTTATATAATCTATATTTTTAATCTACTTTTAATCACTTATCCCTCCTTCTACAAAATTATCCATATATTAATAATCTATTTTTGTGCAATTTGAAACCCAATATTGTTGTCATAATTATATGGGTGACTTTCCCGCATCCACATCAAATGTTTGTTACTGTATATTGTCATTAATCTATCGATGTAAAGCTCAAATAGAAAAATTCTCTTCACAGGTGGGTTTACTACATTATCATGTAACAATTGTTTCTCATATCATTCTTCAAATTCATCAATAATGAAATTTTGTGAGGAACATTTAAAAATAATAAAAATATAATGTTCACATGAGGATTCCTCTTCAAATGGATTCTATTAGGGTTGATTTTTCCAGATTGACCTCAAATTTAATAGCCAGGAACATTTCCCAACGCCCACACTAGATACATGACTTGACTGATTTCATAATATCATCAATTAAATATACAACATTTTTTTACATCAGTAGTCCCCAGATTACTTATTTTATTGGATAATTTTTTCAGATTGTTAGAAAATTGTTGGAATCAAATATGCAGCCTCAGCCCCATCCTTAGTGTCATAGACACTCAATCAATGGTCCAAACAGCTATGTTCATCTTCAAAATGGATTTACATATATTTAAAATTAAAAATATTTTTAACATTAGAATGTAAACTAGTTTAATTACTATTTTTTGATGAGATTGTGAAACTATATTTTCATAACTTCTATTATATTTCTATTTCACTACTTTCATATGAATTTGACCAAATATTTTGTAAATATTTTTTGTAACTTCATATTTTCCCCACCCTCACAAATAAATTTATCCCTCAAATAATCACATAATGATGAATTTTAATCCTTATTGAATCAAAAAAACACAAATCCAATGTCTTTCCATGGTCTTTCCCTTCATCCTTGATCCCTTGTATTTATCATAAGACCACTATTTGAATTATTGATGTGTAATCCAAAAGTTCTCTCTCATCGACCAGGTATAAAAATTAACAGATATATTTCAATTTTATTTAATCTTCGAGAAATATTGAAAATATTACACCAATACACACATGACTAATCTAGAATAATAACTTTATTCAGTTTTTATTATGATGATTCAATAATTATTTTACACAACATTTCCATGAAATGTTAATTAATGTATCATTCATCCATATTCTTGTACTAACACATCCATGTAATGATATGGAATGTTATCAATCACCGACACACATTGATTGATATAATGATGTACATAATAAATATATATGAAATTTATAAAATAAATAATTTTCTATAATTATGTGAAATTATTCATATTTATTTCCTTATTTTTATTATAAAATGAATACATATTTAATCAGTATATACGAATTACCATCGATATTAATAGTGTAATAAAATTTTCAATCTCCACCCTTTTTGAACTGATCCATATATATATATATACTTAATGAATATGATATTTATATCATTCATTACATTATATTGGTTATATAACCATCAACATTGTACAAGTACCAGTGCTAGTAAACAAAAACATTCATAAAAAATGGAATAGTTTGTAGCTTAAAATAATGATTTTAATAAAAATATATTCATACCCAGGTATTGAAATATTATCAGTGGATAATATATGATATTATAAAAATTTATATGTTTATGGAAAATAATTATAATAAATATAAATTTAATATTTTGGGTTGTATATTTCATGTAGTTAATGGAAGTCCTATGTTATGCATTCAATGTCAAAATCTAACTTTTTTAGTTGGATTATTTAGGATTAAATTTTCAATAATGAAATAAAAAATATATGTATTTATGAAATATTATTTATTTATTCCAATAGAGTTATATCTATATATTATATGTTTTTAATTGATTTTATTCTCTACATATTCTCAAATGTATGAAAAAATATTCATAATTAAAATTAATTTGTTTTCTGTTGGTAATATTTTTTTCTGTGTGATTATTTTCAATAAAATATTTTAATGAATGTTCTTTAAATTATATAGATATTTTCTAATCTAATTTTTTTACAAATTGTTTTTAGCTTTTTGAAATAAATATCAAGGGAATAAATATTTTATTCGAATAGGGTAATTTTTCACACATAGGTGTGAACAAGAATTATTTTCACACAAAATGCATAAAAATTTACTCCCAACATCAACAAGATTATTCGATTTGAATAATTATAAATATTTATCCCTAGTTCTTATTAAAGTAGTTTTTTACTTAATATTATTGAAATTATTATATATTTAATATGTGATGGCCCGATAAAAATGTTACATTAATTGAAAAATATTCTTCATGTCTTTTAAAATAGTTTTTCATCTATGATCACAACTATTGATATTAAATTTGTTTTATATGGGATATAATCCTATTATATAATCCTTATTATTTTCCAAATATTTTATGATTGTCATGATAATATTTTGAATAAAACAATTTTCTTTTCCATGTGTTATGCTATGATGAAATGATAAAAGTTTTCTTGATCTTAAGGTGTAAATATTAATAGATTGTGTAATGGATATGTATGGAATATAATTTCATTTAAATGGGAAAATTTTACTGTTAAAAGAGCTCAAATAATACCTAATAAATCTTCTAAAGACCAATATTGATTCACTGAAGGTTACCATAATCCCAAATTAGGAACATGTGTTATTTTCCCAAGCATGATATGTACTGAATTATTTTGTGGGTATCCCCAACATAATATTTATATGACTATGATTATTTCACACTCTATGCCATTATTTATGACATGAATTTATTCCAATTTTATTATGTATTGGAATATATACTTTGATTCTATTAGTATTAATTTATTATGAATTTCTACTCATAAATATCTGACTAATGAATATGTTATGTGAATTTTTGGGTATGATTTTCAAACGTCACGCTCAATTTCTCAAACCATATTTTTTCATGTTATGAATTCAAATTATTATTGATTTATGTATCCCTTTTTTACCATTAATGATCATTTAATTCCACCCTTTATTTTTTTTCCTAGTATTTGAATTGAGGTTTTAAGTGTGATGTGTCTATGAATGGTGCCAGTTGTGGCAAAAATTGTGGAGCATGATCGTGATATTTTATCTTATGATAATGTTACGTTAGAGTGTTGAAGGTAAATATGTTTATAATGTTTTATTATTCACAATTTTGGTAATCAGTTTGAGATGTTCATGACCAATGATTCATGGTATTATAGATTCATATATTATATTTTGACCAATATATAGTTAATATATTTGTTTGTGGGACATCATTTAATTGTTGGTGGATTTTTAGAAGAAGAGATCCAATGAGAGTGGTATATATTTTTCAAATTACTTATAAATAATGAAACTATTTCCTTTTTTCTAATATATTTTAATTTAAAAACGAAATGTGTCAATGTTTCTCCAATGAAAGTATGAATATTGTTCTTACACAAGTTAAATTATTATGCCCATTTTAGTTTTTCATTCTCTTAAATTGAATGCATTCTTATGAATTTTATGTTTGAATAAACCTATCTATGTTGGATTTTTTTGTGGTGAATCTGGTGAATTCACTATCTAGTTTTATCAAACATAATTGATGGAGATGTTATGGTATTCATTCCCCCATATTTGAGATTCTAGTGGTTTGAGGTTGTGTGAGAATCTAGTGGACATCTTTTCCCAGTCACGTAATCAACAAGGGTTTTCATTCATTGAGGTTATTTTATGTATATTTATTCACAACTAGTGAAATATTTTATTAGATATCATAGTTTGGATAATTATTTATTCTATATATCATGACATTTTTTAAAATATCATGAGTTACTAAATTGTTTTAATTGATTAAGATGATTGAAATAGTGTACATGAATGGATCAATGGAATTTATTTTTGTTATTAAAGGATTCATATTAAATACTATATAATTTATAAGTACATGAAAGATCCATTGTTCAAATTGTATCTAATTATCTTATAAAACAAATAATAAGTATATGTGTAAAAAAAGGTGTTGGTGTTGGTATTGGTGTGGAGGCATCTAAAATTTAAATTTTCATTCAATATCCTAGAAAAATAAAAAATGTGAGAAATGGAAGAACTAATAGTTATGTTTGAAAAATCATATAAACATAAAAATTTGTTCAGGTTTTTATTATTACAAAAAATATAGTTCATTGAAAAAATATCATTTGAAGATAATAATAATTATTTCAAATTGATCAGAGGGAAGCCTATATCGTTGATGTTTGTGTCCATTGATGATGTCTTAGAACTATAACTAACATCAAAACTACTATAGAGAAAGTATATGATAGTCAATAATGTGAGTAACTCTTATTGAAAAATTGAATTTTAATTTGATAACATATAGAACCTGATCTTGAATAACGATATTTGTTTGAGAAATATGCATGAAAATTATGTCATATATCATTATATTAATAATGAGGATTGTTAACCTAATTAATGAATGTCTATCCAAATAATTCCTCCAAAATAATTTAATGGATAATATTTGAGGAATTTCAGCCAATCATGGACCTATATAAATGACTTTTTGAAAAAGGGGACTCTTTAAGTAAGACTATAAGAGTAGTAATGAAATATTTTAAATACTCTTATGTTTTGGGAGAAAAAATTCAATTATATAACTAAAGGAGGAATGAAATTATTATTGTCCTTTATCATTCTAATTTACTATAGGGTAGTTGACTCTGGTGCGTAATTCCTTTCAAGGGGGGTAAAAAGATGTATTTAAAATTACGTAACCATAATAATTCTCAGTTAATATTTAGAAGATAGTGAATCATTTGAAAACATTTTAAAATGTGATTTGAATATCTGGATATAGAATGAGATAATTTTGAAACTGAGGAATCATATTCATATCACATGGTTTATCAAACAACTCATTCTGATTGAAAAAAATGATGAGGTAGGGTACTAACACCAATTTCAAATGTAGTATAATAAGTTACTTGGGATAGATGGTGGTTAAAAAAGGAATAAAGGAGTGTATTTTTTATTTTAAAATCTAAATAATAAAAATAAATTCATTTTCATGTAATTTTTGAAAAAAAAATAATTTATTGAACTAAAATTATAGTCATCAAATGATCATAATTAGTATAATGGAAAATTTTATAGAAAAATATTTTGAAATGTAATTTGTAATATTTGAATGTTTACTACTATGGAATTGATGATGGGTATCCATTAATTTACAATGATAAAATCACAGATTTTGAATGATAGAACATGTTTATAATATATAGTTGATATCTTATCATATTAATCCCCTTATAGGTTCACATTATTTTTCTGTATCAATTAACGATGGTACATCTAAATTATGGTTTTAATTATTGGAAAAAAATGATTTATGTCCATTTTTAAGAGTACGTCATTAGTATAAATGGATTACATTAGAAAATGATGTTCCAAAATACCAAAAAAATTGTTGGGTAAATGAAAATTCTATAATATATATTAGAATAATGAGTAAATAAAAAAAGTTTAGTGCCCAAAACTCCATAACTGAATGGATTCGTAAAAATAATGTATCAAAATTTTTATTGAAACTGCTAATAGAATGAGATTGATAAGTTGATTTTCCTAGAAAATTTGCATACATTAACCAATCAAAATATCATATCTAATCATTAGAAGTCCAACAACAATACTTGGGAAGGAAATTCTAGAGATGACATGGTTAAAAAAGGAAATAATAAAACCATGTAAGATATATAGAAAGACTAAAATAAATGGATATATATTCTACGGATTTCGAAAAACCAGAGGATCAATCTAATGTTTGTTTCATCATTGAGAATTGTGATGGGAATTTCAAATATCGAATATTGAATGAGATAACCAGATTATTCATTTAAACAAAAGATGATAAACTTAATAATAGAATTATATAGATGGAAAAAATATGGAAGAGAAATACATTTTTGATAAAATATATATCGAAGTCCATGTTTCGGAATGTTGGATTAATAACAGTTGTAACTTGTTTTGAACATACAGAAAACCATTGGAGGAACCATTGTGAGGACAATGAACGACAAGAAATAATGGTGAAGTGTGGATAATGTCCATGTAGGAGAAACTTATTTTAGGTTTCCTGCAGATATTGGGATCAATGTATATATACTACACGATAGATAGTATATTAGTATTACTACAAATCCAACTCCTTCCATGATATTATCCAATTTTAAGAATCTTATTTGGAGATTTGGGGATGAAAAGATATTCCAAATTGTCCTCCATGATTGTGAGCATGAATGATCATAAGGCATGGATAAACATAACAATACCATATAGCTGGGTTGATTGGTAGATTAATAAATATAGTTATTATAGTTCATCTATACATCATATGTCACTAACGTAACCAAATGGAATAAGTTAATATAGAATATATGGGTTTAAAATATTTAGGAAGTGGTTTATGGAATGTTGTGCTACAAATATGTTTTGTTGGTAATGTGATTTTAATTGAAAGAATGTATTTCTTGACCAGAAAATTTTTAACTAGTGGTCATGTTGAATAAATTTGAATATATCCATATATTATGAAATTTTAATATCTATTAATATGGAATATTGTTTTGAAGACTAAATTCCTTCATGGTGATTTAGATAAAGAGATATATGTTTAATAACTAATATTTTTCACAAAGGTTGTTAAATATAAATTGGATTGCAGATTAATGATGCATATCTATGGAATAAAGAAGGAACTGTGACAATGGAATCATAAATAAATTCATTTATGATTTATAAAGGATATAAGAAGTCCACTATAATCCATTTTTTATCAGATGTAATGGTATAATGAAACAATCAATATATTTTTTTTGTGGATGTAAAATTGTTATCTGGACAAGATGTTTAAATACTTAGGAATATGAAACTTTATTATTACAGAGGATTATAGGGATGAAAATAAAAAATATTTAGGATGGGCGGTACATTAATTCTATGTTATATATAATATATATTGATGTTCTTTAGATGATATTGGATGGAAAAGTGTTAGATGACCTCATCTCTAATTTCCAAACTCTTTAATTTATTTGGGGAACATGAACATTCCAGTGAAAAAGAGGGAAAGCACATGGAGGAATAGTGCCCAGATGGATGACAAGGATCCATAGGAAGGATAAAATATATATAATGGAATCTGAATAGATAGATACATTGGATGTATGGGTTGAAATGGTCTCGGTTATGATATTTATAATGTAGTTTATGATTTTTAAGGGTGGTAATGTTATTTAGTCAAATAAAATTTGTGACCGACTAGGATAAAAAACAATGTTACACATATAAATGAAATATATCCCTATGATATATCCTTTCCTCGTAATTTTACTATATTAAAATAGGTTATATATAAAAAAATATCGGATGAATTAAAAATTCTAGGGAGATCCTTAAATTTAAATTTCTAAGTAAATTATGATGTAGTTTTTTTACTCATAGGGTAATAAGTAAATAGATAAATGGAAAAATAGAGGCATGGAATTTGATAAATATGTTACAGATATATTCCAAGGCTCTAGGAAGTAAACATCCCGAGGGATACTCTTTGGAGTTTATGTGAAAATTGTATAAGGACCTCTCAATGGGTGTAAATTATATCAGAAAATAATATATTCAGATGATGTTATTAGGGGTCATGAAGGTATAAAATTTTGGTGAAGATGATAGGTCCTTATATTTGTAATTAAGGTTAGATTTTCATGATTAGTGAAATGAGATTTTAGTGGAGGAAAATTTATTTTTTTAATGAATGAATTTTATTATATAAAGGAACATGACCTTTTTAATATTTTAATGGATACATATTAATAGAATATATCATTGTGAATAAATATAGATATTATAGATTACACTTATTTAGTAATATCATATTTTAATATATTTCATCTTACATTATACAAAACGAAATATATAGTGTTTTACCTATTAAAATATGACTCATTATCTAATGAATCATATTTCCTTTTTTACATTTCAAATTTATATATTCTTAATTTTTACGTATGTAGGTGCAATGTGTATTTTCATAAACCCATCAAAGAATTATTTTTTTGAGAGGTTAGAATGAATTAATTTCCATTTACTAGTATATATTATCAATAGAAATTATTTATGGTTATATATGTATAATTTAACTTCTTATTGGTTCATGGTTTTTTGGAGATTCCAGTGGACATCATTTCCTAGTTTTGGTGATCACAAAAGGCATGCTTATGGTGAGGTTATCAGATGATTCATTATTCCTAATCATTGAAAAACATATCCTAAATAGGTATACATTATAATATATATAATATATCTAATAAATGATATCTATGAAAAATTTTGATTTTTAAAATAATACCTTTATTGAAAAAATATACAAAAATACCATTCATGAAAAACCTCGATAGAAAATTAATACATCTTATAATGTTTTACTATACAATAATCCTATATTAAATAACATTTTATATGTCCTATATGGATTCCTATAAATAAACATGACATAATACCATGATAAAAGGATTCCTATAGTGATCCTTATAAAATGAATTACCATCACCAAGTATCATCACACACTACTAAGAATTTTCACCACCTAAATTGCTCTATGCCCCAGTCCACCAGGACCATCCCTAAAATTATATCATCTATATAGAAGCAAAATATGTGTATATTTTCCAATGATAGGATGAGTATATATATTTCCATTTTTATTCCTTCAAATAACATAGGAAATATTAAACAATATTTAAACTAGGATCTCAATAAATTTAGGAAACATGGATGATGTTTATAAAACCCCAATATTAATTCATGAAACACGTAAGCAATTTCCATCTTTCTATAATTCTATTGATGTATACTCTTTATATGTACCTTGATAAATGGAAACTATAATTATATTATAATCAACAAAATAAATCTCATGATCTACTAGAAATCTATCACATTAGCATCATCTCAATGTAGTTGTATTAATAGAGGATGCATGTCTTACTAAAGAGTTTGTAAGTTATGCGGGTGACCACTCTTATAAAGGACCACCACCACCAAATATACATTATTCTCTATAAAATATTCATACCTAAACCATAACTGTAGTATTCTCATCCTAATTTTATATTATATTTTCTTACCCCATGGAGTTTATAGAGGAACCATTTCACAGAAATGATATGCCACAATGGTTGTTACTGACACTTTATCTTCACTAATAGTCCACCCACAAACACAATTATTACATTTATATTGAAATATTTTTTTCATTCCTTGAAAATAATCATCTAATGATTGATATATACTCTAATAATGGTCAATGGGAAAAAATAGAGAGAATGGAATACCCTTATGTCCAAAACTATCCTCCAATGGATAAAATGTGGAAGATAATGAATGCTTTGTGAATATAGGACATGTACACTCATATAGAAGGAATGTGGGGAATGTGTGATAGAAATATGAGTACATATATAAACTATATCAGGTGAATTCAAACTCTATGGTGTTTCATAATAGTGTATATGACATGTGGGACTAGATAAATCACCATGCGTGTTTCCTAGGCATATGTATCCATATGTTCATGACATATCTGACATGTTATCCAATGATATGTGATGTGTGCATATATTTTTTGGCTATTTGAAATGTATTGATTAGAATCATGTATTTTTCTTGAATTCATTGCATTATTAAAAATTTTAATCTACATTAATATATATATCACGAGGTGGTGTCTCCAACAATAATAATAATAATAAAATAATTCCATTTTTATTTAATATATTCTAATAAGCAATATCATTAGTTTTTTCAACAATAATAATCATAATTTTTTTTCATAAATAAATCATTCTATGATTTCCATATTTAAATAAATATTATTCTTATTATTTTAATTATGAAATATTATTTTTTCAAAATATGATTCAATCACCTATTAAAATTTTATTTTTTATTAAAAGGGAAAGGGGGAAAATAGTTTAATATAGTCTAACGAAGTAACAAAATGTATTTTCAGGTTGTTGATGCGAAAAAGGTAATTTTCTTTTGTAATTATATAAAATTCTTAAAAAAAATAAATACCTAAAAATGGATTTGAAGTTCTCATTAAAAAACTATATGTGGAGGAATTCATATAATGGCCTGTACAATTTCATAAAATATATACCATCATAAAAAAATTGTCATTCCTAGATAATATAACGAGATATAAAGGTAAAAAATCACTTATATACACAAAATAATATTATAACTCGATGTAATTATTGAAATCTTTTATTTTTTTTCAATGCATTATGAAGATCATTAAACATTTATTAGATTGTATTTTAGGGATTTTATGAATACTGACTATATTTAAACGTGGCCAAAGAAGGATGGTGTTGCTTTGAGAACTCCATATTAAATTTATTGAGGTTTATGATTTATTTGAGTTTTTTAATTTCATTTGACACATAATATTTTCCTCAAATGTTTCTGAAATATAAATTTATATTCCAAATCATTGAACACATAAGATGTTATTTAGTGATTGCATCAATAAAATATTAGAATAATCAAATGGAAAATTTATTATTAATATGAATTATCTTATTTATGTAGTATAATTTCTACAAAATGTATGTATTTGGAAAATAACTGAAGAAAACTGTGATTCATAAATTATTTTTATAATGAATGTATTTATTATGAATCATAACATATTATATATATTTTTTTGTTTTCAATGAATCTATGTTTCAAATACCCCAATGGTTGGGTAGACCAATCATATTCAATGGAGTTCATAGAAGATATATAATATTACCCAATGTTTACACTAAATATAAAGAAATTTATGTGATACATTATATTTTATAATGAATATATATGTTAATTTCGTAGAGTGTCTGAGAATTATATTATGTCAAGAAAGATACATAGTAAATAATTTTCATCTATGATACATAACATATAATAATTTTATTGGGGGTGGAATTATGTCACTAAAATAGGTGTTTCATTATATAATTGAATGATATTTTTGTGATTTAATAATTAGATAATCCCTTATATGCTTTCAAAATCAACATATATGATTATTTTTTATGAAAAATTGGTCTATCAATAATTTGGAGTGATTTCACCAACATTTTATGATCATCAAATTATATAAGTTAATTTCAAGCAATATATTTCCTTCAGCCATCATTGTTTGATAATGTATATAGAAATGTTATTTTACATAAGATATACTAGGAGATCAGGTATAGGATTTCTAATTTGGGGAATATAAATTTAACTGATAATGTTTCCAAACAAAAGGATATCATAATAGATGATAATACAATTTATTATTACATCACTAGTGTAAATATGATATTTAGTCTGAGTAGGGTATTTGGATAGTTTATATAAGAATTAACTATTTTATGATGTTTATCATAGAAATTCATGACTAATTTTATCAAAATATTTCAACAATGGAAGAAAATGATGACTTATCACATGATGATTTATATTAAAAATTACTCAATTTTTTATGATAAAATATTTTATATTCAAAAAGAATGTCATCGAGGAAGTCACATTGAAATCTATGAACATACACATGATCATGGTGGAGGTCATTAAATCCTCAAGTTATTGAAAAGATTACAAGAAATATAATAAGGTGTATAAGTGTAATATGTATTTTCTAACAATGAACATATAAAAAGGATATGTTAATTAAAAATAAATATTACATTAAAATTTATTACGTATATTTAAATTAATCATATTCATATTATTTAAAAAATATGAATATTTGAAAATATTAATATATTGAAATTTATTAAACATTACAATGTAATAAGTGGGGATGATGTTTCATGGAAAATAACAAATATTGTGCAAGAATAAAACAATTAAATGAGAAAATTGAATCCATGTGATTAAAAAATAAGAAGAAAAATAATCCACTAAATGTAAATAATTTGAATTTGAGGTTCCCTAAAGGTCTATGAAATTTGTGACTCATGTTTAATAATGTAATAAAACTTCAATTAGTAAAATATAATATAGTAATGAGAGTAACGCATATTACTCAAAGAAAGTGGGAATTTTTTCTCATCTTGAGATAAATAATATACAAAAAAAGTAAAACATGATTTTAAAAAATGAATTATGAAATATGGTAAATGGAAAAGTAGGTATTCTCATAGTTGAAGTTAGTCATTTCTATGAAATAAAAAAACCCAAGATCAATGTTATAGAAAATTTATAAATTTGGAATTATCTTGATGGAAGGATTAATATAATTGATGAAGAGTAAACTATGACACAGTCAAGGTTTCATAAATATTATAGTACACTTAATAAGGTGAGTGAATACGTCAACATATATGTGTATGTTAAAATAGATTAATGAAAACAATATATAAAGGCTCCATATATCAAAATATACAAACAAAATAAACATTAAAATGTTTTTTAGAAAGCATTTCTACTAATATTAAAGGATGAAAAATTCTAAATATAATTTTGTTGGGTAAAAAATGTAATGGAAAATAAAATTTAACATATGATGAATTTAAAGGAAATGTGAGGAGAGAATATTATATTAATTAATTTAAAAATTGATGATAATAACGATCATCTAACGTAATGAAAATATTAAAAATCAACTTCATATTTTAAAAGAAGATAGTGATTAAATGGTTACTATTTGTGTTGTGGAATATTTGAGCACAAATTCCATTCATAAATTTATAACATTTTATTACCTCACTGGAGAAATGAATCAATGGAAAGAAACATTGAAGATAAATAGAAAAAGTATGAGAATATGAGATAAATGAATAATCAGTTTGGATGATTAGTATGTATAACTACTAAAAATAGATTTGATAGTTTGAAACATATATATTGAATATGTGACCGACATGGTCTTTGTGATGATGACTATCTGACTACACTTAAAACATAGTTTACTAATGATGAAAATGATTTGTAGGCCATAAAAGTAATGTGGAAATTTATTTATTCACAAATATTTCCTTTAATATAATAAATGTTAAAAATACATAGACACATGAAAGAGGATGATAATTTGATGTTAAAATAGAATTTTTTTAAAATAATCAACAAAAATGATTTAGGGTATGTAAATTTTGGAATTGAAAACACATTAAAAATGAGTTGTATTAGGAAAAATGAGAATAAGAAAACTGAAATACATTAATGTTTTAATTTCAGAAATAATTATAATTAACTTTTAGAGTTTAAATTAGATATTTAGTAATGGTAGTGTTTCAATTTGTATTACATGACCTTAAGCATGCCTCCGTGTATTCTAGAGGATTCAAATTATTAGTGATGGTCTATGGTGATACCATGTTGAGACTATACAACAATATTATAGTTACAAAATAGTTTAAATTAATATCAAACATCAATAATTATCAATATATAAACATGTATTCAATATATATACAAACATTCTATATAAATCGAAATAAATCACCCATCCATACAAATCTAGGATTTCCCATAACCAGTAACATATAAAATAATAAATAAATAAATAAAAATATAAGGGGGATCTCTTACTATCCCTAAGTCTCATCACATCATAGTCTCAACATCCTTATTGAGCTCCTAAAACACTATCATGTTAAATTATCACTATACCCGTCATGAATCCAAGATCATGTGGTTTTCTCAGGTCCTAATGTGTTAATGCTATATGACAAAGGTGTGAGTAAAAATATTTTTAGATCCCTCAATAAGGCCACTAATACCACTTGAATACTAGTGCATTTATATGATATAAAATAATAATATCAATAAATGTATAATAATATAAATTAACTACCAAAATCCCATGAAATTTAAGGTATCACCCAATATCGATCAAATATTCCTCGTCTATTTCTTGTTGTTTCTAATTCTATAACATACCAGTCAAACCAACCAAGATGGGAAACCACTCATTTAAATGGAATGAAAAGTTAACCCATCATAAAACCAGGTGTCTACGAGACACATAACATGAAATTCATGTTATCTCTCTATGAAAATATGGGAATACATGATCCCTACCAGAAACATACATAATATCACCTAGAACTCATGGGAATTCCATCACCCCATAAAGAGACCAATCTAATATCATTTAATTATAAGGGGGGGTTATTGGAATCCATGTGAAGATATATGTCTCATTACTAATTTACATTTAAGATTACTCAAACTCTTTCTCGATGCCAATGAAAAAAAACCCTTATGTAATATAGGGGCTCACCCATAGCCCACCGATAAACAAATATCAAAACGTTAAGAATCATAGGGGTGTACCCATTCCATATTTATAAAAAAATAACTGATAATCCTGATCTCAATGACATACCCTCTCCCAACATAGATATCCATATCATATCACTGGTCAATTTGGGGGCATACTAAACGCCTCCAATAGACACCAATCTTATCATAGAATTAGTTCCCCCTGATATAAACATTCATTGCATCATCCAAACATGCGTTGGACCCTCATATAAAAAATATAACACTTCTTTAATGATATCTTCTCCTGTAAACATCTTAGATTCAGTAGATGAGGCATTTCAGACACCTCAAAGAACATCTCCTCATCCAAGAAAACTCCTAAAATAAGTCCCTAAAAAATTTCCTTGATTCACATTCATGTGATCTCAAACACATATATTTCATAATCTTACCAAAACAAGAATTCCCATGTTTAATTTGTAAAAATCCATATATCTCATCACTGGAACCACTCTATATTTAACAGCATATAGTTATTTCAATACACACAGGATCTATCCAACTGATGCATCTTAAGCCTAGTTTAAAACATCATCAAAACCACATTTCACTTCTATGCCCCATTCACCAAGCTCTTTTTCGAGATTAATCATTGTAAATTATAATGGAATACCCATTACATGCCACTTAACAATACAATATAACTTTAATAGGTCCATATGATGTCACCCTATGAGATTTATCAATCATCAACCATATAAAATCAGGCCATCACACCTCATATGTCACTAGTGGGTACATAATAGTCATTGAAATCACTAAGAATTAATATTACTATATTGATGGTGCTCCCCACTACATGTGATATGCATAATAGTCTCACAAATCAACACTTGTCCCACACATTATATACCTATGAAACTTGCATGAGAAACATTCAAAGACTAAAAAATCAATGCCAGATTGGGGAACCTTCCCAGTCTTCGACATTAATTCATATATTTAAACTTATATAACTCACTGTTTATGAATATTATAGAATAACTTTTGAATATTGAACTTTACCAATTCAAGGATGAGGCATCATGTCTTTTTTCAATGGTTCATTGGGACACCTAAAACATTTTCCCAATACATATTAATTAGAGAAATTTTTTTTGAAATAAATGTTTGTAATTAAAAAATAAGAGAACATATATCATATTCTTCATAAAGAGAAGAATGAAATTTATTTAAATTTAGGTGGGGTGCCTACATTATAGAGAGTTATTTCCATTAATCAATGATCATCTACAATAACATTAGATCTCTGATGCTTTAAATTATTTCCTAAGATCATGTATGAATCATAAATTCCAAATTCATATAACTAAAACAATTTACAATTAATGTTTCAATATATTTATAATAGGATGAATCTCTTAAGGACTAAGTGGGTTGTATCATTAGAAAAAAGAACTATAACTGACCGTTCTCGGAAGGTATATAGTTTATAAATGAAAGCCTCATGAGCTTGATCACTAATATAAAACACTTGGAATGTCGTAAATTTCATCAATGTTAATAAAATTTCATATAAAAGTTAATATTATAGAATACCTTCATTGAAAAGATGATTAATAGTGTTCATTACTCATTATGGGGTGTTAACTATATATTCCTTGAAATTTATTAATTGTTTTCGGAGGATTCTGTCATTATCTCGGGAAATAGTCAAGGTAACCATATCAAAAAACATTCTAAAATAGTATCTATATATGGGAAAATAAAAATGATGGAATTGGAGGATGTTTACCTTCAGTCCACTAGGAAATCACAAATAGATCACATTGAACCAATAAGAATCGTTGTAGAGGACCACAAGTATTTTCCCATTGTTTTGATATATCATGGGGGAAAATGTAAAATGGATATAAAATTGAATGGATGAAATATATTATTCATGTAGATTTAATTGAATTGTTGGAATCCAAATAGTCATCAAAATAATGGTCAAATTGTGAAAAAAACTATTTCAAGAGACCAAATCCCTAAAAAAGATATCAAAATAGTGTTTCAAACTTATCCAACCATGTAGGTTGAATTGAGCAAATTCAACAATGAATGTCTTTCTTCGGAACAATGTGCAAGGCATGTTCTATCCCCCCTCATGGAAAACCATATTGCACGGTCTTCCCAATAACTATTTATCTATTTACCAATCTATTTTGTAACATTACCCATATAATAAATCCATATAAAAGGCATTACATAGAATTAATTTTATTCCATTTACCCAAGAATAAAATACCTATCTTGGGAATACATCGATTTCCACAAAAATCTATTAGAGATATTCCATAATTTGAAATTCCATTCAAAATTCTTATTATGAAAAAAAAAACATTTCAATGGGATCAAAAAATAAAATTCCCTCAGAATTCCATAACATATGATTTCATGTTGTTATAATTTATTCATTATTATAATTACCATTCTAAATAATAATTTGTGGCATATCTGCTAGTAATTCGTAAATACCATATCCATAAATGAATCACTAACCCAACCCATCCTATCTTGGAATATCAAATGATCTTTTGTTGCATGAATTCAAACACATGGTCTCCATACACAGATATTTGATCTACCTCCTCATAATCATTACTGATACTAATAATGTTTTTTATTAAAACCATATATCATATGAAACTATAGAATCATTAAACCATTCATTATTAGGTTTATATTTCTTCCACAGATAAGACTCAATTCATAGAGGCCAATTACAACATACTACACCACTCAAAAAAAGAATCTCCAAAGAAAAATGAATTACAAGTAGTTCAAATTCATTCTTGTGGAATTATCTAGCTCACCACACATAATTTCATTCAAGGACATTGGCAGATCCTCCAATGATTTTCATTTACACAAAATACTCTATCTCACACACCCAATAACTATTAAAAAACATGATTATGGTCCCTAAATCCACACAGGTCTCATGAGATCAGGTATATAGGAATAGTCAATGCAATTTTCAATACATGATATAATAAAATTTTTGGTTCATGATCTATCCATGTCAGTTGTATTTATATGACCATAATCATCATCAAAACATCGACCTGACTCACCATCCAATATTTTCAGCACTATCTTGAGATCAATTCCTACATTGATAATCTATTTTCATCTAGATACAAAAATAGTTATTCATAAATAATAAAATAATTTGTCAATATTTCTTCTCTCTATAATCCTAGTTCTTTCTCTACTATCCAACATCCCGTAAAAAAGCTTCCACGAACATACAAATTGGGATTCACAACAAAATGAAATAAAAAATTTTCCCTACTAGTTATGTACAATAATTATTATTATATTGTTATATTTACATTTTCTTAAATTCCCACGTCCTGTTTTTCAACTTACATAATGACTAGAGACAACCATCATGCTTATACAACAATTTCCACATGAAAAAGTTATGAAAAACCATTCTCTAATAAATAGTAATATATTCATAGATATTAATTTTAATTAAATGAAAAATGGACACACAATCCAATTACCTATGAAAGACTAACCTTCATATGTATTCCCTTAAACAACCCCTCAATCACAGACTCCATTGGATCCAACCATCATAGATATATTGCTCCTTCCATTCCACGATCACCAATCATGATATCCCTGATTCTATCAACAAATATTGTCATCATCCATCATTGAATAAATACCTCCCATTCTAGTTTAAAGCATTGATCATTCATTATCATCAAATTCATAACAATACAATATTATTATTGACACAAACACAACCACTCTCAAATCAATAAATCAAATGAGAACTAGGCAGAGGAAGCACATGTTTTCCATCACAACTCAATACTTTTCCATGTAATACAACATAAACCCCTACTCTCCTATCCTAATGTACATTTTCCATTTAAAGAACCTTATCACATGATATTTTCTTCTATCTGACTGGGTCATATCAGACCCTAATTGGACTATATTCATGTTCCAATCAAATTGTTCCCCCATAAGTCATATATCATCAAACATAAACATATATTTTTAAACTAACAACAATTCACCATGGAATTTGAATTTCATATACCCCAAATCACCTCAAAATTTAAATGAAAACATTAAAAACATATATCTCATACCATGGAAGATCACATGAAAACTTTCCTCCAAGGAAAAGTTCTATATACAAGAATCATCTACCCATGATCCACCTATCAATACTCAAACTGTCTTGGTTAATGATCAAAAATATCATTGAAAACTACATCCAAAATCAATATGGTCATAAATGAATCAATTAAATCCCTAAAAACCACCACATTGAAAACATATTTCATAATGTTATTTTTAACCAACGGTTCCGCATTGTCCTATACGATTTTCTTTATCCCACACAATGATACCTATATCCTTGGTGCATACGGAATCCTCATCCCTATAACACATGCCAGCTAGCAGATCCTATGTATCAATATCAAAAAAACCCCATTTATACATTTTATCTCTATAGGAACTCATATTTATTGGATAACCCCAATCCTTGGTTTCGATCATATTTGGAAACTTGTCTGAATGACTATTGGAATACATCATACTACCCAGAAATAACAATCAACTCACTAACATGCTCAACTATATGTTAGAGGAACTAAGCTCTACTAACAATAAAATAAATTGACTCTCATATAGAGAAAAACATATAATCAATTGTATCCACTCTTCAAGGAAATATCATATTGTTACCCATACTCTAACACACCCACAATTGATTTCCCACATATAAACATCATGAATCACATTGTCTGTCACCTATCCGTCCACTCCCACTCTACTGCGGTCAGAATAAACATACCAGAACACCCCTCAAGAACAATGTAATATCCATGTTTATATTATAAAAATTTCCTATGATTATTCTGATTGAGAAACACCATTATCATATAGATTATTTGTATAGAATTTAACTATGAAGCTAAGCAGGTAAACAATAATATCATGTAACCAATTTATTATGAAGAACCTCTATGTGTCTCCAGACATCCCATATTAATTTAGACAATATAATCTTATTTGGAGAACATATTTTGAAAATACACACATAACCTAAAATCATAAGACATATTCCATGGTTACACTGATTAAAATGAAACCAACGATTTATATGTGGAAACATGGTATAAGCTATTATTAAAACATTAATAATTTCATAGCTCTATCATTAGATGTATCAATAACACATCATAAAAAAATGTTATATGAATCCCATGTAAAAAATATGTTGCATATAAATATACCTATTTTCAATGTCATTAGAGTCAAAACCATTATAATATCCCAAATAAGTATATTATCCAAAATAGATATATAAATTTCAATAATTAAAACCAAGAACTTAAATCCCATATTTCTTGTAATTCATAATTCCCATAACAAATTTTTTTATGACCCATCAGTCCAAGGTCCATCAGAATCTTAAAAAACCCTATTTACAAAACACAGGTTAGTAATATAATGAGTGACAGCCAAATACGAAATGGTAATTTCCATGTCCCTATACCACTAAATATTCTTTATGAAAATATTTTTATTTGATCTTAATGTTACCTCCCCATACGAAAGAGGCTTCTAACTACCTATAAGGGTATAGGTAGAATCCAAGGAGATATTATACCTTCAAATCACAGTCATAAAATAGTTGAAATAAAAAAAGGATTTTATAAAAAGAATTAATGAACAATTCCTAAATAAAAAATACACCACACTATCTCAATCCAAAAGTTTTTTAAAGGCATACAACCACAGAATCGTTGTAAGAACCCTGAACTTCGTTTCAGGTATGTCATTCCTTTTCTGGTCATTTTTGAGAAAAGGGATAATTTTGAAATTATCAAAATATATGCTGTGTACTTTATGAGTTCACGCCGTGTACATTGAAGCCACGCATGCCATGTGCTAGACCTATCCGGGATACACACACTGTGTGTAGGGGCGATGTGGAGGCCGCTTAAATCAGAGTACGGAAATGCCTAGTACACGTCGTGTACCATAGAAGTACACGTCATGTACTTTTTTTCATTAAACACACCGGGGTCACGCCTAATTTCTAGAATGACCTTCTTCTATGTCTTGTTCGGCCGAGAGCTCTCGTATGACCACGATTCTTCTTCAAGACCCCGAGCATCCATCTGATCTTGGTCTCAGCTACCGATGATTGTAAAGGGATCAACTAGATAAGCTCTCTCTTCTACTTTATCTATTTTCAATGATTTTCCCTCTTTCTCAAGATATCGTGGGTTGAGCATTTTGGATTTTTTTCTCAGATATTCGTTGTTCTAAAGAGAATCAATCATCGTGGTTCAAGTATATCGATCTTATAGCATCGAGGAAGGTGGTTTGTGCCTTTCTATAGGTAGTCTTTGAATATTTTTTCCAATTACACAAATTCCCTTGAACAAGGTATTGTGTGTTTCCTATTTCTACCCATGTTGTTCACCTTCATTTCTTAATTGCTTGAGTAGAGGTCAATGCTTGTGAATAGGGTAATTTTTTACTGTTCTTTGGATGTTTTTCCATGCATGTTTTTCCTATTAGGTATTTTTCCAGTTTCCATGCCTAGTTGTAAGATAATGGAACTATTGAACTATTATTCTTTTTTTCCTTATAATGATAGCCAAGTAGTTCTTGAGGGTTACTTGGGGCGATACGCGCACTATGAATGATTGTTTTACACAGAGCTGTGAGAACCTAGTGTAGTGGACCATAGGGAGAATGGATGTAAGGGATTTTCCAGAGTGTATTATTAATTCGATGCAAATCCAAAGGGTAAATTGATGATGAGTGCTTCCTCAGAGAGTTCTTAGTTATTCAACATGGGCCACAGGGGGGATGAGATGTTGAGTGCTTCCCCAGAGATCCTTTAGTACGATACGAGACTATAGGGGGAATTGATGGATAATTCTTCCTCAGAGAGTCTATTCTTCAGTTGAACTAGAGGGGTGAAACTGTGTGTTCCTCCCAGACGGTTGCTTGTACTTGTAGGTTGAACCATAAGGGTTAGGCTGTGAGAACTACCCAGGGGGGTTACCTGTTGTTCTACATTTTGATGGTCTATTACTTGTGTTCATTATATGTTAGGAACTGTGGATTGTAGCTGCTATATGCTTTCCTGTTTACAGCTTCATGTACTTTTACTTGCCATGTATTCACTGACTGTTATGCATATATCTTTTGGTGGTTGCCTATAGAGACCTTGTCTCACACCCTATTTGGTCTATGCTTTTGGGCCCAAACAGACTATATTGTTGCATATATATATAAGGGAAAGGGACCTTCTACTTCAGGTATATTCCTTGTTGTGGAGCTCGAGAGCATGGGAAAAATCTATGGCTTGCGATGCTGAGGAGATTACATGTTTTATTTTGTACTTTGGTTTAGTATTTTATTCAGCATTGTGACATGTTTGGCTACATTCCTAGACATATATATCTTGCACCTTTTTATATATATCTGTGTGTGCTCTAGTTGTTAATTTTTAGTCTTCCATTCTTTATCGTTTACTCTTGTATGGATGGTTACAGTTTCTGATGTTGTGTATTTTTTTTCTTCCACTATGTACTCTTCCAATGAGGGCATATATTCCCAACTATCACACCCAAGGCCCTTGCTACTAGTCGACAGCCTCTGTCATTTGGGGGAATGCGCTTGAGGCCATGTGACCAATCAGGTACGGGGCGCCTCCAGGTGTCTTCTAGAACTGGGATGTTACAAAGTGGTGTTAGAGGGTTTCTTTTCTCTTGATTTACTATTTGGACTCTTTGGCCAGGGATAGGATGGATTCAGTACTTGGTATTAAACAATGCTCGGGAGTAGCTAACCCGTGTACAGGGAAAAGCCAATCTACCTATCTTATTACAATTTTTTGGTTTTTCTATGTTACAGTTGATCTGATTTCACCTAGTGTGCTTCACATGATTTGTGTTTTTATTTTTGTCGATATTGTGGTTCTATTTCTATCGAAACCCGATGAGATGAGGGTATTACATCTCATGCATCTTATAGGAACTTGTTAGAAATCACATGCCATGCATTCTTGCCATGCCATATGAGGTGAATTAGAAGTTTCATGTTGTTTTGATAGACAATGTGTTGATTATACATGCTTTTGTGATAGATGATTTCATAGAATCCCTGCAGTTTGATAGAGAAGTTGTTTGTATTGTACTTTGCTTAAATGAATGCCAAATTTTGGTTCTTGAGGTGTTATGGGCCCTCATGTATCAGAAATTGGTGGATAGATGACATGTTTACCTCATGTATGATATGTATGAGATGTCAAGCATTGATTGAAGGGGTGTATGGGACCTCACAAATCGGAATTTGGCACCTTCATTCTTGTTTTTCATTGTTTTTTGGGATTTGGTGCAGTTTTAGAGATAATGCCCGGAAAAACCCAGAATACACAGCTTGTACATTATATATACACGTCGTGTAGTTTTTACACTGTGTCACTGACTGTGTGAGCAGAAACACGGGTTGTGAAAAAATCTCCAAGAACACATAGTGTATGGTAGGTACACGTCATGTAGTAGTGAGCCGTGTACCCGGCCGTGTCACTAACAACATGGGTCCGGGAAGCTCATGTAATACATGGAATTTTTTTTATGAAAACTCCATCTAGCCTTGTTCTAGGTACCCGGGCATGTCACGAACAACACAGGATGGTGTTATCTCCTCCTATACATGCCGTGTTTTTCGAGAACATGTTGTGTAAGGGTTAGGCATGTACACAACCATGTCAGCAACAACACGGGTCAAGAAAAAACATCAAGTACACACCATGTTTGTTTGGAACACTCCATGTAGTATCAATTTAAAAATTCCGTGTGGGTTTCCTGTGCAAGGAGACTCGGGTAGGGGAATAGAGTTAAATACATGACATGTAGAGTTAATACACACAGTGTAGTCATGTTTTGTAAAACCTGATCGTTTCATTACCCTGTTTCCATTATGTACTCCATTATTCTCTATCCTTGATATTCCTGATCTAAGGAATGATTTCGATCTTTCAGATCTATGCCTCCGAGACGTCCTTTGGTTGTACGTCAGTTGTAGGATAGTTATCAGATGCCAGATATGGCTGATCAGGGACTTCATGCAGATCTTCTAGTTGTTTCAGCCTTAGAAACTGGTATCATACCAATTCCAAGCACTGATGCGTAGTTTAGGGAAGGATTTATGAGGATGATGTAGACCTTTCAGATAGCACTACCTCCTTCCATGACTATGTCAGACTTGACGAGGGTTTTCCAGCAGCAACATCCTCCTACTTTCTTGGGAGAAGGGGGACCATAGGCTGCAGAGTCATGGCTGGAAGCCATGATGAATATCTTTGAGCATATGGAAATTACTCCAGAGAGGTGGTCAAGCTCGATACCTATATTATATGAGAATCCACCAAGAGGTTGTGGGACGTGATCTCACAGGCGAGTCATTAGAAGTTTATGGCTTGGGTAGAGTTCTAGCGCGTGTTTTACGACTGCTTCTACTCAGAGACACTAAGGGCCGATCAAGCCCAGGAGTTCATGAATCTAGAGGAGGGTACTCTTTCTGTTATTGAGTATTCCTCTAATTTCACCGAGTTGTAGTGTTTCACCCCCTATGGGGTTGAGATGGGATGTTATTAGCTAGGGGGTTTGAGGATGGTCTCATGCGGGAGATCTGCACGCAAGTGAATATCTTCCCGTTGACATCCATCACTTCCATTGTCAACCAGGAACTGATTGCGGAGCGCAATCTGAGAGACTCCAGAGCTGCGAGACCGGGCAGTTCTTCTTCCGGAGTTAGTATTCCTCAAGTTGACAGCAAGAAGCGCCATAGGGAGTATACACACGATGATCTGAGGAGGCGAGATACATCTTCAGGTCGCCAGGTAGTATGCTACCAGTGTGGAAGTGCAGGGCACATGAGGCTGTAGTGCCGGAGAGAACCAGTGGAGTGCTGATCATGCAGCAAGATGGGTAACCATTAGCATTTTTTCCAGGTATTCTCACCAGTAGCGGGTGGCATGGGTTCTGCAATGACTCCTCGTTTAGGAGCAGCACCAATAGTTTCACATTAGTCGGGGAACTGGAGTCCTTCCGGCCGTTCGTGTAGAGGTGGAGTTCGAGGCAGTGGAGGTCAGTCACCAGTCTTTCACTATCAGTAGGGAGGATCAGCTCAGAGTGGAATAGCATGGTCATAGGGCCGCGGGGCAGGCCAGAAATTTGCGAGGGAGAAAACCTATTAAGAGAAGAAACTCGGACCTTCTACTGTTCGAGGTACGATCTTAGTAGCCTCAATTGTATCTTAAACTCTTTTCGATACTGGTTCTACTCATAGGGTTATCTCTATTGTTGTTGTGGAGTGCCTTGGGAACTATAACTTTTCTTCTGCTGACTTATTGACACTAGACACACCATTGGGGATGATGAAATCTAGTGTACATCAGTGAAGAGAGTTCCCTCTCAAGGAAGCAGGGTATCATTTCTTATGGGATCTCTATTTCCTAGAGATGACAGGATATGATATCATTATTGGGATGGACTGGTTGGTTCCCATCCAGGCAGTCGTCGACCATTATCGTCGCAGGGTGCGTTTCATTTCACCAGAGGGTGAGTCTTTTATTCATAGAAGTTAATGGTATGTTTAGGAGAGTTGAGAAGGGCTCGAGCATCATGGGATAGTAAGGGTTACAACCCAGATTGGTAGTCTTTATCTAGATGATCATGGGACTTCACAGTTGGACTTTCCTCCAGTGGTGGATCAATTCAGAGATGTCTTTCCAAATGATTTTTCCGGTTTTCCTCCAGAGCATGAGATAGACTTCTCTATTGAGCACGTGCGAGGAGCGGCACCAATGTCCATTCCTCCCTATAGTATGGCTACACCTAAGTTGCAAGAGATCAATAAAAAGTTGGATGAGTTGCAGGAAAAGGGTTTTATCCGACCCAGTACTTCTTCTTGGGGTTCGCCTGTCCTGTTTGCAGTGAAGTCAGACGGTACCCTTAAGCTCTTTGTGGATTATCGGAGGCTGAACCCGTTGATGGTCAATAACAGTTATCCCTTACCGAGGATTGATGATCATTTCGAACATCTTAGAGGATACTAGTTGTTATCGAAGATCGATTTGAGGTCTCATTATCATCAGTTGAGCATTAGACCATCAGATATAACTCTGACACCCTTCAAGAAGAGGTATGGTCTCTATGGGTATACAGTTATGCCGTTCGGTCTCATGAATGTGCCAGCAATTTTCATGGCACTAATGAACCGAGTGTTCTATTTTTACATGGATTCCTTCATCGCGGTCTTCGTGGATGATATATTGGTGTACTCTCACACTCGACACGACCATGATACCCATCTTGAGATCATTCTGAGTACACTAAGAGTGCATCAGCTTTATGATAGAATCTCAAGGTGCCACTTTTAGATGGATCATATTCACTTCTTAGGTCACATCATCTCTGAGTAAGAAGTATCTGTGGACCTAGAGAAAGTGAGAGTTTTAGTTTCCTGGGAGCAGCTGAAGAATATTTTCGAGTTATGAAGTTTCCTAGGTTTGGGTGGGTACTATAGATGCTTCATTCAGGACTTTTCATGCCATGAATCACCATTGACAGGTCTTACCATGAAGGGGGGAAAGTTCTTATAGTCAGATTCTTGTGAGTCATCCTTTCAGGAGCTGAAGGGAAGGATGATGTCAGCACCGGTACTAGTCTTTCCAGATCTAGTAAAGAGCTATACTGTTTATTGTGATGCTTCAGGAATCGGGCTGGGTGTTGTGCTTATTCAGGGAGATGGATTCGTTGAGTACGGTTCTCTGTAGTTGAGGCCACATGAGAGGAACTACCAGACGCACGATGTGGAGTTAGCAGTTGTTGTTCATGCCATGAATTTTTGTAGGAATTACCTTCTGGGAGAGCACTTTTTGGTTTTCCCCGACCACAAGAGTCTCAAGTACATATTCACTCAGCATGATCTGAATCTGAGATAGAGAAAGTGGGTTGAGTATCTTCAGTCTCTTGATTTCGAGATTTCCTATACGCCAGGAAAGGGAAACATAGTAGCAAATGTGTTGAGCATGAGAACTCAGATTCAAGAAGTTTAGGAGGCCAGTAGTGTGTGGTAACTTATGTCTCTGTTCTCTACGATGCATTTGGAGGTTCATGGAAGATAGGGACAGACTTACCTATCTTCTATAGTGGTTACCTGTACACTTCATGATTGGGTACAGAAGAGGCAGCTCTCAAACTCAGAAGGCTTAGTCTTGTGGGATAGTGTGTCAGGAGAGGACCCTCTTCATAGATGGAAAGTGGGCGAAGATGAGATATTTCCTTTCCAGGGACGCATATGGGTGCCATCAAACATACGTGAGGAGATGATGTGGGATTTTCATTCCTCTGCTTGGGCAGTTCATCTTGGCATCACCAAGATGTATTGGGATCATCATTTCTAGTACTGGTGTCCAGGTATGAAGAGATAGTTTTTTGGTTTCGTCTTCAGGTGTTCTACTTGTCAACAGGTGAATGTAGAGCATCAGAGAATAGCAAGCCTTTTACAGCAGTTACCCATTCCGGAGTGGAATTGGAATGATGTCGCGGTGCACTTCGTGACTAGATTGCCTAGGTCTCCTCGAGGGAACGATGGAGTTTGGGTTGTCGTCGACAGGATTATGAAGGTTGTGCACTTTTTACTGATTAGGGAGACCATTAGTGTTGATGATCTGGGACGACTATACATCAAAGATATTGTACGTCTGCATGGAATTCCACACTCCATTGTTTCATACAAGGATGCATGCTTTACTTCTCTGTTCGGGCAGGGGCTTCAGAGGGCTTTGGGTACACATGTACTTTTGAGTACAACATACCATCCCGAGACAGATGTCCAGTCCGAGCATATGATCCACGTGCTTGAGGATATGCTCAAACCTTGCATTCTAGACATTGTTAGTTCTTGGGAGACGCATTTCACACTTTTGGATTTTTCCTACTACAATAGTTTTCAGGAGACTATTCAGATGGCACCTTGCGAGGCTTTGTATGGTAGGCCATGAATATCACCTTTACGCTGGCTAGAGGTAGGAGAGGCAGCTTTATTGGGACCTCGTCTTGTTCAGAATACCTCAGAGCAGATATAGTTGATTCGGAAGAGGATAGCTACAACACTGTCTCGACCAAATTCTTATGATGATCAGAAGAGACGGCCTCTGGAGTTCAATGTTGGGGATCAGGTTTTCCTGCATGTTGTGCCGAGTTTGGGACATAAGAGGATTCATAGACAGTATAAGCTTTCACCGCGGTACGTCGGGCCATTTGGGGTATTGGAGATAGTTGGGTCGGTTGCCTATCGGTCACTATTATCTCAGAGGTACTAGGCCCTGAACGACTTCTTCCTCGTCTCTCAACTCCGACGTTACATTTCAGACCCGTCTTAGGTCCATTAGCCCAAAGAGGTTGATCTCAAATCAGATGCATCATTTGAGTAGAATCATATCGGGACTGTAGATCGTAGTAAGAAGGTTCTCTGTGGGTGGTCTGTTCCTCTAGTATGGGTGCTATGGTAGCACATGCGAGTATATGATGAGACCTAGGCGAGGGAGGCCTATGTACAATCACATAGGCCGGAGCTGTTTGGAGTTTATTCTTCTACACCTCATTAGTGAAATTCAGAGAAGAATTTTTTTTAAGTGGGGAAGTTTGTAAGAACCCAAATCTTCATTTCAGGTATGTCATTACTTTTTTTGTCATTTTTTAGAAAATTAAAAAATTTAAATTTTCAAAATACACACCGTGTACTTTATGAGTACATGTCGTGTACTTTGAAGCCATGCAGGCCTTGTGCTGGCTGTGTCCGGGGTACACACATGGTGTGTAGGGGCGATGTGGAGGACGCTTATAGCGGAGTACAGAAATTCCGAGTACACACCATGTACCCCAGAAGTACATGTAGTGTAATTTATTTTTTTTCATTAAATGCGCCAGGGTTGCGTCTAATCGCCAAAACAGCCTTCTTTTAGGTCTCGTTCGGCCGAGATCTCCTGTGTGAACGCGATTCTTCTCCATGCCCCAAGCTTCCATCCGATCTCCATTTCAGCTGCCATCGATTACATTGTGATCATCTCGATTGGCTCTCTCTTATTCTATAGCCTAGGTCCATGATTTTCCCTCTTTCTCAAGATATCATGGGTTGAGAGTTTTGGATGATTTCTCATATCTTCGACGTTCCAAGGAGAATCAATCATCATGGTTCAAGTATATCGATCTCCTAACATCTAGGTAGGTTGTTTGTGCCTTTCTGTAAGAAGTATTTGAATATTTTGTGCAATTACACCAATTCCCTTGAACGGTGTATTGTGTGTTTCCTATTATTCCCCTGTTGTTTTCTTGCTTTGCTTGATTTCTTGACTAGAGGTCAATGCATTTGAATTGGGTAATATTTTTTTGTTCTCTGGATGTTTATCCCTTCATGTTTTTCCAGATAGGAGTTTTTCCAGTTATCATGCCTAGTTGGAGGATAGTGGAACTATTGTACTGTTATGTTGTTGTGCCTTATAATGATATCCAAATAGTTCTTGAGGTTTACTTGGGGTGATATTCATGCTATGCATGTTTGTTTTACATAGGGATATGAGAACCTAGTGTAGTGGACCATAGGGAGAATAGACATAAGGGCTTCTCCAGAGTGTCTTATTAATTCGAGGCGAGACCAAAGTGGGAATTGACAATGAGTGCTTCCTCAGAGAGTCTGTAGTTCCTCAAAGCGGGCCACAGGGGTAATGAGATGTTGTGAGCTTCCCTAGAGTACCTTTAGTACGATATGAGACAATAGGGGGAATTGATGGTGAGTGCTTCTTTAGAGAGTCAATTATTCAGCTGAACTACAGGGGTGGGACTCTGTGTGCCTCCTAGAGGGTTTCTAGTACTTGTAGGTTGAACCATAAGGGTTAGGATATGAAAACTACCCAGGGGTTTACCCATTGTTATACTTGTTGATTGGTTGTTACTGTGTAATTTATATTCTAGACACAATGGATTGTAGCTACTGTGTGATTTCCTGTTTACTGCTTCTTGTAATTTTACTTTCCATGTATTTACTAACTATTAGGCATAGATCTTTTGGTGGTTTCCTACTGGGGCCTTGTCTCACACCCTATTTGGGACATGATTTTGGGCCCAAACATACTCTATTACTGCAGGTATTGATAAGGGAATGCATCCTTCTACTTCTGGTACATGAGTTATGGTAGATCTAGAGAGAATGGGACCAAGCTATGGCTTGCGAGGCTGAGGAGTTTACCTATTTTCTTTTTCACTTTTGTTATGTAATGTATTATTCATTGTGAATTGTTTGGATTCTTTCATAATCATATGTATCATGGATCATTTTATATATATGTGTGTGTGCTCTAGTGGTTTACTGTTATTCTTCTGTTGTTTATCATTTACTCTTGTATGGATGGTTACAGTTTCTATTGTTGTCTATTTCTTTTTCATCTGATGTGTACTCTACCAATGAGGGCATAGTTTCCCCACTAACACACCCAAGGCTCTCACTGCTAGTCGGCAGCCTCTGGTGTTTGGGGAAATGCGCTTGAGTCCATGTGAACAAAAAAATGAATCTTAATAAAAATACCACCATGGATCCTTAGGCACTGTAGGGACACTTGAAAAAAATCATATTTAAGATAGTCCTAGATGTTTTTGAGAATAAAACATACAACTATTAAAAACATAATGTAACACATGATTTCTATGTTGGACCAGTAAGAAAACCCATTTGAAAATAATAGGCCATACATGGAACATTTTTGGAAATGTAATCTAAAATCCCATGAATCTTAGTCGTATACCCACTACATTCTTCTAAAATTATCCGAAATAATCTATAACAATGGTGTCGTCCCACATAACACAAAGAAAACTATATCATATCTTATGGAAACATGAGGGAATTCTCGTACGACATATGAAACCATATATATCTCTTCCACATGTAACATGGAGATATACATACACCATAGTACGAAGCCCACATCATATATCCATAGGTAACATAATGGTGTTTGATAACCCCAACTAGAAACAATATTGCACCACCATTAATCATAAGGGTGTACACTCTACATAAAAAGAAAATCATTACAGATTACCCAATAACTAAGGGTGGAACTACTCTTTATGAAGAATCCCATATCAGATATTTCAGTATCTCCGCTGAATAAGTGATCCCCATCCAGGAAAACATTTCATATTGGGTAATTTTCACCCCATGATTATACACTGAGTAAAATAGCTCTCACATAAGTTGTCCACTCCCTCAATCAATGAGTTATTTCTTAGGGAATTATCTCAATCACATATCTTAGACTCCTCAATTGAGTCATTACTAAATAATTAAATCACATATCATCATTGAAATAGTCACTTATGTTGGTTCCATGAAGATCATCAAAATCACTTAAAAACATCATGATAAATACATTAATATCCTCAAATATTCTATAAGGGAATACACTAGGGTACTACAAACACATATTGGGCTCTCCTCACTAGCACTAAGCTATATCTAGAATAGTATTTTATTCTATATGGGAACTAGATTCATCTATCCTAATAACAAATTGTATATTATATAACCCCTTCCAAAACCCACATCACAAAATTGGACCATAGAGCAAGTACATTACTCATCTAGCTCAATATAACCCCCTTGTAATTCTCATTAAAATCCTTTTAATGTTACTCGTGACACTAACTATGTTCATTTTACATCATCATCAGTTATCTCTCAATCATTAATTTGAGGGAAAAGTCAAATCACCCCAAATATAGGATTATAGGGCTCATCCAACACATAAAACTCACTAGGATTCCCAAAAAAACCTTTTTAGGGTGTTCCACAGTGTGTATTATGATCAAGATATTTTCCTCAGTCACTACTTATCCTAATCTCCAATGAATACAAAACCTGACTTAATAACTATAACATTATAGAAAAATATCATTGAATGAATTATGTCCCAACATGGTGCGTAAATTCATTCATTTATTTTAATCTATAACACATAAGTAATATTTTTCTCACATACTTATTTTATATTCAATACCATGGACATCATTGGCCAAGGAATCATTCCAGTGGGAATGGATCCATCAAGGCTCTTTAAAATTATATTTTATTAGTAATAATTAGTCAAAATTATTTAAATCATAAGTAAATCAACCCATTTGGTTGGACAATATATCAAATACAACATAAAACAGAGAAAAAACTTTAGGGGAATTTATAGAAACCTCATACCCCATACGGATTATTTCCCATTAATGATCTATAACCATCTCTTGAGATTTTCCAGAATTCACATCATATCCCAAGATCCAAAATAATGCAATAATGAACAATTCATTTAATTATAAAAATTTATTACTAATTATATAATTTAATTAAAATAGAGATAATTTATAAAAAAAATATACCTTACTATCACACCACACCAAAACCATGACTTGTAACATAAAAATGGTCTATAGTGTACCCTTTACACCGTCCTGATAGAAATACCTAATTAATACCATTAAATATATAGTTTGATCTAATTTCATAATAAATAATTTATAAATTTGTTATGAAACATACCTCCAATGAAAGAGTGATAAACAAAAAGTTTCCATCTTCTGGGGATTTCTTCAATCTACTCCATGAAAGCATACAATTATATTTTTATGATTCCACCATTATTTTTTGGTGTTTTAAAAAACATAGTACGAACGATCCAAAATTAGTGACTATAGACAGGGAAAAATAAAAATGGGACAATGAAGGAGAGATACCACAAATCTAGAATAAAATATCTCATAATTCAACCATAACTATTTGGAATCAAATGATATGTCCAAAGGGGGAGTACCCCTTGTTCGATTTCATTGTATGGGAAGAAAAAGGTGGTTATATAATAATGTCATGTTAAAATTGTATTTTTACAATTTTAATGGAATTTTGGGAATTATTATTTTGATTCCACTTCATTGGGATAACATTTCATAGACCATAAAATGAATAAGATCATGTGTCTCAACCCATTACATTTTTTGGAAATATAGTTTTCCAATCCTGGCATCAATTCTACTGAACAATCTAATAAAATAAACTAATATTCATGGTTCTCTGTAATGATTATCTACATATATGTAAAATCCACTATACCAAACCCATAATTAAAAAACCTCTCATTATTATATCTTCACATTATATTCACTAATTCAATGGTATCCACACACAAAGGGAATGCCCAAAAATATTAAATATTAACCAAAAGCTCACAAAATTATCACGGTAAGGTAATAACTCTAAGATACATGTTCTTTAAAAAAAACATATTTCAAATTCAATTATATTATTGATTTTATTTGAAATAAAAGTTGTCAAAATATTCCCATTCTCTAGGAGAAAATTCCATATCCCCATTGCATTTGGTAATCTATAATGATCTGGATATTTTGTGGCCATATTGGTTAAATGAATGTAAGAAGGACAATATTAGTAAACAAGGTAAGAGATATTCCCCAATTTAATATATATATATATATAACATGTTTTAAAGTCCTCTAAAATTGGTAAAATGATAAATGAATGTTGTTATTTATTAAACCATGCGACTTTCCCTCCAGCCTGAAGGGATTTAGATTAAATTATTATCTAGATACTAATTATTTTTATTTCAATTTAGATGGAACCCTTATATGAACAAAATTATGATTTGAATAAATCCCCTAATGAATACATGGTATGTATTACAAGATTCACATATGCCTTAAAAAGAATCCTATTGACCCTAAAAAAGAATAATCCTTCCTTTCCATTATAACATCTGCCACCAGAACATGTCTATGATGTCATGTTCCATGGCCTAAATCACCACCCCCATAGAGTCTATAAATTATCATGCGATCAGATAATCCATGATAGCTCTTCATTGTCAAACTATTTATTCATTGACAATGCTTGTATTATCTTTTCTTCCACTGGACTTGATGGGCCTTACAAACAGAGACAAGGTGTCACCATGATTGGACAAGTGTCCTATTGGGATGAAGGCCCAAATACATGTCTCCAAACAAAATTTCAGATGAATTTTCATACTAGTATATTACCACACTATAGTGTATTCCATAACACCCATTGTTCTGTATTTCCATTACAAAACCATAGGAATAGATCAACATTATAATATCGAAAATAGGACTATGATGCATGATTACATGGTTCATCCCACACAGAAAAACCCCAAATACATCCACAACAATACATGAAATCATTCAATATGATTAATGGTGGGTAATGCGACATCAATCATCAATATGTGGTCTATAGTTTATCATAATTTTTAATTTGTTCACACATATAAATTTTTTTTGACCCTAATGAATAATATATATGTACTAGAAATGTATAAAATATTTGAAAGAAGGATTAAGATAGATTTGGGAGAATGGGACAAATAATGCATTTGAAACACAAAAACTAAAAATTCAAATAGAATGATATAGTCTCTACAAGTATACATATTTAAAATATATTCTAATTGAGACCTTATTTCAATCATAAATCATACAAATATAATATAAAATAAATCCAATATTGATTTACATCCATTTATTTGTATTCTGTCCTTCATGAATATTATGAAATCCAATATGAGTGAATAATAGTAGAAAATTGACTGTGGGATATTCATCTGCAATTTATATAAGTTAAGAATTGATAGATACTAACAATAAAGGGTACACAAGAAATTTGAATGTTTTGATATAAATATTATTAGTAACATATCAAACATACCTATAGTAAAGGAATTATATTTTCAAAATACTAAAGTTGACACATGGTATATTTTTTGGTGAATAAAATATTCTAGAATATATGAAATGAGATAAAATATTTCATTTTTGAATAAGATCAGACAAGTGAGGAGGAATATGATATTTGAGATGATAAATTTAAATATTAGTACATTAAAAACCATTAATACCATGAAGTATAGCAGAAAATATCGTAGTACCTATTTAGAAGAGAAGAAGATAGAAATTTCACCACAAAAATGTATCATTCAAATATATAATAATGTCTAAATTTGATAATCATATATATTTTTTCTATAAAATTATACCAAATTAAGTTTATAAGTCCTATGAATAACAAAAATCGATGGATTCTATAAATAATTAGTGGTATCATGTTAAATTTAATGCGATATTGGATCTTTTACACATTCTCTACGAGAAAAAGTGATTGGGAACAAGTGAGAATTTATAAATAAGATAAATGATAAAGTGTAAGTATTATGAAATACATATAGACTCTTATGAAATAGTTAATCTTTTATTAAGTGTTTGATATTCAAGAGAACATTTCTCCAGTTATAAGACATGAAGCCTCAAGAATCTGGATGTCTTCTACTGCTCATATTCCATATAAAATTTAATATATGAATGTGAATTCCACCTTATTAATTTAGGGGATAAATGATAGTGTATAGAATAAAAAACATAAAGGATTTGACATATATAATGGTGGAAAACAATTAATAGGATGAAGAAGTATCTTAATAGGATATCACATGATCATGGACCCTAGAATTCTATGTTGGAAGGAATCATAAATGCTAAAATTAAAAAAATGATAAACTTTTAATGACCATTATTTAAAATAAATGTTAAAAGGTACTCTCATTAAGATTTTCTATAATGAAGTCATCAATTTTAATTATGATAATAACAATGTATGAGAATATTTTCTCATGAAAATGAGAAAACATTTTAATACATAAAAATTGGGATTGATGAGACATTTTATGGGAATATTTTTTATGAAAATATATGATTATTTTTCAATTTCTTCAGAAACTTATATTATATTATTATTGAATAATTACTTAATGGAAGAACCATAAAAAATTTACACTCATATATAGGTAGTAGTGAAGTAGAAAAAACATCTTAAAGGATTTAGTGCAAATCAATAAGTGCTGAGAATATTATGTTAATTCATACACTATCACACATCATGAAAAAATATATATTATCAATAGTGTGGTATTTTTACTGGATAAAAGTAAATTTAATTCAAGAATAATAATTAAAATAAGGGGAAGGAATGTGAGATTTCACTTCTATATGTATAACATTTTTTCATAGTGAATAAAATAATAAGAATATGTTATTAATATATGTACTTGTACCCATATAATTTTAATGAATGAAAAATGGGAGGACGTGATGGTGGGGATTGAGAATCCAATGTGGATTAAATGTGCCAATAAACAGGTAATTGAATAATCTAAAAAACCATTACAACAATAAAGATCTAGACACATTTGTCTCTGATTTCAATATATAATATAGAATCATGTCAATGAGGATATGAGGATGAAATTAATTTATATATGGTATCAAATTATTTACATCAATCATAGATACATTCCCAATGAAAAGATTGCGTTTTTGAGGGTGAACACGATTGTTCATCCCATACCAATCACATGATACACATTGAGAAAATCCCATTATTGTTTGGATTTAGTTTTCAATGTTGGGGAATAGTACAAAAATCGTTTTTTTTTCATTTTTCCACAATAGATTTATTTTGAATAAATGGGGAGTATTGGGTGTGTGGCTTATAGGGGAAACTGAAGCTTCTAAAATTTTATTTTCAAAAAGGGTTATACTTATAAAAAAACCAAAATTCATCCAGTTGTGTGGTTCCAAGATAAATTTTTTCAAAATTAATATGATTTGTTGTTTTCGGTGTGAGTTTTATAGGTTGAAAATAAAATAATTGTGTGATATTGGAAGAAATTTATAATATAAAAAGAATTACATTTGTTTCTAATAAATAATGAATAAAATTATAAACTGGTAATTTTTTTTGAGTGTTTTCAATTATATTGAATGTTATTGAATATTGTTTTAGATGTATTGAGTTGATTTTAGACATATGGATTAAAATTATAGAAGAAGAAAATTTTGGGTTATTTCTTAAATCCCTGGGAATATTAATATTTTCCAATGTTTTAATGAAAATGGGAAAACCTATGGGAGATAACTATATATGAAAGACATACTGTATATTCTGAAGTTGAAAAATTATCTATGGAAAATAAATCTTATGAATGTTTACAAGCCATAACTATTTTCCTTTATAATATATTTTACATTTATGCGAATATTTCATTAATGGACTTGATCAAATGGTTATGTGCATCATTTTTTTGTATAATTTTATAGTGATAAGTAATATATTTTATATGAATATCATGTTTTCTATAATCATATCATAAAATACCCTGGTGTTAATGTATATACAACACATTAGTATGAGTTAACATAATATTTGAAAAATCCACTAGAGTTGACACATAATACATAACATAATTTATATGATTCATAATATTATTTTTGGAAAACCAAATATATTTTTATAAAAAAATTTCGAATGTGGTTATGTGAAAAAACATGAAAAATATGTTTGATACTTCAATTTTATATAAAATATTTGAGTTAGTTTTATAGTTTCATCAAATGCACAAATTTTATGTTGTTACTTTCTAGATGATAAATTTTAAAACAGGGCAGGCATTGTTTAATATATTCATTAATTAACTAAATAAAAAAATAATGAAATATAATTGTCATTCAGGGTTTTTTGAGAATTTATTTACAAAGCACCAAGGATAAGAATACATTACTCTGGAAACATTATTATAATAAATGATAAATCTGTTCCATGGTTCATAAATTTGATATTTTCAATGATGTTCCTGTCAGTGTAACTGATGATGAAACACTTAATAAATTCAATATATGAGTCTATAATGAACCAGAGGATAAAAATGATTTTAAATTTTGTAGAGAATAATAGAATGATAATTTTTAGATACCACATGGCTTAAATAAATTCAATCTTTATAATAAATAATTTTTTTTGTAGATTAGATAAAAAATAATTTTTTTTAAAGAGACTTAACAGAAATTAATTAACACAATAATATTCAAAATAAATTATCAGAATATGAAAAGATAACTAAATTAATATTTTTCTTATTTCTACATGTAATATTATTAATGATAAATTATTTGGAAAATATAAAAAACATATATATTTCAATAAATTCCTAAAATTTTAATTATTCATCTCTACCGTGGTAATATAAATTTATATTTGATCATTAAGTGGCTTGTAATTTTTAAGGAAGAATATATGTGTGTCATTTCATTTTATTATGAAAACACTAATCATTGTGAAAGATTGAGGTGGATGGACGGAGAAAATGGAATTATCTAATATTATTTTAGTTCTCGAAGAGTTAATTGGGTGGAGTAATGTGTCATGTTATTGTTTGAAATCATCCAGGGGATGAACAATGATATTAATAAAAACATTAAAGATAAAGTATTGTGGAGGACTAGTGTTGGATCCCTTTAACATGGTGATTGTATTTTTTAAAAATACATATTAAATATAGATAAATGTGAATTATTTACTATACATGCTTGAGAATATTGAACTTCTATTTAGTGGTCTAAATACTGAATGAAATTATAATTACGATTTACCTTTTGTAATCTTTGTTTTATGTAGTGTAAAAAATTGGTTCATGGGGATTCATGGACATCCATTTGGATTCCATTGAGTATTTTAGATACAACAATTAATGGTTATCTATAATTTCCAAAATGTTAAATTTCTCACTTTAATGTAATAAAGACCCATATGATGCCAAATCTATGATTCAAAATTCTATATAAAGTTAACATTGAAATCCTAGAGGATGTGAAAATGTATAATTTTAGTGAAACGGGCTTAACACTCATGAATACTACATAATTTTCATGAATATTAATTACATTAAAAAAACTCCTATGGTTTGTAAAAGTTTAGTTACATTGGAAACATGGAACACTTTATTCTGAATTCATGAAAGGCCTTCAATGTTTGCCATCAAGATCATCCACATTAGTATTCCTTCTTAAAACCCATCCTTCATAACATTAGAAAAGTGAAACGTAAAAAACCTTGAGATCAAATAACTTGTATGTTTGTTAATGGAAGATACCTCCATATCATGAGAAAATGGGTATGAGGACATGAACCTAAAATATGAAAACCATAACCCACATATAAATGATCATAAATTAGATTCATAGAATAATTATGGCTAGTTCATAAAACATGAATATTGAGTAGTTAAAATATCAAGAGGCATGAGAAAATAAATATGGTATACGACATTGATTTGTGGAATAAACTACATCTTAGAACAATGAGAACATTTATAAATATATTAATACTCACTCATTTTTTCATATACATAAATTATTTAGATCTCATAAATTTATGGACATGAAACTTGGTCCATGAATAACATTGTGAAAATTTAATAAAGATGAAGAATAAAATTGAGAAAATGTAATCATGTTCATGAATAAAATTATGTATATGGATGACTGGTCCACACATAATATTATATATTTCAAGGTTGACTCCAAATACCATCATAGAAGAAAATTTCTCTTTCTAAACCAAGTTCACTCCCTATTACATTCCAATATATCTAATGAGATTGAAATCATTACCCATTACATTGGACAAAGATATATGTTCCACCCATATTTTTTTATACCAAAATCACCATCCTTTTTTATAACATAAACACTAACCACTAATATAATATAACCACTATAAGATAATAAAAATTATAGATATGTATTTTATAATGTCATAAAACAGACTTCATATCATATCCCACAAAATGAAATTGATTTCCTAAACAATTCCTCTTATCATAACACATGGTAAAGAAAAAAGTTTCATTCCAATTTCATTATTTAATTATATAATATCCTATAAAAAATAAGAAGGTTTCATGAGAATTATATCATGGTATATGCAGTGTAATACCAATCGGTTTCATAATAATATTTTACTACTGAAAGATACATATAAATAATTAGAATGGTATCGTTAGTTCATATCACTAATAAAGAATAAGTAACATCAATAGGTTCCATACAAGATGGAAACTAATTTTAATGGTCATTACATGATATTTATTGGGAATATATCTTTTTGATGAAATTATTTCATTTAAAATATAAATCCTTTTAGAAAATAAATTTAATTGAATATTATATTAATATCTTAAAATAAATTAATTTAAAAATCATTAAAAAAATTTCTTTAAGAATGTATATTTTCCTTGAAAATAATTTATTTAAAACAAATGTCCTTTTGTAAATTGATTTCATTAAAAATAATCTGGAGTTATTATAAATAAATATTTTAAATACCACATAAAAATTTATATAGTAAATTATATTTTCAATGGAAATTATTTATTAAAAATATAAAACATTTGTGAAAATCAATTAATTTTGAACAAAAAAATTTAAAATTTATAGGAAAAAATTTAAAATAAATTAAATTTCTTGGAATAAAATTCATTTTCCATGCTGATTTTTTATTTTAAAAACATTTAAAAGATTAAATAATATTTAGAAAACATGTTTTTTAGATGAAATAGGTGTTTTGATTGATTGTTTCCATAATGAAATTGTTTAATCTTTTGATTAAATAATAATAGGAAATTTTAGGAGAAAAAATGTAATCTCATTACATTAACTGTGGATAATATCATCAATGAAATATTGAGATATAAATCCTAATATTTCATCATTTTAACCATAATAAAATCAATTCTGACAGACTAGGTGATTGAAACATAAAACATTTATCACATTTGTAACATTGAGTATTAAGACCAGTGAAAGAATAAAATTAAATGAATAAAATTATATCATGAAATTAAGGATATTAATGAAAAATAATTATAACATGAACGTATATAGGATAATTTTCAATGGATAGATGATGAACCTAACTTATATCCTAGATAAAGAAAAATTGATAAAATAATCCCATACCAACTTGTTAATTTTAGAATAGAAGACCCCAAGGAAAGAGAGATATAAATATTGATATTTAAATACAAATTATTTTATTTAAATTATTCTTAATATACATTAATGATCATTATATACCTCACATAAATGATAATAGGTGGTGAACATGGAATGTGTCTAAAAAAATTTACATGTTATACCAAAACCCCTTACCATAATTCTTGAATTCAATTTTTCATAGTCAAACCGAATTTATAATAAATAAAAGTTGAATATAAATTTATTAATGACCTATATTCATATATTTTATACCTTATATGTATTTATATTGGACTTTCTTATCAATTTAATAACAATTCTATGCTAAGGTAATGTTTTGGCTAATAAATACCTTATTTATTGTATGTTTTTTCTTGTAGTTTTTGGTCCTATAAATTCAATCATGGTTTCATAATATAATTGATTTTAACCATGATATAAGTGTAATATATATTCAGAATATATTTATTTATATTAATTCATATTATTTAGTGATATAGTATAAGATGCATCATTCATGGATATGGTAAACTGTACGTACACATTATCATTATTTAAATTTTATTGTCATTTTCAATGAAATAAAATTAAATTATATATATAATTTAAATTCAATGTTATATATAAAAATTATGTATATTAAATCCATCCAAAATATAATCTATGTAATGGGTAAATGAATTACATAACATGATGAGGTGGTATTGAACTATACACATAGTTGACAATATCGTACTCCATGAAAATGGAAAGAATGTCATCTTTCACGATATTATAATTTCAGAAGAATAATATCATCAAATAAATCATGTGAAAATTTAAAATCTATAATTACTTCTATAAATGAAAAGTAATCATAAAAAATGGGGGATATCGGTTTGTTAGGCGGTTGTCCACCATGCACAAGAATGATTATTTAATAACCCATTTGATGGAAGTGGAGATAGATGTAGGTAATTAATGTAATCATAAACATTCATATTATATTAAAAATACTTAATTTGTCACATAATCATAGTATAATAATAATTTAAGGTGTTTTAGGAAGAAATATAAAGCCCTCATTGACGAATGTTCTTGTTCTTTAGGTATCCTCCTTAGGAATGCACTAAAAACATTACACTATTTTATTTTTGTAAAAAATAATGATACTTGGTTCAGAATGAAGATTTGAGTAATTGATTTATGTTTTTAATTTCCAAAATAAATGTGTCTTAATATGTGAATATCTAATGAGAGTTGGTGGCCTTTTATAAGTGTGGTAGAGGTTACACTTGGTATTTTTCAAAAAAAACGGTGACCTCCATTATTTTTAATATGTCACAAGTATTAAAAAAAGTAATTATGAATCCTTATATATTTAATGATATAAGTATTTCCAGTATATAGTTTTTGTACAAGTGTAATTGTCATTTTTACACTTATTATTTTAGTATAACCCCCCATGATTCCAACGCTTACCATACCAATGGTACATAATATTTTATTCATTTTCTATTCATGTGAGTCAAAAAATAATTGGAATATATTATTTAATATAATATTTTTTTATTCAAAATACTTTATCCATTTTTCCAAATTCCATTTATAAAATTGGGAATATTTTATTTACAATTAAACATGTTGGCATGATGAGAACTTGGGTTTTAATAGGGAAAATGTACAAAAGATTTAAATTATGTTTATCAATATTAATGTTTAAACTCATAGAAATGATATAAATTGGATTAATAGATGTATAAAAGAATTAATTTTATAGTTATACCATTTTATAATATAAATTATATTTAGAAAGAAATTAACAAAAATGAATTTTTAGGTTAAAATAATTTATTTAAATATATTAAACAAAATTTAAAAACTATTTAGGAAAATATCCCAATTCACCATAAAATTTTTTATATATAAAAATTTAAGTTATTATGTTTTTTTGTTAAATTAATTTTCTAAATTGGTGAAATATGTAATGACACATAAAATTCAAGGGAAATTTTTGCTTAATTTTCTTTGGGATATTACTAGAACGTAGTTTTTGACGGAACATGATTCTGAGGCCCGGTGTGCCCGGAATCAATTTCCGAAGTTAGGATTGGGTACGTTCAGTGAACGAACAAGCGGGATTTTCTAACATTTGAACCGGTGCTCAGAATTGAAATCTTAGGGCACCAATGAACTCGCAGTGCTGGTAATTTCGTAGGAACACCTTTTCCGGAGTTACGTTCGCTCGGCTGTGGCTACTAAATTTTCGGGTTATGTAAATGAATAAAATAAAATGGTGCGACCAATTTCATTTAATTTTATGTTGTTTAACCGAAGTTAAGATGTTAAAGTGGGACCCACAAAATCCTATACATCTAGGTAGGATATTTTTGGGGTGGGGCCCACACGAGCCCCAACTTTTCAACTTCCACAAAACCCCCCACCATTCTTTAGGTAACGCACCCGCACCCCCCAATCAGTGAATGTTAACTCGTGCGTTTATTTAAATATAAAAGCCTCTATTAATTGGGCGGTTTAAAACGTTGCAATCAATTGAGTTAATTGTTTGATTCGTTTTTTAATTTTAAAACGTTTGGCATGAGTAATAAAATAAGGTAACCCTTATTTTATTATTGTTGGGTTGTTGTGTTGTGTTTTTGGGGAGAATAAGAGAAGTCTTGAATTTATTCATTCTTCGTCGAAGAATGCGAAGAACACGAAGAACGCCGACCTCCGATAAAGGTTGATAAAAACGTCGGATCCTCGAAGATCGATGACGCGATGCCAGTGAATCTTTTCTCCGAGACGTGATGATCCCCCTTCCGTGATGCCTTCTTCCGCGACGTCCCTTTCCATGATGAGCCTTCATTCAACTACACTCGAGCTAGGTGTTAATTTTTGTGTATGTTTACATTCCCGTGGTTCTTTCCTTTTAAAACAAAGAATTCGAATCAACTCATCCTCATGTTGATCCGCGAATGATTTCTTTTGCGGGTTGGGAATATTTATTTTCTAGGAAAACTTTTTGGGTTGATTTCTTTTGTTCATGAAAAATCTGTGTTGTTCTTCGTCTATTAGGCCGCTTGTTACCAACTTAACGAGAGGAGGTCAGACCGCACGAACACGGCCAACTCTCCTCCCCCTTTTTTGTTTTGTTCGTTGTGGCACGAACAAAGGCAGTGCGGTTCAATGACACCGCGCGGACAAGAGAAAGAACATGGTGAAGAATCGCGGCGCCTTCGCACCGCGCCATTGAGGCCGAACATACCGCGGCCAGAGTCGGGGCCGTAGAGGCGATTGAAGACTCTGCCGGTTGATCGTTGTGCGTGGATTGACGAGCGACAAAGCAGGTCGCAAGGGTGTTTTGAAACCTTCGCAGTAAACTGCAGATCCTGGGGGAACCGCCGGCGTAGACGGCGGGTAAAACGGACCACCGGAGGGACGACCGGATCCTGTGGACACGCAGGATCCGGGGAAGACCTGGTGGCTCACGTCGCGTCCGGTGCAAAAGGGTCGGGGGCAGCGCACCCCCTCGTCCGCTCAGCGCGCGCGGCACCCGCTGAGTTGGACCGGCCGCACCGGGCCGGCCTGGGCCGCCCGCGCCGGGTAGGACCGTGCCGGTCGGGCTGGGCCGGGCCGCACCCTGATGCGCCAAACCCGGACCTGGGTCGGGTCACCCGGTTCGGGCCGACCCAGGGGGGAGTTGGGCCGGGCCGGGCCCAGACCCCCATTTCTGACTGTTTTCAGTCTTTTGACCATATCTTGTGCTACGGACCTCCGATCAACGTACCATTAGTTGCGTAGCGATTCTTGGATCGAGGTGGTCGTTTCTGTATATTACACTCAGGGTTTCAGAGAACTTTGAGTACGACTGGGTTGGTTCGAACACGAAACCAACCGGGCCCTCGGAGCAGAAACGCTTATATCTTGGGTTCCGGACGTCTGATTGACATGTTGTCAACTTCATTGGAATCCTCTTGATGAGATGGAATTTTGGGCATACATTGCATGAGGTTTGGACGCAGTTGGATTATGGCCAGGTTGGATTGTACCCGAAATCCAACCGGGCCCCTGGAACGGAAAAGCTGATAACTTTCAGACTGGACATCTGTTTGATGAACCGTTAGTGGCGTTGGTGATCACGTGGAGAAACGGTACATATGAGTATACCCTATGAGAGTTCGGGGTACAGTTGAGATACGGCCGGGTTGGTTCGCACACGAAACCAATCGGGCCCCTGGGACGAAAAGGCTAATAACTCACAGATCGGGCGTACGATTGACGAACTGTCTGTTGCGTTAAGACCCTTTTGACGAGGCGGTCCTCTGAGATACTTTTTCGTAGGACTTTGAGATACTTGTAGTATCAACTTGTAGCTCATTGATCGGACCCTCCCAGAGATGAGCGTATGGAGTACAGAGACCGTGTAGCAGGCTGAGACCTGACGACTGCTTGACCGACTCGACTTGGAGGGAGTCGACTAGCTTAGTGGATGGAGCACTAATTTGTTTGCGTGCAGAAACATGGCGGACGGAGCAGTACTGTATGACAGTGCAGACCCATTGTACACGTCCGGAGCATACCTCTTCAGGCTATTAGGGGGTGTGTACTACTGTGTTTGTGTGGCATACCCCGGCGGGAAGCACTACTGTGTTTGGGTAGCTGACCCACGGTACTCGACAAGAGGAGTACCTCAACAGTCTTAGGTTAGTGAGCAGTACCTCGGAGTCGTTACAAGGCCACTGTACACTCCAGAGACGGGGCTCTTCCGCAGTTACGGTTTTGATAATAAAAATCCTGGCTTGAGCTGAATCTTTGACCTTTGTGTTCACCTCATGATTGAGATGGGTTACTTGATAACATAGGTATATGTGTGGGTATATACCTAAGTAGTGGTTATATATTGAGATCTTCTTTGTGTTTATATTTGTTGGTTTTAGTGAGACCTTAAGGGTCTCGGGGTCCCTACTGAGTATCGTATACTCAACCCTGCATGGGCTATGCCCACACCTCGTTGTGTTGGTTGCAGACGACGGGCAGCGCTAGCAGAGGCTGAGTGTTCGAGGACTGGACGGTACTCGGAGGTGGACCAGATGACTAGTCAGTATTCGTAGGTGGACTTCACGGTGAGACGAAACTCATAAGAGGTTGATAGGAAAGACCGTTGTGGAGGCTATCTGTACATACCCTTCAGGTAGGATCCGTGGTCGATGATCCAGGAGCTGCGCTATATGTACCTACCCTTCAGGTAGGATCCGTGGTGGACGATCCAGGATATGTGTTATATGTTCATACCCTTCAGGTAGGATCCGAGGAGGACGACCTAGGAGCTACTTCCTTTCTTCCAGCTGTTTGTCTTTTTTGTTGTACATTCGTTCAGTTGTAGTTGTACTTTCAGTTGGGTTTGTATTCTGGCCCATTTACTTTTCATCACTTTCTTTTGTACTTAGTGTTTTACCTCTTCTTATTCGCTATGGTTTTTTTGTTTACTTTTATAAAGGAAATGTCTTCCCAGTTATCGTGATTTCTGCCTTTGGTGCTAGTAGCTAGCCCCTGGCCTATGGAAGGAGGGATTGGGGTAGTCACCGCACGGGCCCCGAGGACGGGTCGTGACAAATTGGTATCTACAGAGTTCGGGTCTACCACAGAACTTATAACTCTGATATTTTCTTTCTGTGAAGCGATAGTGTTAATAGTACCGAGTATGGTTTTCAGTTCAGGGAGTCCAGTGTTGGTGCGGGCGACCGACGTATCCATACACCAGGACCCTGACAACTGATTTCCGACTTTGTGCATGAAAACATTGATTGCATGTGTGTTTCAAGAAGTTTTTAAAAGTTATCTCAAACCATGTCAGCTCACCTGGTATAACTCTTTTGACTGTGTCACATATGTTTCTTTCAGGATGCCATTCCACAGATGACCAGCTAGAGCCTAGAGCGATGTGCGTACTAACAGCCTGCCTAGTGAAGAGGATTTGGTACAGGGCCCTCTTACTGTTGAGGTACCACCAGAGGAACTAGTGGTACTACCATATGTTGGTCCACCGATGCCACCAGCCCCAGCAGTAGGCGACTCACACCACATGAGCACACTGCATGAGTTCCAGCGCCATATGCCACCCAGGTTCCGGGGAGAGACGGACCCGCATGCGGCTGAGGATTGGCTGGAGGCTGTTGTTAGATTCTTCAAGCTAGTGGCGACGCCAGCAGACATCATGGTGATCTTTGCTTCCAGCCTTCTTCAGGCAGCAGCAGGCAAGTGGTGGAGCCACTTGTTTCAGTTTTGCAACAGGATGACCTTAACATGGGGAGTCTTCGAGACCTTCTTCAGGGTGAAATTTGTACTAGTAGCTCTGCACCCCGAGCGTTTTCAGGAGAGGATGCCTTTGCCGCATGTTTTTCTATTAGTAGATGAGTCATCTGTAGGCAGTAGACAGATGATGCAGGGGTCCAGGCGGACCATACCATAAGTTGGGCGATCTCGGGTTTTAGGATCAGTGGTGCGGGGAACCCAAGGTGGGGTTAGATCTAGGCGTGCGAGAAACGGAAAGTGTTTCTCCTACGGTAGGAAGGGTCACCTGGCACGTGACTGTCCGACTCCTCACACAGTTGATCCACAGGCGTTGGAGGAGCCACTGAGATTGAAGCAGCGGTGGGTGCTTGAGCAATAGTCGAGCAGTGGATAAGGCAGTAGAGCTCCGGGAGCAGGTGGACAGGATCAGAACTAGTGGATACGTCCCTTGTACTTCTAGTTCCATGTTGTTGTTGTATTCGTGTCTTTATACTAAGAGCTGCAATAATAAAAAGACACTTATCTTTGTGATGTTTACTTTCATGTCCTTTTGTTTGGATGATACTGAGAGTTCCCGGTTAAAACTGTTGACTTGACCCTCACTTTCGAGATTTATACTGGAGGAGACCCAGTGACCTCACACTGATGCCGACAGCATGACTCGACCCTTGGAGGCGAGAGTGACAGTTGGATCTCTTGGTAGTTACGTCGAGGCCTTACGACGTCATCCATGGCATGAATGCATCATTCATGTCAGTATTGACTGTATTAGGAAATGGGTGTGGTTCATCCAGGGGATGAGGCCGAGTTTCTCTTTTCGGCAAAGGAGAAATTTTAGAAGCTCTTTCAAATCGTAGGCAAAGAAGGTGCAGATCATCTAAGAGCAGATGAAGACTGCACAGGGCAGTATGAAACAGGAAATCGGCACCAGTCTTAGAGACTCGAGCATGTTAAATGTTTCCATAAGACGAAGCTTTAAAGAGAGATGAGTCTGCGAAGCAGCAGACATGAAGGCAGAGCAAGGAGAGCAGTATGAGGTGGTGTACGTTTTAACATGCTACAACCACCCGCCTTAGTGGTCCCCACTGGGCTCAGGGAGCTGGAGGGTAGGGGAAGAGAGTAGCTGCATGCGGTCTGGGTGAGTGACTCAATGTCTCTAAGAATGATTAAAGGGAAAGTTTGTATCCACTACTAGATGTTGTATTAACAGACGTTGATACGAATCATTCCTTCCTTCCACGAATCTTTTCCTAGACCTAGAGTTTCCGGTAAGCCGTGGACATGACACTCACGTCTAGAGATACCTTGGGAGGAGACTCGATAATCACACTTATGCCGACATTTTGGTCAGACCCTCGAGGCGAGAGTTTTGGTTGGAATATCTTGGTGGCAGTGTCGAGGCCTTATGACATTGGTTTGAGTATGGACTGGGAAATCATAGTTCATACACAAATTGACGGTATTAGGCAAAAAGGTTGTGGTTTAACTATGATTTCGTGATGGGTTTTCCCTGGTCGGTGAAAAGGAAACCCCAGGAAGAATAGGATAAACTGATGCACATGAGGGTGCGACCGATCACTCTTGAGTCGGTCAACCTTACCCTCGTGGCAGCAGTCATTTTGAGTTTCAGTTCTGACAGTAATTGGATACCTCTAGAGTTCAAGGATGACTATCACGTCCTTATACAGGTATCACCTCGATGAGGTTTAAAGAGATGTGTCCAAGGCAAAAATTTATCTCTGAGGTTTAGCGGACCTTCTTAGGTCCTCATCTGGGTAGGTGTGGTGGTTTACTGCTTGACCCATCCACCTCAGTTGCACTTGGTTCACGACGATTTCCACGTATCTAAACTGAGGAGATAGGTCCTTGACCCTTCGCATATCATCGACCATGAGGAGCTGGACGATGGCAATGGGGTGACTTTTGCGGATGTTCCAGTGGGGATCAAGGATCGATAGGAGAAAATCCTACTAGGACTGTCGATTTCTCGGGTGCGCTTTCATTGGCAGTACGAGAACCTCTAGGTGAGCACATGAGAACGGGAGGCTCAAATGCATGCTCAGTACCACTTTTGTATCCCTAGTTTGTGTTAACACTTTACGAGGACGTAAATCCCAGAGGTGCGAGTAATGTAAAGACCCGTAAAATTCAAGGGAATTTTTTTCTTAATTTTCATTGGGATTTTACAAGAATGCAGTTTTTGACAGTGCCTAATTCCGAGGCCCGGTGTGCCCAGAATCAATTTCCGAAGTTAGGCTCAGGTACGTTCAGTGAAAAAATGAGCGGGATTTTCTAACTTTTGAACCGGTGCTCAGAATTGAAATTTGAGGGAACCGATGAACTCACATCGCCAGTAATTTCTTAGGAACACCTTTTCCGGAGTTACGTTCGCTCGGGTGTGGTTACTAAATTTTCGGGTTAAGTAAATGAATAAAATAAAATGGTGCGACCAATTTTATTTAATTTTATGTTGTTTAACCAAACATAAGATGTTAAAGTGGGACCCACAAAATCATACACCTCTAGGTAGGATATTTTTGTGGTGGGGCCTACACGAGCTGCACCTTTTCAACTTCCACAAAACCCCCCACCATTTTTTAGGTAACGCACTCGTACCCCCCAATTAATGAAAGTCAACTAATGCGTTTATTTAAATATAAACGCCTATATTAATTGGGCGGTTTAAAATGTTGCAATTAATTGAGTTAATTGTTTTATTCATTTTTGAATTTTAAAACGTTTGTCGTGAGTAATAAAATAAGGTAACCCTTATTTTATTATTGTTGGGTTGTTGTGTTGAGTTTTTGGGGAGAATAAGAGATGTCTTGAAGTTCTTTGTTCTTCGTCGAAGAACGTGAAGAACGCGAAGAACAAGAAGAACGCCGACCTCCGATGAAGGTTGACAAGAACAACGGATTCCCAGAGATCGACGACGCAACGCCGGTGAATCCTTTCTCCACGACGTAATGATATTCCTTCCGCGACGCCTTCTTCCACGATATCCCTTTCCATGACGAGCCTACCTTCAACTACGCTCGAGGTAGGGGTTAATTTTTGTGTAAGTTTATATTCCCGTGGTTCCATCCTTTTAAAACAAAGAATTCGGATCAACTCATCCTCAAGTTGATCTGCGAATGATTTCTTTTGCGGGTTGGGAATACTTATTTGCGGGGAAAACTGTTTCTGTTGATTTCTTTTGTTCATGAAAAATCCATGTTGTTCTTTGTCTTTTGAGACGCTTGTTACCAACTTAACGAGAAGCGGTCGAACCGCACGAACATAGCCGACTCTCCTCCCCCTTTGTTGTTTTGTTCATTGTGGCATGCACAAAGGCAGCGCGGTACAATGGCACCGCGCAAACATGAGAAAGAATGCAGCGAAGAAGCGCGATGCCGTCGCACCGCGCCATTGAGGCCGAACTAACTGCGGCCGGAGTCAGTGCCGCGGAGGCGATTGAAGACTCCGCTGGTTGATCGTTGTGTGCGGATTGACGAGCGACGAAGCAGACCGCATGGGAATTTTGAAACCTTCGCATTAAACTGCAGATCCCAAGAGAATCTCCTGCGTATAAGGCAGGTAAAAGGGACCACCGGAGCGCATCCGGTGGTCCGTAGAAGGTGCGGCCGGCGCGCCGCGCCGGCGGGGCAGTGCCGTCCGCCGAAGGTGGCGGCCAGCACCGACCAGCCACCCGGAGGCGGCAGCGGGACGACCGGATCCCGCAGCCAAGCGGGATCCGGGGAAGACGCGGAGGCTCACACCGCATCCGGTGAAAAAGGGATGGGGGCAGCGCACCCCCGCATCCGCTCAGCGCGCGTGATACTCACTGAGTCGGACCGACCGCACCGGGTCGGGCTGACAAGGCCGGGCCGGGCTGCCCACGCCGGGCTGCCTACGCCGGGCCAGGCCACGCTGGCAGGGGCCGGGCCGGGCCGCGCCCTGATAGGCCGGACCTGGACCTGGGTCGGTCGCCGGGTTCGGGCCGACCCAGGGGGAGTTTGGTCGGGCTGGGCTGGGCCCAGACCCCCATTTATGAATGTTTTCAGTATTTTGCCCATATCCTATGATAGAGAACTCCGATCGATGCACCGTCAGTTGTGTAGCTATCTTTGAATCGAGGCAGTCGTTTCAGTATATTACACTTAGGGTTTCGGAGAACATTGTGTATGGCTGGATTGGTTCGAACACGAAACCAATCAGGCCCTCGGGGCGGAAACGCTTATATCATGGGTTCCGGACATCCGATTGATGTGCTGTAGACTTCGTTGGATTCCTCTTAATGAGATGGAATTTTTGGAATACTTCTCTTGAGGTTTGTACGCAGTTGGAATATGGCCATGTTGGATTGTACTCAAAATCCAATCGGGCCCCTGGAACGGAAAAGCTAATAACTTTCATACTGGACGTCCATATGAAGAACCGTCAGTGGCGTTGGTGATCACGTGGAGAAATGGTCCATATGAGTATACCCTATGATAGTTCGGGGTATAGTCGAGATACGGCGGGGTTGGTTCACACACGAAACTAACCGGACCCCTAGGATGAAAAGGATAATAACTCACAGATCGGGCATCCGATTGACGTGACGTCTATTGCGTTGAGACCCCTATGACGATGATGTCCTCTAAGATACATCTTCTTAAGAATTTGAGATACATTGAGTATCGAACTTTAGCTCGTGGAGCGGACACTCCCAGAGACGAGCGTACGGATTACGGAGACTGTGTAGCCGGCTGAGACCTGATGACTGCTTGACCGACTCGACTTGAAGTGAGTCGACTAGCCCAGTGGACGGAGCACTACTTTGTTTGGGTGCAGACCCATGGCGGACAGAGAACTACTGTGTGACAGTGCAGACCCGCGGTACACGTCTGGAGTGTACCTCTGTAGGATATTAGGGGTTTGCACTACTGTGTTTGGGTGGAATACCCCGGTGGGAAGCACTACTGTGTTTGGGTGGCTGACCTGCAATACTCAATAGGAGGAGTATCTCAGTAGTCTTAGGTTAGTGAGTAGTACCTCGGAGTCGTGACAGGACCACTGTACACTCCAGAGACGGGGCTATTCAGCAGTTACAGTTTCAATAATAAAAATCCTGGTTTGAGTTGAATCTTTCACCTTTGTGTTTAACTCATGATTGAGATGGGATACTAGATAACTTATGTATATGTATGGGCATATACCTAAGTAGAGGTTATCTGTTGAGATATTCATTGTGGTTATTCTTGTTGTTATTTGTGAGACCTTGAGGGTCTCGGGGTCCCTAATGAGTATCGTATACTCACCCTTGAACGGTTTATGCTCGCACCTCATTGTCTTGGTTGTAGATGACGGGCAGCGCTGGCAGAGGCCGAGTGTTTGGGGACTAGACGGTACCCGGAGGTGGACCACATGACGAGTCAGTATCCAGAGGTGGACTTCATGGAGAGACGACACATGGAGGACGTTGACGGGCGATAGCCTTGTGGAGGGTATCTGTACCTACCCTTCTGGTAGGATCTGTGGTGGACGATCCAGGAGCTGCGCTATCTGTACCTACCATTCAGGTAGGTTCCGTGGTGGACGATCCAGGAGATGCGCTATCTATTCCTACCCTTCAGGTAGGATCTGAGGAGGACGACCCAGGAGCTGGTTCCTTTCTTCAGCTCTTTGTCTTTTCTGTTTTACTTTTGTTTAGTTTTAGCTGTACTTTCAATTGGGTTTCTATTCTGGCCCATTTACTTTTCATCACATTCTTTTGTACTTAGTGTTTTACTTCCGCTTGTACTCTGTGGTGTTTTGATTAATTTATAAAGGCAATGCCTTCCCTGTTATCGGGATTTACACCTTTGGTGCTAGTCGCCATCCCCTAGCCTATGGAAGGCGGGCTTGAGGTAGTCACGACACGGGCCCCGAGGACGGGTTGTGACAAAATATAATTTCAAGATAACTATCCCAAATATGAAATAAATTTTATAAAATATATCAGTAGTATATAATTAAATTTATTTTTATCCATTATCTAAAAAACAGAAAAGTTGAATGTCAAAAAAAATGTTTAATATAAAATAAATAAAAATTATTTAAATTTATATCAAACAATAAATCATTTTTAGGTAAAAAAAGTTGATTATCATAATAATATATTCTCTTAAATATTTTCCTGTATTTTCAATTGGTTTTATTTTCCATTTTTAACTAATTTTATAAAGAATAATTAATTATATAAAAAGTTTTATAACGTTTCATTTCATAATTTAGGTAAAAAATTTATACCATCCATTCCACTGGCTAGCTGCTAAGTATCATATAATAATATTCTAATAAAATATAACATTTCATTTAAACATGGTGCTACTTGTAACTCATGATAAACTCATAACTGGGTGTGACACAAGAAAAACATGCACTGCATTTATTTGTAATATAAAATTAGTGTTACAAGTAACTCAATCAGAAAATCAGTTTTTTCATGTCATATAAAATATTTGAACTATCTAATTCATTTGAAGAAATAATTTCACAAAATCCCAGGGTGTGATTATATTTATATGTAAATCATATGATTTTTAAGGCTAGAAGGGAAGAACCTTGAGTTGAATAATTTTAATCTAATATATAACATACATCTAACTATCATGATATGAATAAATAATAAATTTTTCTTTATCATTAAAGGGGTTATGTAACTGTTATAGTGCTTGCGGAATACATTTTCAAATATTACCATTCATTATATTTTGTTATGGTTTCCTCGCCACACTATTTTTTGTACTCTACATCGTCGAAATTGAATTCTTAAAACATCATGATGTTCATTTTATATAATAAAATTTTGACGAGGACATGTAAGGGTTATTTCAATAGAAATGTTTATATGAAATATTGATTACATTATCCATGTAATGATAAATTAACAGTTCCCTTAGTTACTTAAAGGTGATGAGTTGGATATATTAAATCTTAAGGGTAACAAGATACATAAATATTATATATGAAATATGTATTGGAGATTGATTAAGATCAATGATCCTAAATATGTTAAGCATAATATATTATATTTGAGGTCCATAGATTAAGATAATAAATACTTGTAACTGTTAGAGATTATAAATCATACAACCAGGATCATCACACCATTTTACATTGTGTGATTGTTTGAATATTAATTAATGGAAAAGAGGGAGGAATATCATAGGTGTAGTGAATGATAATTTTTAACTATAATCTATAAATTCCAACAGTATTTAATTATAGAAATTATGTACATGAATATACAATGAATTTCACAGTATGTTAATGATTTTATAAAATCGGTATTGTCAAATTGGTTGATTTAAAGGATGATTGGTTTTTTATGACCATGGTTTATTGAATGATGTACTCTTATTTAATAGCTAAATTTAATGTTTGTAAAATTTTAAAGGTAACCACGAATATCCAAGGGACATGTGAAGTTAATATGGGTAATATGAATGCACTATAACCTAATGTACCCTACGGTGGATTTCTAAAGAAGCTAATCTAAATTGGAAGACATCAAAATGAATTTTTTTCAATGTTGTGTAATTTAAAAAAAGAGTATATAGTTTTTATGGAATAACTCAATGTATCTATTAGCCGTTGTGATGGGTTCATCAATGATCATGTAGATCTATAATCACCAAAACAATTTTCAGGTAGTGGCGTTGGCTATGTCAACACCACGGGGCTTGAAATATTATAGGAATTGGAAGATTATGATGATTTGGAAATAGATAAAAAATATGTTTTTATAGATTAATATTTAATGACCCAAACAGAGTTATGGGGTTACGATTTATTGGAAGGAAATAACATATATTTATATAAATATACTAAATTTAAATGTTAAATTGGTATTTTAAATTCAAATAGATATTGTGATATATATAGATTAATCGTACATAACCGAAAATATAAAATTGAGAGAATAATGAAATATTTAATTTTTTAGTAGAAGATAATTCCATGATGAGTGGATAAAATGAAATAATTAATTAGTTTTATAACTACTTAATAAATTTTCAATTGACAAGAATAGAGAGATATAACTATTGTGTGTTGAGAAAGTGGATTTCAATCATCACGCTGAAAATCGGAATTTATGAAATTATTCTAGAGGAGGTGAAGTATATATTTATAAGTGTTTTTTAGATATTTTCTACTTAATTGGATTGTGGAGCTCTATAGTGAATCAATACATTTATGATTATTAAAATAACATAGATATTTAGAATTATGAAGGGAGCTACCTGCCCATAAATTGTGTTAGTGAACCATAACAAATTTAGTGAGGAATTGAAGAGGATGGGAAATGTGCCTTAGGTTAAATTTTAAATACCCCATAAATAACCTTTTCGGGTAGTGAGAGAAGCTGTTAATTTAAACCTTGATTTTAAAAAAAATTGTGAATTAATTCATGTTTTATTGCTTACTCTTTTGAGAATCCCATTATGGGTGAAAAAACAAAAAAAATCCCAGGGTCATATATATTTAATTTTGAGTTTGTTGAGGTAGTGAGTAAATAGATATTAGATACATGTTTTAAGATGTTCCCTACATGTCTTAGAACAATATAAATTGTACAAATGATTAATTATTATTAAATTGGTCAGACATTTATTCACCCCCACCCACTTTGTCTAACACGGGGACATATCAAATTGAATCAGAGCCTAATAGTTCTTACTTAGTGTTAAACTGTAGTAATGTATTAGATTTATAATAAAATTAGTTAAAATTATTAACACTAAATTTTATAATAGTATTTATTTATAATGATCTATAATGGAGTGTATGAAATACATGGGGAAATTTATTGAAGTCACCCATGTATTAGTAAATAAATTGATTGTTCTATTGACCTAACAAGTATTTATGTCTACAATATATCAAATTGAAATTATATAAATTCATTAGCATAATTTTTATTAAGGGGATCTCATAGGGAATAAAAAAAAATTAAAAAAAATTTATCTATATTAATATATATAAAAATTGATGATTTATTTATTAATTAATAGAAGTCAAATTAACGTTTCCTTGAGGATAAAAGAATAAAATAAGTGATAAATAATATATCTCTCCCAATTATTATCCAAATAACCAATGAGATATGATATGAATAATTTTTATATATTATTATATACATGGTCTATATAAATAATGTATAATTGAATAAATGAAGAAAAATATGTAGATTAATGGAAGATGTGATTATGGTGACGAATAGTAAAAAAACATTCATATTCAAATTTAAGGAGTGTTCATGGAATGATCAAGAGGTGATACAAGGTGTACATGAAAATATAGAAAAACATGATGTTTCGAATGAAGTGTGGTTTTAAATTATGAAATATTTGAACTCTAAAAATAAATGATTTAATTGAGAACCCCTGGCCTTAACGTTGATGTAAAAAAGATCGATACAATGATGATTTATAAAATATATTTTCATTTTGAGAAAATGTTAGAATTTAGAAATGAAATGGTCACATAAAAAGGAGTTTAAGGATAATGATTTTACTCCTAGTAAAAAATTTAAGAAATAAGAATATACAAAATTGAGTATGGAGATCATTTTATTGAAGTGGTAATAAAATTAATGAATAAGGATAAAAAATCATCATGAAACAAGATAAGATAATACACCTAAATTAAAATAAGAAGTCACATTCTATACAATCCTATATATTAATAGTAAGAACTAATATATAACCAAAATAAGGACATAAAACGATAAGTATTCATTAATAATTTTGATGAAAAAATATTTTCTAGAAAAAAATATTGAAGGAGTGATCCACAAAATTATGTAGATAAATTTTTTTACTAGTGTGGAAGATTAATAAAAAAATTTGAGTATATTTTCGGTATAAAAAATTACATTATGTGGATGATATATTTATATGAAAACAAGTCATGGGATGTAATATAACTTAATAAATTGTTAATCAAGATGAAAAATGTTGATAATAATCGTATACATCATGGAATTAATGAAGGAAAATAAGAAATATAAATGATGGCTTTATTATTATATGAGGATGGTGGAAAATTTGAGAATAAGAATCCACTGATTAAAAATAAATTTAAAATATCCCAAATTTCCATTAAGTAAGAGAAATTCCTCAATACATTCAGTAAAACCATAATCTAGTAATAGTTGAAGACTGATGGGAATATCCTCAAAAGAGGGAATTAATTTTGGAGAATGATATGTTATTGTTATAACTCATGAAGATACAATACAAAGTTAAATAATTTCATAAATTTTTTATATTTTCATTCTATGGATGGATACTAATTATCCCATTAAAGATGAATTATGTATACGTGGTTTCATACAAATATGATCCATAGGAAAATAGTTAAAGAATATAGATGCTAACAATTTGAAGGATGAAAAATATATTGCATTATTTTTGGAATTACCCCACATAAATATGATAATTTGAAAGAAAATGAGTTAGATTAAGGGATTATCTAATATTAAATACCCCATTACATTTCATAAAGAATAATGCGGTATCCCTATACTATTTTTTGTAAATATTTTTTGTTTTTTTCAAAGCGTTACCATAATTATGGGTAGCTACGATCTATTTAGTAGATGTTATTATAAAAGAGAAAGAATATTATTTGAAGTGAAATATTGTTTAAATATTATAAAATCTAATTCTTCAAGACATGTTTGATTTATTTTAGGCTCTAATTAGTACTATTCTTGAAGGTGTTTCTATAGTGATGTGTCCATTCAAAATGAAACAAATGATCTAATTAATGAAGTAAATAGTATTAAACACATATATTATGAATATATTTATATATACATATACATTAGTTATTAGGCCATCAAATAATATCAAATGAGGATAGGAAGTTAGTGGTAATAAACCACATAAGGTGAGAAAATAAAAATATTTTATATGTATTAATAACATGCTCAAATTTGATTACATAGTTTTAGAAAAATATACCTATTTGAAGGTGTTTTGTGATTAAAAATCATAAGTAAGTCCCCCATAATCTAATGAAGAATACCTATGAAAAAATGAGTATATTCATATAAATTTATTGATCTGTAAAGAAGTTAATTGAAAAATGAAATCTCAAATAACTCATAAATCGCATAGTATATCTTTATCAAATAATAATTTAGTTAGAGTGTTCTTGAGTTCCTAAAATATTAAAGGGAGAAAAAATTATTTTTTAATACACAATATTAATAGATTTTTGTAAAATTAAGTATATATGAATTTTGAAATTGTTTTAATATTAGGTTATATACAAAAATAATTGTTTTTATAGGTTAATAGGATTTTTAGATGTCACTTTGCGAAGTTGTGAAATTCCCAACTAGAAAATTTTTTCATTGTACAATAATATTTTTCTTGAGGTCTCTAAACATGAACATTAAATTTTATGCAAAATTTAATAACTAGTGTCAAAATGATAAATTTAGAAAGATAAATCCATTTTTATCATGTTCTTGATAAGTGGAGAATCACGGTAATATATAAAAAATTTTAAATTATATTTCATGATTGGGAGTCTTATCTCTCTTTAGTCAATGTGATTTATTATAATTGGGAAATTTTCCACCAATATGATGTTTGTATTTCTTCCCATGGTATTCAAACATTTATGATTGGGAAATTGAAGTTGAATGATGTCCACAATTAAGATTTCATTTCCAAAGGGGTAGGAGGAAGTGATTATGTTAATAAAAAAAATCCAATGTTTAATATTTTTTTATAACACTCTATGTTGGTTTTTTGATTTTTTGACAATGTGATGAGATGATTATATGAGGATAAATATTAAATATACATGGTTTAGATGAATGATGAAGTGTTTTGTGGTTGATATGATTGATTAATTTGTTGAGGACATATATTATGTGAAAATAGTGGGTAATGGGGAGTAATTTTTTTTATTCTTTTGATTAGTATATTTTTGTAAATCCATTGTGTATTTTGGATTCATTATGAAAGTATTATAAATAATTATCTAGAAATTACATTATGTACCCAAAGGTAATCATATTTCATCTAATTATTATTCTGAGAATCACTCTTTTATTAACAAAATGTGGAAAAGAGGATTTTTTATTATGAAATCAATAGACTCAGTATTATCTAGGTACTGGGAGAAATATTACATAATTATAATGCTCAAGTCCATGTTTCTATAAATAATATACCAAATGACTAATAGTATATATCATGCATGATCATAAATAATAAATAAACGAGGTTATGTAAATGGAATGGTGATTGAGAAATAATTGAAATGATTGACCACATCATAGATAGAGTAAGGATATCCCCTCCATGATGAATGTTTTACACTGTTTCATAGAATGAAAAGAGTTATAATATTTTTAATTTCATATTATTTATGGGTAATTGGGTTATGCTATGTAAGGATCACCACATATATAGGTATCTATGGAAAATTGATGATCTACACTATATAAGTGTACTAGGATGGTTCCTTATACAACACAAAGGTTAACACTAGTGTAAAATTCATTATAATAAGAATAAAAAATCGGTAAAATAATATATATTTCATAGTGATTGATTATTTTTAGATATTCTCACTTTCTTATTCTTAATTTGAGTATTTCAATTGTGGTTGTTGAAATAAATAAATTCCTAGAAAATTTGGAGATATAAAAGTTGTCATCTTGGGAGAACCAAAATATTTTACATGGTATAATGGTTTTGATGTTTGGTATTTGGAAATGGTAAAGGCCCTCTATGATAATATTAATGGGTGTGGTGTGAATAGAACCTCACAAGGATGATTAAAAAACAATAAAAAATATCTACATAATTGAATTATGTTCTTCGTAATAAGATAATTCATATGTGAATTGAGAATCTTGAACTTGGGTTTTTTTAAGTATGTAATAATTTTGAAGATAAAGGTTTGTGACATGAAGTAAATTGATGGAAAAAACAAAATGTTACTGTGTTTATCTCAAATGGTTACTCATTCAAAATAAGGGTCCGATGAAGTCAAAACAATTATTAGGAATATACCACACTATCATAGTCTTGAAGGGGGATTAAAATATTACCGTTGAGAAATAGGAATCGATCAATGAGATTTTTTATAGCCATAGTGGATGTGTGAATAACGATTACTGGTTTTATGAGGATGAAGTAAAAAGTAGATAACATAAATTATATTAGGGATTTTTGGGATTGTGTAATCATAGAAACAGAGAAAGAAGGTACAAGTAGGGACCACACCATGTTCAATGTCGTGGTGTTTCAAATAATTGTCTTACATGCAGTTTCAGATGAATTATATATCTACAATTATTTCGAATTTATTGATCAATAATTATTTAACAAGATAGTGTTCTATGGTTATTATTTGTTTGAAATAAATCCAAATTATAGACATCAAAGGAAGAAATTTTGAAAGTTACAATTATATTTGAATTTCAAAATTTAAATTTAAATGTATGATTGGATAATTAACGATCTTTTATGTTGAATTATAATGAACAAATAGAGATAAATATGGGACATATTATTTTACTGAGATGACCATTTCTATCTGGGGGTTTGGAAAGGAAATATGAATGAGTCTGTATCTCATTAAAATGTTTCCAAAGGAGAATAACTGAGAAGAATATATGTTATGAAGTAAAAAAGATGGTTTCATTGTTGTTTCATAAAAACATAATTTCTAAATTTATTTTAGAAGAATAAATTTATTAGTTGGAAATATTAACTTAAAATTAGGTTAAGGATCAATGCACATAATTTAATAGAGAAACTATATGAATATGATGATGCACTCATCCCATATAATGGAGATAATGAAGGTATTTACATATCAATAAACAGTAGTAGATATCGAATAGTAGAATAGTTTTTGAAAATTAAGAAGGTCACTAAACCATTGGATATAATATTTATAGAGGCTAAATAACATTATGACACAGTGATTCTAGGTTTGGAGTTGATCATAAGTTTTCATACTCTAGTAAAATTTCAAAATAATAGTTTTTTGGTGCATCGACACATAATTGATTATATGCTCTTGGGTGTATCATGGTGTGAGAGAACAAAGAACAAATCATTGTGTCCCTAGTTTTACTTATTTACTATGTAATATAGAGATTAAATAGATACTATGAAACAGGATTGATGTTGTTCTACCCACATGGGAACATGATACATAAATAATACATTTCAAATATTTTAAAAGTTGGGTAAGCTGGACAAACCATAATTAAACCTCCACTTAGGTTACATTGGGGACCAATAAAATTGATTAATACATTATTATATGTTTGGAGTCTATAATATGGGAGATTAATATTTTCCGAAGTATGTGGGCATTGGCTATCTACTAAGATTTTCACTTGAGTAAATTCATATAGTATTGGTGTTGGGTTAAGGATAATCTCTATGAACTCATTTGTAGCTCATTCTCTACAACAGTGATATAACAACATTTACAAATTGTCACAAAAACAATATGGAGTGGGAACAAATATTTGTATCAAACCTCAAAATAACTTATGTTCCTTGTTTTCTTTTTCATTGTTTCATAAGAGTGAGGTAGATAATCAAATATAGCATATTAATAATTTAATATTCCTCGAAGGTTAAATTCAAAAATGATATTATTGACAACATCACCCATGATTCATCCCCCTACCCTTGTCCATTCGACTTGGGTTGTCCAAGAAGAAGAAGAAGAATAATAATAATAATAATAATAATAATAATAATAATATACTAATATTATTATTACATATTTTACTATTTTTTCCATATACTCAAAATATTTTTAAAAATACATATATAAAATGTTATTACATAGATAAAGTTTATAATTTAAAAAGTTATTTGAATAATTTATACGAAAATATTTTACTTTTTTTATTTTCATAATAATATAATTTATAATTTAAATATGCGAAAATGAATAAAAAATATATATGCATGTTTCAAAATGATTTATTTATTTTAATTTTATTACCTTATTTTGTAATAATTGTCATTATTTTTAAGGAAAATTTAAAATATTTATAGTCATGTTCCTTTAGAGCCTACGTATAATTTTTCTTATATTTGGTAACATCAAAATATAAATGTTTTAAATAATAATTTATCTCTAAAATATAATTTTCATGAACATGAACAAAAAATATGAAGCTTTTCACTAGGCCGAAGGATTGAAAAAAAAACATAAATGGATTCATATAATTGTAATGATAATTATAATACAGATATAAAATAGTTGAATCATTTCATAAACTAAGGATAAATTTTCATTCATCATCATCCTTCTCAAATGTTCAACGAGTCATGGAATTTGAAATAAATGAAAATAAAATTTCATAGAGTAAATAATAACAGAAAAAATGATTTAATTGTATAAATTATTTATTAAACATTCTATATTGTAAAAAATTATAAATATTTTTATTATAGAGAACATATAATTGATAATTTTCAAATAAAAATAATACTCATTCATTAATTTATAATAATTATGACACATTTAAATATTACTATATTATTAAAAAAAATATAATTATCTTGAATTCCTATGTCATTTTAACCATGATATTTTTTATGGGACAAAAATATCATAAGGATTTGTCATCTGAAAAAAGTGGCAAAATAAATAATCCACAATTTTATGATAGTAGAATAATTTTCCAATCATCAATATAAAATTTTCGTTGATTCAAGTTTAAGGGTGCTAACTCTTTAAATTTACGGAACCTTTTTTTAATATAAATTCATTATTATTAATTATCAACACACTACTTACCATTTTCTTATGTTAAAAATTTTATATGGGAGCTATGTTTGATTTAATTATAATTCCAAAAACTACAATGTTATAATACCACTTCTAGGTGAACCAAACATTTATTTGAATACCTCACACAAATACAAACAAGAACTCAGAAAATCAAAAAATAAAATATACCTCTCCATGTTAATACACCATATTATTAACACAATTAATGTGTAATAAATTCAATGTTAACATCCTTATAGGAAATATAACTATAATGTAAAATGAAATAAATATTTATGTTCATAATAATAAATAAAAAATTTATAAAAAACCACATGGCTTAGAAGTCCATCAAACATCATCAAGAGGCTACAAACCATTTTCTCAAAACCATTATACAATAAAAAAATTCATTTGTAATTTATTATCATCTAATTTCTTATTATTTCTTTATAGAGATTCCAAACTCTAAAAAATGATAGATATTTCAATTATGGAACCATTGGGTACCTACATCATACCAAATCCATTAAAATTTGATCATGGAAAACAAAGCCTCAATAGATACTAATCATGAACCATCATGATAAAATCCCATGTGAATGGTAGATAATATTTACACAATTATTATTCACATATCTAGGTCTATATTCTATGTGAACATGGTATCCGACCATCTATGAATGGTACATCACTTTTCAACACATCTATTGAAACAAATTGCTATATATTCCACAAAAAACATTGGGAATTAACTAAATACCATTTAAATGAAAAACCTATTTAAAAGAAGAATATATTATTATGCGAGTACCATCAATCCTCCATACCCAATAAAATTTAATAACACATTTTTCTTCATGTATTGAAAAAAATAGGAAAATCCAAAGACCACTATAATCAATAAGGGAATGGTTAACCCATATATTGGGGGGCATTGTTACACTCCCTACCTTTAATAGATTCTAAAATGACTATGACATGGACACAATCTATGTCCATCAAAACTCCTCTTAAAATTATAAAATCATTATTACACACTAGATATATATTAATTTCAACATAGTATTCTGTTTTTGTACGATTCATTTGTCTTGAATCTTCTAATGATAAGGTATATTCTCTATTTCTATGAGTACAAGGCATAAAAAACATGTTCCTTTTTTACCAATCCAACCTCAACTGCCAGTGGGAATCTCTCTTCACAAAAAATCATAGTTTTTTTGTTTCTATATATAGAAAGCTACAGATGATAACATCAATAATTGAATGTATATTTCTATTCTACCCAATAACACAACACACTTTATGAGAGTGGAATTCAGACACAATATGATGTGGGATAAAATAATTTATGATCTTGATCTATTTGATTTATAACCCATGGTAATATGTGCCAAACATGAGAGACTAAACCCATCACCCATATAGAAGCGAACTCCATCAAATATTTAGAATCACTACATGCTATTAAATTTGATAATTTCATTTTGACATACATAATTTTGGATAAATCTATATTAGGGATAACCATTAAATGAAATTATTTATGTGAAATCCTATAATATTATTTATGGGAGAAAAAAATATACCATGTACATTTAATGATTCCCTTTCCCTAGTTCAGAAAAATAGTAGTTTAATTCCATATGAATATATTTTTTCACTTCTGGCCCCTCATTCGCCATCACCACCGAAACATGAACAATGTTTAGGATATATATTTAGGCATCCAATCCATTGATTAAAAAAACTATTTTAAAATTTATTACCTTCTATGATAAAAATATTATACTTTGATGACATTATTCGTCATAACCTCTAAATATTATATATCCAATTACTATCCCTGTAAATAATTCGAATAAATATATATCAACTAGGTCACACTCCAATATTCATTTCTAATTTTATTTAGCATAAATATATTTAAAACCTCATATATACTAATTAAAAATTTATATATGATTATCATAAATTGGATAGTCAACTATATTTCCTTTAGTTGAAATCCAATCACACAAACATGGAATTCTAGTCACTATTAAAGGAATTTTATAGCTCATCTGGGTATCTATTTATATCCTTTAAATTCAATATTTTGTTTTAAATAATCCATATGTTTGATTATTCCACAACTTCATATCCTTTTTTTAGATGGAAGATCACAAATGATCTCTTTCAAAAACATGGGCAATGACAAAAAATTGATTATTTGAGTGAAATTAAATCAATGAAAGTGGAAATTATAAATATAATTATGGAAAATATGGGTCTCTACTATGATCTCTATGGATCGAACAAATGGCGTAGGATAGAATTTACAGCTCATAATGTTGTCAAAAACTGTAAAGGATTTTGATGAGAGGAAAACATTATAACCAGAACAAAAAAATTTGTTTATTAAAATATTCACTATATTATATAAATCAAACAATATCACTTGCTATAACCATAATATGTTTTCAAAAGATCTATCTATAGTTAATGATAGAGGGATTTGATTAACGTGTCATCCATCTAGGATAGGTTATACAACACTAACCACTAAACTGAGACTCACTCATTGTTGGTCCTATGACATCAATATTATGATCCCTTATATAAATGATTTATTTATTATACAATCCCATATATTATAGTTATATTGATATTATTATTGAATAATTTAGTTAGATATAAAACCAATTGGTGTCACTATTAGGATAGTCTCAGCTAATAAATCTCACACATGATATCTAGTGTCAATGGAAATATATAAGAGCATAACACCAACATGAATCCTATATCTAGAAATTTTTTATGATATATTGAGCACTAGAAATTGTGTATAAACCATATCTAAGGAGTACCGTGGGAGTTCGTGGCCATAATTCTTACTTGTTCATTGGATTTCTAACCAGGAGAGGCTCCAATGTATCCTGAACATGAATTATATTTCTCAAAAATAGTTGGATCCCCATTCTCAAATAGGGATAAAAATATTACCTAAATAATGTTGTGCTTATATGAGGGATAAACAAAAATTCATTAATAGCTCATTGTTCCATTTAACATACTCATGAAGAATCATTATTTGGTTGACACTCATACAAATTAGGAAAAAATAACATGTCACTGACTGTGAAAAAAGATATTTCATATGTTAAATAAGGGTTCAATATATTTCAAGAATAATAACATTTTATTACATATACTGTATATTCAATATACGTGTAGACTCATATAGAAAAATGTTTTTTACCATTAACTACATAATATTGTCTACCTAGGGAAAAATCATTGATAAGTTTCCTCCACCATCACATAAATGATATCTTCCAACAGAATCTCTATGTCAATGCGACATCTATCAATTTTTAAAAAATAAGGTCATCATGAATTGAAATGCGATCATAATTAAACATTCTCTAAATAAAAAATCTATATATGGATGGAATCATTAATTTTATTAAATTATTCCACAATGGTTAAATCCTATAAAGGTAAAATCAAACAAGATGAATATGAATGTTTAAAATTGAACACCACTTAAATAATTTTACTTCCTTTTTATATCAAATTTTTGACCACATAGTTTTTAGTCATACCACATTTTACCAAATTCTGGGTGAAATGATATTTTACCTACTACACCAACAAAATTTTTTCTGTTATAAAACCTGAACTAGAGACCTATTGGATTTATTTCATAAATTCTCATTGAAATTCTCACATGGCCAATAATTCCTAAATATTTCAATATTACATAAACTACTCTACTCGCATTCTTAATGGCCATACCCATAATGATCCATCTTAGCTCAGTGATAAGCATAATGTTCCACCCCAAGACAACCTTAAAATTTCCTAGGGATGGAAACAAATACATAGAACGAACTCACTAATATGGGAGATCAAAACCTATATGAACCTAAAGTAAATAAAAAAATAAATACAAAAAATATAAAAATAACCACTATCGATATGAATAAACAAATCAATTATTGATTAATAGATACTTGGAAAATAACTATACTAAAAATAACCCATGTAAAACCAGAAAAAATAGAAAATAAAAATGATAAATTTACATTATAGAATAATCATATAAAGAGGACTTCCCATAAAGTATCATCTATGAAAATAACATAAAGTATCTACAATTCCAATGATTTTTGGGGAGATCCTATCAATAGAAAATTCTATCAATGTATACTACAATCCTCTATAAATTATCTTCTCTATATAAATAACTCCACAACCAATATTATCAATACAATCCCCAATCTATGAATCATCATCACATATAAAAAAATTTTGTAAAAGAGGGCCAATAATCATTGAGAATAAATATTCCTAGTTTTGACCACCCCCCAAATGACATCTGAAATGAGAAACAATATGTCAACCCATCTATATATATTAAGAGATAAACATGAAATGAGGTACAAAAACCCATGATATTCTTTAATAAAACAAGTAACCAAGGATAAGTAGGTCATCAATAGCTATAGATCATATCCATAAAATTCTCACAAAAAGGACCATAGATTACTTTTATTAAACCAAAACCAAATCCCCGGATCAAACAAAATTTTTTCACTTCCTAATCATCCAACATTTGAATGAGTGATTGGGGGAATATGAATCATGAAATAGTTTTTCATTCATGAGGATGCTGACCCTATGTAGGATCATCCCTCATCATATATATTAAGCATCAGTTGAGAGAGTAACCATATCCCTAAGTAGAGGACCCACACCCCAATACCATGTGATAATTAATAATGTTTGAATATTTTTTGTGAATCCATTTTCAATATTTTATTTACATAAGCATGCAATATAGTGTACACCCATGGTCAGTCTCAAAGATGCAGCTCACCGATCACCAAATTACTATTTTCATATAATATAAAACTATAAAATAAGAATATTGGGGTTTGATATATGAATAAATATTTAATATATATATATATATAATGAAAGGAGTTAGAATGATGTCAGACAGAAAGGATATCCTCTTATGAGATTTCCTGGAGGGAACCTTCTAAATATTATTAAAATTTTCTATTTTACTTAATAATCATTATTAACCATATGTTTTAATATCCTCTCTCTAATATTCTTATAAATATATATTACACTAAATGATCACCAATATACCACACATCCTCCCACTTGATCAATGATAAAATGTTTCATAAATTAAATCCAAGCCTTGGGAGGCTAGTGGAGACTCAAAGGAACCTTACACACTAAGACCCCCATGGTATTAATATAATAAAATATATAACATATAACATAAAATATAAATGATCGGGTCCAAAAATAGATTCATCCCCTTGAAACATCCTAGTGTCAGTAACTCATGATCACGAGTATTACAGATCATTGTTGAAAAGAATTTGATGGAATGAGAATGTACAAGAATAAAAGAAATGAAATGAAAAAAATAATGTGGTGTGTGAAATATGAAACAAAAATAAAATACAATAATGAATTAGATATTATTTAAAATATACCAAATTCAAATTTCATTGAAAATAAAACTAATGTGAAATGAATAAATTTAAAAATAAAAGAAGAAATGAAATGGGTGCAACAACATCCCCTCCAAAATTAATCCTCCAAATGTTGGACCATGTCTTTTCACCATATGTTAGAATCAATATAATTCCACTTATTATATTATCTTATAAATTTAATTACCTATTATACTTCTATATTTAACATTAATTTTACTCTTATATAGTATTTTAACTAATAAATATGGAGAATGACTTTTTCTTGGTGATAATTAAACAAATATTCTACCAATGTAAAATATTCAATGTACATGTTAAAGATTCCATAACTACATGAAATTTATTAATAAATTGTTCCTACGATGAATCATTTACATATAGAATTAATAACCTCTGTTAGAGGTGTGTATGTATAATTATTCATCATTTTTGGATGTGCGGTCCACACTGTCTACCAAGACAATTGTTGAAATTGATATATTTTTTAGCCCTCTAGATATCTGAATGAACACTTTGTACATAAATGAGATGAATCCCATATATAAGGGAATCAAAAACAATATATTAACTAAAATTTAAATAATATTTTAAATGTTTTTCCCCAAAATATTCTTTTGATTAATTTCAAATAAAATTCCACCATTATGAAAACGTCTACATTTTTATCAAAACAACAATAAAATACAAAAATGACTCCTATAAACACATATTGATAAATTATAATTGATTATATACCTTCAAAAAATATAAAAATGATGAAACAATTATAACTATAAATTCTCTCCCACATCAACTAATCATTACCCCAATCATTAAATCTCAAGATTTAAAATCCAATGGCACAAATGTTAATAAATTTCAAATTTAAATGTTTTAAAATTTAAAATTTAAAAATGTCAAATAAAATTTTGAAGTTGAATATAAAATATCAATATAATTTCTAATCTTTCAAAGAAATAATCAATTCTTGTATTTTAATCTTTCCTGTTCAAAAATGTTGGAACTACTCTTTTCATTCATTGGAGCTCGTCAATTTATTATTATTAATCCTAAGATGTCCTGATTGAGCTCACATTATTATTTTATATCGTCTCTAAGTATACAATTCAATTGGAGTAATAATCATACCATAAGAATATTTTAATTATCCATAGTCTTATAGATTAACTAATTTGTCAACTTTTTAAAGGAATTAAGAACATAAAATGATTAGTAATTTCCCTAAAGTTTCAAATAACATTGAGGCTTATGGTTTGTAGGATTGGATTATTTAAAAATTATTTCTCAAGGATTATGTTAATCTATAATGATAGATTCATTATATATTAAAAATATAATAAATGGCTGCCCTTCAAAGCATGAACTCCCACGTTCCACAATCTCAAAGTATGTACATGATAAAATTAAGAATAATTATTTATTTTTGCACCCAATGAGATTTTTTAGAGGAAATATATTTCATTTTTTCAAATTTTATGATTAAAAAACTGCCAATATATTTTTCAAACAATGATGATAAAAATCACTGGTCTAGTACGGGGGATTTTTTATTACCCAAAATCTCAGACAATGTTATTTCGTTTATTTTTTTATCATTTTCTATTTTTTTATTCACGATGGGAAAATAAATAACCTTTTAATGAATTAATAATGTGACATTTTTCATTATAGAAATAATAACCCCCACACATCTTCCTTATAATTTATATCATCCCATTAACCATGACACCCTTATCACGAGAACATATATAAGAAAATATCATTCAAATACTATGAGGATGGTAGGAATGGATAAATAATTTAATGAAACAGGTCTCATCCATAAAAATTTCATTCATGGTTTCTATGTTTTAAATATTATTTTATGTAGAAACATTCGTTTAAGGATGTGATTTTTCCCAAAATATTATTTAATAAATTGAAATATGTTTTTTACAGTCATATATTTTAGAAGATCAAATGAAATTTTTGATTGGTGAAATTTTCCAACGATTTGTCAATAAAAATGGACAAGAATAAATAAGAATAATATAGTTTAAAAATCCTCCCAGTAATGGGAATATTATATTAAAATATAACTCAAGGATTGAATAATAATACCAAATAAATTCAGAAGTGTTTTATAAATTCAATGCATGAAAAATGATTGGTAAATTACATTTATTTGAATCAAATTATTCTCTCAAATCACAAGAATTCATATCTATATCCATGCTTCACATTAATAATCCAATTTTCCATTTTATCAATAAATACCATTACCATTGAAATTTATAACATGGTATTTTAGGCTTTCTGAGAAACTATTTGGTCTTAGCTATGTTAATTATGCATAAATTCAAGTCTGGACATGCAATTTCTATTAAAGAAACAAAAATGTAGTTGGAAAAAAATGATGAGTGTTTAATAGTGAAAATGTAACTGGAACACCCATTCGAAATGTTTATAATTCCTATTTCCTCATATTATTGTTTCAGTTTCATTGTCCCATAATGAACCTATAAAATAAAATTACTCATTTAATCATAATGATCATGTCATTTAATCAAAAAAAGATAAGAGGGAGTGGGATACATGCTGGACTAATCCCAATAATCATATTGAAAAATAAATTCATAGAAATAATGTAAAGAGAAATATTGGTATGATCCCCCATGCAGAAATATTTAATTTTATTTCCTCAATAAGAGGAATAATAGATATCACCGTAATGAGATTGTGGGTGGATTTGTTTGGACATGAACCACCTCATGTGGATTTTCCCATCACGTGCCTTGTTTATATATTCAAGGAATGATATATAGATCCAGTACACCATATAACCCCCCTTCAAAAGTTGGTATAGTCAGCATGGAGAGGGTAGGATGATGACTGCTATATCCTCTTCCTGGATTAGTAGTTGTGAAACCTCCTCTTCATTTTCTAGTGCCATAATATTTTGAGCTACATTAATTGTACTTTAAAAAGATTGTTTACAATGCATATTTTATTTCAATGCATTTATATAAAAAAATGTAATTCATAGTTCCCCTATCAGTGTGAGAATTCTCTCTATTTTTTTCTTTAGGATCAACTACTTGTGCTTTTTTATGGGATTCCTAGAATGCATGTTCATCAACATAATGGAGCTACATGCGTTTCATAATATGTGAAAATTATATTTTGTGATAATCCTCTAAGGAAAAATAATATTAGTCTGATTATGAAAATTCCAAACACATTGGACAAATACTTAATATCAATTAAATAAACTAAAATTTGTATGAGTTTAGGAATTTACTTTCTCATATAGTTCCTTGTCTTATATGTCTTTATTGATGGAATGTTCCTCTTGGATTTGATTCTTAGTAAATATAGGTTGGTAATTGGGCTCATACATCTTTTCATCAATTTTAAGGAGGAAAGGAAAAATTTCTTCCTCTTCTAGATAATGTACATTTGAAGGAATATGGTGGTTCAATTTGTTCTTTGAAATTTTCCCAAAAGTAATCCATATATTATTGATTCTTATATGTATCTAAGACTCTATTTTTTTCAAAAAATGTCATTGTCATTAAAAACTGTCAAAATTTCAGAATTATGTAATACTCACATTTTAGATCCAAACACACAATAAATCCAAAATTGATTCATATAAGATATTATTAATAAATAATCTGTGATTAAATCATTGAAAATTATATAAAAATTATGAAACAATTTTTTATATCAACTACCTACACTAATATGTATATTAATGAACAATTCTGCTGAAATTACATTCTTCAAGGAGGTATAATGACCATATATGATGTCTAATCACCCACTACATGGCTATAAAATTTAAAATAATAAAATTTAATATTATATAATTGAACAAAAATATGTACTTTTTATTAATTTATACTTGATATAATACATAGAAGGGACTACCCATATATTGAAAACGTACATCAAGTGAGAAAATATGGAAACCAATTAATGTATTCTAGTACTTTGAAGATATTGAAATGTACTTGATGTGTTAGTCAGAGGTGATTTTTGAGTAAATACCATTATATCATGGGTTATGTATCCTAGTCCTACATTGTGCATCCCAATAGAGTATATTATGTGTGGGAAAATCATATTCACATAGAATGTAAACTATATAGATAATGTATTATCATTTCCAAATAAATGTTGTGTAATCTAATGTGACATGCCAACCACAGTACCACACACTGGTGCCTCTAGATAATTTTTTATATTTCCATATGTGTGCCTCCCAGTACACCAGAGTTTTTTTACTATTCGAAAGGGTCAAATATATAACATGGTTACACTGTAATCTCATTATCAATGGATCACAACAAGAGAATTAAATAATGAATAAAAATGTAAATAACCATGACATGACTAATACCAATATCAGATGCTTAACCAAACAATAATACAATATAAATAATTAAAGTAGTAGATATGTATTTCCATATATGTGTCAAGTGTCTATGTAAAATAAAAAAATAAAGGCACAATGACATATTCTAATGTGGGTCCAGACATTTAATTGTGTTCCCTTATCAATGAACTATCTTAACTCAGCCATATAGCATTGGTATATTTCTCTTATGTTGTCCAGAAAACCTGATGTCTATTTAGGTATTGATCTGGATTCCCATGTAGAGTGTAATTACAAATCAATAAACCAAAACTAAAAGAAGATAAAACAATATTATTTAATAACAGTGATTATAGTTGTATATATAATAAAGTGAAACAATAATGTAAACAAATATTCTCAATTAATTATTCTTTATTTAACCACATAAATTCATTTTTTTCACAATGACACCCAAACAATATATAATTAAATTTTTCTATGCTGTTTTCGAAACCATATAACACAGGGTTTCATAATTCACTATAACATTTTCTTTTATCATTCATTTAATTTCAATTAATATGATGGGTACATGGAACCGAATCCAATTCCATCATCATGGGCCATGATTTTCATGCCTAGAATAACTTGATATTTTAATGATTTTTTTCATATCCCACACCTCATTAATACATTATACGGTATTTTGAAGCATCATTCTAGGTACCACAATAATAATTATCACATATGGGTTTTTGAAGCTTTATTACATTACCCACACATGTTTATCAATAAAAAACATATATCAAAATATCGCATATGTCACACATATCTCATTCATTAAGGTTAATCCTCATCGGCCTTCAAGTCCCACATTTTCATCATAGAATACAATTTCAATGTACCAAACACTCAAGAATAATCATTTTAATTCATGGAAATAAAATGCACAATTATCCATAAAACCGTTAATACACATTTAATCATATAATACCTTAAATCTTCATGGTTAATCCAAATATAACATAATTACAATTTTCAATAAATCCATTATTCCATTAAAAAACCCATTTCATTATCCCATTATCTAAAAAATATCATGATCCCATTAATTGACCAATTTTAGTAATTAATTAATTAATCAAACAATTAATTCAATTTAATATTTAATTTCCTAACATGGTAATTGAAATTAAAAATACATACATCCATTTATAATTCAATACTGTGGTAATTGACTTTTTTAACACCTAACTCAAGATCATTGATGGGCATTCCATAAGATGGAAATTCCAAAAATTTAAATAGAAAATTCATGATCAAAATGAAGAATGATTTCTAGATCCAAATACTATAATTGAGATAAAAATATTATGATCTATCAAAATATATATCTAACCCATTTGAAATAGTAGATAAATCATTAATCTTAATTCATGATGAGTGATAATAGAGTGAGAAATTGAAACAAAAAGTGATTATAAATTTGAAAAGGATAAGACCCACAAAATAGATAATTGATTCATTAAAAAACAAAGTCCAAGAGTTCAAGGAATACCCTTCCGGTCGTCAAATTTTATAGGAATGATTTTAATAATATTTAGGTGTGACTATATATTAATAATAGAGTTTCAATTTTTAAGGTATTCCTAGGGATCAATATATCCCATTCGTGGTTTAATATATGGGGTCTATGGTTTTCCCAAACCATATGCCTTAACCGTGTGCCACTCCATTTGAAAACTTCTTTCCTCCAAAAAGTGTTCATGGTTTAAAAAAACATGGTCCATCCAAGAAACACCACATTTTAGAAGGATACACATTCTGCTGGGGGAAGGTACACACACTGAGAAAATCATAAGCCTACCATACACTTCCCCATTTCATCCAAAATTCAAAAATTATCATCAAAATCACCACAAAACAAGAATTCACCCTTTATATACCAAAAATAAGTCAACAGTGTATTTCAAAATGATGAGGAGATACCTCCAGAAGTGTTCAAGACCTTGTAATATCTCGACATTATAAAAGATCATCCTTGTGCTATACTCCTATAAATATATAATATTCTTATTTTAAATGATTAGGACACTAATATTGTTTATCTTCTTCATTATTATGTGTTTCTGTTTAAAAAAAACCATGATTCCAGAATATTCCAACCATTGGTACAATCCTTCCCCACAAAACATTCGCAATGAGATCAATAACATGTATTAGATGATCCTTAATGGATGAATCAGTCTCAAGATCAACGTCATCCATGATGATCACATGTTTATTCATGGGATGATAATGCTAAATTTTGACACAATTTTTTTTAGTATCATTTCACCTATTTTGAATATACAATTAGTATTCCATCGACTGAATTTTCTCCACAACCTCAAAAGGCCTGAAAACCCCATGAGACATACTTCTCTATCTCTGAATCCTATAGTGACCCAATATAGGAGTCACATAAATGAATAAATGAACCATCAATCTGAAATCATGTGTTCATTGATATATATCATTATATCACTTCCATCTACTCTTCGTTGTAGCCATAAATTTATGAACTAGATGTAACTGCTCTAATGTTACATGTTTGAGACTCAATTTATGTAGATCTGACTCACCTACCTACATCCATCATAGAGGTTATCTAAATTGAAATCTATAAATATCCTCATATGGTTCTATCAAAATGGATTCCTGATAACTATTGTTGTATGTGATTTTAAATTGATTTATGATCGTTTCCCAAGACACAATATGCCAATAAAACACACCCCCATAACATCATCTGAAAATAGAATAGTATGCCCCTACATACAATCAATATATGGGAGGGAATCCATATTCTGTAATATCTGTGTACTAAGAACTTTCAATAATACATATCAGACATGTGATGTATAATATGATTGATTGTCTAAATGTATTCTCTATGAAACTTTTTTCAGATGATGTATCTCTCGAATGTATAAGTCCCTTAGATGATCCATTTAGAAAGTCTTTAGTATATGTTATAAATTAAATAATGTTTTTAGTCATTCCACAACAACCAAATGAGTATTATTCTTAGGAGGTTTCCAAGGGAGATCCACCACACACGCAATGGTAATGTTGTGCCACTTCCATTACAGAATGTGAATTGGATTTACTATGCCATTAGGTTTTTGATGATTGAACATGACCTGTTGACATGAATATCATCATTCCAGAGACATTATAATCTCATTTTTCATTACTAGCGAAAAATACAATTGACATGGTTCAGGGCACCCTTTGGTCAGTTTGGGATACAACACCCACAAAGAAAAATAGTATTCATGCATCATTTTTATTGAATGAAAATAAAAAATAACTACAAAAACTAATACATATAAGATGTCATATTTATCCATATATCAATCAGAAGGTACATCCTAACCTTCAAATGACTCTATCACGACAAAAAAAAATGGGTCCTCATACTACATTTCACTAAACCAAATCGAATGTGTGGAACTAATTGACATTAACATGCGTAATATGTTCCTAGAACTCTTGAACCACAATAAGAATCTCTTCTAGAAAAGTCATCATGTTCCACTAAGAATTAGACTCTTAAACTACATGAGTTTTTGTTTTTCTAATCAAACATCTAGAATCAGAGTTTCATTTCTTGGTAGTATACTATATCTCAATCTAAAATGAATTATAAACTAACCCCATCTCTATTAATGTAGATTTAATCACTGTTGGGATGGTATATTCTTATAGCACTTGGTTTTTGTTTATAAAGTATAATTTTCAATGAAAATTAAATGTCACCAACTGTCATGGTATAAATAACTAAAACTAAAATGAGATCATGTATAGTGTAATTATGTTAATTTGTCTCCAACTTCCATGACCCAAACCACACAAATTAGTCCCATTGAATTTACTCCTCTATCTATATTATCCCACATGCATCCCTAAACTCTCTTTACTCATCACCCGAATCATGAAAGGATCATTATTAGGGCAATAAAAAATCACTTATTCAAAACCGAGATTTCATTACTACATTATCCATACCAACCAAACATAACTACCCTCTTGGTCAAGCATTAATGTCCAGTTTCCTAGTAAGAAAAATCATGGATGAACTTTAAATAATATCTAATTAATACTAAAAAGCTACATATTTCAAACACAATCATGGTCTAAACCAGAAAACAACTACCTAAAAACTCTCTTGGTATATTGATTCACCTTAATATAAGATGTGATGAACCATTTTATGTAACTTATCCTTCTAGAATTGAAACATAGATAGCTTTATGTATAAATGGTTTTATCTCAGGGTACTCTGGATGATGACAACATTTTGGGCATGATCATAATAAGTATTAAAGTACAAAAATATTTAATCCTAAAACACTACCAATAAATGATCCAGGTGTGGGTGGATGACTCGGTCTATAATTTCTATAAACACTACGTGAGAATTCAAATGTTAGGACGACATCATGATGACATCATAATGACCATACCCAGTTCTGAAAGAATTTTGTGGTATATTAGAAGGTATAATTCTAAAATGAAGATAACCTGACCTAATGGAAATATTTGTGAAGACACAAGCTTCCATAAAATGGTCAATTAGATCAATGATACATGAATGTGGATATTGTTTCACTACATTCATCTTGTTGAAATTACAAAAATCAACACAAAAGTGTTTGGTTCAATGTGTCATATTGGAAAAAAACTGGGGAACCCCAAAGTGATGTAATACTATGGGTAAACCACATATAAAACAACTCATATAGATTAATCAACAACTCCTGATGATATATTTCATACATTGTATATGGTGGAATTGAAACATGGTAACCCCCAAAATATGTGATAAAAAGTATATTCGAAATCTATCTCAGATGGAATCCCTAAAAAGTCATTGAGATACACATATTATAACAATCCTTCTATAGGAAAGAAGGAATCATGCTTTACTCAACCATTATCCATCAATATAGTTATAAAATGGGGGGTTATCTCCCCTAGTAATGTCTCGCCTCGATATCCCACTGTCCATGATTTATGTAAAAGTCACTATAAGGATGTGTAAAAGATGTTATTCAATGGTTACAATCAATGTGGGATCGGTATGATTCTAACTGGTCGATACAAAAACAAAAATTAAATGATAGACATATCAATAATGTAGAGATCACATAAAAAACAATAGACTCCAACCTCAAGAGAACACCACATTGAAAAATTAATGAACCTCAACCATACCATTAAATTTTGTATCGATCATCATAACCCCACTATAAAACTCTAAAACCAAATTGAAAAAATATATAATTTGAGAACATATAAAGGAATGATATCCTCCTATAAAAAATAAGGAACTATAAAATGTTGAAAATAATTGTGTAGTACCACTAATTTTTGATGTTCCAAATTTTATATCCACATTTGTTTAAATAGACACAAATATGCTTCCCCTCTTCTCTGGGATATAGTCTGAGCTCCTTGAGATACACCTTGTGCTAATACAGGTTCTCATTCTTAGAAGCATCATATCCAGTCACTTTACCCCCACTTGGATTTGAACTCTAACTGCCCAACTAATTTGGGGTGGAAGCCCCCCTTACGGTTATCTGATTATTCTTATCTCTTATATCATTGCAGATCTGTCAATGGTTCACGTAGAACTATTGTAGATGTCCTATATTCAAACAACCTCTCCACTCCACCAGTTTGATGGAAACTATATAAAAATATAACACAACCTACCACACTTGTGGAAGTGAATTGAAGTCATGTCCGATATAACCATCCATCTCTAATGGCCACATTTCTATTTATCACCCTATATGAAATTTTCATAGTAACAATTTTTAATATCAGAGGTTTTACCTCTTGTTAATCCATCAGATACCACATATCCTAATATGGATGTCTCCACAGTTTACCCTCATAAATGAGTTCTGGTTTCAGCACTATTGAAAATAATTTAACCCTAAATATGATCACCTAAGATATTATTTGACATTTAATCCATTTTGGAATCTTTTTTCCCCTAGTCATATTGACTCCTATAAACACTAGAGTAATAAATTGAAAACACGTAATTAATCCTCCAAAGTCTATTTTAGACATTCTCCCATAGAAAAACCTCATGAACTCAACATCACTCTCTTTCTTGATCATCTCGGTGTAAAATTAATTCAAAAACATCTTCTAAAATACCCTCTCTACCGTGTTCACCACTTGTTCATACTGAGTATAAATATCCCACCAACACTTCTCTTGAACACGTAACAAATAAAAATGTAGTTTGAATCCTTTCTCAACTATAGTCTCCAAGTGTTCATGAAACATCTACACATACTCCATCCAGATATCAGCTAACTATGGTCTACCATCCCAAGTGAACGTCATTGGGTATAGAATTTGGAACACCCATGTCAAGTAATTTTTACTCTTCATAGCCCTCCATAGGAATCATTATATAAAGTTCATACTACGACCAATGTTCTAAAGGAACTTCTCTACATATCCTTATCCAGAAACTATTAAATCCTCTTGTTCCACTACTGTGGAAAATTTATAGCTATGCCAACCCCCTAATATCCTATCAATAAAAATAGTCATGAAGGAAGATATCCACAATTCCCAACACACATCATAGAACACAGAGCACATCATTTTCTCATTTACATGAAAGGAATTCCAAAAAATCCATAAAAATTCATCCATGATTCCCCTTGACACTCTCAATACCGAGGCACTGTCGATAATCTTAACCATCCATTACATGGTTCATGGTCCACATTTGGCAGTGCAACTTTAAATTTAATAATTTCCTATTTTAAACCCATTTATACAAATAAAATTTTCTCATTTTTAATCATTTACAATTTTAAATTTCATATTAGTGACATATTTCATTCAATTTAGAAAATAATAAATGTATTTTCTTTTAAACAACTGACCCAATCCTTTTTTTCCTTTCATGTCTAAAAGGATGAATTTAACAATGTGCTATGTTCATAAAATAATACACTCATGAAAAAATCTCATACCATTTTGGGACATGATGAAAAAATCTAAAAAACAAAACATCAAACAACAAGTGAATCGCTTGAGGTAAATTAATATCAAAACTATAAAAATAATCATATAAAAGTACATTCCCACCCTATATACTTTGATTTTAGCAATCTAAAACTGTTAGATAATCTGATGAACATGATCGAAACCATGACCCGACTCATCCAAGTATCCTACCTAGATTTCAATATTGTTTATATAAATGAGATGAAAATGAATCATCTCATCTAATGACAATTGTTGACATCCTGAACTAGATTATAGAAGCCATTGTTGAAATAAAATTAGTTTTGTGACAATAATAAAGCTTCTCTCATTTGAAGGAGGATTCTTACTAGTAGTGATGGTCAAATATTTAACATGGAGAGACTATACCCTCTATACAGAAGAAGCACAATAATATAAATAAATGAAAAAAAAACAAAATTACAATAGCCATTACTGGATTAATTCTAGAATCAAATGCTAACATCATGTATGGTTCCCACATCAATGCCCCATCCCAACTAAGCTATCTATCATAGGGTCCTTTCCCTTATCCTATCGTGAAAATGTGATGTCTATTCGTTAAATGATTAGGAATCCTGAGTAGTGTCGGAGTACAAATCCATAGGAAAAAATTAACGGGGTCCAAAACAATAGCATTCAATCATATTTTATTATGTTGTATATAGAATAATGTACAACAATAATGTAAATATTTTTCACAATTCAAAATTCATTAATTCACCACATAAATTCCTTTGGTTGAAACATAATCCTAAACCATCATTACTTACTTCTACATATGTTTTTGGTTGAAACATGTTACACAAGGATTCAGAATTCATTATAATATGGTCTTCTATCAATTAGTAAATTTTAATTCAATTCAAGACTACACATAACCATAGTCCAATTCCAACATAATGGTCTTAAAAAAGAAATGTCTAGAACACTATGGGATTTTAAAGAACCATTCCATGTCCAGTGACTCATTTTAACCACATATGATATTTTGCAGTATATGTGCATATTCCACACTCATAGTTATCACATATTGGAATATGAATAATTATTCCATATCCAACACATATTGGTCAATCATAAAATATATCACAATACCACATATGTCCCACATATCTCATTAATTAAGGTTTATCATCCTCAGACATCTTATCAGACATTCTCACCATGTTATACCATTTCAATTTACCAATTAATTAGGGTTACTCACTCTAATTCACATGGAATTACATGAACAATTAAACATAAGACAATTTATCCACATTTAATCATAAAATCTATTTACACTTCAAGGTTTATCAAGAAATAACATAATAATTATTGTCATCCATCTAATAATAATACTAATTATCCCATTAAAAATCCCATTAAATGACCAACCTCATAATCCCATCAATTAGATAACATACTAGTCAATTGAAATCATGAATCAATTTCCAATGGATTGAACTGAATTTACACAATACATAAAATAAATTATAATTTAATACTTTCTGAATTTACATATACACCACCTACAACAAGAGCACAACATAGCATTCTCCAAGATGGGCATTCCCCATATCAAAACCGAATGACCTTGATCAAAAAAATGAATTACATCTAGAACCAAATCATAGAATCAAGATTGAAGAAATTATAATATATAAAAACCAATATCTATCCAATCACTAATGTGGGTTAAATAATTATACTATATCTAATAAGAGATATTGTAGAGGGATAAATGATGATAGATTGACTAACTAAAAATTATTTTTTATTTTATTATCGAATAACTTTTGACAGAAAATTAAGAACCACTGATTTCATCAAAACAACCCACATAACAGCATTAATGACCCCAAACAAAACATGTCCTACTTCCCCCAGTAACTACCTCATTAGTAGGCCCCACAAAGAATTATCAATCATCAACCTGTCTCATACAAGGATGCACGAGCACAGAAATGAAGGTCATGCCATACCCTCTTAGTCATCCACTCTTTGTGCCATGCAGATGTGACTGCCTCATGCTCGGAACCGCTTCTAAAGTAGAACCATGTAAAATGTTGTAACCAAAACACCCAAAACATCTCCAGTCACACAAATTGAGAATAAAGACATCATCTCAAGAAGTAGGGAATGTGAGAGTGGGAAAATAGCTATTAACATGAAAAGGTTAAAGTATTATCATTGATAAAAAATATAATTCTCACAAAATCTATATAAAAAACTACTAGGAAATAAAGGTTACCAGAGTGTGCGACTCTTCACTTATAAGTAAATAAAATGAAGAGGTCAGTCTATCCCAGATTTCTATATACTACTTGAGTAAGATTGTAATGCCCTGACCCCAATTACCCAGAGTTGGTGGTTTATTACAAAAAATTGTCAAGATACAAGGAATCATGTCCTAAAAGACCGATTAGTTTAGTTTTATTAGAAACAAGATACATATATAAGTTCTACATTAATACTAGAAAATAATTACAACACTAATTTATTCCATTAAATACATCCAAACCTCCAAAATTATTCCTGAAAGTCACTCATAATCAACTTTTCATATCCTGGGAAAATGCAACATAAGAAAGGGGTGAGCTCAAATGATCAGTAAGGGTAAGCATTACAACAAAAGAAAACATAAACATTAGGCATGGTGAATAATTAAAAACATATGCCTTTAAAAATAATAAATTAGAAATCATTATGGAAGGAATATGAGATGAGTAAATAATGCAATAATAAAACATAGTCTTGGTTATTATACCAGTCAAATAACCACATGAACCATCATTATTATTTTTAGAAATAGGGAATGTATAATGTCGGACATTCTAAAACATCTTTTCAAGGCCTCACCCAAGACGTCTAAATATGATTTTTTTTCTTGGCCAAAACCATATAAACAATTGGGAAAGGCCTCCTCCAATACCACATGTACTTGTCTCATGAGACCTACCGATTCACCGAGGTGCTATAGCGGGCTCCACCCGTCACATACGAAGTCCAATACATTCCTAAAATGAAAAGGATGACACTTAACATAATCATTCACATTAAAACATGCATACAAAATGTTTATACTTTAACCATAAACAATAAATGTTATAAAAATAACACATACACATTCAATCATATCACAAAACATTCAATAAAATATGGACGATTTGTATCATAATAAACCATATTCAAACAAGTTTAAAATTTATCAAAGGTTGTTGACATAGATGAAATAAAAACAATTTGAATGAAATAAATCTTTCTATTTTCAAACCATTTAAGAGTCACATAATTATAAAGGAAATCAATTTTTTTGGTCAAAGGACCAAAGAAAATTTATTAGCAAAAGAAAACAAGGATTACAAGAGTCAAAAAGACGGGATCAAATTACAATCTTTAAGTTGCAAAGGCATCAGACTATCTGGGATCTCCTCCAGCCATGTTAAAGTCTGATCAATGCCTTTATTAGCGAGAGCATCCGCAACCATATTATCTTTGCGGTAAGTATGTGTTGCAATGAAACTGACATCATGGAGAGATTGAAGACAATTCATCGAGCGCGTAGTAATCGGCCAAGAAAGATGAATATCTCCCTTCCAAATGGCTTGAACAACAGTAGTAGAATCACTTTCAATCCATAAGTTGTTCCACCCATGTTGAAGAGCAAAAGAAGTGGCATGAATAACACTTAGCATCTCCGCTTCCAGAGAGGTTGCAGTACCGCAGCATCTAAAAACGCACCCCATAATATTACCATGATGATTTCTGAAGACGGCTCCACAACCCGCAGGACCTGGATTTCCTTTAGAGGCTCCATCCACATTGATTTTAATCCAAGCTGGAAAGGGAGGTCTCCATAAAACATCAAAAGTGCGAAACGGTTTCGAGAAAATGGCCTCAACTCGAAGACGTCTAAGGATCATAAAATCATCCACCAAATTGTTGCAGGAACCATTCTGAATCAGCGCAGCTTCCCGAATAGCAATATGAATTCGCGTTTTACCTGCATTAATGTTGTGTGAGCAATTATTGTGAAGAATCGAGTTTCTATCATACCATATCACATGTATCAGCTCTGAGACCCCAACAAGGAACATGTTTCTAATTTGATGAGAGTTATCCTTAGCAACACAACGCTTAAGCTGCTCATCAATTGAGTTCTGAACCAGCCATCTGCATTCAAGAGTGTCAAAAATATAGTTCCAAAGAGCGGTGGCAGTAGCACAAGATAGAAATAAGTGGTTAGAATCTTCTCTATGCTGATTGCAAAGGCGACATTTTGAACAAAGTTGGATACCAAAACCTTGAAGACAAACATCAGTGGGAACCCAATTGTGGGCGAGACGCCAAATAAGAGTGAATCTAGAAGGTTTGATCCAAGGTTTGTAAGGGAAGCTTCAATGATAATATAATGGCAGAAAATTTTCACACCCATAGTATAAGTTAAATAACATTGTTACTGTAATGTTGACGAAAAGGTCATAAAGTACCTTGTTTGAAAAACAACAGTAAATTTACTCTCAAAACATATATGTTCAAATATGGGTATATGTGAATTTTACGCATTGTCTAGAAAATAGTAAAAATGTTTTTAAATAGATTTCCATGAAATCAGGGATGTGGATAATAAAGATTTCCTAGTAGATACTTACGTAAAAACAATCTCGGATAATAACGAGATTGTGAAATTAACCATTACGTTGTACAGTTATTTGGTCGACAGTACAATAACCTCTTTTATAATAGTTAAAAAATTGTTATTAAATTGAACAAGAACTATATATATAAATATGATATCATATATGATCCTCTAATATTTCATTGTTAATAATATGTCTGTAGTATCGTCGTTTTGGGTGTTAACTGATTCGTTTTCCTATTAATGATTAGTTACATAAGCCATGTTTGTTATGGATAGAATGTATTTGATTCATATAAAAAATGATATTATGCTCATAAAAATTATTTTTAGTCCTCAAATGAAAATTATTCTTGAATGGTTATGATGGGGAAATGAATCCCATCGCGTTCATGGTGATGGTAATCCATACCTACGCTACAGAGACAATATCATTATATTGATGGTGAAATCATATGTAATTATATGATATAACATATATACGTAATAATTAAAATATTATATTTAATATTTAAATTATTTATATTCATTATTTTACCCATCCAAATAATGATGTGTTTGAATAACAAACTTCACCACGATGTGTCTACGGTAAGCCGTACGTACGCACGTATGGTGACTTTGTCATTTATAGTATAGATAAAATAATGAATATGGATGTAATGAATTTATAATAACATCATAATATTTATAAGGTACTTGATTAATTATTTTGGTATGGAATCAATAAATTAAGAGGAAGTGGAAGAAGAAATGAACATGAAAGTGGTGATGAAATATTTACCTCTACTTCGGGTTCTTCCTTTTGATTTGATCAAAAGGTCTCCTTATGATGGATTTCTGACCAAAGGAAGGCCTCTAAAAATAAATAAGGAAAATTTTTAGGATATAAGGGGACATTTTGGATGTTCTAAAAGTCTTTATAGGAGTGAATATGATAGAAGGGGAAGTTCCCTTTTATATGAGAGATGAGGGACACTATAGTAAATGCTTGAAATATTGTTTTATAATAAAATAATTTTCTGTTCTTAAGGGATTCCAAATTGTTTTATTAGACACTATGGTCGGTATGGGTCGAAAACCAATCAACCAATATGTTTTAGATATGTTTTGGTCACAATATTAACATTATATTTTGTATTTAACTCTTAGATAAGTAGTTTGACATTTACCATGTCACTTTGTGTTTTTATATATTATGGTTAATAAACATACTATAGACATCCTAGAGAACAAATATTGGTTAATTATTAATGAATATAACCTTATATAAGGTTTTTTGTCTGAACCATATATTTTTATGAATATTATATCAATTAATAATATAGTATTTTTTTAAAAATACTCAATTATGTCAATTTTGACACAATTTAGTATTTGATTTTTTGAAAGAAATTAAAACGTTATCACATCGAATAAAATTTATTTATCCAACCCTAGCATGTCATATTAACCTATGAAATTAACTTAATTCATAAAAAGTCTCATTTTTTATTTATTTGGTTAATTGTAATATCTATTATTTTAATATTTCATTAATATGGTATTTACTGCATCATCATTGTTTAATAAATAAATTAAATTATATAATTTCTAAAAAATTTAAATAAAATACAAATATGTATGAAATTTTTTTATATTTCTAATGAATTTTTATAGTCTAAGTTATATTTGGTGTTACCATATATTAAAAATGGATTTGTTATTAAACGTTTAATTTAACTCTTTTCACTCCTCTTTAATTAAAATAATAGTAAATGTCCTAATCTAATCCATGTTGACCAAAGGGGGTCATATATTATTCCTAATGTTTTTTGGGTCGAATTATAGTTATATAATACAATTAAGGCATGTGTGAAGGTAATAAAATATCATTTTTACCCATAATTACCCTATTTATTTTTAACTATGGTAATAAATATCAAAAGGTACCCTTCACCATAAATTATTTTCATCTTATTGAATCAAATTTTACTTATGGATATTAACTGTGTCTCTCTGATTTATGAAATTCAACTCACAAAATTGGTGAAATTATGTTTAATGAAAATTGGAAAATGCTCCTAGGAGGTGAGTAAAGGCGGTAAAAATTTTAATAAAATTTTTAAATATCTAAACATAATATAAAATTACTGAAATTAATTAAATTGAACTTATATATGTGTTATGTATCTATTTTGACCAAAAAAATTTAAATTAAATAAATAATTATTTAAATAGGAAGTCAGTTTTGACCAATAATAGAGTGTTTTTCACTATTCATAAAAAAATGAATGATTTTAGAAAAATATAAAAAAATCTCCCTAAGTTAATTTTGATATCCTGAATTCGAAAATGATGTCCATTTTTCAAAATAAAATTTATCAAATTTTAAAAAGTGGGTATTAATATTCATAACAGCTTGTTTGATTGGTCTCGGTGTGTTAGAATCACAAAGTTGCGTACAATGCGAACTATTCCAATATTCAAAGGGAAACATATCATCAAATATCGAGGTGTTACATTATTAAACCTTCAAATAATTTCATCCTTGAAATTTCTATAATAGTACATCACAAAATGTTTCGGGTGGTTCTTCTTGATAAGTTCCTCTGGTTCCCACGTTGCCTTTTCCATCTTATGGTTTCTCCATAGAACTTTTACCGGATTAGTCGTCCGGTTTCTCAGCACTTGTTCCGTGCTATCATGAATTTTGATAGGCTTTTAACTATAAGACTGATCCGGTTCTAGTTAAATTTCCTCATATGTGAGTACATGCGTTGGGTCAAGCATGTATTTTCTCAATAGTGATACGTGGAACACATCATGAACTTTGGAGTGAATTGGAGGCATTTCCATATGATAAGCTACAACTCTAATTAGATCTATAATTTCTAATGTTCTGATGTACCTTTGACTTAATTTACCCATCTTATAGAAATGTATAACACCCTTCCATAGAGATACCTTCAAGAAAACATGTTCTCCTACTTAAAATTCCAAGTAATTCATTCAGTTCATGACATGGATTCTTTTTCCTACAGTGGGCTGATTTGATGTGGGTTTGGATAATCATCCCTTTTTCCATTGGTTTCTCAACACGTTCTAGGCCTACATGTTTTTTTAACAATAATCCCAAAAAAAAATTGGACATCCCTTTCCATATAACGCTTCATATGGTACCATCTGAATACTTCAATGGAAGCTATTGTTATAGGAAAATTCTTCCTGAGGTAAATAGTGATCCCATATACCTTGAATGTCTAGTGGGAAAGATCTCAACATGTCTTCTAAGGTTTGAATGGTCCATTCTGATTGTCCATCAGTTTGAGGGTGGTAGGCAGTGCTCAAATGAAGTTCAGTATCTAGGGATTTCTAAAGACTTTTCTAAAATCATGATGTAAAATGTGGATCACGATCAGAAACAATCGATAGGGTTACTCCCTGAAGTATTAAATCATCATTTTTATACATTTATGCTATTCTTTCAAATGGTAAATCTTCTCATATAGAATGAAAATGTGCTGACCAGGTTAGACGGTCAATACTGAATCATATTGTATCATTCATTCTAATTGTCTTTGGTATCCCGTTGACAAAGTCCATCATATAATCATCCCATTTGCACTCATGTATGGTAAGAGGTTTCATGACTATTCCAGGATATTTTCTTCCAGCTTTCACTTGTTGACAAACCATACATCTTTACACAAAATCAGTAATCTCCCTCTCCATTATGTACCAAAAATAATGTTCCTTCAAATATATAAACATCTTGGTTCTCCCTCGGTGTATAAAGAAATTGGAGCTATGAGAATCATCCAACAATTCCATTTTTTATATCAGGTATATTGGGAACACAATGGATCTTCCCAAATTTCAAAACTCCACCTTCATATATGAAGTCACTCAATATCCTATCATTTAAAATATTAATCTTCTTTTGAAACACCTCATAATCAGTCTGAGAACTCTTTATCCATTCATGTAAATATGGTTTGGAAACCATTTGAAAAATTATTGATGTTCAATCTTCCATGGTTATTCTCATATCCATATTTACTAGATCCATGAAAATGGGATCTCTTTTAACTTTCATCATTTTTAATACTCCATATTCCTTTCTACTCAATAAATCTGCCACCATATTTGCCTTCCTCGGGTGGTAGTGTATAGTGAAATAATAATGCTTTAGTAGTTAAAGTCATCATCTTTGCCTCATGTTGAGTTCTTTATGTGAAAATGTATTTTTCAAACTCTTGAAATTAGTGTAACTCTAAAATTTTTCACCATAGAGATAATGTCTCCATATTTTCAGATCAAATATTAAAGCTGCTAACTCTTTATCAAGAGTAGGATAGTTTTTATCAAAAAACTTTAGCTGTAGTGATATATAAAAAATAACATTATCATTATACAAATGGACATCTCCAAGTCCATTCTTTGAAGGATCAATATAAATTACATACCAATCATTCCGTGATTTTAGATTCAAGATGGGATAATATGATATTCTTCTCTTCATTTCTTCAAAATATTCTTCATACTCTTTTTTCCTTACAAACTTAACACCTTTACGTGTGACCTTGGTTAATGGGTTAGCCTAAAGGGAAAAATTCTGGTCGAAACATCGATAATAACCTACTAAAGCTATAAAACTGTATACCTCAGTTATACTCATCAGGTTTGGCCTTTCATGGATTGACGTGGTCTTTGAAGGATCAATAGAGATTCCATCCATAGAGACAATATTTCCAGGAAAATAAATCTAATCATTCTAGAATTCACTCATTCTAAACTTCCCCTATAATTCATTTATTCTAAGACTCTTTTGAATAATGTGCATGTGATTTTCCTGAACATCATATATTTTTTATTATACCAAGATATCATCAATAAATACCCCTACAAAATCATTATGATATTCCTTGAAAACTCTATTCATTGTGTCCATAAAGAAAGAGGGTGCATTTGTCAATCCAAAAGGCATTAAAATAAACCTGTAATGCCGTTACCTGGTTCGATATGTTGGTTTTGGAATGTCTTCCTTCATCACATAAAACTGATGATATCCAGATCGAAGATCAATCATTGAAAAATATTCAGCTCAAAGATGTTGGTCGAATAAATCATCAATGTAATGTAGGAGATACTTGTTCTTTTTTATAGAATTCATCTCCCAGTAGTCAATACACAACCTAATAGATCAGTCATTCTTCATAACAAAAAGGACAAAGGATCCCCATGGAGAAACACTAGGGAAAATTAATCCTTTATTACTCAATTCTTCTAGTTGTTTCTTTAGTTACACTAATTCCATAGTTTCCATTCTATGAGGGATATTCAATATGGTCCTTATGCCCAGAATTAAATCAATGGAAAACTCAATTTCTTGTTCTGGAGGATGTCCAGGTAAATCCTCTAGAAACACACCAACATATTCTTTCACAATATGTACGTCCTCTATTCAAACATTCTTTTCCTCACCCATAATAATTTCATTCTCATCCTCTATAATAATTGAATTCAGTGGAGCTATTGGGGGTGGTACTGGATAAGAATAAGATTGTGATGTTTCTGCTCTAATGATAAGGTAGTCCTTATCATCATTGAAAATTGTAACCGCTTTCTTCGAACAATAAATTTTTTCATCACAGTCTGAAATCCAATCCATACTGAGGATTATATCAAATTCAATCATGGTTATAATGATTATATCACCTGATAAATATTTTTTATATTCCTTAATAGTAAAGACCCGTAAATTTCAAGGGAAATTTTTTCTTAATTTTCTTTGGGATTTTACGAGTACACAGTTTCTGACGGCACCTGATTCCATGGCCCGGTGTGCCCGGAATCATTTTTCGATGTTTTTCTCGGGTACGTTCAGTCAACGGATGATCGGGTTTTCCAATATTTTGATCCGGTGCTCGAAATCGAAATCCGAGGGCACTGATGAAACTAAATCACTGGAAATTGCTTAAAAATACATTTTCTAGAGTTGCGTTTGGTCGAGAGCAGAAGATAACTGATGGTTTTTCATTTATAAATTACATAAAATAGTGTGTGACATTATTTTATTTACCTGCTGGTTTATATCTCCAAAGGGATGATAATGTTTGAGGGGCCCACACGAACACAACCCCTTTTAAAATCCCTTGAAACCCCCTTGAACTCTTCTAATTTCATTTTTTAATATGTTTTCCAACACTCCACCATCAATGAAGTGAATTAATTCATTATTTTATGTAAAATATTTTAGAATTCATCTATCCACATTTAATCCATGTTTTTTAACTTTTATGAGGGATGACTCTTGGGTTTTGGGCCATAAAAATAATAGAGAGAAAACTCTATTATTTTTGGGGTTGCTTAATTCTTTGGTGGAGTGCTAAGGAGGAGAAGGAGGGGAGGGAGAGTTTTCCTCCAACGAAGAAGAACGTTATCTCTCGACGAAGAACGACCAACTACTCTTCTCTCCCTCCGTGTCAAGGGAGAAGACGCCGACTATAGAGACCAACACCAACAAAAATTTTCTTCTTCCTCTGACGTCGACAGAATCGATACTTTTCTTCCGCGAGGCCGTTCAATCGCGATGCCCGACGTGTGGCGTCAATTTTGAGGCAGGGGTTTTTTTTATATAGTGATTATGTGAATTATTCCCTCGTGCGTGGTTATTTAATTTCAAGGTGTTTGTATAATTTATTTTGAATTAATTTTACCCTCTTAAATGATTAAGAGCTTGTGTTAAAATGATTTTCAATTGATAACACCTAACGCGGAGGGCGCGGGCCGAACAAACCCGGCCTGACAACCCTTCGTAGCTTGTTTATTGATGGTCGGATTGACAGGTGACGAAGAAATGGGCCGCAATGGTAATTTGAAGTCTCCTCAGTGAAATAAGGGTCCTGTAGTGGCCGTAGGCGCAGACGGAAAGAGGAACGGACCATCGAAGCGCGTCTGGTGGTCCGCGAAAAGCGGTGGCGGCGCGCTGCCGGAACAGAACAATTGGGGCTGAGCCACGGCGGTGGACCAAACACGAACGACTTAACCATTCCGGAAATCTGAGGGGCACAACTTAAGTGTCGCGCCAGCTGGCCGTCAATGCCCTCCCCTTGCCATACCAGGGCGGGCCGAGCGGACCGGACTGCCAGCGTTGGCTGGGCTAGGTCGCGCCGGTAGGGCTGGGCTGCGCAGGCTGGACCTGGCCACACCGGTCGGGCCAGACCCGGACCTAGTTCGGGTCGACCTAGTTCGGGCCGACCTAGGGGGTATCGGGTCGGGTCAGACCGGGCCCGAACCCCCTATTCTCGGTCAGTTTTGTTCAAATGCCTGTAACATGGTCTACAAACCTCTGATCGATGCACCGTCAGTTGAGATGTGATCCTTGGATCGAGAAGGTTGAGTCTGTATATTACACTCAAGGTTTCGGAGAACTTTGTGTATGGCTGGGTTGGTTCGAACACGAAACCAACCGGTCCCTCCGAGTGGAAACGCTTAAAACTCGAGCTCCAGACATCCGATTGATGTGACGTTGACTTTTTTTGATTTCTCATAGTGAGACGGACCTTTTGGCTTACTCCACTCGAGGTTTGAATGCAGTTGGAGTACAGTCGGGTTATTTTTGACTTAAAAACCAATCGGGCCCCTAGAACAAAAAAGTCGTTAACTCTCAGACTGGGCATCCGATTGACACGCCGTCTGTCGCGTTGTGTTCTATTGACATGATAGAATGTTGAGGTACATCAACTCTGGTCTGCATAACAGTTGATGTATCAGCCTCTTGGCTCGTGGAGCAGACCCTCCTGGAACGAGTGTGCTTTGTGCAGAAACCCTAGAGCTGGCTGAGACTTGACGAATGCTGATCGATCGACTCTTAGTGTTTCAATAGCCCAGTGGGGAGCGCTTGGTTGTAGCGGAAGACCCACGGTGGAGAAGTGAATGGTTTGAGTGGCAGACCCACGGTACTCAAAAGAAGGAGTACCTCTGTAGGCAATGAGGGGGAGCGCTTGGTTGTAGCGGCAGACCCACGGTGGGAAGCGCTTGGTTGTAGCAGCAGGCCCATAGTACTCGACAGGTGGATTAATACAACAGTCCAAGGTTAGTGGTAAGCGCTTGGTTGTAGCGGCATGCCCACTATACTCGATAGAGGAGGATTTCCCAAGTAGCTATGGGTTCGATGATAAAGACTTTCTTTTTGGAATCCTCCGTGGGTTCGACGATGATGAAAACCGTATTGGAATCCTCTATGGGTTCGATGGTGAAGACTATCATACTGGATTCTTCTGTGGGTTCGACGGTGAAGACATTCGTATTGGAATCCTCCGTGGGTTCAATGGTGAATACTATCATACTGTAATCCTTAGTGGGTTTGACGAAGATGACAACCGTACGAAAATCCTTCATGGGTTTGGCAGTGACGACTACTATACTAGTATCCTATGTGGGTCCCAGCTTAGATGAATCAGTGGAAACATCTGATCACCTCAATCACCTTACAAAGAAGTATAACTGTGTGATCTGAGTCTTGAATTTCGATCATTATCTTGAATTTTATTGTCATGTTTTCGTGTGTGGACTTGTGATTTTCTCCCGTGTGGACTGTGTTGTTCACTCCTTTGTGGAATTGTAGTGTTCTCTGGTGTGGACGGAGTTGTGCTCTCCTATGTAGATTTGTTGAGTTCTCCTGTGGGATGAGTTGTGTTCCCCAGTGTCATCCGGGTTGTACTTGGGGTCTGGAGCTAGAGCCGAACTAGATTTGATGACATAGGTATATGTATGGGCATATACCTATGTAGAGTTGGTTGTTATTTCATGATTTTATCTTTTATTTGTGGTTTATCCTTTTTGGCTTCAGGGAGACCTTCCGGGGTCTCGGGGTCCCAACTGAGTATTGTATACTGACTCCTGCACGGGGTTCCCTCGCACTTCATTGTGTTTGTTGCAGACGACGGACATCACTGATCGTGGTTGAGGCTTGTAGAGCTGGACGGAACCCGGAGGTGGATATCACGATGAGTTGGTACCCATAGGTGGATCTCACGACGAGTTGGTACCCAGAGGTGGGTCTCACAACGAGTCGAAACCCAGAAGAGACGGACAGACGTGGAGAACGAAGGAGGACATCTGTACCTACCCTTTAGGTAGGAAGCCGGAGGAAGATCCAGTAGCTTCTTATAACCTTTCAGTTGTCGTCCTTTGAGTTGTACTTTACTTTCTGTTATAGTTGTACCTTTCTTTTGGGATAGTATTTCTGGCCCCTTGTACTTTCACCACGTTTGGCTTTACTTCTTACTTAGTGTAGCTTCTTCTTATACTATGTTGTGATGTTTAATTTTATAAAGGAAATGACTTCCCTTTTTTAGGGAGTTACTCCTTTGGTTCTAGTCGCCAGCCCCTGGCCTATGGAAGGCGGGCTTGGGGTTGTCACGGAACGGGCCCTAAGGACGGGTCGTGACAAATTGGTATCAGAGGAGTTTGGTTCTACCACAATACTCAGGACTCTGTTCTTTCTTATATACGAATCAATAGTGTTAAGGGTATTGAGTGTGGTTATCAGTCCAGGGAGTCTAGTGTTGGTGCGCCGACCGACATATCCGTACACTAGGACCCTGACTTCTGATTTCTGACTGAGTGCATGAAAACACTGATTGCATGTGTGTCTCAAAAGTTTTCTTTGTGATTACTTTGTGTCATCTCACCAGGTATAAATGATTTACCATGTCACATCTCTTCAGGATGTCTCCATCCAGACAGTCATTTAGAGTTACGAGAGGGTACTCGATGATGGCCCACTGAGCGATGAGGCTCTGGTGCAGGGCCCCCTTGCTAGGTTGGCACCTTCGGGTGGTGTACCAGTAGCACCACCACCTGTTAGGCAATAGATGCCACTAGCCGTACTAGTGGATGATGCATGATGACTGAGTACATTGCACAAGTCTTAGCATTAGAGGCCTCCGAGGTTACGATGTGAGTAAGTTTCCCAGGCAGCAGTGGACTTGATGGAGGTGATTGTTAGAGTTTTCCGCCTAGTTAAGGCACCTGTTGGGTGGATTGTTTACTTAGCTACTGGTGTTTCCCTGTGAGTAACCATGAGGTTGGTCCGCATTGAGATGAGGCTTCGGTACGTGGAATGATGCCTGAGATAGTACCTTCGGGTAGTGTGCCAGCTATATCACTACCTGTTGGTCAGAAGACACTACCGACGGTAATGGTAGAGGATACTTGTAGGCTTAGTGCCTTACCTATGTTTCAGCACCAGATGTCACTCAAGATCCATGGAAAGCCTGACTCACAGGCGGCTGAGGACTGGCTTGAAGAGGGGGATGAGAGTTTCCAAGAGCATATACGGCTTCGGCAGGACGACGTGTCGGTAGATGATAATTCATCGGGGCATACCAAACCATTCCTGATACTCGATGACTACGATGCGATCGGTGCTTCAGGTCTCGGACTTCTGAGTGTGGTGTGTCTAAAGGACATCTGATCCATCATATCATCCTCTATGCATTCCTACATATACTATGGTGCTAGAGTGAACCTTTGTGGTAGATAATTCTTTGGATGAGTGGATGCAGCCAGTTAAGGTTAGCATTGGGAAAGTAGGAAACTGTCTCCAGTATCGGAGACTTGGGTGTGTAAAATGTTTCAAGTAGAGGGAGTGAAAAGGATAGATAAATTTGCAGGGCAGCAGATGTGGAAGTGGAGCTAGGAGAGCAGCATGGGGTGGTGAACATTTTTACATGCTGCAACCACCCCCATTGTAATCCCTGCTAGGATTAGGAATCTGGAGGGAAGGGGAAAGAGTAGCTGCATGCAGTCAAGGAGTGCGACCGAAAGGGATCTAAGGATGATTCGAAGTACGGACTATGTCTTTTTCTAGTTTCCATAGCAACAGAAATTGATATGAATCATTCCTTCCTTCCATGAATCTTGTCTCGGACCTAGATTTTCTAGTTAATCCATTTACTTGACCCTCACGTCTGGAGATACCATTGGGAGGAGACTCGATAATCACATTTACACCAATGGTGTGATCTGACTCTTGAGGTGAGAATTTCAGTTGGAACCTCTTGGTGAAAGCGTCGAGGCCTTACGACGTTAGTTTCAGTATAGACTGGGCAATCACAGTTCATACACAAATTGACGGTATTAGGAAGACGTCAAGATGGGGTTTCCTTGGTCGGCGAATAAGAATCCCCAGGCAGCACCGTTTAACTCATGCTTAAGAGGGTGTATCCGACCACTCTTGGGTCGGCCAAACTTACCCTCGTGTCTTTATGAGTTTTGAGTTTCAGTTCTAATTAGGAAATGGAGGCCTCTAGAGTTCGAGGATGGTGACCACATTCTTATACAGGTCTCACCTCGATGAGGTTTACAGAGATTCAACTGAGGCGATGAGATATCTTTGAGGTTCAACGGACCTTTCTAGGTCCTTAGTAGGGTTGGAGAGGTGGTTTACAGCTTGACCTTTCCACCTCAGCTGCACCGGGTGCATGATTTCATCCACGTATCTCAGCTACGGAGATACGTGCATGACCCTTCACATATCATCGACTGCATGGAGTTGGACGTCGATGGCGGGGAGACATTCACAGAGGTTCGAGTGGATAACGGGGATCGATAGGAGTAGGTCCTATGTGGACGGTTGATTCCTCAGGTGCACATTTAGAGGCAGCACAGGGGCCTCCAGGAGAGAACTTGGGAGCTGGAGGCTCGGTTTCATGCCCAGTACCCGCATTTGTTTCCCTAGTTTGTGATATATCGTTACGGGGACGTAAATCTCTGAGGTGGCAGTAATGTAAAGACCCATAAATTTCAAGGGAAATTATTTATTAATTTTTTTTGGGATTTTACGAGTACGCAGTTTTTGACAGCACCTGATTCCGAGGACTGGTGTGCCCGGAATCATTTTCTGATGTTTTGCTCGGGTATGTTCAGTGAACAAACGAGTGGGTTTTTCTATCTTTTGATCTGGTGCTCAGAATCAAAATCCGAGGGCACCGATGAAACTGCAACGCCGGTAATTACATAAAAAGACCTTTTCCAGAGTTGCGTTTGGTCGAGAGCAGATGTTAAATTTTGGGTTTTCATTTATAAATAAAATAATATTGTGTGTGACATTATTTTATTTACCTGGTGGTTTATATCTCCAAGGGGAGGATAATGTTTGAGGGGCCCACATGAACACTACCCCTTTTAAACTCCCTTAAAACCCCCTTGAACTCTTGTAATTTCATGTTTTAATGAGTTTTCCAACACTCCACCATCATGGAAGTGAATTAATTAATTCTTTTAATTCAAATATTTTTGAAATCATCTCTCCACATTTAATCAATGTGTTGTCACTTTCATGAGGGATGAATCTTGGGTTTTGTGCCATAAAAATAATAGAGAGAAAACTATATTATTTTTGGCGGGCTTAATTCCTTGGTAGAGTGCTAAGGAGGAGAAGGAGGGGATGGAGAGTTTTCCTACAATGAAGAAGAACATTCTCTCTCGACGAAGAACGACCAACTACTCTTCTCTCCCTATGCGTCAAGGGAGAAGACGCCAACCATGGAGACCGACACCAAGACAATGTTCTTCTTCCTCCGACATCGACAGAATCGATACCGTTCTTCCACAACGCCATTCTATCGCGATGCCCGATGTGCGACATCAATTTCGAGGTTGGGGGTTTTCATATATAGTGTTTATGTGAATTTTTCCCTCCTGCGTGGGTATTTAATTGAAAAGTGTTTGTATAAATTATTTTGAATAAATTATACCCTCGTCAATGATTAAGATCTTGTGTTAAAATGATTTTCAATTTATAACACCTAATGCGGAGGGCGCGGGCCGAACAAACACGGCCCGACAACCCTCCAAACCTTGTTTATTGATGGCCGGATTGACAGGCGATGACAAAACGGGCCGCAATGGTGATTTGAAGTCTCCACAGTGAAATTTGGGACCCGTAGTGGCCGTAGGCGCAGGCGGCAGGAGGAACAGACCACCAGAGTGCGTCCAGTGGTCCGTGGAAAGCGGCGGCGACGTGCCTCCGTAACAGAACCGTTGCGGCTGAGCTGCGTTGGTGGACCAAACCAGAACGACTTAGCTGTTCCGGAAATCTGAGGGGTGCGGCTTAAGTGCTGCGCCAGCTGGCCGCCAACGCCCTCCCCTGGCCGGACCGCGACAGGCCGAGCGGACCGGGCCACCAGCGCATGTAGGGCCGGGCCGCGCCGGCCAGGCCAGACCTAGACCAGGGCAGGGTCGACCCAGTTCGGGCTGACCTAGGCGGTATCGGGCCGGGTCTGACCCGGCCTGAACCCCCTATTCTCGGTCAATTTTGTTCAAATGCCCGTAACATGGGCTACGGACCTCCGATCGACGCACAATCAGCTGAGACGAGATCCTTGGATCAAGACAGTCGTTTGGGTATATTACACTCAAGGTTTCGAAAAACATTGTGTATGGTCGGGTTGGTTTGAACACGAAACCAACCGGTCCATCAGAGTGGAAACACTTATAACTCGAGCTCCGGACGTCCGATTAACATGTCGTCGAATTTGTTTGATTCCTCTTAGTGAGATAGACCTTTTGGCTTACTCCTCTCAAGGTTTGGACGTATATGGAGTACAATCGGGTTATTTTTTACTTAAAACCCAATCGGGCCCCTTGAACGAAAAAACCATTAACTCTTAGACCAGGCGTCTGATTGACGCGCCGTCTGTTGCGTTGTGTTCCTATTGACATGACGGAACTTTGCGACACATCAAATATGGTCTACGTGATAGTTGATGTATTGTACTCTTGGCCCATGGAGCGGACCCTCCCGGAACGAGCTTGCTGTGTGCGGAAACCCTAGAGCTAGCTGAGACTTGACGACTGCTGATTGATCGAATCAGAGTGTTTCGATAGACCAGTGGAGTGCGCTTGGTTGTAGCGGCAGACACACGACAGAGGAGTACATGGTTGTGGGGACAGACTCGTGGTACTCAACAGAAAGAGTATCTCTATAGGCTATGAGGGGGAGTGCATGGTTGTAGCGGCAGACCCATGGTGGGAAGCGCTTGGTTATAGCAGTAGGCCCACAGTACTTGACAGGTGGAGTACTACAGCTATCCAGGGGTAGTGGGAAGCGCTTGGTTGTACTGGCAAGCCCACTGTACTCGATAGAGGAGGAGTTCCCCAGCAACTATGGGTTTAACGGTAAAGACCTTCGTACTAGAATCCTCTTTGGGTTCGACGACGATGAAAACTATATTGGAATCCTCCGTGGGTTCGATGGTGAAGACATTCGTACTGGAATCCTCCGTGGGTTCGACGGTGGAGACATTCGTACTGGAATCCTCTGTCGGTTCGACAGTGAAGACTATCATACTAGAATCCTCAGTGTGTTCGACAACGATGACAACTGTATGCGAATCTTCTGTGAGTTTGGAGGTCACGATTACTATACTAGTATCCTACGTGGGTCCCATATTAGAAGAATAAGTGGCTACATATGATCACCTTTATCACCTTACGAAGAAGTATACCTTTGTGAGCTATGTCTTGACTTTGTATCATTATCTTGAACTTGATTGTCATGCTTTCCTGTGTGGACTTGTGGTGGTCTCATATGTGAACTGTGTCTTTCACTCCTTCGTGGACTTGTAGTGTTCTCCTGTGGGGACTGAGTTTTGCTCTCCTATGTGGATTTGTTGAGTTCTCTTGTGGGCTGAGTTGTGTTCTCCTGTGTGGACTGGGTTGTACTTGGGATCTGGAGCTAGAGTTGAACTGGATTTTATGACTTAGGTATATTTTGGGGCATATACCTAAGTATAGTTGGTTGTTACTTTGTGATTGAATCTTTTCATTGTGGTTTATCCTTTGTGGATTCAGGGAGACCTTTGGGGGACTCGGGGTCCCTACTGAGTATCGTATAGTCACCCCTGCACGGGATTCGACCACACTTCATTGTGTTGGTTGCAGATGAGGGGCATTGCTGATCATGGTTGAGGCTTGTAGAGCTTGACAGATCCTAGAGGTGGATCTCATGACGAGTTGTTACCTGGAGGTGGATCTCACGACGAGTCGGTACCCGGAGGTGGATCTCACGACGAACCGGTACCCAGAGGAGACGGAGGGGCGTGGAGTACAGAGGAGGACATATGTACCTACCCTTCAGGTAGGAAGCTAGAGGAAGATCTAGGAGATTCTTTTCACCTTTCAGCTGTTGTCCTTTGTGTTGTACATTACATTCTGTTGTAGTTGTACCTTTATTTTGGGCTTGTATTTCCGGCCCCTTTTACTTTCAGCACGTTTGGTTTTACTTCTTACTTAGTGTAGATTCTACTTGTACTCTGTTGTGTTGATTAGTTTTATAAAGGCAATGACTTCCCTTTTTTTGGATTTACGCCTTTGGTGCTAGTTTCCATCCCCTGGCCTATGGAAGGTGGGACTGGGGTAGTCACTGCACGGGCCCCGAGGATGGTTCTTGGCCAATTGCTATCAGAGGAGTTTGGTTCTACCGGATAACTCAGGACTCTGATCTTTCTTCTATGTGAAGCAATATTGTTAAGGGTATCGAGTGTGTTTATAATTCCAGGGAGTACAGTGTTGGTGCGGTGACCAATGTATCTGTACACCAGGACCCTAACTTGTGATATCCGACTCAGTGCACGAAAACACTGATTGCATGTGTGTCTCAAATGTTTTTTTGTGATTACTTTGTGTCAGATCACCTTGTATAAATCGTTGACCATGTCACATCTATTCAGGATGTCTCCACACAGACAGTCAGTTGGAGTTCCACATTGGTAGCATACTGTTTTTCCTTTTAGAGATAAACTAGGGTGATTCATTCCACAATTATCATAGGGTGGAAATTCAACTCTTCTTTTATTCTCTCTTTTCAAATTTCCATTTCCAGAGTGATAAACAGTTATCTTCTACTCTTTATTTTCTTTAAAGTCATAAGACTTAGTGAATTAATTTTTTGTGTTGATAGCACATGAGACAATATCTTCATATGATAAAAAGGATTGAGAGACTAATGATCGATGGAGAAATGGTTTTAACACCTCAAATAAAGGATCAATCATACTTCATGGGATACATATGTAATCTACATTATGCCTTTCTAACCTTGTAATGTTATCCCCATACTTTTCAAAATTCTCATCCTTATTTTTCCTTAGACTCAGAAATTGTCTTTCAATATCCACTCAACGGTCATGAATAATGAATTTTTCCATGAAAATCTCATTAATCTCCCTCTATTCCATGTTTTATAGTACGCTATATTTCGTTGAGTTTTGAATCAATGTCCACCATTGATCTGTATCTCCTGTGAGTCAATGAATTTAAATAAGAAATTTTTACATTTCAATACTCCCCAAAGCATGAAATATTTTTTATAGAAACATATCAATTGCTCATCTAGTAACAGATTTGTACTCCCAGTTAAGGTTGGTAGTTTTTTATTCCTGAATCGGTCTAACATTGATCATCTTCATTGTGGATTAGGGTGCCCTATATAGTTTAGATTATTATTCAAAACCTGAGTGAGTTGTCCCAGTGTGGTGATAAGCTGATTAGAACTAGTTGCATCACCAGCTCCGTTATAATTATCGTGTGTATGGGGGAAATTTTTACAGGGATTACGTGTGTTGATACAGTTTCCATTCCATCCACTAGGAGTCATTTCTAAATAGTGTCATATAGTAGATTAGAATATGAATCACAATATATAATTATAAACAATTAAAACTCTTAAAATAAATTGACCAGTTTATGAATACAATCCATAATCATGTAAATGTTTTCATTGAGGAGGTATATACTAAAAAATTCATAATAATGGGTTGTAATGAAAATGAAAATTATCCTAATCATATCCCACGGGATGGTCGTAACCAAGAGTGAAACAAGGCACGTTGTTGTGCACCTGTTCCCGTTCGAGTCTAGCTCAAAGTAGAGTTTTTGTGTTTTAACCCTAGGTACATCTATGCTAGAGCCACCTATACCCTGTCTTATCCAGATAGGGATGTATTTCTTGGAAAACACAAAAAAAACTCAATATTACTAGAATTATTCTATGTTCTTATATACTAATCCTCAATGTCTATCTTAGGGTAATTTTCTCTAATCAATGTTTTTCTAAATCTAGTTTCCAAGGTTTTTAACAAACATTCTCAAAAACCAACTATAACATCCCCACCCCAATTACCCATAGTTAGTGATTTATTATGTAGAATTCGCATGAAACAATGAATCATGTCCCGAAAGAATTATCAGTTTATATTTATTGGAAACAACATACATACATAAGTTCAGCCTTACAACATGAAAAAAATACAACATTAATTTATTCAATTAGAAACATCCAGGACTCCTAGAATATGATTTCAATTAACTCATAACTAACATCTTCATATACTGGTAAAATTAATCATAATAAAGGGGTGAGCTCAAATGCTAAGAAAGGGTAAGAAATACAGTGGATGATAACATAAACATTAGGCATAATGAATAATAAAAAAAACCTTCCTTTATAAATTATAAACAAGAACACTTTACGATAGAAATATGAACTCAGTAAATAAATTATTAATAAAACATAGTAATGGTTATTCTACTAGACAAATAACTACATGAACCATCATTATTATTGTAATAATGATGGAATTTATAATGCCAGAAATTCTGAATCATCCTGTCAAGGCCTTGGACAAGGCGTCTAAAAAGGTTTTAGGCCATGGACAAAACAGTATATCAAATTGTGAATGGACTCAGCCAATTCCATGAATAATTGTCTCATGAGACATACTGATGCACCTAGGAGATATAGTGGGCTCCACCCATAGAAAACTAGTTCAAATACATTAATCATATGAAAAGATTGAAACATAAAATAAATTTTCTTATTAAAACTAGCCTACTAAATGTAAATACTTTAACTATAAACCTTGAATGGTAATAAATAACATATCCATAGTCAAACATATCAAAAACCGTTCAATACAATATGGATGATTTGTATCATAAGAAATCAACATCAAACAAGTTTAAAATCCATCAATGGATGTTGACAATGATGAAATGAAAACTATTTTAAAGATATACCTCTTTCTGTTTTGAATCCATTTAAGAGTCGCATAATTATAAAAGAGATCATTTATTTTGAAAATATTATTATAAGATTATAAGTAATGCTTCGATGATGATATTACATCGGAAAATATCTACACATGCCGTATAAGTTAAAAAACATTCTTACCTTTATTTTTTGAAATGTGCATAAAGTACATTGTTTAGAAAATGAAGGAAAGATTAATTTGAAAACATATAAGGAAAAATAAGTGTATAAATGTATTTAACCCATATTCTAGTAAATATTAAAAATGTTTTGAAATAAAATTTTATGAAGACATGGATGTGGAGGATAAAGAGGTCCTAGTAGATACCTACGTTAAAACAACCTCAGATAATAAATTGATTGTGAAATTAACACCTACCTTATACTCTTCCTCGGTAGAGGGTATGTTTACATCCTGTATAATAGTTAAAAAAATGTTTTTAAATTATACAAGAAATATATACAAAAATATGACATCATATATGATCCTCTAATATAGCATTGTTAATAATATTTTGATAGTATCATCGTTTCAGGTGTTAACTGATTCATTTTCCTTTATATGCTTGGTTACGTAAGACATATTTTTTATTTATAGGATGTATTTTATTCATATAAATAAATATATTACGTTCATAAATTTTATTTTTATTCATCAAATTAAAATTACTGTTGAATGGTTACGATGGGGAAATTAATCTCATCACGTTCGGGGAGATGGTAATCTGTACGTACGCACGAGTGAAAATATCATTATATTGATGGGGAAATAGTATGTAATTGGATTATATATCATAAATAAGGCATCATTATAATGTTATTTTTATTATTTACATTAGTTATACTTGTTATTATTTCTATCCAAATAATCAAGTGTATGAATAACAAACTACCCCACGATGTGGAGAGGGTAATCCGTACGTACTCACGTATGGTGACATTTTCATTTATAGGATGGATAGAAAAAGGGATATGTTTGTAACATATTTATAATAACATAATTGTATGTATAAGATTCTGGATTTTTATTTTGGTATGGAAACAACAATGAAAGAGGAATTAGAAGAAGAAAAGAACTTGAAAGAGGTGATGAAATATTTACCTCTTCCTCGGGTTCTTCCTTTTGATTTGTTGAAAGGTATGCATAAGTTGGATTTCAGACCAAAATAAGTCCTCTACTATGATGGGAATAAATATGGGATGTTATTTGGTCAGAGTTTGGCCGAACCAAATGGATTTGGAGGTGTGATTTTGAGAGATGGGGAAGTTCACTTTTATAAAATATGTGAGGGTCACTTAAGAAATGATTGAAAAATTATTTTATAATAAATTATTTTTTGGTTCATAATGGCTCGAAAATGATTTATTTAGAGGATAAGGTGGGGATGGGATGAATGAAAATCAACCTATCGGTTTAATATAGGATTACGTCACCATATTAAAATTATATTTTAGATTTAACTATTAGTTAAAATTTTTGACATTTACTATGTCTCTTTTTATTTTTATATTTTATGGTTAATAAAATAACTATAAATGGAAAAAAGAACCCCACGTTGTTCTTTATCAATATATATAACATTATCTATGTCTTGTGTCCGATCCTTATATTTTAATGAACATTATATCAACTAATAATATAGTATTTGTTTTAAAAACTCAATTATGTCAATTTTGATACTATTTAGTATTTGTTTTTTTAAATCAATTATCAATTCTAATAAAATTTATTTCACAAATCCTAACATGTAATATTAACCAATAAATGTATTTTAATTAATTAGAATAATCATTTTACATTTTTTTGGATATTTATAATATCAATTATTTTTGTATTTCATTAATAATGTAATTACTACATCATCATTGTGTCATGAATAAAATAAATTATATAATATCTAAAAAGTATAAATAAAATATCATTATGTATGAAATATTTTTATCTTTTTAGTTATTATTTATTGTTTAATTAATATTTTGTGTAACCCTATATTAAAAGTGGTTTAGATATTAAACATTGAATATAACTATTCTTTGAATAAAATAATAAAAAATTCCCAAATCTAATCCAAGTGTACCAAAGTGGGTCATATTTTATTCTGGAGGCTTTTTTTGGTCTTATTATTCTTATCCTATTGAGTTAGTACTTGTGGTATGGCAAATATGATATGACATTTACCTTTAATTACCCTATTTACTTTTAATAGTGGTAAATAAAAGTCAAAAGTTACTATTCACCAATATTTTTTTCATCTTATTGAACCAAATTTTATATAATCTCTAGGATTTATGAAATTCAACTAACATAATTGGTAAAATTATTTTTTTTTTCAAATTTGAAAATGCTCATAAGAGTTGGGTAAATGACGGTAAAAAGTTCAATAATATTTTCATATATGTAAAATTTTTATAAAATTACTCTAAGGAATTACATATTACTTATATAGGTATTATGTATCTATTCTCCCCAAAGATAAATTTAAATAAAATAAATAATTATTTAAATAGAAATTTTGTTTTAACAAATAATGCAGAGTTTTTAACTATTCATTGAAAATTGAATGTTTTCAGAAATACATCAAAAATTCACAATGTGATAATTTTGGTATTCTGAATTCAAAAAAGAAGTCCATTTTAATAAATAAAATTTATAACATTTAAAAATGTGGGTATTACTATTCATAAATTCTAGTTTGATTGGTCGTGGTGTGTTATAATCTCGATGTTGCGTACAATGCAATCACTTGAATTGTTAAAAGGGAAACACACTGTGGATTCTTGAGGTGTTACGTCGATCATACCCTTTTCAAAACCCCCCAACATTATTGTTTCATATTTTTTAACACAAGAACATTTCTCCTCACATATATTAATTTCTATTCCATTACCCATCATCTTGGCAACTTCCTCTTTTCATGCATTGGGAAACAAAACCTGCTTTGTCACCTCATCCTATGAACTCACAATCAAATCCAAAGAATTATTAGGATGGACAGGTGATTTCTGACACATGGCATTGTTTCCCATCTTCTCATCCATTTTATTTTTTTATGACTGATTCATCAAGAGAGTGGACAAGAGTGGTAGTTATTCATACCCATCCTCCCCTATTACTCCTTACTCCTTTGGGTGATTTCCCCTGGAATAAACACACCTACTATCTTCTATGGTCCCCTCCATACACTCCCCAGTTAGCCCAAGGCCATAAAATCTATTCTTCAATTAAATTTCATATTGGTTCCCTAAAGAATAAATACATTTCTTACCAGCTAAGTTATGGACCTCCACATCTACTGAACACCCATGCCTTCCCTTGTGTAGCTCCCCATTGCCTCTGACCACCTCCCCACACGAGGCTCTGTCAGGATCCTCTTCAACACCTTCCACTTATGTATCACCCACAACCTATCTATCATCACATCATGTGGCCTTTACCTAGTAAAATTTACAATCACATTGATGTATGACCTCCATTTGAAATTCCATTCCCCGCCTCAAGCCAACGCTCTCTGAAGAAGATTCCTTAGTTGGGAAATCCTCTACATTGATTGCCTCTTACTCCACAATATCATAACTCCTAATCACTAGTGTCCTTACTCGATCCTCAGCCTTCAATAATGATCCTCCTTCAGGTTTGGATTATTCATCCATTTAAACCTAGGGCACCATAAAGTTCCTTTCCGATTCTGACCCGTGCGTAAACTCGACTGACCTGTTACGACCATCTTTCGTGTAGTCCTTCGCCACTAGCCATGGTGAATGAAATTACCTACCACTACCCTCACCGATTTTCATCTCTGTCGGGCCATCTTCCACTCCAACATCAATGGATCTACCCTTCACACTATCCTCCTTCCTTGCTATAGACTGGGTTCCCTAATGATGAACATCCTGGTGTGGGAGACCCTTAAAGAAAACCTCTAAAGCATGACCCAAAAGACAGTATGAGGAGCAGAAGTATGTCCATATCTAATATATAACCTATTTTTTCACCTATATTCCTCTATTTTCTTAATCATAACATAATCCAATGGTGGCTTAGATGGGTCAAATTCCACACAGAATCTTGGATTTATTGGGTGACAAACAGCTTTAATACAACTATCTGAGCAAAAAAATCTACCCATGAGATTACCTAAAAATTGAATATCATATGTATTGTAGAATGACAAAGGAATGTTGGGGACACATACCCAAACTGCAGTAGATGAAGAATCCTGATTCACATGTAATTTTATGGACAATAAGAAGAGGAATAACCAACACATATTGAAGCTATGTGGAGCAGTTGACCAGGCCTTGATGAGGTCTACTTCCATTTCAAATTGAATCATGATGCGGCGACTATCATGAAAGATAACTATCAACCATTCTTGGAGATACTATGGATCGATGATAAACCCGTAAAATGCATCCACTAAAGGACTCCTTAGTATTAATTGAGAAAACAACGTGAGATTTATGAGGTCAGTGGTTTCTGATATTTTTGTGGTTGAAATCTGAATATTAGAGAGGCCATCAATATGATCCAGAACATAAGGGTTAAATGTAGCTTTCAATTTTTGAGGGAGAAAATCCGTGTTGGGGAAGTGGCAGAATTCTAGCCCAACTCTCTCAATGTGCAACGAAGCACCCTCCCCCAATAAGGGTGGAGGGGTTGGTGCAGGGGACGCCGTCATCACCGGGGGAGGAGAGCATCGTAGGGTTCGCACCGCATCGATTCCACTGTCTAGAAAATGATATTACATATAGGTATAGGTGAAGATATTTCAAAAATATATTTGATTCATCAATAAACAAGTTAAATCATACTAATAATCCACAGAGGAGTATCAAAATAATTGGGAATGAGTTTATGTTGGAGTATTGGAGATTAGTGATTATTAATGTGGGTTCATGAATTTTTATAATTCATAATTGGAATAATATCATGTATGAAATTTTTCCTTTAATGGGATCAAAATTTTCTCGAATTGTGGCTCTCTCTTTATATGATGATAGTTTTTTATAAGAGGGAACATAACTTGAAAAAACATGAACTAATTATACAACCTCCCTATATCTAATAATTCATGTTTTATTTCATGCTGATATATATTTTGGGAAAATCATTCACCAACTATATACAACCTATTTTCTTCACAAATTCCCAATTATTCCCCCAAATCACCCTGAAACAAAAAACGAAATGTTTATAGAAAATAATTAAAATTGTACCAAAAAATGATCCTCAGACATGTCTATAAAATATCAGTAACCTAAAGATATTTGAAACCATAAAAATTAATATTATGTAACATTTTCCTCTTAAATGTTGGTCATACGTAATAGATAAAAAATGAAAATATTTTACCATAATTAATGTTAAACTAGTTCATTATATTGTTAAACTAAAATGAAAAAGGGTTATAATGGAATTAAATTTTTTATATCGTATATTTTATGTGACTATATATACATTATAACATCAAAATTTTAGTAATGGTCCTTTTTTCAAATTTGAGTCAATATGACATTGAATTATTTAATTTGTTTAAAAAAATCTCAGTGATGTTCTCTCCCAAAAATATAAATATACACTCCACATAATATCCTCTTCACACGCCATGATCATTATGGGTCATCTAATACAAACCCAATTATATTCTATAAATCTCTCATTATATTGTATAGTCCCTTTTCTGATAATAAATTCAATATAGGATTGTTGTAGTTATAAAGAAATAGATGTAGTTTGATTAAGTCATATGGTTCGTAACTACGAATTTTTCTTTCTCTTCATAAACCTCGATCATATACTATAAAAACATGATTGAATAATATAAATAGCATTATCCATATAATAAGATTCTATTTTGGTTAGGATATAACCTATATACATACCCCCTTCTATCAATTGGGACACAAAACTATTGATTTTGTTTTTAGAGAACTTACAGCACACGATCCAATGTAATTCATCTTCCACCACTACCTCTAAAAGAAGGATATAATGAAATTTAATATATATATATATATATATATATATATGTTTATTCTATATTTAATAAAATTTTATACTTCCCCATATATAATATCACATATATCTTCTTACATTCCAATCTATTGTGAAACAATAATGTCCATCTAATGTACTTGTGTACTAACTACTCCACGAAGCAATGTCATACATGTTTTTCAATTTATCTTATTCATTTTCAGAAACTAAAATTAAAATAATAAAAATATATATAATATAATTTTTATATTAATTTTAAAATTTAAATTATTATTTTTCATTCATACGATCTCGAAGCCAAATTTTTTTACACTGTTTATCCATATGTATGACCTACCATCACTATGAAAATTGTAACAAATTTTCACTTAGTAAATTTAATTGATCACTCAAATATTAAATATAATGAACATATATGATATTAATTTCATGATTAAAATTATTTTTATAACATAACCATGTTCAATATACAAAGAATGGATCCACTAAATTGAAAATCTCATGAAAAAACACATAAAACCAATAAATGATGATCATAGAAGGGAATTATTATTAAAATAATGATATAATATTATATATTCATCATTTAAAATAATATAATTATTTACATGGTTCCAAAAACCATTTATAATATATTTTAAATTATTATACATGAGGTTTTAGTGATTTTCATGGAAGTGGAGCTTATGGTAGGCTATTTATTATCTCACAATTATATTTAAAATATATATACAATATTTTCAACTTTTTATATTATCTAGAGTATATACATCATCTTTTAACTTTTACATCATGATTTTCCTTTACCCTAGTTTTTAAAACATTCAATATTTATTATTCATTCATGAGGATTACTATTCAGTAGTTAAGAAAGTATTAAGGGGTTTATGCTACACTATTATTGTTTATCCAAATTATTTTGTATTAAATATTTGATGTTGAAATATAATTATATAACAAAAAATAATAATTTATTTCCCATCAACTTGTAATTTCATTACAATAAATATTTTCGTGACATTTTACCCTCTACAACTACTCTTTAGACTCAAGTAAATTTTTAAATGAATATGTAATTTATTTATCTATTCCAATAAAAATAATTTATAATCCTTGTTAATGGTTTTCAAAAAATGGGAATGTTTTTAGTAATATATAATTATTATTTAAATACTTTTTTATATATTTATGATTTTTTGCAAAAAAAATTATGGATGCCTCAGTCATATTCAGAAAGTGGAACATTGGAATTTTTATTAAAAATGTGAATGGAATATTTATTAACATATGTATTAGGGTCAATGATCAATGTGGCCTAACCCTTTACTTTTTTTGAGGCTATGGGTTCTTTGAAGGGCATTGAAATAAGTCAGGAGGGTTTTTTTTTTAAAAATCCTGAATCATAGATACTATAATTATTGTTATATTTAGAAACTGTGTAGTTTTGGTTCTTGACATGTGTAGGGTCTGTCCAATATGTGTATGTTTTAATGATAGAATAATGAAAATTATATGTGTTTTTATGATAATATAAACAAAGAGGGTTACATGATGCTATAGGGAATTACATATCACAAAATATCCTATAGTAGTACATTTACATTCATTTTTATCCTATCAGGTTATTCAAAAACCAAAAATAGAATAGATCAATCTCGTTTTCAAATATGTTGTTGACCCTACCCTTTTTAATTATGTATTCACGTTGAAGAGGATTGATCCTTTAATTTCATGTTTAATCCATAGGGTGTCATGTTTTCCAAGGTGCATTATTCCTTTATTTTCTTATGGTTTCTCCTTGTTTGATCTATTTTTCGACCCGTTCATATTTCAATGTGGTGGAATATAGTATCACATATTTATATTGGGGTTTCTCTTAGATATTGTAGGTGAGAATGTTTTGAAACATTCAAGGGAAGATGTAGTTCTTGTGGTAGTGGTAATCAAAGATCTATGACTTATTCTATTCTCATATGAATAATTTTGAAGTATTTTGAGGTCAGGGATTCATTTCATCTCTCATTTTATTTATGTGAAATCATAAATTGATCATGGTTTATCACCTTTAATAGTGATGAAATTATTCTAACAAATAATTGTTATAGATTAATAAATTGGATGGGTATCTAATATTGATGATGTTAGAGATTTATATAGTGATAGAGGTATGGATCATGATTTGAATGATAGTGTGATATCTATACGGTATTATTTCTAAGCATGTTGTTCTAGATGTAAATTTTAAAACAATGTATGGAAGAAATTACTTCATAATTAATTTCATAATGAATAAAGAAGCTTGTTTAATGAATTAGTCTGGTGATTTATTTTGATTTTCATAAAATTTATTGTTAATACATGTTTAATTGGAATTGATATCATATATGATTATTGGAATTGGTAAATGATGTTAAGAATCTGAATTCATGAGTATAAATAATTAATCGGAATGTTAATATAAAATGTTACATCTATATTTTTCTTTGAAACAGAATTAATTCATATAATATGTTTTTCATTGACAGTAATATACTTAGGATTACCATAGATGAAACCTATATTTAAATGAATCAGTAAATTCAAGAAGGAATAAGAATATGTTGTGTGATAAATATATATTTTTATAGCTTGTGTTTCTCATTTTTTTGAAATGTCTATGCACAATATTTTGGAACTGTGAGAGATTGATTTCATGATAAGGTCGAATTCATTGTTTTTTAGGCCCCGATTCCATTATTTATTTATTTTTTAACTCATGTTTCTTTGTGATGTGATCCTATGGGGATGATATGGGGCATGGGGTGGGAACGACTTTATGTTATGTGAGCATGGTATGGATGGAACTTGTATGACTAACATGATGTGGAAGAAAATGATACATGTGATGGAGGGATGTGTCAGTATATTCATGTTTGTGTCGGAACCGGAATGAAAGGTGATGGAACTAGTTAAATATCTTCATACCCATAGGTAAAATATTTAAGGATGGTATTATCATTTGAATCATTATACTGTCTTACAGTTGAGTTTCATGTTTTATCATCAATTCATTCCCACTGATTAATGGCGATGGTTGTTCTTGATTACATGGTTAATCATGGTGCTAGCATATGAAGGCTTATCTAGATCACCGGGATATGGAATGTTTCTAATAATTAATTAAATAAATTTTCAACTAATACAGATGGATGGTGTTGGAATTAAAATAACTATAATATGTCAAAAAATATAAAACATGGACATGGGTTGGATTATTCATGGAGGGAATTAATATTACTTTTTAAAAACTATATAATTTTATATAACGATTACTTAATTACTAATAAATTAATTAACTCATTTAAAATTAATAAAAATAAAAAATAATTATAATTATATTGATATTTTAAATTATTTTTTTCTTAATGGATCCATGTTTATTTAATATACAACTAGGAGTGTCAACAATATTAATTTAAGTGGGTCTAAGAGTTTTCAATGTTCATTTTGTGTATGTGAGCTACATTATATCATGTATATTCTATCATTTCATAAGTTTCACCATCCATGTTGTGTTATTGAAACAGAAACACCATAAAATCGGGGAGGGTGTTTCCCCCATCATCCCTATGGGATGGTGGATGGATGACGTCCCCCTATTGATGCCATCCTCTTATCTTGGAAGTTACTTATTCTTGTATACATGACTGTTAGTTTTCTCATATATTTGTATAGATGGGTGTGATGTCTTGTTGTTATTACAAACATAGGTATTTATAGATATAGTGTCATAAGGACTACTATAGTTATGCTTATAATAGGTTGTGATTGATCGAGGTATTAACTCGGTGTATGGGAAATACTGGAATGATGGATAATAGCTAATGTATGATATACATCACACGATCTATGGTGGATCCTAGGAATAAACTAGTTTCCTTGTGGATAAATGAGATGAGATGGTGTAATTATTAGATGAATGAGGTGAATGTGATGGTTCCCTTCAAAGGTGTCATTAGGGTGGATTACATGTGAAGAGATATGATTCAAGTTGTGTGATATAGGTACCAAGTGGGAAACTAGAGGGGAATTATGAGGGGGATACCATTGATGATTTACTTTAATATTGTATTATCTCTTGTACACTTTACATGGTGAGAGATAGTTATAGTGGGACTAGAAAATATTATCAAAATTTAAATGGTGAGTTTTTTCTCCATTCTTCACATTAGAATAGATTTATTTCTCTGTCTTTTGAAAAAGATGATCCATGGATGATCATACTATTCATAGTATTATTCTCAACCTATATATATAAATAATATGGTTAGGTCAGTTGGAGAAGATTTATGTTCAGGATTGATATTACTAGATTGGGGTCTAAAATAGACTGTTTGGATTCATGCCCATTTCCATCGTTAGCTCTTTGGTACATTGAGTTTTCATTTATGTTTCACATTAATATATACAATTTCATATTTCCCATAGATTTCAGTATATAAATGTCTGATTAGGTTCTGGTTGTTCTATCCTTCTTATCTCTCTCATCTACATGTTTATCTTGGAGAGTAGTGCGTCATATTTTTGTGTTTACTGTACCCTCATTTTTTGTCTTCAATGTAAGGATTATTACAGGTAGTTCTTTAATGAGTGGTATCAATGGTTTTAGTTATGATAGATATAATGGTGTTTAGATTTTGGAAAATGTGAGCTTTCATGGGTTGGTAGTGAAATAATGACAACATAGTTTTTAAAGAGATGTAGAGACTTGAAACCGAATGAGATTAGAGTATTTAGGGCCTCAATTAATTAGTTTTATGGACCACTAAATTTATTTATCTTAGTAAATGATGTTTTAATAGATTTAGGATAGTGACATAGGAGAGGATGTTGCATCATTCTTATTTTCACCTGTGTTTGAAATGTGTTGAATTAGGGATGGATTTATTCCATAAAAATATAAAATAATTAATTAAATAATCAATGTTAAATATTCCATATTCCTCAGTTTTGAGGTCTATGAAATCTCTTCCCATTTTAAATCTTGGATATAGTTCAATTACCCATTTAGGTTCGAACCGAATATGTTATTTAGGATGAGTTAATAGACCAACACCATGTAGAGATTGATGAAGATTACACTTGTAAGATGAATCTATCATAGTATGATTTCCCATATCTATAACAAAATTATGGATAAATTTTATATTTAGTCATAGAATAATGGTTAGAGTTTGTTAAGATAGTTCTCAATATGATTTCTTCTCAGCAAGAGCAGTGGGTTTTATCAGTTTTGATGATACTGCACAGAGAAGAGATGAAGTGGTGGTTCTTATTCCTTATTGATTTTTAGGATTTGAAAGTCTCATGGGATAAGTTATGAGACTAGTTCATATGATAGTTTATTTTATTGATCTAGACGGTGGATTGTCCACATGATCTACTTACAATGAAATAGGGAAACTTCTATTTGTGAGAGTGCAAGATTCATTTTATGATCATTTTGGGATATGATTCAAACTTATTTCTAGATCGGTAATCCAAGGAAAGGTATTTTAGAAGGAAATGATTATATGTATATATTTCAAGTTCACCCTATTTATGCTGAAGTCAAATCTCATTGTTTTTTAATGTTTTTCTTATTGGGAGGATGTATTTTGCAACCGGGATGAAATTATAGTGGAGTGACCATGATACCTCAATAGTAGAGATATTGTCTGGGGTTACCAGTTTTTAGGATATAAGAATATTCAGTTAGCCATGGGTAGGTCCCATCCTTAACCATATCTTTTATCATGGGTGGTGGATATCAGACAAATGTGAAAATGTATTTTGGTGTTTTTATAACACATGCCAACATCACTAGTGTTGTGAGGGTGGAACATTTCCTAGGATTCAAGTGTGTCACATTTTCTCTCATGTGTCTTCCTATTAGATAGTTTTAAATAAAGTAACATCATAAAGGGGGACCATTCGAGGACTTTTAGAGATAATATGGGGTATGTAAGCGATTTCCTTAAGAGGAACCTCATCCTCTGAAGGTAGATCCTAACTAGATAGACTGTCATTAGTTGTGTCAGAGAGGCAGTGAATCTATTTTTATTCAGCTTCACGGTTCAGAGATAGTGGAGTAAGGTGACCCAGACATCGTTCATTTTACCCTTTTGTTTTTTCTACATATTTTCATTATTTTATTCAGAAAATTTCACTCTTTTGGATCACATGCCATTTTACATGCTTTTGGGATTTAGTTAGAGAGGCTTCCAAATAACTTGGAGTTTAATAATTGAGTTAGAGGTTGAGAAGAAATGTATGATGAGTGTAGAGATATTGAAGTAGTTCTGGGGTAGCACCTCTATTTTGGTTATTTTATATGGTTATGAATTCAACCATATGACATGAAACATAGAATACATTGGTTTTATTTAGTTTAGTATGTAATGGATTGATTCGTGAGATAGGTTCTATTTGATGATGTGATTGGTGAGATGCTAGTGTTTGATGGCGAGAAAAACCCTTGATTTGGTTGGAGGTGTGTTTCAACCTTGTTTTTATTGATGGTTGAGTTGATTCATAGTTCATCATATGTTCAAAATTCAGAGTTTCCAAGGTTTTTGAATGTGTAACATTTTTTATGGCATAGGTTGCTGCTCTACCCCCTCAACAAGATATCTAGTTTTAGATTGATCAACAAATAGGAATGTCTAAAATCATAATGTCATCATACTATATGGTTCCCTATGATATGGGAGATCTATGAGTACCACTAAATTGTATGTTTTACTATGGTTTATTTTTGGATTTGTGTGCCATGTTGGGTTACATTGTTTTTATTCATGAATAAGGTTGAGGGTAGTTTCTGTTTTTTACCAATTATTATCGCTTAAACGACATGATAATAAATATAAACAACCCTCATCAATGGTTTTCATAATTATTCAATCACAGGAGAAGACCATTTTGGTTCTCAAAGCTTTATGCCCTATTTGGATATCACTAATTGTTGTAGAATGATGATGGTATTATGAAGACTATATGGCATTGTCGTCGTGGGAATTATGAGATCATTGTGATCCCATTTTGTGTGATTAATTCATTAGATATGTTCATGGGGACATTGAATTTGATATTCAAATATTTACTATACATTATAATAGTGGCTTCCATCAATGTAATCCTTACATACTCTACATATGAGGAGTAAAAAGAAGACAATTTGCATTCCATTCAAGAAATTATTCATCATGAAAATCTTTATAGGAAGTCGTAGAAGTGTGATTTATCAGCTGAGGAATTCCCTATCAGGGGGAACATGGGATATTATCTAGGATTATTTGTGAATTCTTAGAATATAGTTTCATTGGTGCCATATATATCCCCCGAAAATTTTGGAAATGATCATAGTTTTTTTGTATATTGGGTAATATTACACAAGGTTTGTAGCTGATTTACCTTAGTTTTAAACTCCTAAATGACTTGACATAAATGGATTAGATTTAATTTTAGACTAACCGATACCATGTATATTTTGAGTACATGAAAGAAAATTTGGTAAGCTGTCTAATTTTTTATTTTTCATCTAAAGGAGTTTATTTTTTGGTCTTCTCTGATGCTTTCTGCATTTTTATGGGATGCATCTGGATGTAGTAAATATCAATTGTCTTATATTAGAATTTGTATTCACATCCCCATTAGTGTAACTATTCCACCAATGATATCAATCCTGAAGAAGTGGTGTTCTCTTTGATGTTGTGCAGATATTTGCTCACCAGAAATTATTTTTGGGTATTATTGACCATAAGATACCGAGGAATGTATTATACTAGCATGAATTGATCTTTTTTTATCATTAGTGGATGAAATTATTAAAGGATTATGTCATAGAGAAAACATATTTTCTTGAAAATGGAAATTTTGTAGTTGATGTGCTATGTAGGAAGTCGCATAGTGATGTCTTGTGTGAATATGTGGATTCCTAGTTTGTGATGTAATAACACTCAGTGACACATTTTGATATGAGAGAGGATGGAGGAATATGATGTATTTTAAATATAATAGTGTATTAATCATTGATTTAGTATTCATAGGAGTCATAAATAGTAGATTCTTAGGTGATGGTATCAATAGATAGTTTGGTTATTATAGATTCCCCTAATTGTTGGTATGGGGATAGACATCACTAGGTGTGGTTCCAAGGAAGTATTTTGATTCCTTATTCTATTCATGAGATAGTTTTCTCTAGACACGTATTGTGGATTAACTTTTCTTTGTGAGTTATTTCCCCATTTAAATTTTCAAGGAATTGGTTTTTATTGTTTTGTGGGTTTGTGCTCGTTTCCTCTGAGTGAGGTGGTTGAAGTCAAGGGATGTAGAGATCAATTAGAGGTATATCACATGGTGGATGTTCAGATTACCCCATTTATTTGTTCTCTAGGATTATTCTGGAATAATGATGAAGTGAATTTTATGATTGGTTTCAATTGTTAAGAAAAGAATCTATGGGTTCCAAACCATAGCATGTTTTAGAGTCTAGGAGAGTCTGTATGAGGAATGAAATATGTATGGTGGGGTATGGGTGCTAAATTCTAGAAACATAAATATTATACCCCATGTATTACAAACACAACATGTATGTGTGGTTGAATATGTGTGTAAGGCTATTTAATTACATGTATGATTTTGGGGTAAAATAAAAAAATGTGAGGATTTATCAGCGTCAAGAAAACACTCAGGATTACACAACAGGAAAGGGAATCACACAACATTTATTTACCAACTACATTGCGGTTATAAGTGTTTTTAACCACTCATGTTATCCATTACCGTATAACTACATTGGATCTCTATCGTATTCTAAGAATTTGACAATGATATCCTTTTTCATTTTGGATTCCATTCAAAGGAGATAGATTCATGGGACTCTATACTCGATTTTTGGCCTCTAGAGTTATCTTTGGTATGTTATTCAATTTTATTCTAGCGGTTTCTCCAAATTATATCTCCTTTATCTCCCATTATTATTTACCTCTTATAGAAGTCAATATGCCTTGATTATGTAGTTTCTTTATATAGTGATAGTAGCTTGCATCATACTTTTCTCAATAGTGTAATATATATGTTGTATGCTTTATTATCATGTCACTGTAGACGGAAATAGGTAAAGATCATAAATCCATAATTAATTTATTATTAATTGTATAAAGAATAAAAAAGCATGTTTAATGAATATGGATAATGTTGTAATTTTATGATAATCCAATTGGAGCAATGCACCTGAATAATTGGAACTAATATTCCATGTGATTAATGTAATTTTTAAATTATGTGAATCATGTTAATTCTTGATGATAAAAAAATCATTTTTATTAAGAATGGTACTTATTTATGTTTGTTGAAACAAGAATAAATGCTAACATCATATATTTATTAGATAGAAAAATACATTGTTTTCCCATTGTTGGAATATATAATTTAATGAATATGATAATTCAATATTTAATAAGTGTTGTATTTGTGTTAAAGATTATGTTTTTTCAATGGATTTAGTTTCTCAATTTCTTGAGTAGGACGAAAAACTGTTTTGGATCAGGAAGTGATCGTTTTCATGAGAATATAGAATTCGTTATTTTGATGTCCCAATTTCCCTGTTCACTTCTTGTTTGTTACTACTGCTTTGGGACATGTTCCTGGATTGAAATTGAGAGGTATGGGGTGGGGTGGCATGGATGTGATGTGAACATGGTATGGCTGATCTTGTGGTGGCTATCATGATGTGGTAGTATTTGATTATTTTGATAACAAGATTCATGGGTATATGCATATAGGTGTTAAGGATTCCACAAGATGTGATGGAATGGGTTAATGTCGAGATTAACCAGGGTTGAGTTTTTGTGAGTTGGTATTCTCATTGGATTCTATTTGGTGGTTGATCCTTTAGTTCCTTATTATATTTGTATTCCATTACACACTACTTGAGGTAGCGGGATGTGCTTGGATTCATGGTTCCACAAAATGGTATCATATTATTATTTTCATAGTGTACCAATATATATAATGATTATAATAGCAAGTAAAATAAATTTTTATCCCATGGGGTCGGGTTGTTTATGGAATGAAAATGATCAAAGATGTTAATCTTACTAATCCATGGACTTTGATTAAATTATTCATAGTGGGCATGAACGATACTATTATAAATAATGTCATTATTGTTTTTTGTTAATTAATTACTATTTAATTAATTAACACATGGAAAATGATTATAATAGAGAATAACGGATTTGCTGACTCTCTTTTAAAAGTTAGGTTTCTTATAGGACATCTGGTCCAAACTTTGGAAGCCAAGAGTCTAACCTAAGTTAGCAACAGTTGAGTGTTGGAAAATGTTATACCCATATTGTGGATGTGAGATATAATATATGATGTATATTATTTGATTTAATATGATTCCCCACAAATCTTATTCGTGGAAACTAAAACATAGTAAACACTAGGAGGATGTTTTTTCCAACATCTTTGTGGGAGGATGCATGTCTAACTACCCCATCTGGTTCATCTCTCTTATCTTAATTTTTACTTATTATGGTATACAATACTGATAGTTTTGTCATATATTATTGTCGATATTTGTGATGGATTGTGGTTAGTTTACACACATGTATTACCAAATATTGTTATCCAGTGTCTATTAGAGGTATGAAGTGTATATGATGTTATTCCTGGAGGTATTTACATGGAATATGGGCTATAATTTATTGGGTTATAATACCATTTGTCCAAAATATGTCATACAAGATATGGTTCCTCCATGAAACAAAATTGTTACTATTTGGATACATGACATGTGATGTTGTGTTTATTTTATCTATGAGGTTCATGTGCTGGTGTTCTACCCATGGTTTTCCAGGAAAACATACTTATTTAGATAGATGGCTTAGAACATGCGATGTTGGTGTAGTGTGGTAAACTAGTTGGAATGTGGTATAGGGGAACCCTTTATATTTTATTATTATATTGTTTTATCTATTGAAATCATTACATGGAAAGAGTTAGAAATAGTGAGTTTGGAAACATAGTAAAACTATTTAGGTGATGAGTTAGATTGAACATTGTACCATGTTCTATAGCATGTTTTCAATATCATTTTCACAAGATTCTATAGGGAGGATCCTACTGATTATACTATTATATATATACAATATATATATATTTTTATTCATTATAATTGGTGAGGGTAGTGATTAGGAATTATATTACTAGGATGATGGTTGTTAAGAGATGTTGTTGATTCATGTTCTCTTCCACCATTACCTTTTTCATACTTGTACATTTACATTCAGCTGTAAAACATTTAATTGAATTCTATGTTGCACTTGAGATTTTAATATATATATCTCTGGGAATGTTTTTGTTGGTGTATCCCTATTATCTACCTCTTACACATGTTTCCCATAGTGGGCAATTTTTATAATTTTTGTGCTTAATATACACTCAGTACTAGTCAACAACTTGGGTCCTAATGGAGGCGAGGCTCGGGTAGTCTCCATCAATATCCCCTCATTAAAGAATCTTTGAGTGGTGGGATTCCTAAAATATACAGAATAAACACAATTCTTTCATATCATGAATGATCACTAATTTTATTATTAAATGACTGTTTTCATGTTTATATTATAAGATAACAATTTCCTTAATATTTGGAAAATTTATAGATTTTAAAGATGTTATTTCATTGTAAAAATAGTTTTTTAATGGAATGTTCTATGTGTCCATTTTATAACATTTTACATCTAGTTTGATATATAATATGTTTCATATTCATTTATAGGGATATGATCCAAAAAATATCGTCATTATTCTTACTCTAGATGGTTTATGCTAATGATGAAAATATTTTTGTGAAACTCATTTCTTTTATGTAGGTTATGATCTAGTAAATTGATGATATTTTTATGAAACTGAATTATTTTCATGTGTAAATTTATAAGGATTATTGTATGATCACCTAGAACACATTTGAATTATTTTTTATTATATGGGTGGTTTATAATTATATATCCCTATAATGAATGGGGTGTGGATGGATATCACATTAGATGAAAAATACTGGAGTGGGATTGATCCTAATTATGTAAGAGACTCTATACATTTTAATTGTTCTCAGAGTAGGCCATGAATATTACGATTGATAATGGAGTAAAATCAATCTATTCAGACAGTCTTAGTGTTATTCCTTGAGTACTATAAAATCAGTTTCTATTTTTTCTATTTCAATCTTTTATTCCTTATATCAATGAAATTACCTCATGGGTCACATTCATTTATTCATTTATGATGGACGCATCATGATCATCCATGATTTATTCCATGATTCGTGATTCGAGTCTATGATATGCATGATATGTTTTTTTCAAATACTATGAATATTTTATCATATAGCTTTGAAATTTTAATGATTATGTGATCATATATTTCTTCCATAATAAACCATAAAGGGAATCTAATATCACCCATTCATAAGTTTCCATTCCCAATTTTTAAAGATATATAATTTTATGGTATTTTTAAGAAGGATAATAGTTATAGAGAACTCATGGTGAAATGATAACGATTACATTAGAACAATTTTCCCATGTATCCAATTTCCTAATGATATTATACCTTTAAATTTTTTGGTTTGATCAATTTTTATGTATTGAGTATTGTTTTAATAAGATTTGATATCATTGTATGAAATGTAATGGTTATTATTCTCCACCTCATTAACAACTCTAATATCTGTCATGATAAATCTATATGAGAGAAAAAACAAGTCAAGTGTTCATTTAAAATTAAACTCTTACAAATCTCATTATAATAAAATAATAATTAATTATAAAAAATGTAAAAAACATTCTAAAATTAATTATTAATATAAAAAAACATATAACAAAATATTATGAATGATAAAAATAAGTTGCATCTCAGTCCCCTATAATAATATGATGAGAATTTATAGGTTTTAATATTATTAAGTGTTCCTATAATGTATGTTATAAATGAAATTAATATAAACATGATTATTTTGATGTATGTATACCTATTTATATACATTTTATTAAATATTTTTAATTTTATAGTATTTTACTGAATATATTGTCATTTTGAAAACAAAAGTCAACCTGTATTATTAATTTTTTTTATCTTTTGTGTAATCACCATGTAAAATTGAGTTATTTAATAAATATAAGATAACTCATATTTATATATTTATAATTAAAATTAATAGTGTAATTTTGGAATAAATAAACAAATATAAATTCATATACATTGAAATTATTAAAAATCATTAATCTATATTTTAGTTTTACATTTAAGTTTTTATTTAAATGTCACCATCTTTTAATTTATTAAATAAATGTGATAAAATGGATCCAATATTATTAATGGGATTTCATAAATTTTATATGGTTATAAATTAAATATTTTAATATAAATTAACTATAGGAGTAAATATTAAAATATTTTAGATAAAGTGAAAAATGAAATAAAAATAATAATAGGAATCAATAATTTTATATTTAATAATTCCATCAAAATGTATAAATGACTATTTTAGTGTAATATAATTAATTCTATAAATACCAAATAAAATCCCTGAAATACCCTCTGATTACCTGATTGAATGATTCCAACATCAATTTTCATGAAGGTTATAATTCATTTTCATCAATAGGATGATAATTCCTCCATTGTTTCCACATTGTTCGGGTTTTAACCCTTACAATACCCATATAAATGGGTTTCTCTTCCTCACTCAAATTATCGAACCCTATGTCAAAACATGATATCCCATGGACCTTGAAACAATGATAAATACTATATAGAGATTAATTATCTCAGTCTAGTTAGTGCATTTTCAATTGGAAAATCATTAAATTAAGTTGTCTCTCAACGGATTTCCTATTTTGAATTAAATTCGTTATTCTAACTCATTATGATGTTTTATTTTTGGAACCATATTAATATGAATTAAATTATTCCTCCTACCCATTAGGGTATATTGTTTAATTTCAATATTCAATTATATCAACTATGAACTCAATAAAGGAATTACAAATTTCATTATCATTCCCTTGAGTTATATTCCATAATATTCATCTTTATTCAAAATTGAAATATATATACTCTACTATGGAATATAATATTTTATTTTAACTACAAATTTTAGGATTTAAAAATCCCCCATAGAATTTTAACACTGATTAAACCTCAACCCCTTAAATATTATAATGATAATAAATTAATAGTTTTTTTATCATTTGTCATTAGATTGATTCAATACACTTTTATTATTCTTAAAACATGTGTCCCTATTCAATTAAATTTTATTTATTATTTCACATCGTGATATCTTTAAAATTTAAACACCCACATTCAAATTCATAAAATTAATTCCTAATATATCATTTTTTTCATTTATTAAGGGAAATTTTTATTATCCTTCCCTTGACATGTTTTTCCAAATATTTTAAAGAAATTCAATTTATTATTTGTAAAAATTGTTTGATATCATTGAAAAAATTCCAATGAAAATATAATTAAACTTATATATTTTCATGAAAATTATATATACATTAATTCTGACTATTTTTAAATTTGGATTATATCAATGGATTTTAAATCGTAAATATTTTAAAAACAATTATTTTTTCATCAGAATGTGTTTTCATCAATATCAATATAACTTTTTTCATTATTATAACATTATTTAGGGTCAATTTTTTCTATTATATCCCTTTAAAAGTATTTCCAAATTTAAGAATTAATCAATTCTAAATTAATTAAATATTTCTATACCAATGGAAATATTGAAGGGAATTTCATAGGAGGATGGAAAATTAAATTTTGTTGAATTACATTATCATAAATGAACAATAAATAATCCTTTTTCATCTAATAAAATTACACTATGAATAAAAAATCATTCATTACATTTAGAACAATTTATTAACCCAGAGTATCCAAAACATTATATCTCATCATAGAAACTCTTTATATGAAAAAATATGATGGTTTTATTTATGTTGTTAAACTATGATGAAAAGAATTGGTAATTTATCTATTTGTTTTTTGCAGTTTCTTTTTAAAAAATTTATATTTTGTTAGCCATACCTTTTATATGAAGAAATCTAACTGATGTTTTATGTAATAGGAACAACCCTAGTTATATCCCATTAGTTTATTAGTAGGTCTCATAATATCACTAACTCATTTATTATGTATATTACACCAAATTAATATTTTATTTGTTAGTATTCAAAATCAATTTCATATTTATGTTCTCCATAATTAGATATTTCATATTATGGGTGGAGAAAGGGAATATTTACTAAAATAACATGAAGGATTCATTATAGATTGTGAAATTTTATTGTGTGTAATTATTCAATATTATATATAATGTCATAAAACCCCCATTGTAATTTTTTGTAACGTATATAATTTTGAATTGTATGAAGTATTAAATTAATTCATTTTTTATGATCTTGTACTCCATTTTTAGTTCTCATGTAGAATGTATTTTTTTATTATGTCACCTCATTTATTCCAAGATCATAATTATTTAACTTATCCCATACTGTGCATCAGATATCACCTTATTCTTATGATTATATATTTGACCATTAATTATAATATAGATATATATTTATGTGTGATTTTAGGTTGATGAATTAAATTTTTTTGTAATGAATGTTTTATTGTGAAATTACATAGTTGTGGTTCTAATTTTGTAATCCCAAATATTATTTTTTGTTATGAGTTTCAATCCAGATTTATTATTCATAATCAAATATAATTATATAAAGTATTTATGTCATCCATTTTTATTTGATAACCAATTATGTATTAGTTTTTCATCTACAATATAATCAAATACAGGTATACAGATCAATACTAAAATTATTTTTAAATAAATCATTTACCCTTCACCTTATATTACATCATAAATCACTTAACACAATAAAATGAACACAGACATATATTTTGAGAAATTATACATGTTATATTACAAATTTTGACACCACCATGTATTCTTATAAATAATAATGCATGACATTTAGTGATTGTATCTTCCCGTTTCAAACAAGTCAAGAATCTAATTTAACTATTTATTTAATCTTTTATATGAAAAGGAGTTACTTGATTAATAAATTAAAAGTAACAAGACACCAATTTAATTTTATACAACCCCATTGTATAACAAAATAATATATTTAAACACCAATTCATGAGAATATAATAAATTTTTCATTTTTACCATTATAAATTAATAAAACTATTGTAAAAATTAACATAAATATTTAGGAATAAACATTCAAAATACTGATCTCATCCAAGATATATATAAACTAAATTCACCATACATATATCCTTTAACAAAATATTATACAATCATAAAATATTGATCTCTAATTTAGAATAGTTTTCTAGAAAATCCATTAATTGTATACTAGAGTGTATATTGATTTTTTTTATTTTGATGGTAGAAACCCAGTTTAATGAATTAAAAAATAATTTTCATTTACTAAAACACATTCTATATTTATAGTAAATACATATATCTAAATGATATATTAAATTATAGTTCTTTTATATTATAAAATTGGTGTTCCATATCATATTTCCACAGTGGGAATTCATTAATATACCTTCCCACCACCTATCTCTTTATATATATCCCTATCTATAACACCCTCAAACTAATTAATATTGTCATCATTGATCACAAAAAATTATAATCCATTAATTAAAAATAAAAATATCTATTAAATACATAACTATATTAGAAAAATGTCATTTTTTTCCAAACACACATCAATATAATGTTAAAACCCAATATACCATGTAATTAAGTAATAAATTTATAACACATTTCCTTATCAGAAATTAATTAAAAAACAAAAAATATCTTATCCACATTTTATTAATAAAACGGTTTTATAATACTCCACCAAATTTGTTATTTTATCTATGAAATGTTAATGTGTGTCATTGAAAATAATATGACACTCATGAAACATGTTTTGGTGTCTTTAAAAATTTATCTCAGACAACAAAAAAAAATTTCCGTTAAACACAAAGAAAACTATTACTTGGCCCCATTAAAATTATGACATTCCATCCAACATTTCAAATGTTTCATTACACATAGAACTAAAATGATAATATAAATATGTTCAAAGAATATCTTCATGAATTTTATAAATTAACTACGTTGGTAAAAATTCCTAATGGAGTTTAGTGATATGAATCTATAACTAAGTACCTATATAATTCTAAATCCCTTTCCACAAAGATGATGTATATAAACGGCCACAATTATGAAAAATGAACAACATAATTCCAAGTTATATAAATATTTCAATGAAATAAATCATGAATATCTCATATATTATTAATGATTCTAGACATGATAATAAATAATAATATTTCATTAGTTGGTCAACGACCAAATACAAATAATTCATTATCCAACATTTATATCGATAAACAAAAATAATATAAAATGATAAATCATAATATGTTTTTGTATGAATTAGTAGTGGATACAAATACCACACAAATCATTTATGGATTTTCTTTACATTATTATAAACTAATAACTGAGAAAAAATATTCAAAAACATAACTATTAAAAACCAGAATTTTTTTTATATAATGTTATTACATTTTAGGGGGTTTAGATTTCATTACATATAATAAATGAAAGAATGTGTAAAAAAATAATTATTTATTTCCACATGATCAATAAACCAACCCCATTAATGATACCATTTTCCATGTGTCATAATTTATCCATTAATATCCTCCCCACCAGATAGGAAACCCCATGAACTCTAAATACATCAATATATATCACCTTTCCTTTTTGTTTTGATTCATAATCTGAATAGAAAAATCCAAACTCACAACTTCTTATACATTCAATTATGTGTCTAAAAGAATTGGCTGAACAACCATTTTTTAAAAGATCTCTTCTCCCGATGACATGATAATTTCCCACAAAATTTATATAAATGTACATTATAATTTGATAATTATAATTTATATCAATGTATCTTATTTTCAGTTATTCTAATAACATTTATTTTTTAACATATATATAATTATATGAGAAAATTTTCATTCATATGTTCTTTTGTGTATGAACTATAATATAATAGAAAATGTGTTATTTACTCTAATTATTCAATGAATAAACAATAGAAGATAAAATTGATTCATGTGTCTATAAATTATCTACATGATGTCTAATCTACTGAAACCCATTGATAACATTATAATTGTTTCACTTGAGAACATCACTTGAATAAAAACAATTCTTTTTTATAGTAGACCATAAAAACTATTGACTCGATCAGAATATAAATTATATAAAAATTGAGTTTATTAATTAATTTAATATATTCATCTATGTAACACCCCAAAATGTTAATTTATTTAAATGAAAAATGAGATGAATCAAGTCAATAAAGATCAAATTTCTTGTCAAAATCCTATCGGATTAGAACTCCATAGTTTAGCTTTCCTTTATAGAGTTTTGATTAGTATGGGTGACCTCGTAGAAAGATTTATATGGTTTGTGTGAGTGAGAAAAATAAAATCGGAAAGAAAATGTGTTTCTGTTTGGGTATAATCACCTTTCTAATGATCCTTTTGTGTATATAGATGCGCCCCAAGTAGGGGAACAATTGTTTTCAGGGAAAATAGTGGTCACTAGATGGCTATGACTTTATTATTATGTAAAGTTAGGGTGCCTATGCTGTCATCGTGGAACATTTGTTACATCATTATAATAAAAGAAAACCATCAATATGTGAGGTGGCAATACCTGTGATGACTTATAGTGGCCATAATGATCATTTTTTTACTCATGGGTGGATGAGAATGTAACACAAGAAACATATTTTGTGTTTAAACTCTAAATTATATATCTCATGATAACATGGTGATACATTAATTTTGGTATCCTTACTAATTATAACTGCACTTTTATGGTTTCATGGATTATATTAGTGATTAAAATGGTTGACATCTTCGAAATTTTACCAGAATTTTTGTGAATAATTAAAATGAACACAATAAATAACATTTTTCTTATAATGATATTCATTAGTCTAATAATACGATGGAGTTTGTGGGTGTTCCCCGTGTATGGATCAACCTGTCTATGGAGAAAATAGTAGTGAATAAAGGACTAGGACTCAATGAAAATGTAATGTTGGATTGTATATGCTATCAACAGTACCCATATGTTACATATAAACTTGGATAGATACTATGTTACCATTATACTCTATCTGTTACTAACATATCCCAATGGGCCTTCATGATCTCCCGGGTGGGTGAATTGAACCTGTCATTATAAAAGAATAAATATAAAGTCATTTAATCCCAAAAGATCTGAAGAAAAAAAGTTATATGTTTGTATAACAAGAATTCTCAAGGGGAATGGACCAGAAGTAAAATAGGTAAAATGGAAGTCAAATTGATAGATAGAGAACTAAAATATGAAATCAAACCAAGATATCATAAAAAAAATAATGTCTCATAACACTGAGTAATAAGTGAACCTTAGATACATTATTCACCATCCACTCTCCATGATCCCTAGGACCCATAACTTGCACCACTTCCTAGTGGAACATTTCCTATTCTCAGTGAATAGAATACACTATAACCACGATTTAAATAATAATTTTATATAATTATTCTTATATATATGCTGGATGGAGTAGTATTTTTATATAAGAAGTGAAATAGAAATATAATTATACAAAAAGAACCATGCTTATATACTAGGATGTATACTAGTTTCAATAATTAATACCCTATCACATATCATATCATTGAACCCAACTAATATTTTGTTCCCACATACCTCCAGATCAAGATTAACACAACTCATCGACTACCATAGGTCATAATGATGGAAATCAAGGTTTTTGTTATAGTTTTTATTAAAAATCCATTACTCGGGTGGTCAATTTCCTAGCATTATGGACCCAAATAACCCACTAACATCCCTGATCTCATGTGATCAATTAATCAATAAATAATGGTAATAACATTTATTTTAAAAAAACATGGTTTACAATTCAATTTATCTGTTTTTTATTTGAATATTTCTATTCAATTTCAAAACCAAAACAAGTATTTTTATAGATTTTATAACCATTCAAAATAAAACCAATCATGACTTATTATTAATTAACTTCTATTTATTTTGTAAAAAAATATCAAATCATAAAATTAGTTCAGTAATAAAATTATTTAATCATAAAACGGTCAATAATTTTCATATTACATTCCAGAATTCCATTTTCTTTGGAATTTGGTATTATTTTCACAATCTATTATATTACAAATTTTGTAATCAAATAATTATAAATTGAAGATTTAAATTAAATGAAATTTTATTTTTTAAAAAGCTATGTTACCAAATGAATAAAGATCATTGAAATTTTAAAATGGAACCCCTACCTTTAATCATATAATTAAATGTTCAACAACCATAATAGGAACATCAATGATGTTCAAAGGTATAAAATATCTCGGAATCAATTCTAGAGTCATGATCTGTTAAGAAATGTATTAGATCTAATGAATCAAAGTTTAAATATGACATGCATATAATGATATAACGCTCTCTATGATAGAGAGAATGGAATATTGGAAGAATACAGACAAAAGAAGTTCCACTTACCATAGTGGTATTATATCTTCCATTGGCACATTTATTCACCCAAGGAGGAGGTTGGAGAATACTAAATCTATTTTGGAGAGCCTATATGGATCAAGGGTTTGATTTATGGTTTAATGGTGTTAAAAATAATCTTCAATTTGGGATTCATTAATATTAATTAAATTTTTGATGGAATTAACAATGGTGTTAATGAATTCCTTGGGAGGGCTTCATGGTTTGAAAAAATCATATTCTAAAACATGTTCCTCTACAAGTCATATTTTCAGGGCGTGCTGTTTGGACACATGATTAATCTACCAATTCACCAACTATGAATTCCACACTATAAAATATGTGAAAGGTTTCAATGGGTTGATAGATAATCTAGGAAAACTATACTCCCCCATCTAGTGGCTTCATATAAAGTTCATGGTTTGTTTGAAAAAACTGCACGTTTTTCCAAATCACACTCCAACAGTTAGTAGCCTAAAGGGAATCCAAAATCCAATAAATTACATTATAAATAAATTATTATAACAACCTAGAAGGATATACAAAAATTAATCATTTAATAAAAAATATTAGGTATATTAATTTTTTGTTCTTCCTATAATTTAAATTATACCAACATGAAGGATGTCATGAATTCAACATATCAATGAGATTATGCAATTGATCTCTCAAATATTACTCAAACTCCCATGCCTCATAAGAATATGAAACATGCCTCTATTGTACATGTATTTATTATACTATCCTACTTCAATGCACCTTTTTCTCTCAAAGTCAACATTGCTAACTGGGTTCTTAGTCACAGATAAATCCAGACTAACATCAATATCCTCCTAGAACGAGATATGAGATGGTCCAGAAAGATACATATAAAGCTTATATTCAATTAAAACATTATATACTGATATAAAATGTGGTGGTAATATTAAATGGTAATCTAGTTTTCCCAAATTATCGACAACCTCAAAAGTTCCAACAAAACATAGTGAAAACATTCCCATCATTCCAGTACATCGATTTCCCAGTCAAGGTGAATATCACAAGAAAACCCAATAACCAACTGAAAATTTGAATGGTCATCACTGATGATTAACATAGAATGTATATCATCTCTATGAGGTCACCATTATCTTGAAAATAAATTGGATCATATCGATTATATCATAGACCAAATATAGTCAATCCAAATAATCCTCACCAATGTATTACTAAAAAATGTAAATATACATGTTTGGACATAAAATTTATCAAAGGGATCCACATGAAAGGATTATAGGAAATTTTTGTCATTTTAAAACATGACTTTTCACATGTTTATATCCCAAGATCTATAAAAAAAGAGGATGATTTGAAATTTTATATCTTAGAAAATATGTATAACCTCTTATATCAAAACATCAGTCTATGGAAGATATCCAATGATTTATCTCTCATGAGATTCCATTTCCTATTGGATCCCTCTCAAATAATGTGAAATGAACTAAAAATAATAATTAGTGACTATCATAGAAGGAACACAATTTAACCTCACAACCTTCTATACATATTTTCCATGTAATCAACATTAATTGTATCAAAAATGGGTATATAGTCAGACAATTTGGTCATTCAATCCAAAAAAATCCTTATTCTTATCTTCATTCAATGGTTATGTGGAAACCATAACCTGAAGTCAATATTAATATCATCTCACTTCTATGTCGATAATGGAAGTGGATGGAAAAAACCGGAAGCATTAGTTTTAATGACTGTGATTTTTGAAAAGTATAACAATATGAAAAAAATTCAGCAAGGTCCCATATCACAACTAGACACCTGAATTGTTGTTACATATCATAGAACTTCAAAGTGGTACCAGGGTTCACTTATGAAGAAGAACTATTATTGTCAAATGTCATAAACTTTCTCTTTGAATATTGCATAATGTATTGTTCCCAAAATTCTAGTCTCTGAGTGGCGGTGACTCGGTATTCTCATAGGAGAGGGTTTCATCCCCCAATTTTCTCAGTCCCCCCTCCTCCGGCGTGGTGCGGTGCGGGTCAGCGTCCTTTTCTCGGTGTCATCATACCTCATTTCTGACCACCTTTCTAGTCGTGTCGGCCCATATTTGGTTCAGGAGAGGCCTTGGCTCCATGTTTGTCTTAAAAGGTGTAGATCTGGCTTTGTTTTCTCGTAGATGTTTTGGCTTGGGTCCATCTAGAGAAGTAAATTAGTGAACGCATGGATCTGGATTCGATGAAGGATATGGTATGGTTTCTGCTTCAGCTTCGATAGGGATTGGTGAGTTCCAGGCATCTGTCTCTTTAGGCGAGGCTCAGATCTGGCCCCAGAGTTTCACGGTGGGGGCGGGATTTTCAATTTTGGATTCCGGAGTTTTGAGGATTTCATTACAGGTTCGATTTCAGTGTTTTTTCTTATGGTGGTGTTTGTTGTTAAGAGATGGAGCTTTGGTTTGTCCCTCAATATGCAGATTCGACTGGATCATGGTTGTGCTGTGGTGAATGAGAATTAGGGTATGGTGTCTGAACGACCTGATTATCCTCATTCTGGTTTTACCATCACTCTTTGTGGATGTACTCTTGGGTCATCTCACGTCACTGGAGGTTGTGGGCATTCTCCGACTGGAGTCCGCTGCCGGGTTTTGGATTTTGGCTGGTGTCAACGGTCGCACTGGTGGGCATTCGAGGAAACCGATTATGTGGTTTGTCTTTCTTTTATGATATTTGTGTTTCCAAGTTCGTGGTTCTTCAGCTATCTCTTATGATTTCAACTACATCATGAATGTTTGTCTACTTTAATATTGCATGGATTGTTCTTCCATTGTGCTTGATTATTGTTTGTTGTGAAGTCTTGTATCTTTTAAGTTATGAAGTGGGGAAGTGGTTAAGTGGTAGAGTGGTGAATTGGTGAAGTGTTAAATTCATGTTTGGTTTCTCACATTTTCCTCAAAAGTGTTTGCGTTATAATAAAAAAACAATTTTTAGACAGTATTGTTCCCAAAATCAAAGAATACCCTCTATCAATAATGAACACTCAGCAATGGTCTCCCCCTATTGGAGGCTGACTCTAACTCTATAGATCTTTTTATCACGTTGTTAACAACAAATATTCATCTTGAGAATAGAAGAGGTCAACAAAAACTAATAAAATTTTTCTTAGACTCGACCACCTAGACTCTAATCTGAAATTTTTTAATGAGAGTCCCCAATTCGTATATTTTTAGGATTCTTTGAAGGCTTGAGATATACTTATTATATTCAATAAATGAGTGAAAAAATTAACATTTACAGTAGAATATGTAGTGTCAAAATTGAATAACTTCAGATACACATCAAATACCAATTATAAATATTCAATGTTTTTTGAATGAAGATATAGCGTAGGATTTTGTGATTAAATAAAAGGGTAAAAATTCATAAAAATGCAATGCTTCTAGCATATACGATCATGAGTTCTGGATACACATTTTAGAACATTCGTTGGATATTTCTTCTCATGTGGACTAATCTGTCTAGATCAATATGAAAGAAATGGTCACTATTCATGTGAACATACAACAATACAAACATGATTTGACACAAAATACCACATATCCCTACTTGACATCTGGAAGATTCAACACCAATGAAGAATTTAATATATGTTTTATCTCAATGCCATAAATCTGAAACATATCTAATTAAAAAAACATCACACCTATCATAGAATAGATTTCCAATTAATATAATTCCCTTCCCTAGAAAAAAATTCAATTTTTTTCATTAAGTTGGTGATCTTTAAAAAATTGCATCACTATCCTTAGAAGTTTTTCATGATCCACCTCTATTTTTGATAAAATAAGATTTCATCCACAAAAACTAAAACGAACATGTCGATGTAATCATGGAATATATTATTAATCAATTCCATTAAAACAATATTGAAATTATCTATATGAAAATGATTAATAATATATTCATAGTGACAACAGATTCCCATAAAGGTAGACTTTTGAATTCATAATACCTTAATTCTCATGTGGTGGTACCCATAACGAAGATCAATTATCAAGAACGAATTTCCCCAATTAATTTGGTCAAATAGATCATCTATCCATGAAAATAGATACTTTTTTTGTGTAACTCAGGCGAGATTCTGTTAATCAACACATAGCTGAAACACACCACCATCATATTTCAATGAAAATGTTAGTGGACAAATTTGATCTGCTCATTCATATAAAGGATTTATCAATAAATTTATCCAATAAATTTTCTATAATAGTTATAGGAATTCATTCAATACACCCAACCAAATTATGTCAAGATATTTCATATCAAGGGAGAGAAAATTCCATGAAATAATAATCTTCGATAAAGAGAAAAAAACAAGTAAGACACTGAATAACATGCTCTTTATAAATTCCAAGGGATGTAATATTATAGATCATATATGATGTAAGATCTAGATTAAGGGTTTTAAAATCACTTACACGAGCTGATATGAATGAGTGAGATTCCCTAGTATAAAATGATGAAATAAAAAAGGGTGAGGCTTTACTGATGGTACCTCTCATAGTCACATGACCCATATTGACAACATATAGAGAATATTCTACTTTGTAAAGATGTTCCTTCTAGATACATGTTTCTAAATTGGTTTTCCTCAAATTGTTTAATTTATACATAGTAGTACTAGGTTATGATGTTATTGGTCTAGTATAGTAGGAATAAAATATAAAAATAAATTTATTCATGTTATGTGAGTCGATAGGAACATTATAAATTGGGTGTGTTAGTGGAAGCACATTTTTAACACTCATACATACAATAATAGATGCCTGTGAAAGTGATGCTACCCAAAAATATAGTAGGTCGGGAAGAATCCTTCCCTAGATAGAGAGTATAAGACTTAACATAATTCATATTTCCTTTAAGAACTTACCAAAATACTACATGGTGAAAGGGTAACTCTAATAAAACATGAATTAATATCTAGTTCAATATCCACCATCAATGAAATATATAGTGGATCTATATAATAATTCTCCATTAGCATAAAAAATGGGGTCAAATATTATGCTGATGAAACATATTGGTCAGTTGTTCTTTCATCTTCACATTAGTCATTGTATCATGAGAGCATTGTATTGTCTTAGGAACCTTTTTTCTATACTAAGACACATAAATTTCACATTTTTTGAGATTAATAAAATCTTTTGAAAATCCATAAACCATTGACCATGAATATAATTGTTGTTGAAATGTAATTAAATGATTTACACCCCAATCCATCATGCTTCATCACCATTACTATTGAGTCTCACAAAAATTTCTCATACCCTACAATATAGAAGTTAACACATTTCCCATTAATTGAATGAGGAATTTTTAAGAACTCAAAAATCCACTCAATATATTTCAAACTGTCCTCATTTACATTATTTTAATTAAAACCTTGGAATTATGGTGGCTTCTAGATAATAAAATCATAATACTGATCTCTATAGGCATCTCTTTGTGGTTTCATGATTGGAGCAAGAATGGAAACATGTGTGGCTACCTATCCCAAATTTTTGACAACACTCACAACCATCCTATTGTGATTTAGATCAATTGGAGGGTTATCTTACCAAATTTTATTAGATATCATTCCAGTGGTTGGTCTGTAGAACTTCATGGAGGCATGATGATACACACCATCAATAGAAAACATCAAACAATTTAACCACATACACCTAGATAGATAACCCAAATGAGAGTCAAAATTATAAATTCCATTAATTATTATTCAATAGTCTACGATTATCAGAACCCACCAATAAATTTTGGAGAAAAAATGGAAAAAAATCAAAATACTCCTCAATGAATCTTTTCCACACATCTCGTAGTGTCTAAAGGCTCATTATGATGGGTTATACTCAACAAATTACTAAAAATTTCTTATACACTCACATAATTAATCCTCCTATATACTAAGAATAACTAGAACAGAAATCAATATCATGAAAATATTCATAACATACACCTCTAATACAGCTTTTTATTGAACCATCCTAGATACTATGGTACCATGATACTCGAACCTATACTAACATATAATAAATGGAATTACTAATCCCCATGTGTAGGTTATTAGAACATAACATAATACATGAATTTAGAGTGAATGGTTTTTTTCATAAAAAATTAAAGATAAACAAGATACAAGTTTGTATAATAAGATTCTCTGTGGATAAAGTACAAAAAGATGATTATGCAAAATTGTGCGTAGGAATATTGATAATCCACATAATGAAAAAAATCCCAATCTACCATAAAAAACAAAAACAAAAGTTTCAAACCCCTATGTAACAAGTTGAACTCAACTCTAGAGGAAATGATAAACACACCCTGATCTAATGATTAGAGAAAATACACCACCTCCATGTAGTGATGTTCCTTTTCTCTAAAGTAGCATAATATAATATACAAACTAAAGAAAAAGGTAAGATGTGATCTATAAATCCAAAGAGGGTATTACTAACTCTTCCTTAAACAATATCATAAAAATAAACTATTCATGATTTATGTATAAATAAAATAGGCCATGGAATGATAAATAATTAGGTTTTTTAAAATAAAAAATACTTTATTTGATATTGATGAAAATCATTTCAATCAATGTTAAAAGAAGGATTACTTTTGAAATAGTTTTTAAAAAAATGTTTTTCATGTGGAAAATTGTTATATTAATAACAAAATATATAATTGAATCATTAAAAAATTGCATTGGTGATCTTCACTAATGTATGCTAGTTTAGGGAAATAGAACACACAAACATCTTAAACTAGTGATCACAAATAATCGTTTCTGCACATGTCCCTAATGATCTGGTTAAATATGACTCAATAACACCATATTAGGGATAATCATGAAGGGATTGTTTTTTGTTATATTATTCAATGTCAATCAATTACTATGTGGTCAAGATTTGTGTGTTATTGTCTCAAATAACCCAAAAAATATGTAAGATCAAATACTCACAATCAAAAAATAAATTGTTGAAGATTATCTCATTTAAAATAAATCTACATTTAAAATACAATTTCACAATTTTCAATTTAATATTACAATTAAATTTCAACTATAAAAAATATATTTTTAATTATTTCATTTATTTCAAAACCAAAAACAAATATGTGGTTTCATCTGTTCCATTTTATCCATTTTCTCAAAACAAAGCTCAAAATATTTCACCAACTCGATCATCAAATAATTTTATCGATTATTAATGAATTATTTTCAAAAACGTTACCTCATTGAAAATTACATAAGAATCTGTTTTATTTACCAAAATCAATATCTACTTGAATTTTAATATTAAATTATTCTAAATAGATATTTTTAAGTAAATTTAGTGATATATCAAAAAAAATCATGAAGATAATTGTTTTAATTTACCTGAAAATCTCTAATGGAGCTATATACCATGAACCACATAATCAAATCATCAACATCCACAATAAGAACTCTAATAACGATCGATGGAGAACAATATCTAAAAAATATTGAATCAATATATTTAATGAAATAGATTTTATTTAATTAGACTGAGTTCATATCCATAAATAAAATGATGATCTAACACTATCTATGAGAGAGAGAATGGTATATTGGATTAATATGCACAGTAAAAGATCCACATACATGAGAGGGGTCCGATTTTTAACAGTATCATTGATTCTCTAATATATGGGGTTTGTGGATCCAAAATCACTTCTTGAGATACAAAACAAAAAAAGGTATTTTGTTAGGGTTTCATGGGGGTGATTATATTATTAAATCTTGTGTTTGGTAGTTGTAATTAAATTTTTTGAGGAATTAAAAATAGTATGCACAATTTTCATAGGGAGGTCTAGATGGAAATGAGAACTGTGAACCCGAATTATCTACCCCAACTAGTCTTATGTTACGGGACTGTGGTTTGGAAGTATAATTATACTAACCATGAAAAAATCATACATTTATAACTTTAGAAAATGGGAATGGTTTGGAGGATCATCAACATGGTTTGGAAAAGGCGGTCTCTCCCTTCTAGTGGATATTTACAAGTTACAAGGTTTTCAAGGTGAAATAGAATGTATTTTACTAACCATACACCTACCATGAAAAGAACAAAGGGCTTCCAAAAATCAATAATTCCACCCAAAACTACTCCAAAAAAACCTAAACTATAAAAGATCAAATCAATGGTAAAATAATACCTGAAAGAGGTTGTCATAATGTTACAATCATAGACCATATCATTCATCTCAAAAAAATTATTCTATATCATTATTGTAATGGGATAACCCACTCTTGAAGTAATAATATTTGAATATATATTATTAAATATTTTAATATACAAAACATTATATTTTTCAAAAAATAATATATTTCCATTTTGATAGATTTATTAAACATATTTGATTCAATAGTTATTCCATTTCAGAAAAAAATTACCAATTATTTTACATTATAAAATAAATATGGTAAATATCATGAACACATAAAACATTTTACATTCATAAATGGTTTTATTGAAATTTATATGCATATACCATGATCATAAAAAATTAGTTATTCTATAAATACATCACTAATAAAAAATTACATTAAATTTTTGAAAATATAATTGTTGAAATACTAAATTAGATATATATAGTTAATTTTATATGGTAACACCATAAGTATTGAATAAGAATTAATAGTTCTAATATTTCCTTAATATTAAATAATAATAATATTTTTTTTTTCAATTAGTGATTTCATTATTATATTTTAAATTAGGGAAATTATGGATCTTATAATTAGTTGTCAAAAAATATCAATTTATGGTAACAAATAAATATTCAATACAATTATTTTTATTTAATATTGATTATATATAATGAACCATAATGATTACTGTTATACCATGAAAAATATCATAGGTGAATCTTATGGAGAAATGAAACAATGAAAACATTCAATGTTCATAATCACTTCCAACTAAAGCTTAATCACAACATGATTTTTTAATTTAATGATATTTTTTACTTTTGTATTTTAAATTTTTTAGATTAACAATGCCAATGGATGACTCCATGTTTTCATATGTTTGTAATCATTGTAATTAACCTGTAGAACACCATGATTATATTCCGCTACCTCTATATGCCTTGGTAAAAATTTTATTTTTTAGTTAGTCAATGAAAAACCATCCCAAATGATAAGATATTGATAAAAAATGTATATTCATTTAACCCTCCAAAACAATAGGAATATACCACTTTTACGTAAATGTGAAAATGGGCCAATATTTATTTAAGATGATAAATATTGCACAATAAGAGTTTATTTATAACTAAATATCCTTCATAAAATCTAACATAATATGTGGGTAACATGTCTTCATCTTATTGATAATGAAGTCCAATTATTTTTTCACATTTCCAACTATAGTAAATAAGAATGTAAACATAAATAATAGATCACTAAATTTTCATAGTTACATGTACATTTTCATGGGATGAAATATTATCTCAAATTTTAACCATTTTTGACAAAAAATTATGTGAAAATTAATGATTGAGATGATCTTGAGTTGAAAAATATGGAAATAGTCATAATGATATATTTATAATACCTAGCACCATGGATGAACACATATAAGTTACTCTCTTTTTTAATGTATTCATATTTGTGTATGGCTTAAAATAACACTATTGTTGTATTAAACACACATATTGAAAATGTACACCTACTAATAAACATGTCATCAACATTTACTATTTTCGACAATATATGAATATTCCAAAACCATTAATGGTTTTCAATTATATTCCCCAACTAATTTATGAGAATACTTCTTATCATATCATTATAAAAAAATACTTCAAAAAATTGAAATAACTAATGAGTTGCATTTGATATTATAATTTTATGGGTCAATGTAAAACTCTTTAATAATAGTGTATTTACTTCTTTATCTATGTGAAGAGGGATTTAAAATTTATTTTATGTTCACAAAATCCCTTATTTTAAAATTTAGATCATTGGGGATATTTATTCAGCATTATATTAATTTATGACTGTTGTTTTAAAACTATGTATATTTAATATCTTTCGTTTATATGACATCCATACTGACTACCTCTTTGTAATTATATACCCATGACAATGACATTATTAGTTATATAAGTTTTCATAAGTATTAAAAAATTATTTTATTAATGAATTATCTCATTAGTAAATATATTACAAATCAATCATGTTAAACACAAATAAATGCTTAAAGTAATGATGACATATTTAATTAATCAAAATGAAAATAAATTTAAGAATATTCTATCTTCACCATAATTATAAAATATTTTCCACTAATAATTTTTTTAACAATCATATATTCTGTCATTCATTTTGTCTCATTTTTAGTAACTATAATTATGTGTTAATAGGTGAATATAGAATATATGAAGTGAAATATACTAATAATATCATCACATTCCAAAAAAACATGTATATATGTGTGATAAAATTCAATATTCCTAATAAAATATGTGTACTAGAGTTAATTTCTATGTCACACTTCAAATTAATCACAAGATCCAAAACAATATCTCTGAACTGATCTTAGTGAGAAACTATTAAAAATTATTTCTTATGTTTCAAAACCATTCTAACAAACAGATGATCTATATGCAAAACTCCCACCATGAATTATTTATTTATATCAAGATAAAGTCCTAGAAACATAATTATATAATATACAATACGATTTAGATAAATTCTCATACATTATCAATTGTCCATCTTCAAAATATTTGATTCCACACTATTCTATGATGTTATCCCATCCATTTATTTAATTAACCCAACTTCAAACTTCAACTAACTATTAGAAAATAAACTCCAAACTCTTTTTATAGTGAATATTTTTTAAACATGAAATCCATAAATCTTTCAAAAAAAATTTCTTTCTATGATATAAATTTTATAAAAATAGGTCAACACATTAATTCTTCATTCCATTTCAATAAAAATGGATGAATTAATAGTAGTTCTATCACATTGAAGGTTAACAAATATTATGAAATAAACCAACAATTTGTTAACTATTCTCTCTAAAATAACAATACCATTGAGTTTTTTTCTTAACTTTTGTAGATATGTATATTTTTTGAAAAAATTTATTTTCCAACAATCATATTAAAAAATCCATAAATACATTTAATGAAATATCATTGAAAGCATTTTTTGATACCACTATTTCAAACCAAGATATAGATACCCAAATCAATTATGGAATTTATATGAAACCACAAATAATGATCTTCCCATAATCAAAATAATAAAACAGACAACATTAAAGGGATTAATTAATATGATAATGAATGATTTTAACTCAAAATTCATTAATAAAATGGATATCATAAACATGTTTCATAAAATTAATTTAATAACACTTAAATTACATGTTGAAATTAAAATGTATTAATAATATCAAAAAATAATCAATATGCTACCTTGATATAATGATAATAATTGTATTTAATATATAAAATAAGAACATACTACTTTAGTATGTAAAATGTAAATCTATGTATCTATAGTAAATATGTTCCCCCATAAATTTTTCATCAACCCATCAAATCAATTATATTATTATATAAATGTGATGATGAAAGGGGTTATTGTTATCATAATAGGTTTCCCCAAATTCATATAATAAGAATAAAATTAATATCAATATACTAAAAAAATATTAATAAAAATTTCTATTGAAATACATTTTTACCAATTAAACAATGACAATTATATAGTGTTCCTAAAAAATTTAACAAATCAATTACTAAAAAATAGCATGTATGAAAAAAATATGTACCCCATATTTAAATAAATCTTTTATGGATGAATTTCTACCAAAATTGAATCCATTTCCAAAACATTATAATTTTCCTTAACAACCATTTGAAAAAAAAATTATTATTTATTTAATCATATAATAAAGTATTAATTTATTTTTTGTATTATAATATTAAGAAACATTATTTTATCCAACCATAATGATGAAATAACACCACTAGAAATATCCATATATACTATATATTAAATGAAAATTTACTGCTAATTTCGAATATGTAGAGTATAAATAAAATTTATATAGTTTATTTATTATATGATAGTACACCTATATATACCATAACTCTCTTGGTTAGAATAAAATTAATATCTTAATGATTTCCACTCTGTTAACCATGTTATAATATCATACACATATAACCCATGATCATGTAATTTAACACAAAAAGTGAGATATAGTTCAATTTAGCATATGATTTCCCTCTAATTCTTCCCCATAATGCATATACTCTATGAATTTTTAGTAAAAGAAATGTTTCATTGGGGAGTCAACATAGTACCTAGAATAAATATATTTTTAAAGTGATATAAAAATTTATATTAGAATTATAAAAATATCCATAAGAAGTATGTTTATCATAATATTTCCTTTAATAAGGTACATTTTTCACACATAAAATTCTCAAAAATTAAAAAATAATTGTAACTAAAAACCAATTTAATAAACAAATATCACAAAATGATTAAAAAATGAATAAATTAACCATCTGTTGTAATACCATTTAGTAACGATAGTGACTCAACTATATTTCTATGTTTAGATAAAAATACATATCTTATTGATATATTAATGATAACAAACTCTATATATATATAATTAATAAAATAATAATATATATATACAATATATGATTATAACCCAATGAAATAAATTTTTTATGTCACTTTCAAATTTGAAATTTTCCTTTTCAGATTCATCATTACTTCATTGTGGTGTATATAAACTAATACATGAAAACCCATGAGAAGTATGAGATGTATTACACATAGAATTACCCCCATACAATTTTTCATAATTGCGACTACAATATAATAAAATTTTATATTTATTCTCACATAATGAAGGGAAAATATAAATATAAGACATTGAGTTATAATAATATAGTAGTAATAATTAATATAAACTATATATAATTTGATATCATATATTCCATAAATATCTAATAAATTATTGACATTATATCATTTTTCATTTACATTTAATCTATAATTTAATAATCTCCATGGAAGGTGCCAATGGAGAGGGATTTTTTTATATATTCTTCAATAAAAATATATCAGTATATATATTTCTTCTATGTAAATTTTTAACTAAAATCTAATTTATATGAGTGAAAGACCTCAATTATCCAATATGAAAAATAATTCAGTATTTTCACAAATTTTTCAAATCAATATACATTTAACAGAATAGTCATTATTATCATAAAATTTAATTTTTACTTCCATCATAATTCCATTTTTAAATAATTAAAATCAACATATGATTGAGAGTCACAAAACCCCAATAGTTACAATATAATTTATCATCATAAATGTTACACCCCAGGTAAATAAATAATATGACATTTTCATATTTATCCATATTTGTGAAAACGTATTAATATTACATTATAGGGGATTCTATGCTCGATGGCGTACCCAATACGCAACAACGAGTTTCTTAGGAATCTTACGTTGCACTCTAATAATAAAATAATATTATTTTAAATGGTATTTAACGCCTAGCCGTTGTAATGGTGGGAATGAACATAACTAACTACAAAATTATTATATATTTTTGTCAAATATTTTTACTTTTTAAAATAAATGTTAAATGTGAATGAATCAAATTTTAAGCGTAAATATTTTAATATTCTTTAAAAGGTCGATTAAACTCCTTTTGATGGCGAACCACTTTTAAATCCATTTATTTAAAATTTTATATGTTATATTTGAAAAATTAAAATTCTTTTTAGAAATGGGACATCAAAATTTACTTTGTATAAATATTTTGAATTTTTTCGATAAAGTTCATTTTTTAATGAATAGTGTAAACTGTTTTATTTTAATTCAAAACCTCCTTTTAATCTAATTAATTAATATGATTAGATTATCTTTTGAATTTGTTTTAATGTGCAATTAGATTATATTTTAACCATTTAATCCATTGGTGGAAATTGGAATTAATTTCACATTGAAATTTGACTTAAACTAGTGCCAATCTTTTAATAGATATTGTTTCTTAAAATCGTGCTATTTGTTTTGTAAGCAGGAATTAAATAATAAATTATTTAATTGAACTTATATGTTTTTAATTTTCTAATATAGACATCATTTTTGAATTCAGAATATCAAAAATAGCTTGGGGTGAATTATTTGTAGTTTTCTAAAGAACTTCAATTTTTGATGAATAGTGAAACCACTAAGTGGTAGTTAAAGAAACTGATTTTTCGTTTAAAATAAACGTTACCACTTCTCTGATTTGATTTTCAAAAATCCGACATACATGGTTGTCATTAGGAAGTAAAATGTTGTTCAATTTAATTAAAATAATTTTTTGGTGAATAGTAACTTTTATGTTTTATTATCGCGATTAAAGGTAATTAGTGTAATTTAATGTAAAAATAATTTATTAATAATATTAAATGACCTAGACACATATCCTACCCTTATTGGATGTGTCATGGCCGACCAAGACAATCCATGGGTCAATTAAAATGTCACAAACATGTGTTGTTTTACTAAAACAATTTTTACATGGGGTTATACAAGTCATATTTTTTACTATAAATATTTATTAGAAATCTAAAAATAGTTCCTACGTCATGATATTTTTTATAATTTTTAGACACTAAATAAATTAAATTATTTATGACACCATGATGATACATCGATTACCTCATTATTTAACAATTTAAATTAAATGAAAAGATAATGTAAAATCAAAGACCTAAACTTGTAAAAAACCTATTGTATGGGTGTATTTAGAACTAAAATCACCTTATCCTATAAATATATCTTTTTGGGACCTTTAAAATCCGAAAATAATTTTATAATATTTTAATATTTTATAACATTCCAAGAGTTCCCCTCCTCTTCTCTTATAGAAGGCCCCCACCTCTACCTCCTTACCAACACCTCTCTAGCCATTGGGTCAGAACAAATCTGCCCATTTTGTCTCTCAACATCCCTCTCTTACTCTTAGAAGCCTCACTTTTGGCAGAATCCTTTCCAAGAAAGACTTTGAGCTCAAATCAAAAAGAGTTACCCGATTCAAAGGTAATGTCTTCCCTAGTTTTCGTTTGTTTTATTTTGCTTCTCCAACACCCTAAACACTTTTTATTTATATATTTTGTAACAACACCAGTATCTTAAATATAATAGGATTTTTTTAGGAGGAGGATTCTAGCTACACTAACACACACCTCCGTCTAATGGTTAAAGAACATATTGTTTCCGTGGATGGCAAATTACTGCCTCACGAAAGGATGATTGTTCTATCTTCTCATACCACCTCTCATGGTGGCCATTAAGATGGAACTATATTTATTTATGATATATATTATATTTATCTCCTCTCTATAGTTCAGTATTTCATATTTAATACATAGCTTTATGCTTTTCATGTTGTGCCAAAGCAATAATTTCCTTTGAGGATGTGTGGACTACCACCCCCTCCTGTGATGTGACTCGTTCATGCAATACATTGAATGTATAAAGAATAAAATTGATGAAATTATGTGATCTATAGAAAATATATATTATTCTTTAATTATAAATATATATATCTCTCTCTCTTGTTTATTTTTAATTCCATTAATGTAACAAAGAAATGAAAGTAGCGTTCATGCGTACGTACAGCTTACCGTCTCCATGAACGGTACATTTCATTTCTTATATCAAAATGTTATGTAGTATTATAAATAAATATATATAATTGATATATATGTCATATATTATATATAAATGACAGATATCATTTTGGAATTATAATACATATATATCTCTCATTTAGTTTGAATTCCATTAAGATGACAAAAAAAATTAAAGTAGCGTTCATGCGTACGTACGGCCTACCGTCTCCATGAACGGTGAATTTCATTTTTATTATCTCAAAATGTTATTTAATAGTATAAAATTAATATATACTGGATATGTCTGATATTTAAATCATTAATTATATTCTAGAGATGATGTACTTATAACTAAATGGAAAATTATTTTCCAACAAGTTCAATTTTTACTCATGTACCGAACATCAAGAAAACTTTTGATATGAACTCACATTATTATACAATTATTATAACAATATAATATGTGATATGAACTGAATAATAAACATTAAAGGAGGTCTTTACGAAATTATAAATTGACAAAATATTATTATTCAGGAATATAATGAAACGATCAAGGAAATTCGGACTTGAGGTAAGGGATCCTACCTCTCTCTTTCTTTTTTAAGCACTCTCTCTTATGTCATTTCTTTTTAGCTCATATTAATTATGTTTGGGGATGTTATTTTATATTCCTCATAATGTAAATTTTATGTTCATATTATGAGAGATACTATTTGATCTCATCAATCCATTTTTGGATGTATTAAGTGGCGCTGTTAGGATGTCGAGTTTTCGTAAGGGATTTTTCATCTCACTTTTATTCCCGTGACATTTATGCTACGTTTTCCACTATTTCATTTGAGTGGTGTATGTAATGCCCATTATTATACACGTTGTGTAGTATAATTTCATTTATGGGTATTTACATTTTCATTGTATGACCCTTCTTCCATGGGGTGTACGTTTCGAAAGTTAGCCAACTCGATAAGGGGACCTTTCACCCTCCACTTTTTAAAAGACTTCTTTTGTTATGTCTTTTAATTAACATACTATTATGTTGGGATATTTTCTTCTATATCGTTATTTATGTATATTTTGTATCCAAGTGATGAGATACCATTTTCTCTCTCATCGACTCATTTTCTAAATTTTAAAGTGACGTCGTTAGGCTGTCAGATTTCGGTAAGGGAACTTCTTATCCCACTTTCAATTATTTGGGTTAAACCTCTACTTGTTGATTTTATTATTTGAAGATTATGTGTGTAATATCTATATTGTAATTTCCACAATTCTTTGTTTAGATATACTATTTCTACACATAATCATCTCATTGATAAATTCTTATGAACTTCTATGGGAAATCATAACTCAATCTCATTTCATTGAGTTAAATATATATGTCATTGATTTTATTTTTCCAAGATTCTTTGTGAATGACCTATGATTTTTTCACACTTATTATAAAATTATATTTGGTGTATTTATATTTATCTCACATAATTATGTGATATATTTATCCTTAATTTAAGGATACCATCTTTATAATGGATTTCATGTCAATTTACATTTCCATTGAGACTTAAATGTTGTTATGCACCAATTCACTCTTATATGGTGTGTGTAATGTCCTTTGACATATTATATCATGAATACATTTATTCTCATGATATTATAAAGCTTGGATTAAATTTTTTTACGCAATTATATTTATTCCAGAGTCTCTCATTTTGTTAAAAAATCTTTTACAAAAATATCGTTTTAAATGTTTTAAAGATTCATTATTCTAAATCGTTATCTTTAATGTCAGTGTTTTCAAAATGGTTTTCAGTATTTATTTATACAGACATTAAGGTTTTAAAATTATAATTCCATTAAAAGCTTCAAAGTTGTGTGAAACACTTTTATTCAAAAATATATTTTAAATGGTTTTTGAAAATGGATTGATTAATTCAATATCTTGGAATTACTAATTGTGATTTCAAATGAAATTTTGTTATTTAAATGTTTATATTTTCAATATTTTATGTGTAATTATGGTACTTGGACATTTTACAGGTGGTAACGTGATAAACCATATGACGGGTGGTGCCGTGAATACCAGGACGGGTGGTTACGATATAACCTCTAATGCATTGGGTATGGAAGTCGGCCGTATGGCTATTCCATTAAGTGATATGTGTGGAAGTCGACTATATGGTTATTCCATTTAAGTATGTTTATGTCCCAGGTTACCTTTATATGTTATGTGTTCTTTATATAGGGATTTATGGTAGTCCATTGAATACAAAAGGCGTAAGTAATGATCTTTTATTCAGTGAAGAGTTTTTTTCACTACATCATAAAGGTGAACAATATTACTTTGTTAAAGTATTATTGGTTTACTTGTTGTTTTAAAAAACTAACAGTTATCATTCTTTTTGTATCCTTTACTAGGCTCCTTATGCTCATCCCAAGTTTTTGAATTTTTATCAACAGGACTTAAATATGAATAGGTTCAAGGATAGGATCAAGGAATGACATGTTATCTAAAACATGGAACTAGACATGTTTCTTTTTAAGAGATTTTATTTTATGGACACTTAGTAGAAGTGTATACTTTTTAATCTTTAGAGATGTAATAGTTATGACCTAATTATCTAAAACTCTAAACCTGAAAACATCCTCTATGTGAATTTTTCATTTAATTCATTATTATGTAATGTATTAAGGCCGAGGACTTATAATAAATATTATGTATTTATTTATATTACCAAAACAATAAAATATTTTCCATAAATAATATTCCTTTGTAAATTAATATTTTAACATCCATAAATAATATATCAAAAAAAACAACTCATAGTGAAATTAATAATTATAATAAAATTTCAATTATAGTAACACAATGATATAGTAAAAAACAACTTCATCCACATAATTTAATTACAAAAATAACACAGGTGTCACAAACTGCTATCAAGATTATTAGAATAGAGAATTTGGGAATGATACCCCACTAACTCATGGATAATGAAGGTTGAAAGTTTGGAATATTTCCGGATGACTGATTTCAATTTGTCGATACACACAGAGGATCACATATATATATATGGTATTAAACCCTATATATATTTGAAATGATTTTGAAATAATATCATGGAAATAATGATCTCACCTATCCTTCATGGAATAATTCATGCAGGAATTTTTAATAAATAAGTATTCTAAATTACACAATGAAATCATAATTTTTTCATTTTACTATTTTACATTTTCATTATTTATTTAACATGTTGACACATATACACAATCACATAGAGGATTATATATATCTATACAATAGTTGTGTTCATTGATGGGCACCTACTATTTTTTATTCTTATAAGTTACACAATCTCCATGGTGGGCAGGAAAACCTTATGTTTTTAACCATATCTATGATATGGATTAATAATAGCTATGAATATATGACTACATTGAAGGTAATATAGGATAAATCATATGTGTGTTTGGGGATTGGTTAAATTTTGTAATCATTAATATATTATTAACTATTTTGTTCAAAATACGATCATATAATATGGTATATTTATTGTGGCATATCACCATATGTCATAGTAACTTTTTATTTTTTATATTTTTATTCACATTTTCTATATAATTAATCTATCTAATAATAATAATTAATTTAATTTTATTAATATATATAATATAGAAGCCTAACTAGTAATATGATATTACTTCTAGAGTATTCTCCCTTAGAGATATTGTGTCTAACCACTACTACGATTCAAACACTACTGAAATACTATCCCTCATTGTCTAGTATATATCTCACTAGATTGTTCTCTTCGAATGGTTACCCAATATAGTATTTAATAATATGAAATTTTATAATTATTTAAACTTATTAAGATTTTGGAAATGATATATTTATATAGAATTGGTATGAACTAAGAATATAGGTTCTATATTTTTCATTTCCTCAACATAGATGTATGAAAGTAAATGGTGACATGGAGAATATTTTTTTTATTCTTTTTAACAATTATAATTCAGTTATTTTAATAATGTATTATTTTTTTGAGTTCTAAATTATAACTATAATCTTTGTCTACGGTGGTATGCAAATTTTGTATTTGAATCATAAATTGGACATGATTTTGAAGCCATTTTCAGTATAGATTATGAATGATAAAATGGGTTTCAATGATATAATTGTTTTATTTATATTTTAAAAAATTAACACAATGATATATACTATTTTTAATAAATATCTTACTATAATTTAATTAATTAACTATAAATTACCTTGTTGACTTCTGATATATATGTGACTTCATGGTGATGTCATTAATATATATATTTTTGTCTTAGTGTTGATCTTTTATATGGTAGTATTTGTTTCAGCTAATATGATGTAGTTAAATCAAATGGATATGTTAATTTTAGTATGAATTTTACATAATTAATGTCATATCACCGCATGATATTACTTTTATTGTTTCAAGTAGTGTGATGTATGTCCTATAAGGGAAAAAGGTGGTATGATTGGTGGGGAGCCTATCAATGATGTGGATTCACATAGGCTAGAATAGTTATATTTTGACTATATAGTAATACGTAGTTATTAATTAGTTTTTTAAATATGGACAATAATATTCATTATTAATTCAATAATAACTAATACCCATATTATTGAACACTGTTCTACAAAAGGGTGAATGAATGAATGAAAGGAATTAAGTACATGAAGAATGAATTTATAAAATAGATGTTTGGGATTTAATATGTGAAATGAGTGATAATATTTGTTATAACTACATTACTACTACCATTTATTTTTTTATAAATTAAATAATTTATATAAAATTGCATGGAATGTACATAAAATATTAGATTCGTGTGATCCAGGAAATGAGTTTAAAATACTTTAGTTGGTATAAGATTAGTTCTATATCTATTTAGTGTATTATTTTTAAAAGTATTTGTAAAAATTTTTGATGAAAAAAATAAAATGATGTATACTAGTGTGATATAATATTATAAATGCCTTTTATTCCCCTGTGAAAATGATTTGGTATTTTATAGTACAAAAATGAGTTGTTAGACTGTATGATATAATCATGCCATTGGAATAATGATAATTTTTTTAGAGAAATAATAATCCAACATGGATAAAATATGATAAATTATGAATGGGTAATTTTTTTTATATTAGATACATTTTAGTATGTATAGTTTGGTGTTCATGTTTTATTTTTTTTGGGTTCTCTAAAATATCATCATATATTGACAAATTAAAAGTGAGGATTTCTTATTAAAATTTTCATGGTATATAAGTCAGTTTTTATGTTCTATGAAAAATATATTGTGATGAAGACCCTAAGAGGAACTAGTAATTATTATATCATCAATATAAAATTATATTTAGATGATAATATCATGATCAGCTATGGTACTAGAATAGAGTAAATTTACAAACTTATTTAGAGATTATAAAATTATATAATATATTTACTGATATAAGATATCTATTATTTGTTTAATAGAATTACTATGGGTAATAATAATTTTTTTTATTTCAACTATGTTGAATTAGAAACATAATTATTGTATTAACTATTCAATAAAATGAAAATATTAGATTAAGAGATAATGATAATGTTATTTTTCTCATCTGTTTATCATATGGGTGTTCACTGACACTAATTAATAATAATTGAAAATAATTGAATAATTATATATAATTTTTTTATAACAAATATATTAGTGAGAATTGGTGGAATGAATCATGAATAATATGATATATTATGTTTTTTATTCTTGTTGTAAAATATCATATGTTTAAGTAGTGCTATTTCATAACAATATGTGGTAGATCATTTCAAAAATTGAGGTGAAACAACTATATGAATAATAATGAATCGAGGTTTTTGGTCGGAGTAGATTACACAATAGGGGGGAGTAAATTGTGCATCCCTAAAAATTTCTTCTAAAACGGTTTCTTGGAAAATTCATTCCCATAAAAATAAAATTAATATAAGTTATTAGAGAATTTATAATTTTTTTTAATGTTTAATTAATTCATCTAATGATTAATTACTTCTGAGAAATACTAATATGTAGATATGTATAAATTTTGAAAAAAACCTACTAGTTTTAAGAAGATATAATGAAATTATAAACAAATATCAATAAAAAATTTAGTTTTTTGAAATTGTGATAAAAGAGAGTAAAACTACAGTGTAAAACATAAAAGAAATAAAAAAGATGTTCAGTCAAATTTTGACACATAGTCCTCTCCACCTGTTGATCACCTACCACAATGAAGATTAAATTAATAAACTGTTCAATGCATACCCTTTTTGGGGGTTCACAATAGCACATAAGGTTGTCCTGATCACACCTGACCTCTACCATAGATATTTGTGGGAAAAACAACAAACATTTCACACTTGACCTCTTCCACTATTCTATGTGGAATACAAAAAATAATAATGAGATTGAGTTTTGGGATATCAGGTATCATCTAGTGACACTCATGAGTCAGTGAGTGTGTAACAAACAGATACACACATTGATACGAATGGTAAACAAATGAATGCAACAGATCTATAAATAAATAAAAATATTTTGATGTCTCTGTGTGCTATGCAGTGAAGCACTTGACTCGTTTGATATAGAGAATGTGATATTTGAGCCATCTTTTGAATTTCGGCTTCAAAAAAGTGTATAGAAATATCTGTGGTTTGGTTTCGAAGAGTGAAGAATGTTCAACTCCTTTTTGGAAGGATAATCATTGTAGTTTAGCAGGTCTTTCTGGTATTGTTAATTTCCCTCTATGTTCTTTTTTTTAGTTTATAAGAATTTTTACGAATGATTTTAGAGTTAGAAGAGTTTTCAGGAATTCTATTTTAATTCCTTTTTAGTGCATTCAACGTTGCATATTAAAAGATCCAGTTTGTAATTATTTTATACTTTGAGTTCAAGTAGTCTTGAAGATCTCCCCACATGCATGTGCCTCATACTGTCTACGGATATGCCTACAGACAACATTAAATATTTTCATAAAATTTAATTTAGCTAAATATTATTATTAAATATAAATTTGGATTAATAATATAAAAATAGTTTTTATGTCTATCTGTGAGTCATATGTATCTGTGTCTAATATGCATCGGTTTTTCATCAACGGTCTGTCATCATCGGTGACTCTCTACAATGGTGAGTACTTTCAATCAGTATTGGTGACTCTGGGTTTCAGGGTCTCCTTTCATCAGTGAGACATATGATCTAATGTTTACTAAGACCAATGGGGAGTACTTCCTTCTATCAGTGACACATTTGAGCCAACAATGACTAATTTTAATTGTCAGTGAGTCATTGCATCGATGACATCATGAAAAAGTCGGCCACTTGAACTAATGGTAGGTCATTTGCGCCATTGGCATTTCTAACATCGAGTCTTTTCTAATTGTGTCAACTTCACATAATTATACAATATCTCTATTTGACCTTTCTATTAGTAAGAAAAACGTATGATGGTGAGAAATATATCTATCAGTGGCAGTGAATCATACGTAGAAAATATTAGATGTACTGGCTGTATTACAATTCAACAAAAATAGAAACAGGTAATCCTCATAATAACACAAAGAAAACCAATAAAATTCTTATTTAGACTTAAGTACACATAAATTGTTATATAAATCAAATGATATTTTATTCAAGATAATCTTAACTCATAATATATTAATTATCATATTCAAAGATATATGTTAATATAGGACATGATTTGTGATAATTAAAACTTTTATAGTTAGAGATAGTGGCCAACAACTTCTATGAGCATACAATGTCCCCCTATTTGATAATCTAAAATAATGGATTCGAATCACTAAATTATAAATTTCATAAATGTTCTCTAAAATTTATCCCCCTTTAGAGATTATAAAAAAGTGATATGAGAGATAATCAAACAACACAAATGTATAAACAAACAAATAGTAGTCATAAACTGATTACAATGAAAAAGGAGACATACTGTGAATTATACATATCAAACTAAAATCAATCCACCGTATATGATAAAGAGGTAGGGTCAAGGGGTTCCTTACCCTTCTTATAAAGAATAATAGCTGGTATATCAGGATGGTTTGGTTGAGGAATACGAGGGTTCAAACTAATTTTGAGAGAGGGTAGAGGCACTCCTTCAGGAAATGTAGTTGCAAGGGTAGGTCATTGTTGAGAAATAAACCAAAATGGAAAAACTACTGTGATGAATGGTCTAATGTGAGATAAGTTCGAAGAAATTGACATTTCAGGTGGAACAGGCACAGAACTATCAGGGCCAAGGGCTGCTGTAGGAGGGACTGCATTAGCTTCATATTGGACATGAAGATAGAATTTCAACAGCCTGATGAATTATTCAATGATATTTTCACCACATGACATATATTTTTCATAATTATCATTGATTTCAAAAAAATTACCCATCAAAGGAGTAAATTATCCTTGTTTCTGATTTGTATCCTTATATGATTTTGTTTCTATAGGAAGAGTTAGATTTGTGGCCAAGTACTTGAATATTCTATTCATTTTGTTATGTGTGATGAGTTTAGTTAAATACTCAAAAATCCTCGAGATAAAATCTCCCTGTGTATGTAAATATTTAATTGTATAATAATTCACATGATTATAACATTATCTAAAGTCATTCCAATTTTTTCCAGACATGTCATCAAACTTGTAGCTCCTAAGTCAATACTAAAATGATAATATAAAATTCGCATGATCTACAGTTGGTATTAGATTTTGATGAATCTCTTTTCTTACTATCTTTGAAACAGAAGCAAAATCAGCCTGAGATAGACAAGTTAATGCAAGAGATGAACTAGAAGAACATGTGTTTATTACACCATCAACCACATATCTGATTTCTTTAAAAATATTAGTCACCTCAGAATTATTTCTCCTAGCTTCATCAATCTCATACCTCATTTGAGATCACACTGAGTGACTAATGGAGGCACATATCTCTTCCTTGAATTGTTCAAAATCCTCATTTGTTACATAGTCACTATATATGGTCTCATCCACTGGTTCCTTTGATGCATGGGAAACAATCTCATCATCAATATCATCATAATCAAATCCTAAGGCTACATTACTAGGATTCCATATCCACTCATCACAAATATCAGTATCTAAAGGAGAAATTTTATCAAGCATTACTCCAACTATTTGATGCTCATCATCATCTTGAGAAATTTGTATTTGAGGCTACCCATCAGTATCATCTCATGGGATAGATGTCTCTCCATCAGTCATGGATTCCTAGATAGGTTGATGTTCCGTAAGTAGAGATCTTAAACTAGTGCTCACAAATTGACCAACATATTCATCTGGAGAAACCTTTTCTTTTTGAGAAGCACCCTCAATAGAGAAAGTAATATTATCTTTAGTGACAACTATAATCCCAACATCTGAATTTACATCTGGGTGACCAGTGTCACTATCACTTTCAATTTCACTAATTTGTTCATTATTACCATCTTCATTTTTTTACATCTTCATCTTGTTCATATCATTCTTCCATTCATGATTCTGAACCATTTTTATCACTACCATCTTCTTCAACTTCATCTCTATCTTCACCATATCCATTGGATTCACTAATATAATCTACACTTCCATCAACATCGGATTATTCACTACAAGAGGATCTGATAATAGGTTCCTAAGAGAGTAAATATAGAGGTGGTCTTTCAGGTCCAATAGAAACTATTGTTTATGGTCTAGTAGTTCTCGGGCATACTTCGATCGTCAACTACTGATCCTTCATATCTAATATGGGTAGAAGGTTCTTCATCCTCCTTGGAATAATATGTCATTTTTTCATTTGGACTGAGACCAAGATCCACTAGATCCTTTTCTCATACTGGATTGTCTTTGGGATTGAACTTCTCATAAAATATATCTTCATCACCAACCCATCATTTCTTCGTAGGGTTACAATTTATTTTCATTATTTTACATATTTCAGAGCTTAAGAATATTCCACTATATTCACTAACTATCACATCCTCATATTCATCTAGACAACACTTCCTCTGTAGCATAGAAGAAATCATACATGAATAGATGAAATTTATTGACATACACCTAAGTTTTATCATATAATTTATGTGCACCATCAGATATCTAAAAATATTACATTTTACATCATTCTAAAGTGAATAAACCAATTATAAATTTTTATACATGAGGGAATAAAACTCTTATTTCTTAAGAAGATATGATGTTGATTAAACATAAAAATAATTCGACACTAACCATTCAATTTCACGGAAATAGGTCTCATGTGCTCTTTATTTCAATTTATCTCCATTAGAGTAGTCTCGTAAAATATGAATTCACTTTTAGGGGGATATGTACCTTGGTAAGAATAAAAAATTCCTCAAAGAGGTACCTTAAGACATTTATCATAATGTATTGAAGAGACTGAGACTCTATTCCCTTTCACATCTAACTTCATCCGTGAAATATCACTTCCTTCTAGTAATAGTTTAAGATTCATATAGAAATCATAAAACTGCTTTGGAAAATAGAATCAATCATTATTTGGGAACCAATCAATCCATACATGATCTATTTGTAGTTTTAATAAAAAATATTAAATCTCCAAGAGCCATTCCACTAAAACACCATTCTCCGATGACCGATCATGGTTTACCAGACTAGGATTCATATGAAGTGACGATTAGCATGATTCCACTTTTTTATAGGAAGGATGAGAATCACCAACCACCTAAGCTTGCTTTACTCATGCAATTTTGATCAGTTCATTTCACTGTTCAAAAGGTGATTGATTGGAAGTTGGGAAAGAGATTGGAAGAGAAAAAGATAAAGAGTATTTCTAATTTGAGTACAGTAGATCTATAAAAATTTATATCATTTAGGGATTTTAAGATTTTACACTTGAAAAATCGTTAATCAGATTCACTATAATTAATGAAATAATCTATTTTGGATAAGAACATACAACGTATGAAAAAGATGATTCATCTGTCTCTACTTGATAGATTTCTCAAAACAACAACAGTGTTAGCATTACAATTGTGTCAGCAATACAATAGTGTTGGCATGGCATCTTTACAGAAAAAAGATCAATGGAGTGATAAACACATGGTCTTACTGGTTGATCATTCCTAACACATGTATGATGAAATTTATCATTTCAGAGTTCAATGGATTATTGAATATATCAGCAAGTTGAAATTCACTTATAAAAAATTCTGATGTTATATCACCCTTTTGATAATTATCTCTCAAAAACGGATGTCTTACATCAATATGTTTTGATCTATTGTGAGAAACTGGGGTTTTAGTGATGTTATTAGCACTTCTATTTCCAAACATTAAAGGTACATGTCTAAAATGATATCCATAGTCTAGAAGAGTGTGTTTTATGGACCAAATTTGTGCTCAACATCTACCAGAAGCTATGTATTTAACATTGGCAGTAGATAATGCATCATAATTTTTCATCTTACTACACCATGAAAAAAATGATTTTAAAAAAATAGTCACAGGTCCAAGAGGTTCTCCTTATATGTAACTTACATCCACCAAAATCAGTATCAGAATAACGCACTGTATCAAATGATTGTACTTTTGGGTAAAATAAGAATAAATTGATAGTATATTTTAGGTATTAATAATTTTCTTTAACATCATTCAATTGATATTCTTTGGGATTATATTAAAAATAGGTACACATACACACACTAAACATTATATCAAACCTACTAGCAGTCAAGTAGAGTAGGCTACCAATCATTCCTCTGTAAGTGGTCTCATCAAAAAATATAATATTTTCATCATGATCCAAAATACAAGTAGAACTCATGGGAGTGTCACTAATTTTAGTACTATCAAAGCCCAATATTTTTTAAATATTGTTTTTTATACACACATTGATTTTAATGTGATACTTCTTTATTTTGAAAAATATGAAATCCATGAAAATATTTGAGTTCACCCATTAATCTCATTTCACATTAATTTTTCATTATTTTACAAAATGAAATACATAAATAATTTCATGAACGTGAAAAAATAATATCCTCAAAAAATATTTGAACTACTAAAACATTTTTAAATATTCGATTTATTCAAAGAATAGGTTAAATTTTTTTTTAAATCAATTTAAATAAACATATTGATGAATCTATCATACCATGATTTTGGATATTATTTTAAACCATATAGAACATTTGTAAATTTGAATACATGATTTTGAAAATGAGGATTTGTAAAACAATAGGCTTGTTCCACAAAAACATCCATAACTATATATCCATTTAGGAATTAACTATTGAAATTCATTTGATATAGCTTGAAATTACAATGGGCAGCATAAGAAAGTAGGATTCTGATGGATTCATGCCTAGAAACATGTGAAAATGTTTCTTAACAGTCAATAACATCCTCTTGAATATAACCATGTTCAACTAATCATTTGTTTCAAGAAATATTACCAAAGGCATCTACATTATTTCTAAACACCCACATAGTTCATATAATCAAGGTATCTTTGGGTCTATCCAAATGTTTCCAAACATTATTTATTTCAAATTTATTGAGTTCCACTTGAATATCCATGACCCAAAATTATTCATTGATTGCATCATTGATATTTTTAGGGTTAATCTGGGAAAATAAGGCTTGATGTTCATCCTGATATCTATGGGGAGCCATAGTTTGTGTTACTTTATCTAAGTCTCAATAAATAGTATCTAAGGGATGGTTTTTAGGGTTCCTAGTTGGTCTGTAAAAGTTAGGACTAGTTATTTCAGGTTCATCATTTAGATTTGGTTGATTATGGATATATTTGAAAGAATTTCAGGAATTGTTTTACATCACATTTTACTTGAGATGAGGATTATCTGATTGTTCATTTATGTCTAGATTTGATATGTCATCTTCAAGGATGTCTATAGAGGTATTATTATTATGTGGATATGTTTAATCAAATTTTATATTCATAGATAAGTCCATACATTGATTCGATTAATAAAGTCTTCATAGAATTTACTATAGATAAGTCACCTAGAAATTTTTCTTCGTCACGTTTGAATGAAAATTTTCCAATATTATCATTTGTATTATGAATATATACATTGAAACCAAAAACTTTGGAATAATAAAATTTTATTTTTTAATTGGTCCATAACACATAAGGATTCTTCTTAAGGATAGGCCTTATTAATACTCTGTTTATTATAATACAAGCAATATTAACAGGTTTAGACCAAAATTAAATTGGAAGGTCATATTAATTAAGCATAGTTATAGAAATTTCTTGAAAGTTCCTATTACTTTTTTTTTCTGCAACAATATTTTTTTGATGTTTCTTAGTGGTATAAATTTATAACTATAGCCATTGTGTGTGGATAATGATTCAAGGTCTTCATTTTCAAACTCAAGGCCACGATCTCTTCTTAAATAATTAATTCTAAGTCCATAAATATTTTCTAATGTTTTAGCATACTTTGTGATGTAAGTACATGCTTCACATTGGTGGGATATGAAATATGTCCCAGTATACCTTGAATATTCATCTATAAGAACAAATACATAGTGTATCCTATATAAACTAGAATCACAAGATGGTCTAAAAAAATCCATGTGAGCCAACTCTAATGGTTGAGATGTGGAAACATATTTACATCATTTGAAAGAGATATTATTTTTCTTTCCTTTTTCATAAGTATTGAAAAATTCATTGTATATAAAATCTTATTTTAGAAGGCCTTTATATAAACCATTTCTAGTTAACTTTTGAAGGGAGTTTATATTAAAATTTCCTAGTTTTATATTCCAAGGTGAAGAATTGTTTTGAAAACTACTTAGACAAGAAACATTCTGAGAGGCTAGAGGGTCTATATTTATAGAATACACAATATCATTTCTATGAATATTATATACTAATTTATTATTGGCATAAAAAAATGGAATAAATAAATTTTAAATTTTAAATTAAATCCATAATTAAATAATTGGGAAATATTAAGAATATTATACTTTAATTCATCAACATAATGTACATGGTAAATTTAAATAGAGATAGAGTTACCAATCTATCATGGGTCGATGATTTTTCATTTTCCAATGTCACAAAATATGTCATTCCCTACATCCACTTTTATAATACTTTTGAAGATCGAGTAGTCCCTTGTCATGTTTCATGAACACCCACTTTCCAAATACCACATATTTTTATTGGAACTCATTTGGAATTTTTCCTAAAAAATAGCTTATCCAAGAAAAGAATTTTGTAGCCATATTTATCTGGGTCCATAGACATTAGTAATAAGAGAATTTGGAAACCAGACATGTCTTATGGGTTTCCTATATGCAGAACATAATATATTTGAAAAATAAATTATGTTTGGTCCAGAAGAACTAGATTTAGAAATATAATTTTATGAACTAGAGCTTATAGAAAAATTAAAGTTTTTGAATAATAAAGCAGATTTTCCAGTTTTGGGTTTAAAATGCATTTTTGATATGTTTCTTTTTCCTAGTAGATATCATAATCAATAAGTGTAATTATGAGCAATCTATTTACCAATAATTATAGTAAGGGGAGATTTTCCCTTGGTATACTTTTTTTATCCTTCTTTAATGGTTCATTAGACATTTATAACTCATTGCCTTCCTTGAGTAGTTGATCATTTTTTGTTTTTCAGTTTCATTTCCAGATTTAACAGTTACAGTAGTAGCATGATGTATCTATAAAGGTTTATATTTATCTTTTAGTTTATTAAATGTCTATTCCAGCATGTTTCAATATTCAAATCATTCATCACTCCAATTACTATCAGACTCACATTCATTTTAAGAATAATATGAATGTTGAATTAGAGAGTCTAAGAGTTCCTGAGATGTTTTTGTCATAAAACACATTTTTTTCATTTCTTCTTTCTCATCATGGTAAAATGTAGATCCGCCAGAGCTTTCCTCATAGGCACTCCTTGTGAACTACATGGATTTATTATATTTTCTATATATATTAACATAATTCCATTTGTATATGAGAAATGGATTGTTAGGTTTGACTTGTAATTACCTTTTCATTCATAAAAGAACATATATTCAGATTTATTATATCTCTTCCAATCCTTCATCAAACATCCCTAATTATTCTAAATTCCTTTGTAATTGGGATTTCAAAAAAATCAATTTTCCTAAATAATTCTTGAATTTCCAAGCTATATGGGTCATTTCATCTACACTCTCTGAAGATGATTCTTCTTTTCTGAAACATTCAACATTATCTTGAATTTTCTCATTGTATTTATTTTAGAGGTACCAGCCTTTAAAGATACAGACATCCTCTTAGGTTCATTATTGTTTTTTAGATTTACTTTGAGTTCTAATTCATAGATCATCATCATTCACATGAGTTTATTGACTGATAATTTGCTGATGTCACATGATTCTCTAATTGAGATATAGGTTCCTCTACATCTATCAGTTAGACATATGATAGTCTTCCTGATTTGTTCTTTGGATGTGAAATCTATTCCAAGAGAGATAATTTTATTCTGAATTTTGTTGATCCTAAGATTCATATCATAATTAGATTCATCAGGATTCATTATAAAATTATCATATTTAAATGTAAAAGTGTTTAATCTGATTTCCTTCACATTAGATGACCCCTCATGAGAAAACTACAAGGAGTCCCAATTATCATGGGAATTTTTAAAAGTAGAAATGTGATTAAACTCTTAATCTTTTAGTGTACAATATATATCACTACATGCATTACAAAAAAATTTATAGGTAGCCTTTAGAGGTTCATCCCATGGGTTTCTATCAGTTTTAGTAATTTTATATTTACATTCAATAGCATTATATAATTTAAATCCCATTCTTTAGAGATGTTTTTTCTTTTTAAGATTTCAAAGTGCATAGTTAGTGTTGTTAATGGAAGGAGGAATATTATTAGCATCTCCCTCTAAAAGATTTATCATCATATAAATTGTAAAGGTATTTCAAATAGATGAGTATTTATAAATAATAGAATTTATATATCTTTGAAATAATACTATAATAATAATTGAAAATGATTTGTAAACAGAAAAATTTTAAAATCCCACTAATAAAAAATGATGTTCGGAGTACATTACTCAAGAGGGGGTTGAATTGTGTATATATAAAAATTTATATTAAAATTGGTTTTTGAATATTCATATAAATAATAATATAATTAATGTCTGTTTGTTGTAAATTTATACAAGTCATGAATGATCAATTAATTCCTTAGAGGATTTACTAGTTCCCACCTATACTAAACTGAAGATTATTAGAACATTGGTAGCTAACGTACCGGTTCAAAATAGATAAAAACACATGATAAAAGAAACAATCAAATTTCATTTTAGTTTTATTAAATTGTGATAAAATAGTGTAAAAATATGCAGTAAAAAAATGTATATAAACAAGAGGTTATTATGAATCTATGACTTAGTCCGTTCCACTCGGTGATCACCTAATACCATGAAATTTGAATTAATAAACTAATTGGTCAACACCTTGAATTGGGGAACACAACAGCACAAAAGGCTATCGAAGTCACACCTGACATCTACGATAGTTTTTCATGAAAAAAATAGTTCACAATTGACCTATTCCACTATTCAACATGGGATAGAAGAGATAGTAATGAGAATTATTTTGGGGATAACATGTATCATCCAATCATGCACAAGAGTTAGTGAGTTCATAATAGTAAAAAACACTCACTATAGAACAAGGTAAACAAAAGAACACAACAGAGCTAAAAATATAGAATATGGTAGAAAAGTATCCATGTGTTATGCATTGATTCTATAGACTCATTTTATGTATAGAAAGAGATGTTTGAGTTTTCTATGGAAGGTCATCTTAAAAAATGTATATCGAAATATTTTTGGTCTTGTTTCAAAGATTGAATAATGTTTAGCTCCTTCTTGGAATATTGTTCGTTGCACTTCAGCCAGTTGTGATCATCTTATTGATGTCCCCATATGTTCATTCTTTTTGTTCTTGGGAATTTTTAATAATTCTTTGAGAGTTTCAATAATTTTAATATGATCTATTCATTTTCCTTTTCAGTTCATTCTATGTCACATATTAAATGATCTAGTGTGTAATTATTTTGTACTTCAAGGTCGAGCGGGCATGAAGATATCCCCATGTGAATGTGCCCTGCACATTATTCTGATAGTCCTACAAACAACATTAAATTATGTCATAAACATTATTTTTTCTAAAAATTATAGTTAGATATATATACATAAATTAATAATATAATTATATTTTTTATGAATATTGGTGGGTGATAAATATCAGTGTATTATTGGAATTGGGTTGTCATCATTGGGTTGTCCTCAACAATATTTCATCATCTATCTGTCATCATCGGTCTTTCATCATTGGTCCATCACCCTCGGGGACACTGGGCTTTGGTGTGTCCTTTAAAACGGTATCTATGACACTGGGAGTTAGTGTCTCCTTTCATAAGTAAGACAGATGAAGTAACAGTGACTCATACCAACTTTGATTCCTTCCTTTTGTCGGGGAGACAATTAAGCCAATAGTTACCCATTTTAACATTCATTAACTCCTTTCAATAGTGGCACAACGGAACGGTAGGTGACTTGAACAAATGGAAGGTCATTTCCTTCGGTAGCTTGTGAAACTGTGAGTTCTTTGTTTGTTAGTGTCTTGTCCAATGGTAGGTCTTTTTTCTATCGGTGTCATGTCCAATGTTGAGACTTTTCTAACAGTGTCATGTTTACATACATAGAAAATATGATTGTTTGTTTTGTCTATCATAAATACATATGTACGATGGTGAGTCATTTGTCTATGTTGTCAATGAATCATACCTAGACAAATTTAAATATATCGGTTTTCTTGAAATTCAATAAATTTAGAAACTTGTAAACTACATAAATTCACATATATAATCAATTAAAAACTAGTTGAGACATAAGAACACATAATGATTTATTCGAATGAAATGATCTAATATTCAAGATAATATTTTGACATAATATACGATTTATCATAATATTAAATATATGTTAATATATGACATGATTTGTGATAATTAAAACTTTTATAGTTAGATATAGTTTCCAAAAACATTTATGGGCAGACATAGATGATGAATTAAATCAGTAGATTTTATATAGGTTGAATAGAATAGTTTTATTATTTTCAAATATTACAAGGGTATCAATTAATGTGTTTCGGGTATTAATAATGATATATAACTACTATTATATTGGTTAATGGTTTAAAATATTGTTGAACGTGTTCATTTCATTGCGGCGACCTATGATAAAAATTTATAGCTATACCCACAAGGTTAATGTATTTGTGAATAAATGATATTGTGAAATCCCCGGTATTTATAGAATAATACACATTAATATCTAATAAAATATAAGAATAAGGTATTAAATTTAATTTAAAGGGAACACTTTTTCTGATAGCATACTTATCGTGCACCAACGGGTTTCTTCGAAATCATATATACACATAACAATGTGTTATACCGAAAACTAATTCAATAATATAAATATAAATTTAATTGGTAGTTAACACCTAGCCATTTTATTTATAGGACAGAATATAACTAACAGAAATAGTATTTTACAAGTTTTTTAAATATTTTTACATGACACTAATAAATTTTAGAGGCTTAAAATTATAAACAATGAAATTTTATGAATAAAATAATTTAATATTTTTAAAAGACTTTTTTCTACATTGTGATGGAGAAACCTTTTTAACATGAGTTTTTATCACATAGATATCTTCTATTTGAAAAACTAAACTTATTATATAGAATAGAGATAGAAAAACATACCTATGTGTAAATTTTGGTATTTTTATGATAAAATCCAAATTTTAATGAATATTTAAAAATACAAAATTTTAATTCAAAATTTCCAAGTCATCTTATTTAATTATAAATTAATATTTTCATTTTTAATTGGTTTTAAAGTGTAATTGGACTATGATTTTTTCATTTAATATAATTTTGGTCATCAAATATAATTTCACATTTATACAGGACATAAACACATTTCAATTTTTTGATGGAGTTTACTTCATAAAAATATACATTCATGTTTTAACAATTGGAATTAATTTTAAATTAATTACTGATACGTTAGTGTATTTAAATTAGAAAAATATATTCCTTATTTTAAATCAAATTTTCTATGTTTATAAATAGGTACCTTTTATTTATGGAAATTATGACTAGTAATTTGTGTATTTGTTTCCATGGTTAAAGGGTAAATCGGGTAAATAATGGAAATAATTAACATTATAAATATATAACATTATCCAAACACATGTACTAATACTATTTGATGAGATTTTTCCATGCATGGGAATCCTTGGTTCTGTTTTAGGAACACATGGATCCACTTGAGTGTGATGATGACTATTTATAATATAAATTTTAGTGAAGAGGGAAATATAACATAATAAAAAATCTCATAACTAAAATAATTTTTATTATGTGTATATAAATTATAACTTCTAATATAAATCGTAAATAGAAATCTGAAACAATTTCCTACCTCATGGTATTTTATTTATAATTTATTAACATTAAATAAAAAAATTCATTTATGAAACAATGATAATATTGTGATTACCATAATAAAGGACGATTCAAAATAATGATATTAAAAATAATAAAAGATAAATTAAATTAAAATTTTTATACCATCCAAAAAAATATGGACATTTATTACATGCTATAATTTATTTAATCCTTTTTTTGATGTAATAATGTTGTGATGACTTTAACAAAATTCAATTATTAAATATTGTCAAAATTATAATAAATAAGTATTTAAAACAAATACTATGTTATTATATGGAATAATATTCTTACAAATATATGATTCTAAAAAAGGACTTATATAATTGTAAAAAAATCATTAATGATCCACGTGTGTTTCAATAGTCAGTTTATAGTAAATATAGTGACCATATATAATTAAAATATATGAATACATGGTTAGACATAATGTTTTTAACTAAGGGTTAAAGGTAAATGTTAAGGTACATTATTCGATATATATTGTCCTAAACTTATTAGTTGGGTCGATTTAGTGCCATAATCATCTTATCGTCAGAATCTATCATTTATGAACAATTATAATTAGTAAATTATTTTATAGTAAAATAAAATTTCAAGACATACCTAATGTTCCCTTCATACCTCTTATAAAAGTCCACCACATCTACCCACTTAATCACACCTCTCAAGCACATTGGCTAAACCAAATTATGATAAAATATGCTCCAAATATCCCACTCTTTTTTCTTAGAGGAAACAATTTGGGAATAAATTCATCATAATGAGATTTTATGTGAATATCAAAAAGCGAAAATTGAAAAAAGGTATTTGTTTTATCACCTATTTCAAAATTATTTTTGTGATTCTTACTCTTATAATATATTTTACAAAAAAGTGTATTAAATAAATTATATTTTACATGTTGAGATGTTATTATAATTATTTAACAACATTATTCATCATTTTATCTATCCTATAAATAAAAATATCATCATGCATGTGAATGTACGACTTACTATCTTCACATTATGGTGTAATTGTTTATTCAGAAAGAAATATTTTTGAAGTGTATAATGATGAGTATAATAGATTTAAATAATTTTTATAACATTATAATTATTTATTATAACTAATTTTCCACCCAATTATATACTATTCAACAATTAAGTGAATGATAATGTATCTTGTGTATATGTGAGACATATCTTCTACAATATGCATTGTGATTCATTCTAAATGATCTTAAATAAACCATGATAATATAAATGAATAGAATGAATAGAATGAATAGAATGAATAAATATGATATATATTATATTTAAATTGGTTATCTGCTTATGCAATTTTTATTTACAACATGCCTTTATGCTTTCCATAACGTGTAAATACAATAATCTCATTTGAGGACATGTGGACTAAAACCCCTCAATGTGGAATGACCCATTAATTACATGCATAGAACGTATAAATGATTGTGTTAATAAACTTATGTAACACATATCACATATATATTCTTCTATAATTATAATATACCTATGATGGATTTAGTTTTAAATCCTTTATTATAAAATTGAAATGAAAGTTGCATTAGTGATTTCGTACGACCTACCATCTCCATGAATGGTGAATTTCATTTATTTTGTATTTTTTTGGACTATTCAAAATAAATATATACTGTATATATAAGATATTTAAATCCTGAATAATATTTTTTAGATTATGTTTCTTTGACCACATTAAAAATACACATCAAACAATTCCATCATCCACTCATGTATTGAATATCAAAAAATGGTCAATATGATATGAAATAATTATGTAATTTTTAAAACATGGTATTAAATAATATAAAAGGAATAATATATCATAAAAATTACCTCATTCAAGTTAAAATTAACCAATTTTTATTATTTTGGAACTTAATAATTGTTCAGGATCATTCAAACTCATGGTAAGAGAATTTCTTTACCCAATTTCATTTCTTTTGGTAAATATTATACTTCATGATTATGTCATTATATGACTATATGATAAATGTATTTGGATATCTTATTTTTTATTTATAATTGATTTATGTGTTATTATAGTGAATACACATAATCGTTCTTTTTTATTATCAAAATTAACTTTGTAAGGTAAATCATAACTCAATCTCATTTCATTGAGGTAAATATACACGTCATTGGTTTTGTTTTTCCATGAATATGCATGAATGACCACTAATTTATTTTCAATTTATATAAACATTTATTTTTGGTATTTTAATTTGGAACACATAATTAGGTCATTGATTTATCGTAAATCTAATGATAAGGTATTTGTAAATGACTTCATCTCAATCTTCTTTTATTTAGGAGTGCCATGTGGTCATGCACATTTATTATTCAATAATGTGTATATAAAACACTATGGAATCTTTATATAATTAATAATAATATCATCATGATATTTATATTTTTGTATAATTTTTTTCAATATTTATTTTTATTCAACTGTTTATCAAGTTGTTGGGGACCCGTTAAGAAAAACATCATTTTAAATTTTTTAATGATTTATTCATAAAAAAACTATATTCCATGTCCATTTTTTAACAATATGGTTTTACGAATTTAATTATATTGACATGAACATTTTTATGTCTAAATTCATTTGAATAGTTTCAAAGAGGTATGGAACACTTTGAATCAAAAATCTTCTTTAAAAAAAATTAATAGTGTTTTAAAACGGGATTAATTTATTCAATAAATTTCAGTTTATTTTAAATATATTTTTAAAAATGGAATTAATTGTATTTAAGTCACTATTATGTATTGAGTGATACATTCCAAACCTACCATTTTATTTTAAAATAATTTTATTTCATTTATGATTGTCTGGATTGTAAATATGTAATGTTATTTCAATGTGGAAAGTTTATTTTTACTTTATTCTTGGTTTATGTGATAGGATTATGATATTTTAATTGGGAATTTATGATGTATATGGGTGGTTCTATGATGAAATATGGGATGGTGATCCTGTGATGGATCTCCAATGAATTGGGTATTGTGAGAGATTTAAATGTTATGATTTATCCTATGAGATTAAGGGAATATACTATGATGGGTATTCTAAATGTAACCTTGATGGTTACTCCCTATGTGGATGTGAAAGATAGAATGGAAGTACATTATAGATTTTACAAGTCACCTTTATGATTTATTATTTCTATGTTCCATTCATAATTCTTATTATTTCACGAAGCATTTTAAAGGTCATACGTTTTATGAGTAATAAGTTTGATTTCATAGATTTTTATATATTCAGGGACTAATGTTTTCTTTCGTTGTTTTATATCTATCACTGAGATTTTTAGGCTCATAACATGTTTTTGAAGTGTATAGCATAGTTTATAAGGAATGGTATGCGAATTAAATAATAAAAGATAATTTTTTCATGAAATTGATTCTTGTTTTGTTAGAAGTTTTTTTTGTTTTGAACAAAATTGGATTGAGTAGAAGTGTCTACATTATAATATTTAGAGAACTTTAGAGATTAAATTTTTTCTTAAGGGTTAGAGATATCATCTTGGGTTTATAATTTTTTGTGACCTCAATTTTTCAATTTCATACAAACCACATTTGAGGTGTTGGGATCTAGATTATCAAGGTGACAAATTGTATTTTTCATGACATTCACCTTACAAGAAATTATGGGTTATTAAATTATGGGATGAAAAAATAAAGGTATTTGACAATCATAGATGTTAAAATTTTTATGGTTATTTATTATTATTTTATACCATTTTATGGTAATGTTATAATATTATATATTTTTGGAAAATGGATAATACACAAACCATGTGACACCTCATCGCATCAGACAAAACTATAATAAATTAACCCACAACTAATGTGGGATTGGGATTTATCGCTTTCCACTTGACTAGATAAATTCCATGTTTAGTTTTCCTTATTATTTTTAGTTAAATTATTTTGTAAATAAATAATAAGTTTATTTTGGGTACTTATGTTTTATAAAATATATATCCTTTATTTTTGAAAATTAGTTTGTTATTTGTTGGTAAATGTTTTTTTGGAAAACATTCACTATTTTGGGACCACAATATGCCTGTGTAAAATTAAATACTATGGGATTTTAATTTTGGTGTAATGATTGAATTTTATTTTGAATGAATCTATGTTTTTTTAACTTATGGAGATTTGGGTTATTTGTGGAAATGATTAACTAGTCATAGAGAATATGTGATTAGTTTAATTAGTTTATAGTAAGAGTTATTAAAAGTATTCAATTAGATTGAGAGATAAATTTTTATATCTATCATTAAAAACTATGTGATTTAGTTGTTATTAATTGTGGGTTTCAATATTATTTTGGATTATTTTTAGGTATTTTAAGGAAAATTGTTTATTAAATTAATTTGTTGAACATTGGGTATTGTTTTTTGAATATTTATGATTAAGAGTAGTATTTCTATTTATAATGGATTATTATTTTAATTGATTATATGCTCTTGTACTAACCATTATGGTTTTGGATAAATTTTAGTGTAGGGGAGAATATATAGTTCATATTTTGTGGATTATGTGATTCTCTAGAATATCATTCTAGTACTCCAGGTGTGACCAAGTCAACTTGACTACTAATTGTTTGGAGAAAAGAAGAGTTTGTGGTTGAAATTTTTTAAAGGATGAAACTATATTTTTAATTTATGTATATTATTTTATGTTCTTATTATAAGTAGTAAATAATTACTCAAATTTATGATAATAAGCATAAAAAACAATTTTTCAGTTTAATTTTCCTAATATGAAATCAATGAATGATTATCCCATCACTTTTTTAAGGATTTTGTGTGTTTAACTTTATCCTCGTCATGTTTACTATCACTCTCCATAAAAACATGATGGGTAGTTTTATCTTCAATATCCATGTTTTACAATATAAAACCCTAGTTTGTTTTATCCTAGGTGACCTTTGTAATTCAATTTATAACTTTTAAAGTGGATGTTTTATTATAATTTATTTTATGTGGTATTTTAAATGAAGTTTCCGACCTCTATTTTAAAATTATGAGGATGCAATTTCCAAAATGCAAGAATGATGTTTCATCCAATGTATTAAATGAATAATACATTTCATATATAACAATATTTTTGAATAACATATTGATTTTACGAGAATGTGGAGTCATTTTACGATAGCTTCCTTGACACACAACAATGGGTTTCTGTGAAATTTTACACTGTACACAACATTGTGTTATATATAAAAATAATACAATAATATTACAAATATATTAAATGGTAGTTAACACCATGCCATTGTATTAGTGAAAATAAATATGACTAACTACAGTATCATTAAACAAGTTTGTTAAATGTTTTTACATTTTTCAAATAAATTTTAAAGGATTTAAATAAGAATCTATACAATTTTAAGCATAAAACGCTCTATTATTTTTAAAGGTGTGTTCTACCATCTTTTTACAGAGAACCCTATTTTAGATATAGTGTTTTTCCTTTTATTTTTGTTATTTGACAAAATAAAAATTTTATTTATATTCTGTATATAAATATTTTCCTTGGATTTATTTCTTTTATTTTCCTGATAAAATCAATATTTTAATAAATTGTGAAAAATAATACATTTTAATTTAAAAGATAATATACATTTTAATTTATTTATATTGTTATATTTTTCATTTAATTGGTTTTAAAATGTAATTGGGATAATTTCTTTAACATTTTATCTTATTTTGATCTTTGTAAGTAATTTCACATTTAAATTGGATATAATCAGATTCCAAACATTTAATTGTTTTTACATATTAAAAAAAATTCTGGTGTTGACAATGAGAATTAAATTTAATAAAATTACTAAATCTTGTTTGATTCGAATTTGGAAAAATAAATTCTATATTTGGAATTATAAGGTCTAAATTTTGTAAATCGAAACCTTTTAATTTTGGTAGATGATTAATAGTAACATCAATAATTATTTATATTTTCCAAGGTTAAAGGGTAAATCAGGTAAATAAGGGTAACTGATAATATTATAAAAAAATAAAACTACACTAACACATTTCATTATCCTATTTTATGATATATGGATGGAAAATCAAATCATTATGTCGATTTTAGGTCCACATGGAGCTACTTGGGTTAAATAATGACCTTTTATAATATTTATCTTAAAGAAAAGGGAAATATAACATAAACTGGTATCTCTTAACTAAAAAAATTATAATTTAGTTTACATAAATGATGTATTAAACTATAAATAGTAATTATAAATCAAAAAATATAGACTCTATAATGGTGTTTTTTTTATAAATTTTAGGCATTAAATAAATTAATATATTTATGACACAATGATGATGTAGTGATTATCTTATTAATAAAATATTCAAATAAATGATATTATAAATATTATAAGAGATTTAATATAAAAATTTGGAATCCATCCAAGAATTTTATGCACTATTATGGCATATTATCTTTGATTTAATGTTTTGTTGAATTAATGTATTTTTTTATGACTTTAACAAAAATAAATGGATATAAATGATATTTAAATAATGAATATTATTCTTGATATGAATTATTTTTTACCACAAGGGCAATTAAAATCATACAAGTTCATTTTTTACTCAATTACAGAATATCAACCAAGCATCCAATTTGATATTAATTAATTATTTTATTTTTATAACACGATAAGAAGTTGAATAAATTTAATAATAAACATTAATAATGATATAAATAATTTAGAAATTAACTTATGTTTATTATTCAATAACATATATATTGTAAGTGATGTGTCAGACTCAACATAAGGGAACTTTTTTTTCCAAATATCTATTTGTTAGGTTAATCTTCTTCTTATTGATTATTACATGATATGATTATGTGGGAAATTAATTTTAATATCTTATTATGTTATTATTCATTATTTATGGGGAATTATTCTTAATACACATAATCGATCTATTTTATTAACGAAACGATATTTGTAAAATAATGTCCTAACTCAATCTCCCTTCATTTATTTAAATATACATGTTATAGGTTTTTTTGCATGGATATTTGTGAATGACAACTAATTTTTTTAAACATAATATAAAATTATATTAGGTGTATTTTTATTTTTATCACATAATTATGTCATTGATTTGTCTTTAATCTAATGATACGATAACTATAAGGTATTTCCTCTCAATATCTTTTCACTAAGGAATGTATTTTTTTTAATACACATTTATTATACTATAATCTGTATATAAAATAGAATTTAAGATTTATGTCATGAGTTAGTATATTATTATGAAATTATATGTTTTGTTTAATTTTATTTTTTAATTACAATGATTCAAGTGTTTATCTTGTTTTAAGGTACTCTTTAACTGAAACCTTATTTTCAACGTTTTTAAGATTTATTCATTTAAAACCATATTATTCATTTACATATAATCAAAATTATATTCATGAATTTATTTCTAGGGACAATAATTTTTTTATGTATAAATTCATTTAAATATATTCAATGTGGTCTAGAACACATTGATTCCAAAATATTCTTTAATAAAATTTAATTGTGTTTTAAAAGGGGGTAGATAATTTCAATAACATTGAATGTTTATATATATATCATGAAAGTAATTTCCAACTTTTATGTTGATATTATATATTTTTTTTATTACATTACACATTTTCAATTGTAGATTAAAATAACGTGTTTTCATTTATGAGTGTGCAGATTGTATAGATGAAATTTGATTTTAAAGTGGAAACATTATTTTTCCATTTGGCATGGTATATGTGTTATGATTATGTTATGGATATTTTCATTTTCTTAAGTATATGGGTGTTTCCCTGATAAATGAAGGGCGTTTAAGCTCGTGATAGCTATCCAATTCATTGGGTGACATGATGGAGTTATACATTACAGTTTTCCATAAGAAATATCAGGAATATACTTTTATTGGTATTCCAATCATAACAATTATGGTTACTCCTTACGTGGCTGCAAAATATACAATGTACTTATGTTATGGATGACACATTTTACCTTCATGATTTATTTTTTCTATGAGTTATTCATAAATCATATCATTTCAAGAGGTATGTAATTGAAGTTATGTTTTATGAGTAAAATGTATGATTTCATAGATTTATATGTATTCATTGAATAATGTTTTCTTTCCTATTTTAATAACCCTTACTGAGATTTTTATGCCCATCCCATGTTTTTGAATAATTTAACAAAGTGTTTAAGTAAGGGTAAGAGAATGTAAGAATTCAAGAATATTTTTATCAAGGAAACAATTATTCATTTTTAGGATTTCTTATTCTTGTGAAGAAAATTAGATAGGGTAGAATAGTATAATTTGTAATATTGGAGATGTAAATTAATAGTTATGGAATAATACTCTACAAATCTATCCTTGAAAATTTCCTAAATGTGAAATAAAAAAAATTCCTGATTTGAAATCAATATTATGTAATGTTTAAGGCAAGGGCAGTATAGTTATATGTGTTGAATAATTGTGGAATTGTGTCATTGTTTTATTAATTTCAAACTAGAAAGATTGTATTTGGACACTCTAGATAAAAGAAGAATGTATTATTAGAAAAGGTGTTTGGGTGGTATTAGGTTTTCAATAGATAATGATTAAAATAAAATTATTCACGGCATGTTATTGTGTGGATAAGAACACAATTTGTTTGATGATATGCCAAAATTTTGAATTAGTAATAATGGTTATTGTTAATAAATAAAAATAATTAAAAACATATTATAGTTGTTCAAAATTATGATTATTTAATGAATTCACAAGGATATATAATTCAATGAAAACAATAATTATTTTTGTTGGGATATGATTTAATGTTTTTAAAAAAGGGAATGGATTTCTTGAAACATGAAAATACTAATTTTATGGAATTAATCAATATGATGCATTATACTACAAAATTATCATAATTAAAATATAGTATTATGGCCTAGGTAAACGATAAATGATTCATGTGATGAATCTTATCTGTATAGAAAAATTGTAATGTTTATGTGCTTTTGATTAGAAAATAATCATATTTATCCCCAATAATTTGTGTTGTTACATATAACAGTGACCTAATTCATTTCATTATGTTATTTTGAGTGGGTGTCATATAAAAGTCAAAAGTATTATTAAATCGTTTTAATTTATTTTAATTTAGAAAAAAAATTATTGAAAATGATGTTATAGTTTATTTGATGTGGAAAAATTAGTGTTTTTGAAAAATTATTTCATGCGTTAATGATCATATAAAATTAATATTGAAAATTTTAAATTGTTCAAATAATTACTAATGTAATTTATGGATAAAAATTTATTCATTTGGGATAAAGGAAAACCCATCTTATTTCGATGTTTCTTTGGAATAATAAAAAATTAATAATTGTGTTGGTGACAAATATTGAATATTGTATCTCACTAACTATTATATTTTATATAAATACATTATGAGTTTTTATAAACATTATATATTTCATGGATGGGTCATTATGATGAATCATCTTATAATTTTTTTGGGATCATGGATTGGATTAGAATAATTACAAATGAGACACCACAAAACATTACGATTTATATAAAACATTTCTGATTAAATGTGTCATGAACCGTCCTCGGGACCCGTGCTGTGACTACCCCAAGCCCTCCTTCCATAGGCCAGGTGCAGGCGACTAGCACCAAAGGCGTAAATCCCGATAACTGGGAAGGTATTGTCTTTATAAAAGCAAACAAAACACCACAGAGTACAAGCGGAAGTAAAACACTAAGTACAAAGAGAAGTGCTAAAAAGTAAAAGGGCCAGAATACAAACCCAAAAGTAAGTACAACTACAACTGAACAAAGTACAATAGAAAAAATACAACAGCTGGAAGGACGGAAGTGGCTCCTGGGTCGTCCTCCTCAGATCCTACCTGAAAGGTAGGTACAGATGGTGCAGCTCCTGGATCATCCACCACGGATCGTACCTGAAGGGTAGGTATAGATAGCCTCCAAAACTCTCTCTCCCATCAACCTCCTCTGAGTGTCATCTTGCCGTGAAGTCCACCTCCGAATACTGACTCGTCGTGTAGTCCACCTCCGGGTACTGACTCGTCGTGTAGTCCACCTTCGGGTACCATCCAGTCCTCGAACACTCGGCCTCCGTCAGCACTACCTGTCGTCTCATCCAACACAACGAGGTGCGGGCTTAGCCCGTGCAGGGGTGAGTATAACGATACTTAGTAGGGACCCCGAGATCCTAAAGGTCTCACTAAAACCAACATGGATAACCACAACGAAGATCGCAACAGATAACCTTTATTTAGGTATATGCCCGTGCATATACCTAAGTTATCAATTAACCCATCTCAATAATGAGGAAAACACCAAGATCATGAAATCAATGGAGAACCACTACCCAGGTATATGCCCATACATATACCTACGTTATCAAGTGACCCATCTCAATCATGAGGTAAACACAAGGGTCAAAAGACTCAGCTCAAACCAGGATTTTTATTATCGAAACCGTAACTGCTGAAGAGCCCCGTCTCTAGAGTGTACAGTGGTCCTATCACGACTCCGAGGTACTGCTCACTAACCTAAGACTGCTGAGGTACTCCTCCTGTCATGTACCGCGGGTCAGCCACCCAATCATAGTAGTTCTTCCCACCGGGGTATGTCACCCAAACACAGTAGTGTACACCCCCTAGTAGCTTGCTGAGGTACTCTCCGGACGAGTACCGTAGGTCTACACTGTCACACAGGTAGTGATCTGTCCGCCATGGGTCTACACCCAAACAATGTAGTTCTCCGTCCACTGGGCTAGTCGACTCACTCCATGTCAAGTCGGTCAAGTAGTGGTCAGGTCTCAGTCGGCTACACGGTCTCCGTACTCCGTACGATCGTCTCCGGGAGGGTCCGCTCCATGATATATAGGCCGATACTCCAAGTATCTCAAATTCCCATGAATAAGTTTCTTAAAGGACCGCCTCGTCATAGGGGTCTCAACGCAACAGACGGTGTGTCAATCGGACGCCCGATCTGTGAGTTATTAGCATTTTCGTCCCTGGGGCCCGGTTGGTTTCATGTGTGAACCAAACCAGCCGTATCTCAACTGTACCCTGAACTCTCATAGGGTATACTCATAGGGACCGTTTCTCAATGTGATCACCAACACCGCTGACGGTTCGCCAAACGGTCGTCTATTCTGAAAGATAATAGCTTTTCCGTTCCAAGGACCTGGTTGGATTTCGGGTACAATCCAACCCGGCCATACTCCAACTGCCTCCAAACCTCAGGAGAAGTATTCCAAAAGTTCCGTCTCATCATGAGGAATTCAACGCGAAAGACGGCGCGTCAATCGGATGCCCGGTCTGTGAGTTATTGGATTTTTCGTTCCAAGGGCCCGGTTGGTTTTGTGAGCGAACCAACCCGAACGCACTCCAACGACATCCAAAACTTGAGCAGAGTAAGCCAAATGATCCATCTCTCTTAGAGGAATCCATCAAAGTCGACAGCACGTCAATCCGACATCCAGAGCTCAAGATATAAGTGTTTCTACTCCGAGGGCCCGATTGGTTTCGTATCCGAACCAACCCGGCTGAACCCAAAGTGTTCCAAAACATTGAGTGTGATATACCGAAATGACCGTCTCGATCCAAGGATCGCATCGCCACTGACGGTGCGTCGATCGGAAGTCTACATCTCATGATATAGGAAAAATACCAAAGGGGGTCCGAAAACGGGGGGTCTGGGCCCGGACCGACCCGGCCCGACCCCCCCTGGGTCGGCCCGAACCTGGTCGACCCGACCCGGTGGGGCCCGGCTCGGCCCGGCCGGTGCGGCACGGCCCGACCGGCTCGGTCCGGTCCAACCTGCAAGCCGCGGCTCGGCCGGTGCGGCCGTGCGGAAGCCGTGGAGCAGGGTGTGAGGGTCCCCCCACCCCCTGTCCCCCCTCGCCGCTAATTGAATCCGGTGGCGAACCGCCGCCGCCCACCTTCCGGCGGCACGCCGCCGCCTTCTGCGGACCACCGGACGCGCTTCGGTGGACCATTTCTCCTGTCGTCTTTTCCAACGGTCCTCCCGAGACCATACCTTCACTGCGAAGGGATCCAACGCCATATCGGTCTGCTTCGTCGTCGTCCGTTGATCCGCACATCGATTAACAAGCTGCGGAGGGTTGTCGGGCCGGGTTTGTTCGGCCCGCGTCCTCCGTGTTAGGTGTTATCAATTGGAACAAAATTAAACACATGATTTTAATCATTGACGAGGGTATAATTTATCCAAAAATAAATTATACGAACACCTTCCAATCAAATACCCACGCACGAGAGTTTAAAATTTGAATTTGCGACGTGACGACGTCACGCATTCTTGCCGCTCGATCCCACACGGCGTGACGATGTCGTGCATCCTTTCCTCTTGATCCCGTGCGGTGCAACGACACCGCGTCAATTTCATTAGATAAGCAACAAAAAAGAAATAAGGGAGGGGGACGACTGTGTTTGTGTGGTCCGGCCTCCTCCCGTTAACTGATATCATGCAGTCCAAATATCGCGGATAATAGACGGAAGAGAATCATGTAAGGAAAATCATGTAAACCCCCTACCTTGGTTTCAAGAGCGGAGTCACGGAAAGAGGATTTGAAGACGACGTCGAGGTGCGTATGAGGAGGAAGCGTCGTCTCCTCACGTGTTGCGGTGAAGAGGAAGGAAGGCATGTCATCGTTCTTCGTGGAAGGATGGTGTTCTTCGTCGTAAGAAGAACACACCTCCAAATTCTACAAAGGTTTTCCCCACCCAAAATATTTGCCAACCAAAAAAAATACAATAATGCCCTCCCATTATGTAACATTGCCATGCATTTTCAAATTAATTCAAAATTTTAATTGAATTAATTATGGCATTAGTGTTGGCAACATAAATGTATGGGAGATGGAGTGGTTCCACAAATTAATTAAGTGGAGAGTTAACAAACATAATGAAAAAGGGTGTTAATGGGGGAGTTCAAGGGAGTTATGGGGAGATGAATAGTTTAGGGCATGTGTGGGCCCCAGTCCACTAATATCCTCTCATGGGAGGTTATGTCGGTGTGGTCCCCACCTCTAACTCCCCTTGGGAGGAAATAACTACCATAGATGAAATAAAATTGTGTTCCACAATTTTATTTAACTTCTTCTAATTTCCCCCAAAGAAAATAACTCTCAACCCGCATAAAACGCAACTTCGGAAAAGGTCTCCTTAAGAAAAAACCGGCGCTGCGGTTTCATCGGTGCCCTCGGAATTTGATTCCGAGAAACGGTTAAAAAGTTAGAAATTCCCACTCGTTCGTTCACTGAACGTACCTAAGCTAAACTTCGGAAATTGATTCCGGGTACACCGGGCCTCGGAATCAGGCGCCGTTAGAAACTGCGTTCTTGTAAAATTCCATAGAAAATAAAAAAAAAATTTCCATGAAATTTCCGGGTCTTTACATTACTCCCACCTCAGGGCTTTACATCCCCGTAAAGCTTCAACACAAACTAGGGTCACAAAAGCGGTATTGAGCATGTACCTGAGCCTTCCTCTCCCATGTTCTTATCTAGGGATTCCATACTGCAAGAGAAAGCTCACCCGAGGAATCGACCATCCTCATAGGATCCGCTCATGTCGATCCTCGATCCCTATTGGAACCTCCGTGGAAGTAACCCCGTCGCCATCGTCCTGCTCCTCATGGTTGATGATATGGGAAGGGTCGAGCGTGATTCTCCTCAGTTGAGATACCTGGAAAATGTCGTGCACCAGGTGGAATTGATGTGGATGGGTCAAGCGGTAAACCACCACGCCTACCCGGCTGAGGACCTAAGAAGGTCCGCAGGACCTCGGAGATAACTTTCCGATTTGGACACATCTCCGTAAACTTGGTCGAGGTGAGACCCGTATAAGGACGTGATCGTCATCCACGAACTCTAGAGGTCTCCAATTCCTGTGAGAACTGAAACTCAAACGACTGCTGCCATGAGGGTAAGGTTGACCGACTCAAGAGTGTTCGGTCGCACCCCCCTGTGCATGAGTTGTCCTGTGCTGCCTGGGTTTCCCTTTTCGCCGACCAAGGAAATCCCATCCTGACATCGTAGTTAAACCACAATCTTTTTTCCTAATACCGTCAATTTGTGTATGAACTGTGATTGCCTAGTCCATAGTCAAACCAACGTCGTAAGGCCTCGACGCTGCCACCAAGAGATTCCAAATGAAACTCTCGCCTCGAGGGTCTGACCAAACCGTTGGCGTAAGTGTGATTATCGAGTCTCCTCCCAAGGTATCTCCAAACATGAGGGTCAAGTCCATGGCTTACCAGAAACTCTAGGTCTGGGACAAGATTTGTGAAATAAAGGAATGATTCATATCGACGTCTGCTATTAAAACATCTAGTAGTGGACATAGACTATCCCTTGAATGATTTTTAGAGCCATCGGGTCACTCTCCTTTACCGCATGCAGCCGCACTCTTCCTCCGCCCTCCAGCTCCCTGAGCCTAGAGGGGATAACTAATGCGGGTGGTTGTAGAATGTTAAAATGTACACCACCTCATGCTACTCTCCTAGCTCTACCTCCACTTCTGCTGCTTCGCAGACTCATCTCTCCTTTATGCTTCCTCTTATGGAAACAATTAACATGCCTGAGTCTCCAAGACTGTTTCCAGTTTTCTATTTCTTACTACACTGTGCAGTCTTCATCCGCTCCTGGATGATCTGTACCTTCTTTGCATATGATCTAGAAGAGGTGCTAAAATTTCTCCTTTGTCGAAAAGAGAAACTTGGTCTCATCCCCTGGATGAACCACTCCCATTGCCTAATACAGTCAATCCCGACATGAATGATTCATTCATGGCATGGATGACGTCGTAAGGCCTCGACGTAACTACCAAGAGATCCAACTGTCACTCTCGCCTCCAAGGGTCGAGTCACACTGTCAGCATCAGTGTGAGGTCACTGGGTCTCCTCCAGTAGAAATCTCGAAAGTGAGGGTCAAGTCAACAGTTTTAACCGGGACCACTCAGTATCAACCAAACAAAAGGACAGGAATGAAAACATCAAAAAGATAAGTGTCTTTTTATTATTGCTGCTGATAGTACAAAGACACGAATACAACAGCAACATGGAACACGAAGTACAAGGGAAGTATCCACTAGTTCTTCTCCTGTCCACCTCCTCCTAGAGCTCTACTGCCTTGCCCACTGCCCGGCTGTTGCTCAAGCACCAGTCGCTGCTTCTGTCTCGGTGGATCTTCCAACACCCGCTGATCAACTGTGCGGTGGATCGTACAGTCACGTGCCAGGTGACCCTTCCTACCACAGGAGAAACACTATCTGTTTCTGGCACGCCTGGCTCTGACCCCACCCTGGGTGCCCCGCACCACCGATCCTAAAACCTGAGATCGCCCAACTGCTAGTCTGGTCCTCCTGGACCTCTGCATCGCCTGTCTACTGCCCACAGATGACTCTGCTACTGATCAAAAAACACTTAGAAAAGGTAGAAGTTCCTGTACACGCTCAGGGTGTAGATCTACTGGCGCAAACTCCACCCTGAAGAAGGTCTCGATGTTTTCCCATGTGAAGGCCATCCCATCGCAAAATAGGAACAAGTGGCTCCACCACCTGCCTGCTGCTGCCTGAAGAAGGCTGGAAGCAAAGATCACCATGAAGTCGATCGGCATCCCCACTAGCCTGAAGGCTCTCACCACAGCCTCCAACCAAACCTCAGCCGCCTGCGGGTCCGTCTCTCTCCGGAACCTGGGTGGCCTCTGGCGCTGGAACCTGTGCAGCGCACTCAAGTGGCGTGCATCAACTACTACTGGGGCTGGTGGCATTGGTGGCCCAACGTATGGTAGTACCGCTGGTGCCTCCGATGGTGCCTCAACTGCAAAAGGGCCTTGTACCGAAGCCTCGTCGCTCGACAGGCTGTCAGTACGCACATCCCTATGGGCTCTAGTTGGTCGTCCGAGAAAAGGCATCCTGAAAGAAACAAGGTTACATAGTCAAACGATTATTCCTGGTGAGCTGACCTGGTTTGAGTTGACATTTAAAAAATACTTCTGGAAACACACACACAATCAGTGTTTTCGTGTACAAAGTCGGAAATCAGTTGTTAGTGTCCTCGTGTATGGATACATCGGCCACCCGCACCAACACTGGACTCCCTGAACTAAAGACCACACTCGGTACCCTTAACACTATTGCTTCACAAAAAGAAAATATCATAGGTTTAAGATCTGCTGTAGAACCGACTCCTCTGATACCAATTTGTCACGACCCTTCCCTAGGGCCTGTGCTGTGACTACCCCATGCCCGCCTTCCTTAGGCCAGGGGATGGCGACTAGCACCAAAGTCGTAAATCCTGAAAACTGGGAAGGAATTTCCTTTATAAAAGTAAACAAAACACCACAGAGTACGAGAAGAAGTAAAACAATAAGTAAAAACGAGAAGTGTTGAAAAGTAAATGGGACAAAATACAAACCCAAAAGGAAGTACAACTACAACTGAACAAAGTAAAACAGAAAATGACAACAGTTGGAAGGATGGAAGCGGCTCATGGGTCGTCCTGCTCGGATGCTACCTGAAGGGTAGGTACAGATGGCGCAGCTCCTGGATCGTCCACCACAGATCCTACCTGAAGGGTAGGTACATATAGCCTCCATATCTCTCTCGCCCGTCAACCTCCTTCGAGTGTCATCTCGCCGTGAAGTCCACCTCCGGATACTGACTCGTCGTGTAGTCCACCACCGGGTACTGACTTGTCGTGTAGTCCACTTCCGGGTACCATCTAGTCCTCGAACACTCAGCCTCCGTCAGCACTGCTCGTCATCTGCAACCAACACAACAAGGTGCGGGCATGTCCCGTGCAGGGGTGAGTATAACGATACTCAGTAGTGACCCCGAGACCCTCAAGGTGTCACTAAAACTAACATGGATAACCACAAATAAGATCTCAACAGATAACCTTTACTTAGGTATATATGCCCATGCATATACCTATGTTATCAAATAACCCATCTCAATCATGAGTAAAACACCTAGATCATGAAATCAACGGATAAGCAATACCCAGGTATATGCCCATACATATACCTAAGTTATCAAGTGACCCATCTCAATCATGAGTTAACACAAGGGTCAAAAGACTTAGCTCAAACCAGGATTTTTATTACCAAAAGAGTAACTGCTGAAGACACCCATCTCTGGAGTGTACAGTGGTCCTATCACAACTTCGAGGTACTGCTCACTAAACTAATACTACTAAGGTACTCCTCCTGTCGAGTACCACGGGTCAGTCACCCAAACACAATAGTGCTTCCCGCCGGGGTATGTCACCCAAACACAGTAGTGCACACCCCCTAGGAGCCTGCTGAGGTACTCCCCGGATGAGTACCACGGGTCTGCACTGTCACACAGGTACTCCTCCATCGGCCATGGGTCTTCACCCAAATAAATCAGTGCTCCGTCCACTGGGCTAGTCGTATCACTCCAAGACGAGTCGGTCAACTAGACGTCAGGTCTCAGTCGGCTACACGGTCTCCGTACTACGAACACTCGTCTCCAGGAGGGTCCGCTCCACGAGCTATAGGTCGATAATCCGAGTATCTCAAAGTTCCATGAAGAAGTATCTCAAAGGACTGCCTCATCATAGGGGTCTCAACGCAACAGACGACGTGTCAATCGGACACTCGGACTGTGAGTTATTAGCCTTTTCGTCCCCGAGGCCCGGTTGGTTTTGTGTGCGAACCAAAACAGCCGTATCTCAACTATACCCCGAACTCTCATAGGGTATACTCATAGGCACCGGTTATCAACGTGATCACCAACATCGTTGACGGTTCGTTAAACGGTCGTCTGGTCTGAAAGACAACAGCTTTTCCGTTCTAAGGGCCCGGTTGGATTTCAGGTACAATCCAACCCGGCCATACTCTAACTGCATCCAAACCTCAGGCGATGTATGCCAAAAGTTCTATCTCATCAAGATGAATTCAACAAGACAGACGGCGCGTCAATCAGACGCCTGGTCTGTGAGTTATTGGGTTTTTCGTCCAGGGGCTCGAGTGCTTTTGTGAGCGAACCAACCCGACCGCACTCCGACGACATCCAAACCTCGGGTGGAGAAATCCAAAAGATCTGTCTCACATATAGGAATCCATAAAAATCAACGGCATGTCAATCAGAAGTCCGGAGCTCATGATATAAGTGTTTCCCCTGCGAGGGCCCGGTTGGTTTCATATTCGAACCAACCCGTCCGAACCCAAAGTGTTCTAAAACATTGAGTGCAATACACCGAAACGACCGCCACGATCCAAGGATCACATCGCCGCTGACGGTGCTTCGATCGGAGGTCTACAGATCATGATATGGGAAAAAGACCAAAGAGGGTCCGAAAATAGGGGGTCCGGGCCCGGACCGACCCGGCCCGACCCCCCTAGGTTGGCCCGAACCGGGTCGACCCGACCCGGGTCCATCCCGGCTGGGCGCGGCCCAGCCTGGCCGTCTCGGTCTGGCCCGACCGGCCGGCTGCGGCTCGGCTAGCGCGGCCGGGCGGAAGCCGCGGAGCGGGGTGCGCGGCTCCCCCCCTCCCCCCCCCCTCGCCACCACCGCCTTCCGCGGACCACCGGACGCGCTCTGGTGGTCCGTTTCTCTTGTCGTCTCTGCCAACTGTCCTCCTGGGACCAGACCTTTACTAAGAAGGGATTAAAATTCCATAACGGTCTGCTTCGTCATCGTCCATTGATCCACACATCGATTAACAAGCTGCGGAGGGTTTTCGGGTCGTGTTTTTTCGGCCAGCGTCCTCCGCGTTAGGTGTTATCAATTGAAAAAAAAACACATGATTTTAATCATTGACGAGGGTATAATTTATCCAAAAATAAATTATATGAACACCTTGAAATAAAATACCCACGCACGAGAGTTTTAAATTTGAATGCACGGCGTGACGACGCCGTGCATTCTTGCCGCTCGATCCCGCGCAGCGTGACGATGTCGCGCATCCTTGCCGCTTGATCCCGCGCGGTGCGACGACACCGCGTCAATATCATTCGATCCGCAACAAAAAAAAATAAGGGGGGGGGGGATGGCCGTGTTTGTGTGGTCCGGCCTCCTCCCGTTAACTGATATCATGTGGTCCAAATATCGCGGAAAAAAGACTGAAGAGAATCACGTAATGGAAATCACGTAAACCCCCTATGTCGGTTTCAAGAGCGGAGTCGTGGAAAGAGGATTTGAAGACGACGTCGGGGTGCGTCTGAGGAGGAAGCGGCGTCTCCTCATGTGTTGTGGTGAAGAGGAAGGAAGGAACGTCGTCGTTCTTCGTGGAAGGATGGTGTTCTTCGTCGTAAGAAGAACTCTCATCGAAATTCTCCAAAGGTTTTCCCACCCAAAATATTTTCCAACCAAAAAAAATATAATAAGGCCCTCCCATTATGTAACATTGCCAGGCATTTTAAAATTAATTCAAAATGTAAATTGAATTATTTATGGCATTAGTGTTGGAAACATAAATGGATGGGAGATGGATAGGTTCCACAAATTAATTAAGTGGAGAGTTAACAAACTTAATGAAAAAGGGTGTTAATGGGGGAGTTCAAGGATGTTATGGGGAGATGAAAAGTTTAGGGCACCTGTGGGCCCCACTCCACTAATATACTCACATGGGAGGTTATGTGGGTGTGGGCCCCACCTATAACTCCCCTTGGGAGGAAATAACTAGCATTGGTAAAATAAAATTGTGTTCCACAATTTTATTTAACTTCTTCTAATTTTCCCGAAAGAAATTAACTCTCAATGCGCATAAAAAACAACTTCGAAAAAGGTCTCCCCAAGCAAAAACCGGCATTGTGGTTTCATCGGTGCTCTCAGAATTTGATTCTGAGCACTGGTTCAAATGTTAGAAATTCCCACTCAATCATTCACTGAACGTACCCGAGCTAAACTTCAGAAATTGATTCCGGGCACACCGGGCCTCAGAATCAGGCGCCGTCAAAAACTGAGATCTTATAAAATTCCATATAAAATTATGAAAAAAAGTCCCTTGAAATTTCCAGGTCTTTAAAAAAATTTTGGGATATGTTTTTAAAATGTAATTATAAGGTTTGAAAATGGTAATATTATCATAAAAACATGATGTATGTTTTTCTATAGTGTATGTTGGGTGTTTCTTTGTGTGAAAATTATATGTCATTGAATCCCCATTTTCCATCCATTATTGATCATGTTGTCTATGATGTGGAACAATAACAATTATCAAGATATTCATATCTAATTTATAGTCCATTGGATCTCTATTATAATCATTGAGTGTCTAGTAATTGAAAATTATAATTTGTTCATGACTTCGGTAATTTTAGAAAATAAGTAAGGGTTATAAAAATTTTACATCCAACCCGCAGACTATGAGGGGATTCCATTTGGATCTTCTCAACTAAATATATAACTTTTTTATCAAAATTTTCCCTCCTAGATTATTATCCAATTTTGAGGTTTTTTTCATAGTCTATTGAGGCAATCCCCCCTTTTCACATCTAATGATTCTTCTCTAGTTATTCCGTTTTCAATTATGATATTTTAATTTAAGAGATTATTAGATATTTAACTGGTGAATTGATAAATTTTAATGAAACATTGGGGATATTTCATATATATTTTAGATGAAGTTAGTGTGTTATATAATTAATATATATTTTTTCATTTGATTGATATCATTTCCATTATAATATTTTTCATTGATTTTATATCAATAATGGAAGTATCTACATGATGAATCAATTGTTGAAATATAGTTACTTTCATGATATTGGTAAAAGAATATTCAGGGACTTTTTATTATAATTTCTTTTGATTTCAAATGGAATCCACTATAAAATGAATAGTGATAATGAGTTTATAAATGATGGATAAATCGTTTTTTGTGAACGTTTTAACTCAATAATAACATATATAATTAATAATGTCACTACATTAACATCCCACGTCCTTTATGTTGTGTCATAAATTACTTGGTACTTATTAATGAAATATTAAGGTTATATGTTCAATGGTTTATATGATGATTATACCTTAAAATTAACTATTAAGTTCACAAGGAAGATCATGATCATATTCTCTTAGAAATTGAGTCACATTATCTATTTTATTAATTTATTTTCGTTAGATAAATATTTAAGGTCCCCATTGAGGGTGTGAAAACAAGATTAATTTCTTAATTGACCTATATAAGAATTTTTATTTTTAAAACTACAATACATTGTATAAAAGATGGATCTATGTGTTTATTGGGTTATTAGTTCACTCAATCACATATAATAGAGATGGGTTCATTGGTGTTAGTGACATATATACAACCATGGGAATCACCATTATATGAAATTTGATGCCTATTATGATGATGAAGAGAAATTATTCATTGGAATAAATTGTTGGTATAACATTCAAAATTTGTGTCAGCATTGGGGTCTAGAAATTATGGTGTAATTTGTCTCTCAAAATGGCCTTGTTATGGAATTGAAAATACTGTGGGAGATATATATATATATATATAGAATAAATTTTATAATCTTACCATTGTCTCATGTGAGTATTATAAATTTTGATATTCCATAAACATATAATTAAATATTTTATTAATAAACACAAAGTACAAAATGTTACTAAAATCCAAAGTTCTAATTCCTTTAGAATACCAACAACATAATAATATATTTAAAAATAAATATATATAAGAAATATTTTAAATTATTATAATATTATTAATTCTCACATAATAGACATATCATATCATCAATGACATAGTGATATCTAAAACCAAGAATATGATATGTAATGGCCTATATGATGACAATTTAAAAAGTCATTTTTATACAATATTCCAAATTATTTTAAAGGAATAAAAAATGAATATAATGTTGGAGGTTCATAAATAATAACAAAGAAATATTTAATCACCACAAAAATATTATTAGAATATGGTATTAATAAAAAATATATAATAACATGTTGAATATATAAATCTCTTCCTCACAAACTTATTCCACTAATAAATCCTAGAACATCATAATATAATTTTTAGGTTAACATTCAATATGACATATATAATAAATGAAGATATATAAGTATTACAATATAAATTAACGATTGAGTTATTAAAGAATCATTCTTAAAATTATAATATTTCACACAAATGACTAATATTCCTTAAAATATTCAAAATAATGAATAATATTTAAAAATCCTTAAGACATATACATTTTATATGATTTTTTCATAAATAATGAAGTGAATTTATATCATTAATAATATTAGTAGAATAATAGATTAAGAGATATTGGAGGTGGATATATTAAAAATCCCAATTTTATTTATATTGATGAAAAATTATGAAAATGACCATAATAATATAAAAAAATTTCAAATAAATAAGGGCATTTATTAAAATTTAATGATAATTTAAAAATAATTATGAGGGAAATAAGTGACTTTAATTTCAATAATATTTTAGAAGAACCAGAATTTTATATATATAATAAATATCATTCATAAATTATTAGATTAAATTAAAATTTATAATTTAATTACTCTTATTAAACTACTTTTTATATTAGTTTAAAATTAAAATAAAAACTAATTTAAATATAATAATTAATTGAACTCGATGTAGTGATGTTATGGAACAGAATTGTAATGGATTTGAATATAATGAGAGAATAAAATTGGAGAAAAAATTATTCATAAATATGGAAATGTGTATATGAATAATTGATAAAATATATTTGGAATGGAATAATGGAAAGAGAGATAGATTGTGTTATTTGGGGGGGGGGAATGTAATGTTATAAAATCTCTAAAGGCCTGGAAATTTCAAGGAATATTTTTTCCATAAATACATTGGAATTTAACGAGTATGTGGATTCTAACGGCACTTGATTATGAGGTCCAGTGTGCCTGGAATCAATTTCCAATGTTTAGCTCGGGTACGTTCAGTGAACGAACGAGTAGGTTTTTCTATCTTTTTAACCGGTGCTCGGAATTGAAATATGAGACCACCGATGAACTCGCAGAGCCTATAATTGCTTTAGGGGACATTTACTACAGTTTTGTTTTATGCTGGTTGTAAATTAAAAATTGGGGTTTAATTAAGAAGTTAAATAAAATTGTTAGACCAATTTTATGTCTTAGGAAGTTAATCCCTCCCTTGGGAAGTTAATGGTGGGCCCACAACCACCCAACATCCTATGTGTGGATAATTTAGAGGTGGGGCCCAAATGATCCCCAACCTTTCACCTCCCCCTAAACTCCCTTAAACTCTCTTCAATAAATTGGAAACCCCTTAATTAATGAGACTCTTCCTCTCCCTCTCTCTCCCTCTTTATTTTTTCCAATATACCTTAATTAATGAAACAGACCTCTTCATTTAATTAATTATGTGATTTGTAATTTTGAATTGGATGTGTTAATAAAATATTATCCAAGCCTAATATTTTATTTTGGAGGAGCGTTGTTGTGTTGAAAAAAACATTGGGAGAGAGATCTTGAGAAAATAGAGAGAAGTATTCATCTCCTCAATGAAGAACGATTTAAATATCCGACGCAGAACACCCACCTTAAAAAAAGAAAGACTCGGCGATGAACGCACCACATTTCTCAAATATTATACTTCCTCCATATCATGGGAGGAAATACAACCACGGGGAACTCACCAATGATGAAGGTTCTTTCTCAGCGTTGACGGAGCGACATCGCTTTTTGTGTCAATGATGAAGGAACCATTTTCGAGGTAGGGGTTTGATTTGAGTATTATTATATTCCCATATTCTTCCCATCTAAAACAAAGAACGCGGATGAAGTCATTATCAAGTTGATCTTAGGATGTTTTATTTTATGGGTTGGGTGTAGTTATTTGAGGGGGAATTGTAGGGTGGATTGTTTCAATTTTATTTGAATAAAATTGATCTTCGTACAACTTGAAACCTTGTTTATCTTTGGCCAATTGCTAACGCGTAATGCGGAGGGGGCGGGCCGAATGAACACATCCCGACCACCCTCCCCCGGTTGTTAGTTTGTGTGTGGATTGACGGGCGACAACGAAACGGGAACGCAACGACAAATTGAAGTTGTCGCAGTGAAGAGCAGGTCCCGGGGGAGCCGCAGGTGGAGACGGTGGGTGAATCAGACCACCGGAGTGCAGCTGGCGTCTGGCGGCGACAGCATGCCACCGAAGTAGACCACAGTGGTTGAGCCACAGTGGTGGTTTGTACCAAAATGACAGAGAAATTCCAGAAATCCCGGGGGTGCGGCTTAATGTCGTGCCAGTTGGGGGATGTCACGCCTCCCCACACTTAGCCAGCTGGCCGAGCCAGCTTCCCCAAGCCGGGCCGGGGCGGGCCACGCGGGGCAGGCCGTGCTGGTGAGGCCGGTCCATGCCGACTGGGCCACGCCGTGCCTGCCGAGCTGGGACGGACCCGGACCCGAGTCTGGTCGACCCAGTACGAGACGACCCAGGGTTGGTTGGGCCAGGTCTGACCGGGCCCAGACTCCCCTTTTTCGGACCAAATTCATTTAACTGGCCAAAACATGAGCTACGGACCTCCGATCGATGCACCGTTAGTTGTGTATGAATCCTTGGATCAAGAAGGTCGTTTCTCTATACTAAACTTTGGGTTTCCACGATGTTTGGGTACGACTGGGTTGGTTCGAACCCGAAACCAATAGGGCCCTCGGAGCGGAAACACTTATAACTTTAGGACCGGACATCCGATTGACGTGACGTCAATTACGTTGGTTTGATATTGTTGAGACGGTTCTTTTGGAATACTCTTATTGGGGTTCGTACATAGTTGAATTATGGCTTGGTATGGAATGATCATATTTCAAATCGGTCCCCTGGAATGGAAAAGCTAATAATTCTCAGACCGGATGTCCGTTTGACGAATGACCAGCGGCATTTGTAATATCGTTGAGAAATGGTTCTTTTGAGTATACCCCTATAGAGTTTGGGGTATAGTTGAGATACGATCGGGTTGGTTTGTTCACGAACCCAACTGGGCCCCCGGGATAAAAAGGCTAATAACTCACAGACCGGGCGTCAGATTGACGTGTTGTCTATTGCGTTGAGACCCCTATGAGGAGTCAGTCCTTCGAGATACATCTTCATGGGAATTCATGACACATGGAGTGTCGAACAGTAGCTCATATTGCAGATCCTCCTGGAGACGAGCATACGGATTACGAAGACCTTGTAGCTGGCAAAGACCTGATGAATTCTGTTCTGATTCGATTCGGAGTGACTTGAATAGCCCAGTCGGGATCGCTACTATGTTGGGGAGATAGACCCATGGCTTCGTAGCGCTACTGTGTTGGGGCGGCATACCCACAGTACTCGACAGGAGGAGTACCTCTATAGGAGTTTAGGGGGAGCGCTACAGTGTTGGGGCGGCAGACCCACGGTGGTGAGCACTACTGTTTTGGGGTGGCAGACCCGCAGTACTTGATAGAGGAGGAGTACATCAATAGTTAAGGTTATTGAGTAGCACCTCGGAGTCATGGCATGACTACTGCGCGCAATAGAGGGGGAGTTATCTAGAAGCCGTGTTTTCAACATCATGAATAAAAATCCAGGTTTGAGCCGAGTCAGTGACCTTTGTCTTTTCCCCATGTTTGAGATGGGTTACTTGATAACATAGGTATATGTATGAGAATTTACCTAGGTAATGTTTATATGTTGAGATCGTTCTTTATGGTTTTTACTGGTTAGATTTAATGAGACCTTAAGGGTCTCAGGGTCCCTACTGAGTATCGTTATACTCATCCCTGCACGGGCTACGCCCGTCCCTCGTTGTGTTGGATGCAGACGACGGACAGTGCTAATCGTGGCAGAGTGTATGAGGACTGGATAGTACCCAGAGGTGGACACTCAGCGTGACGGCACATGGAGCGGATGATAGATGTGGAGTGCTTAGGAGGACATATGTATCTACCCTTCAGGTAGAAACCCGGAGGACGATCCAGGAGTTGCTTCACCATTCAGATGTTTGTCTTTTCAGTGGTACTTTCTTTCAGTTTTAGTTTTACATTTCTATTGGTCTTGTTTTCTGGCCCCTTTTTTACTTTCATTACACTTGTTATACGGATTTACATAGTGTTTTCTTCCGCTTTTACTCTGTTTGTGTGTGTTTACATTTCATAAATACAATGTCATCCATTTTTATCTGGATTTACGCCTTTGGTGCTAGTCGCCTGCCACTGGACTATGGATGGCGGGCTTGGGGTAGTCACGACATGGGCCCCGAGGTCAGGCCGTGACAAATTTTTATCAAAGGAGTCGGTTTTATTGCAGAACTTAGGCCTGTGATATTTTTTTCTGTGAAGAAATAGTGTTAATGGTACTAAATGTGGTTTTTAGTTCCGAGAGTCCAGTGTTGGTGCAGGCGGCCGATGTATCCATACACGAGGACCCTGGCTTCTGATTTCCAACTCAGTGCATGAAAACACTGATTGCGTGTGTGTTTTCAAAATATTGTTTTAAATCATCTCAAACCAGGTCATCTCACCAGCTATAGTCTTTTGGCCGAGTCACATCTGTTTCTTTCAGGATGTCATCACCCAGTCAGTCAGAGTGGGTACCGAGTAGAGAGCATGATGATAGTCAACCGAGCAACGGGGCCTCAGTATAGGTCCCTCTTCCAGTTGATACACCAGCAGAGAGTGCATTCCCCCTGAGCACGTTGCACGAGTTCCAGCGATAGTGGCCTCTGAGGTCTCGAGTCGAGTTAGATTTTCAGACGAATGGGTACTGGCTAGATATTGTAGCACAAGATTTCTACACAGGTGGGACACCCACTGACTTGATGGTGTACCAAGATGTTAGTCTCTTTCAGGGAGCAGCGAAGAGGTGGTGGAGAAAGATGCTCCAGTTTTGCGGCGAGACAACCTTTACTTGGGGAAACTTTGAGAGTTTTTTCAGGGTGGATTTTATACCAGTGAATCTACACTCTGAGTGTTCTCAAGAGCTACTGCCCTTGCCACAGGGTTTTCCAACCATAGTGGAGTCTTCTGCAGCCGACAGTAGGAAGATGACACAGAAGACCAAGCAGACTAGGACAACAGGTGGAAGACCTCAGGATAGAGGTTCGGTTGTGCGAGGCACACGAAACAGAGCCATCTATACAAGGATCAGGAAGTGCTATGCATGTGGAAAGCATGGTCAGTTGGATCGAGACTGACCGACCTATTTAGCAGATGAACAGCAGGTAGTAGAGGAACCTACCAGACTGAGGTAGAGGAGCTGACCATAAAACCGGTGGTGAACAACACTTCGAGGTGTTTCCACCACCACCACTAGGAGGTCCACCCCGATAGTAGGGAACATGTGGATATGGGATAGCACAACTTTGGGCAGCTAAAGAATACGAATAAGGATCTCTTGAAGCAGGTGGACATGAGCGAGACTAGTTCTAGGCATGGAGGCCTTTTTTCATGGTGCTACTAGTTTATGGGTTGTCATTGTTTGTGGTTGTTATGTGTCATTGTACTTTGAGCTGCTGTAATAAAAGACACTTATCATTGTGACATTTACTTTCCTGTCCTTTTTTTATGACTGATACTAAGAGTTTCCGGTTTAAACTGTTGAATATAACCTAAAATTTTATATTCCTACTAGAGGAGACCTAGTGACCACACAGTGATGCCGATAGTGTGACTCGACCCTTGGAGGCGAGAGTAACAGTTGTATCTCTTGGTAATAACGTCGAGGCCTTACGACGTCGTTTATTGATTGAATTTGTACCATTCATGTCAGGATTGATTGTATTAGCAAAGAACGTGGTTCATCCAGGGGATGAGACCAGATTTCTCTTTTAGGTAGAGGAGAAATCTCAGTAGCTCTTGTAGAACATAGAGGAAAATGGGTCGAGATGAGTTCTTACAATTGGCTAGTCTCACCCATTGTTCGTTGAGAGAACGGTTTACGGTTCTCTCCAACTCAATAGTATCAGGTGTATATTCTCTTAGAAGGACATGAACCTGATACAGTGGTGATGTCATGAATTCCTCCAAGACTATGACATCGAGATAGTTTATACTCATGGGGAGGGGAACGTTGTTGCATATGTTCTTAGTAGGAGATCAGGCATTCAGCTGTTAAGAGAGGTGAGACAGCAGCTGGCCACATTTCAGATATACTTTATCGATAGTGATGGAGTCAGCACAGGTAGAACTAGAGATTGTTCAAGCTACGACATAGAAGGTGTAGATCATCTAGGAGCAGATTAAGACTGCACAGAGCAAACAGAAGTCCTACGCTCATAGGAGACAAAGATCACTGAAGTTCGAGGATAGAGACCATTTTTTCTTACGGGTCTCATATCGACGATGTCTACGGAGATTTGGCTAAGGTGGAAAGTTATCTCCATGTTTCATCAGACCATTCTAGGTCCTCATTAGAGTAGGCAAGGTGGCATTCCGCTTGGCCCTTCCACCTCAGTTGCACCGGGTGCACGATGTCTTCCATGTATCTCAACTGTGGAGATGCATGCACGATCCTTCCCACATCATCGACAATGGGGAGCTGGACTTCGATGAAGGGGAGAACATCACGAAGGTTCAAGTATAGATTGAGGATCTATAGGAGCAGCTCCTACATGGATGATCGATTCCACTGGTGTGCATTCGTTGGCAGCACCGGAACCTCCATGGGAGCAGATGGGAGCAAGAGGCTCAGATGTGTGCTGAGTACCGGCTGTTGTTTTTCTAGTTTATGTTGCAGCTTTACGGGGACGTAAATCAATGAGGTGGGAGTATTGTAAAAACCTTTACATTCCAAAGAAAATTTGTTTCTTAAATACTTTATAATTTTACGAGTCTGAGTCTTCTGACGACACATGTTTCTGAGGCCCGGAGTGCCCAGAATCAATTTCCAATGTTTAGCTCGGGGATGTTCAGGGAACGAATGGGCAGGTTTTTCTATTATATTAACCTGTTCTTGGAATTGAAATACGAGGGCACCAATGAACTCGCAGCACCAGTAATTGTTCTAGGGGACCTTTACCGCAGTTGTGTTTTATATGAGTTGTAAATTAAAAATTGGGTGTATTTAAGAAGTTAAATAAAACTATTGGAACAATTTTTTGTCTTTGGATGTTAATCACTCCCATGGGAAGTTAATGGTGGGCCTATAACCACCCAACATCCCATGTGTGGGTATTTGAGAGGTGGGGCCCACACGGGCCCGAACCTTTCACCCCCCCTAAACTCCCTTAAAATCCCTTCAATAAATTGGAAACCCCCTTAAATAATGAGACTCTTCATCTCCCTCTCTCTCCCTCTTTATGTTTTCAAACATACCTTAATTAATTAAATGATTGCCTTCATTTAATTAATTAAGGGATTTGAAATTTGGAATTGGATGTGTTAATAAAATATTAGCCAAGCCTAATATTTTATTTTTGAAGGAGCTTTGTTTTGTTGAAAAAAACATTGGGAGAGAGATCTTGAGAAAAGATGGAGAAGCATTCATCTCCTCAACGAAGAACACTTTTCTTCTTCGATGAAGAACACTGGCCTACAACGAAGAACAACTTGGCTTAAATCAATCCACATTTCTCCAATCATCTACTTCCTCTGCATCATGGGAGGAAATACAACTGTGGGTAACTTTCCAACAATGCCGGTTCATTCCCAGCATTGACGGAGCGACATTGCTTTCCGCGTCTACGATGAACGAGCCATTTTCAAGGTTGGGGTTTAATTTGAGTATGATTATATTCCCAGGTTTGTCCCTTCTATAACAAAGAATGCAGATCAACTCAATATCTTGTTGATCCTCATATGGTTTCTTTTCCGTGTTTGGAATAGTTATTTGTGGAGGAATTGTATGGTGGATTGTTTCTATTTTATTTGAATAAAACTGTTCTTTTTTACAATGTGAAACCTTGTTTATCTTTGGAGAATTGGTAACGCCTAATGCGGAGGGCACATGCCGAATGAAAATAGCCTGACGACCCTCTGTTGGTTGTTCATTTGTGCATGGATTGACGGGAGATGACGAAACCGTACCACAATGGAGAATGGAAGACGTCGCAGTGAAGAGCAGGTCCCAGGAGAGCCGCATGTGTACACGATGGACAAATCGGACAACCGGATCGCGTTTGGGGGTCTGCTGAAGGCGGCGCCGGCGCGCCCCGCCAGCACGTCGGTGGCTTGAACTGGAACGCCAGAGCCATTCCAAAAACCAGGGGGCGCGGCTTACTGCTGCGCCTCCCCACGCTCGGCCAACTGGTTGTGCTGGCTGAGCCGGGCCGTGCCAGTCAGCCAGAGCCGTTCTCAACAGGGTCGGACCTGGACCTGAGACGGGTCGACCTGGTTCGGGCCGACCCAGGGTGGGTTGGGCCGAGTCAGACGGGGCCCAGACACCCTTTTTCGGATCAGATTTGTTTAAATGACCATAAACTGTGATACAGACCTCCGATCGATGCACCGTTAGATTCATAGGAATCGTTGGATCTAGGTGGTCATTTATTTATATTACACTCAAGCTTTCAGCGAAGATTGGGTACGACCGAGTTGGTTCGAACCCGAAACCAATTGGGAACTCGGAGCAGAAACATTTATAACTTAAAGACAGTATTTACGATTGATGTGCTGTCAATTATGTTGGTTTCTTTTTGTAGAGAAGGGTCTTTTGAAATACTACGCTCGAGGTTCAGACATAGTTGGAGTATGGCTGGGTTTGGAACGAGCATGTTTCCAACCAAGCCCCTAGAATGGAAAAGTCAATAACTCTCAGACCGGATGTCCGTTTGACGAACGGTCAGTAGTGTAGGTAATAATGTTGAGAAATGGTTCGTTTGAGTATAAACCATGGTATTTCAGGGTACAGTTGATATACGGTTGGGTTGGATCGTTCATGAAACCATTCGGGCCCCCGGGATAAAAAGGCTAATAACTCATAGACCGGGCGTCCGATTGACGCACCATCAGTTGCATTGAGACCCATATGATGAGGCTTTCCATTGAGATAATTCTTCATGGGACTTCATGACAATTGGAGCATCAACCAGTAGTTCTAGGAGAGGATCCTCTCGGAGACTAGCATATGGAGTACGGAGACCTTGTAGTTGGATGAGACCTGATTACTGTTTGTCTGATTCGATTTGGAGTGACTTAAATAGCTCAGTGGGGATCGCTACAGTGTTGGGGCGACATAACCATGGAGGTGTAGCACTAATGTGTTGGGGAGGCATACCTGTAGTACTCGATTGGAGGAGTGCCTCTATAGGCTATTCGGGGGAGCGCTACTGTGTTGGGGTGGCAGACCCATAGCAGGGAGCACTACTGTGTTCAGGTGGTAGACCAGTGATACTTGATAGAGGAGGAGTGCCTCAGCAGTCTTAGGTTTGTGAGTAGCACCTCATAGTTGTGGCATGACTTATATTCTCAACAGTGGGGGAGTTCTCCAGCAGCTGTGTTTTCAACATCATGAATAAAAGTCCTGGTTTGAGCTGAGTCAATGACCTTTGTGTTTTCCTCATGATTTGAGATGGGTTACTTGATAACTTATGTATATGTGTGGGAATATATCTAAGTAGAGGTTATATATTGAGATCATTCATTTTGGTTTATCCTTGTTGGATTTAGTGAGACATTGAGGGTCTTAGGGTCCCTACTAAGTATCGTTATACTCAACCATGGACGGGCTATGCCCGCACCTCGTTGTGTTGGATGTAGACGACGAACAGCACTGACTGAGGCAGAGTGTACGAGGACTGGACGGTACCCGGAGGTGGACACTCGGTGTGACGGCACACAGAGCGGATGATAGACACGAAGTGCTGAGGAGGACATCTGTACCTACCCTTCAGGTAGGAACCCGGAGGACGATCCATGATTTTCTTCACCATTCTACTGTTTGTTTTATTAGTTGTACTTTCATTCAGTTGTAGATGTACCTTTCTGTTGGGCCTGTATTCCAGCCCCTTTTTACTTTCAGCACACTTGTTATACTACATTACTTAGTGTTTGCATCCTCTTGTACTCTGGTTTTGTGTGTTTACATTTCATAAAGTCAATGCCTTCCCTTTTTATCAGGATTTACGCCTTTGGTGCTAGTCGCCAGCCCCTGGCCTATGGAAGGCAAGATTGGGGTAGTCACGGCACGGGCCCCGAGGTCGGGTCGTGACATAATCCACTATCATGGAGTTCATATTTACATTGGATACACCACCAAACTCAATAATAAAAAATGATATAAAATATATTTCAAATATATATCCCTAATAAGGATTTTTGAATTTTATAATCATATATATTTTATCATACTTATTTTATTAATTATATAAATATTTTCATCGTAGTTGTTTAGGTTATTTGTTATATAGTTCCTAATATGCATCAATATTATACTAATTATGGATGGATATTGTCAAATGATTTTATAAGTTCCTAATGATTTAATGTATTTTGTTAATTTTAATCCATGAATATAAAATTTACTAGTTTAATAGAATGAATTTATTGGTTTTGAAGTCCATAATTATGTCATGATGTTCTCACTTTCGATGAATAAATTTACAATAAGTGGGGTTTTAATATTATTTATATCAGGATATAATTTTTATTCAATTTTATAAAATTATTATATATATTATAAATATTTAATTTTTCATCAAAAGGCATTTTTATATCAACAAAAAATTAAATAAGTGTATGAAGAATTTCATTATCCCCAAAGTTAATTATAAAAATTTATTAATGATTTTTTATAGTTTTATCATGAATACAGGAAAACTATCCACATTTTTTATAATTACATTATTTTATTAGAGTTCCTAGTTGATTGTGAATTCACACTAATAGGGGTCATATTATATAAATAATCTTTAGCGAATTCTATTCAACATAAATTTTTTCACACATTTTATTATTCAAACATCATTTATAGTCATTCTGTATTGATCTATTTTCAAATTCATAACAAATAAAATGAAATAAAAATATGTACATAGTCATGTGACAAAAAATGTTATTTTTATGGATCGATCGAAATGTTGGAATATACCTCTTGTATAATATAAACCATATATATAATGATATGTGATTTCAATATATATTTTATTTTAATAAATAATATATAAAATAAATATTTTATGAAATATAATTAACTAAAAAGAAAAATATCCATTTAATATAAATATTAAATCTAATGATTTAAACATAATCATTAAGTAACATGGTACCAATTACTTGAACCATATCAAAAAATGAGTACATAATTTAAGAAAAAATGAAATCAGATGCACTTTAATTATTTATCCAAACCATTGTTTTGAAATATAAAGGATGTTAGATTCAGTAGTGTTCCCAAGACAATTTCCCTGATGAATCCAAAAATTATGGTTTTATTGAAATAATAAATGATATATGTTCAAGGTCATAGTGAATTCCTTAAGATCCAAGTAAGGTGAACCCTACCCAAAAATGAAATTATATATTATCAATATATTTGGATTATTTATAAAAATTTTGTGGTTATGTTATTTGATATTAGGATTGTTTCAACATGTATCAAAATATTTATATTTATAGAAAAATAAGGAGTTTTTATACAAATATGATTGTCATTTTTTTGAATCATGATACTTCAAAAAATTTATTGCCCATAAATTGGAGTTTCATTTCAATGAATTAAATTTATTATTATCGATATATAAATTTATATTTGTAATTTATGAATAATTAATTTACATTGTATTAATGTGTCATTTTCGGGAAAATTAATAGTTACCCAACAAAAGTAATTTTCTGTTAAAAATAAATTATCAGCATATTTTTTTCAAAATAGAAGTTAAAAAATATAAAATTTTGGATTTTAGTTTGAGAAAATCAAATTCATTTTAATATTTATCAAAGAACTATTAACATGGTAATATATTTTTTTCTAAAATATTTTAATTTCATATGAACATTGAAAAATATCGCTTTTCAATAATAAGTATATTTTATTATATAATCATTATACAAGATAGAAGATAAATTTTATAATACAATTTAATTCATCAAATAATTATTTAATTAATAAATAGAATAAAATTTAATCTTTTTTAAAATTTATCAATTGTATTTTTAACCTTATAATAAGAAATAAAATTTTATTTCTGATAAATATATTGTTTCATATCATAAAATTCAAAAACATGACGATAAAGTTCATTTTTTATAACATAATTTAAATGAATTTGTTTTTTTAATATAGAAAAATAATCTCATGAAAATAGAAAACATTATTAATCATAATCAATATAAAAAAATTTACCTTAAAATGAATTATTTTTTCTAAGAATATTTTTTACAAGGTATCCAATGTAATACTAAAAATTATTTTTTATATTTCATAATAAATTTATTTTATGAATGTTTTATTTATTTCAAATAATATATTTTAATTTAGTAAATAAATTATCTTTTAATTTTTCCCGTTTAAATTAGAAGACATTTGTGAATTTGGAGTTATCCTAATTGTGGTAATTTATGGTATAAGTATTTTAACAGAGTGACAAATTTTAATACATGTGACAAAGCTTGTATGATATTTTATAATGGATGGATTATTTACCTTATATCATTCCACACATTATTTATGGCCTTTATTGTAGAATATTTCCTAGAATAATGATATTGAACTATTTGACTCTAATAGAGAAATTATGAAAATGAAAAACTTTTTAAAATATTGAGATTTTACAAAAAAATATGTTAACATTTAAATTTCAACATTTATTAATTTGGGATTTAATAAAACATTCATATTTCTATTATCAGGTTACGAATCATACTTATTTTTGAACAATTAATAAAATCTATAACATCATATTATTTTATAGATATCCCTTTTCAATCAATTATAATTATTTTGGTAATTACTAATGACATTTATTCTTTAAATGATCTTATAGTTACTTTATAATTCTCCTCCATATTGTTTCATTTTTAATCATCATTCTCTGCATATTAATCATAAATTTTCAATAATTAATAACCAGGTTAAATATTTATATCTCATTATAAAATTTATATATTCCAAAACAATTTGATTATTTTTTCCATTTAAATCCTTAAAATATATACTTTAATTATGACTTGAATCAGAAATATAAATCCCACTTCCTTATAATGAATTATATATTTTTTTTAAGGATTTACTACCATATGATCCACGTAAATTCATGTATATAATATGAAAAATATTATTCTATGGGAGGTACATGAATAATATATACCTCTAATTGATTTAGAATATATTTATACTGATGAGATACCATTTATGTTTCATTCGAGGTTAGCCTAAATACAATATGTTATGTGACAAGTGGGACTAAAATTACATATCCCTTCATTGTATTGGATAAATATTTCTTTCTCATGGGAAATTAAGTATGAGATGAGGGAGTAAGCCCAAAGAATGACATGGATTTATGTACTTATTTTATTTGAATTTATGAAGATCCCAATCCACCATGGGATATTTTCTACTATGATAAAGTGAAATGGAGTGATCTGAACCCACTATTGGAAGTTTCCAATTCATGAAGATATTGTTGGGAGTCACCCAAGTTATTTATCTTTTATTTCATTTCATGTGTTATTTATATATATTCCCTTATTCTAGGATCATGTTATTTGATTTTAATTACTCCATGCTTCCTTAACTATGATAAGAAACACCATTGATTATTAATTCCAAATTTTATTTTCATTTTCACTACCTAAATTCTCATACCAATATTTTTACATTATTATAACTTTTTAACTAATAATTTATCACATATTTTAACCATTACATCTCATTTTACCTAACAGCTTTTTTATGTTTCCATTTCCCTTGGTTATGAAAAATATTAGTACATATTTTATATGTAATAGGGTAGAATGATTATAGAATTTATTGGATTCATTGGTGACCCATTATAGATTAAATAGTTTCTAATATATTAGAAAAATGATCCTTTGTTTCAAATATATTTATTTTCATAATTAAATGTTCCATCATAATCTTCAAAATAAATACTCCAAAATGGTTTTGGGAATATATAAAATGACATATTTTTATTACCTCATATAATTATTATACAATTTTGTATTTAGTGTCATAATATATATCATATAATATTTTTGATATATTTAGATGATTGGTGATTGTTGATGATAATGTATGTTATGATATGATAATGATTATAAAAATTTCTATTATATTGATAAATCATTTGGATACATTCGGAAAAATGATGATTTATATGGTGGATATTAAGGAACATTAGTGAATCCCATAAGGAAATGGAAAAAAATAGGATATTATCCAGCAAAAGTTTATATTGTTAGTACGATTTTTAAATGAAATGATAACACAACCATGATAATAACAGTGGATGTGGGGTCCATCATATATTTACCTTCAGGTAAAAATCCTAGAATGGTAGGATTATGTTATAACTCATAATTCTCCTACTGCATGATAAAGAGACCAAACTACACTCATATTTTGAAACATCCATTCGATATTCATTAGTTAATTATATTATAATTACAATCCACTATAACAGATTTATTTTCTATATAATAAAATTTATTTTCATAAGATGTTTGAAAATAATCTCTATAAATCTACATAGTATAAATAAATAATAATATAGGTTAAAATAAGAGTAATAAAAGTTATTATAAAGTAAGATTACGGTAAAATAATATTTTCATAATATATGATACATGGTGGATGAGTTTTCAATATATTAGTTAGGATTATAATACTATAATATTAAATATTTTTCACTCATGTGCTCCCATATATTCCTTAATTATTTTTAGAACTAGAAGGAAACAATTGTGAGACGTATAGTTTGATTCTTACCACAATAAACTACCCATCATAATTGAACCTATTATGAGAAACATTGTGTTATAAATAATAAATATATCATGAAATAATATTAATATATAATAATTTTTTAATTCCAAAAAACACCAATGACTTAAAGGATAATGTATCATGGATGTTCCTGTGATATCTATAATGATTTTAATCAAATTTAAATCCTTACATGTAAAATTTTAAAATGAATCATGAGAGAAATTTCATAAAAGGGATGTATATATGGTATAATTTTGGAGGACTTCAAACACAAATATGATTGTTTATATGGATTCTATAAAAATGCACTACTTCAATTTCCATGAAATTTCACATTTTGAAAATCATTTCCTTCAACCGAAGTCTAATGATGATTATTGGACCTAATAAAATCATACAACATTAGAATAAGTAAAATACAATTAAATAACATCTATTAATGTATATGTTTTTTACTCTTCATTTTCAATTATATTATATCATATTTTCTTCAATATAAAAAAAATTAGTTATAAATAAAAAAAATTGGTGGTGTAATTATTCTTTCCATTATATAAATATAATATTTACGATTTTTGTAAGTTACTGCTTTTGGACTAATTTTTTCTTTAAATATTTGGTTTTAAATAAAAATGGTCTTTATCTTTTTACAAATAGGTCATATAGAACTCTATATAAGAAAATCTCACTATATATCCTAAATGAACCCATTATCTACTAGTAATTTATGGTAAATTGTGATCCCCCATTGAAATTTATAAAATTATATGAGTGTCATATTTTTATTATTTAATATATTTATAAGGGAAAAATTTAACAACATGGGATTTTATTTTTTTCCAATAAAATGAATAGTATAATAAATATAATATTTCATATAGTATAACATAATAAAATTAAATACAATCAAAGATATGTAATGAATATTATATATAAATATTAAAACATAGTTTTTCCAATTACTCAAATTAATTAATAGAATCATATCAAAAAAATAATGAATGTATCAATATATGGTATCCTAAATTAGAAAATATACTTTTGAAGCACATTTTTTTGAGCATATAAGGGAGGAAACACCATAATAATTTTCCGAGGACTAAGGTGAATCCGTACATGATCATATATATATTATGTAAAACTATATAATAGAGATGTTAAATTGTGTGGTGATTTTCACAAGATCCCTACCAGCTAAAGCACCACCCAAAAATAAAACAATATCATATATGATGTTCATGTCTTGCATGATGATAATAAGGTGTTATATAAGTAAAAAATATGGATTTTATATAAATTTAATGATATATATATATATATATATATCATGATATTTTATGCTCTTCAAATAGTCATATTATCTCATTTCACGTTATATAATAAAATTTATATTAAGTAATTAGGCCTTTTATTTGAAGGCACATCATATTATATGAATGAACATACAAAAAGATATATTTATTTTATTAGAAGTAATTAAACTGTAGATTAATTATTAATTTATTGGAAAAAATAATTTTTATTATAGTAAAAATTTATTTCATATAAATAGACTTTATCCTTATATTTTATAATATTTATTTAATATAAAATTTTAATATTTAATATTTTTAATTTAAAAAAATATTAAATTTTGATTTACAAGTGATGTGTTAACATGGAATTGATTTTCTAGATTTTATGATGAAAAAGATATTTACACAACGAATCACAAATATTGATCTTCCAAAATGGTATATTTTAGTACATTATCACTATATAAGTGAAACATTAATATATAAAAAACGATATAGTATATGGAATATGTATATATATAATAATATTATGAATTGTAAAGATATTTTTAAATATTTATAAAACCAATGTTTAACATTATAAAATAAATTTAATATTTTAATTATATTAAAAAATATATCTAGTATATTGATTTATTTATTCATAATTTCTGTAAAATTAGGTGTTGGAATTTCATAAAAGATACATAATAGATTAATTATAATCCCTTGTATGAAATATTATTCTCTTGAACTACTTATATATTTTATATAAGTATCATTTATATATTACATATAAAAAAATCCATTAGATTGTTGTGGTTTTTCCTAGTTGTATCTTGGTTTATATTACAACTTTAATGAAACCCAAATTTAATGGAATATTCCAATTTCTTGTGTCATATTAATAATCACACCAATAATATTTTATATAATTACTAATTGATTATTCAAAATCACATTACATTGTTGATAACACATTTATATAAATTATAGAATTGTATTGAATAAAAAGTGAATTACATCTTTAAAAGAACACTTAGTTGTTTCATAAAAACTTCTCTATGTAGTCCATTTTTGTGGATTATACATATGAAATTTTACGTGCACATTAAATAATGTAAATCATTTTTTAAATAAAATGTACATGTTATAATTTATTAATTCCCAAATTAATGTAATTCCTTATTCTCTTGGTAATTAATATGGGTAATCATTCAATTAGTATGTGAAAATTAATAATGAAACCAACTTGTTTTTAGGGGTATTATCAATATTATGATATATAAATGGTCCTAATGGATCATTATCACATGTATAAATGTCTATATTTGGGATTAATTATGTGATGGGTATTCCAAAACTTATATATTTGTCTATTTAATTGGGAAATATATTCTTCTCATCTGATACCATATATGGTGAAAAGGAGGCAAATTGATGGACACCTTGTTATGTGACAAGTGGAACATGAATTGTATATAATTTCAATAAAATAATAAAAATATATATATTATGAGAAGTTATTCATGATATTATATAGAGATCCTAAAAAAATATGACTTCCACCAATATTTTTTAAAATGGGGTTCTTACACTATCCCCCAAGAGACTCTATGTTCAATGTTTATAGTAAGGGGGGTTAAAACAAAATCAACCAAGATATGTTTTTAAAATAATGATGATTGTTAGTGGAGATAAAATTTTATTTTTATTAAAATTTCACTGATTATTTAGATTCCACAATTCTAAATAATCCATGATCTAATGATTTTTCCCATATATTATGTCTACATTCTTATGATAAAAATAATTATTTTGATTGAATAATATCTTTTATGTTTTTTCACTACCTAATTTATCGTACCCAAATTTTTTTATTTTTATCTATTTTGATACATGATAATTATCACATATTTATTCCCATATTGAGTGTTTTGGGGTGCAAATTCTTATGATTCCATTTCTCCAGGACATAAATAAAAGTATTAAACTAAATAGTCATTAATAAAATTATTTTTTATGGAATTTATTGGATATGTTAATTAATTATTATAGATTAACTATCCAATTATATCGTTTTCAAAATTTCCTCTTGGGACAAATAATATGGGTTTGGTAAATTATAATTTTTTAATCCCGTAAATAAATAATCCTAAAAACTCTTATAAATGTATATAATGTGATATGTACAGTATTTTGTGTAATAATATGATTTTTAGGTCTTGGTAATCATAGAGTATGAAATAATGATTTTACCTCATTCATAATGAAGTGATTAAAAATTGGTGAAAGTCTCTCATTAATGTCTCAACACCCATATTGGTTTATTTTACACTAGATGCATATATAAGATAGTTATGAAATAAAAATCTTTAAGAAAATAACCTTTTCATGATATAATCTTTTTATAGGCTCACTCAAGTATACATTATTCTTACTAGAAAAATTAAAATTATTAAATATCATACTCCACTATATAAATGTTCATCAGTGTGTGAATAGTTAACTGAAATTGTATTCTCATTATCCTTGAAAACTCAAATATAAGAATGACAATATTATGATTCAACATATTTTTTGAGTTCTCTTTAATGTCATTATTATAAAAAGTCAATAATTTAATCATCTAAATCAACTCAATAACATCACGTCAAGATATTAAATATTTGAGATATAGATTTACATAATAAATTCATCCCATATATAAATTATGTAATAATGAAAAAATAAAATATTTGAGTTACTCAAATAATTTATCATTTTTTGAATCAATGTATACAATAATTTAAAAAATTTAATTCAAAGAAAATTAATCATTTTCAATTCACAACAATGATTTTGAATAAATATAATTGGATAATTCATTTACATGTTTTCCTTGCTGTAAAATACCATGTCCAAATATCATCATTTTACAAATACATCTACTTTAAAATTATTCCATAACAATGTGTTATGATGTCCTCAATTTCATTGATAAATTATTCTCAATGATTTATAATTTATTTGGTTTTTTTCAAACCCTAATCCATTTTCATTACGCTTTATGATTCCAAAACATATTATATGTCCCATTCAGGAATATTATATGGTCAATGATTCCTAATATCCAATACTATAAAAGACTCCCCTTTATATTTTTAAACAACAAGACATTAATGTGACTTGAAATTTCGTAACCTACAAATGTTCATAGGATTGGTGCATTATACTAATTTGTATATTGGGCTTCCTCCTTCCTGCTTAAAAACAATAAATGTTTCATATGTAAACAAGTAAACACCTTGATAATAGATTTTTATCATGTGGACTCATGAAATAAAATTAAATTTATTTATTCTAATTATCATTTTTCAATTTCCCATCGGTCCATTAATGTTTTCATACATTGAAAATTGAAGATTTATATTAATTGTTATAATAGTTGTTAAAATATGCTCATTCATTCAAGAACCTTAATAACAAACATCATCATTATATTACATAATTTACAATTCTAATTTATAAAATAATTTATACTTATGAAACCTAATAATTACCATAACATAAAATTGTTTATGTTTCAAAAAAAATATAGTAATTTTAATCCTTCATGTTATTAATTTTTGTTCTGGACACAAAATATTTATATTAATCCCCTCATTTTTAAAGAACATTTAATTTTATTAATGAAAATGGAATCATAATATTCAGTACAATGTGATAAATTTTTACCCTAAATTTCAATATAGATTTATATTATTTATATTCAATAATATTCTTCAAAAAATAATAATTTGATAAAAAATTATAACCCTTAGGTTTAACATTGGGAGTTACTCTTACATATCATAGTGACGATTTTCTCTTTTTGTAGTGTTGGGTTATTCATAAAATTTTAAAACCATAATATATATATAAATAGATTTCTAATTTTTATAGCGTTAATAAATTATGATCAACATATATATTTAGATATTTTATACATTGTTTTTTAGAATCACAGTATCTTTCCTTTTATCACTCATCTCCCTAAAGTATATAAACATGATTTTGTGAACAAAAAATTATTCATAATGTGTTCCTACCATAATATGTTATCTTATATATTCACATCAACTCATAAAGTCTTAATTTCTTTTAATTATTCAAATTAGAAATGTATTATAATCAATTTATATATCTACCATGACTATTTTGTCAATACTTCATCGCCATATATTCCAGAATCCATAGTGTTTTCTCTAAAACTATAACATATATTTTATAAAATTATTTATTGATATATTCTAAATAAAATATATATCATTATGTGTTATCAAAATTGAATAATAAAATTGAATTTCTAATTTGTTATTTATTTATTCCATCAATTTTATAAATGTCTTAAAATATGATCACATATGATTAAGAATTAGACTAAATTTATTTTAGAATTCCAATTGGAGTTTGGAGGATGTTTTGTCCTTAGAAAATTATATGTGTAATTATAGATTTAGATATAGGAAAAAGATCAAATATTTTTGTTCTCTCAAAAAGTAGATTGTTCGTAATGATATTATGCCATAAATATATGATAATTATAATAAATAAGATAATTATATCATATAATTTACTTTCCAAACATATAAGATATTCTATATATGTATATATATGAAATATTGAGGTATTGTAGGATTTCTCCAAGTTTATAACACATTTAAAATTAAAAAATATTATTATTAACAATGTCATATATATATATATATATATATTCTCCTAAAATATTAGCACATTATAAGTCGTTTTAAAATCTTATCTTAATCAGAGGACATGCGATTTGAATAATATAGAATCCCTATATTATATAAAATGACATGTTTATCTAAATTTATGATTATGAGTATAATTTCAAGATTATAATATTATATATCATTCTGAAACATTATTAGTGATTCAATTAGGTATGTTTGGAGGAATAATGAAGATTATTTGAATGAATTGTTGAATGATATTTTTTTAGGGTTTAATTTTATATTATATAAATATTTTCATTAGGGGATAAAATTAAAGATATTTATTAATTTAATATTGAAAATTGGGTTATAAAATAACAGGGTAATTTTTAATGTGTAATTTTTTAATTTTATTCCAATATATTCTATAGATATAGATAATGAATTTTATGAGAATGAAATTATCATTAAATTAAGAAGTTTATACTATGTGAGTAGGGATTATAGATGATTCTAAAATGATGTAAAAAAGTAGAGATCAAGATGTGTTTGATCTTTTGGATTCTTCTATATTGAGGGAATTTGTCTTATTATTGATTAAATATATTCAACCATCTAAATTGAATTGACATAATGGTTTGTGACAATTCTACTTTAAATTAAGTAATCGATATGAATTATTGTATTTCAAGGATAAAGTGTCCTTTCATTTTTTTATTTCTATCAAAGATGAAGTCCTTCGTCAAAAAATAATACCATATTTTTTACACTAAATAATCATAAAATATTATGGAGATATTTTTTACAATAAATTGTATATGAAAATCACAAAAATAGGTCGCAGTAATAAAAAAATCTCCTACAAAAAGTTTATTATGATGATTTCATTCCATAAAAATTTTATGATAGATTCCAAAAAATTATTTTTGATTTTTCTATACTCATTATCACTATAAAAATGAAAAATATTTTAATTTTCATCAGGTAAAAAAATAATCAACCAGTATGTTTCTATAATGGAGATGACACATTTCCAAATACTTATTATTCATTAATTTACCATAATTTCTGTTACATATTATTTTGTTGGATAATTAAGATGGATGTATCGTGAGCGTAAAATTAAATTAGGTTTTATTTATAATTTTTTTAATACCATGATGAAACAAATTAACCCCCCCCCCCTCTCAGTGGCATATCACCTGATCCTAGAAACCAAAACTGGTATTACATATTAACATGTTCCCTCTAAAATCAATATATAATAAAAAAAATTTGTATAAAGAGATATAATTATATCAATTTCTATGGTTTTATAGTTAATAATGGAATGAAAATGTATTGATGGAATATAATCATTCCCCACTCATAAGGATCATAATATTTTGGCCATTCAAAATGATATTTTCATCATTAAAAATAGATTCCTGAATAATGTTTTATAAATGATATATCTAGAGGTATATTTAAAATTTAAAATTAAATTCAATTATCCATTCCAAATAAATGATTAAAAAATATCCAAAAATCATGATAGAAATGGAAACCTTTCAAATTATTTAGAGAATATATGCGGGGAGTTTCAATATTAAGGAACAAAAATTTTAAATTTTTTGAGATGTTATTAATGTCGTCATGATTGAATAATGTGATCTATTAAATGAAAATATAATAAATGTGAATTTGGTAGTTGTTATTGTTAGTAGATTTAGTAAATCATTCGATTTCACAATTATTTACAATATTCATATGAGTAAAATTCCAAGAAATTTTTTATTGAAATGATAACTTCACTATAAGGTAAAGAAATAATTATCGATTGATGATATTTATAATACTCCTCTAAAAAGTGATTAGAGAATATATTATTTATTTAATACTATATCTATGAATATAAATTTCTGTAAAAACATGAACAAACTAGAAGTCAAAAATATAGAACCTGAGTTCTACATTGATTTATAAGATGATGATGAGAAGGATATAGAACAGATATAGATTAGATTCCTTATCCCTATAAACAGAAATAATAGAAATTTTTAGTATATTGTAAACCATCCAAGGTAAATTTAATGGATAGTGAGTTTGGAAACATTACAACAATTAAACATAAAATATATGTTTGGTATATGGATATGTGAAAGGTATTGTAATTCATAGAAGATACTTATAATAATGATATTCTATTAAGATCAAGATATATGGTGAATTAATTTTATTGTTTCAATGCGTAATGAAGTGGACCATATAATGAAATGAAGAGGCTTACTATTCCACATCATGATTTCATATTGAATAATATTATTCATGATTGGTTATTAAAGTCATGTAACATGAGGAATGGAAATATTTGTGATAAAAAATTAATGAAAAATTATAATAATCCTACATTGAACACATGATAATTGTTGATCCCAATTTTTTTATCAATGTAAATCATTACAAGTAAATTGACTAAAATCCATGAATAATATTAATGGGAGGATGAATAGGGACATATGAATTTCAAAAAAAAGAAAGTGAGTATAATGAAGAAATTATATTTAATGTGTTATAATTTTATAAAAAATTTAAGATAGATATAGACGATAAGAAAAATAATGTTTTGAAAGAAGAATATATAGTCATGGTAGTGAAATGTTATCTTTAGGTTAAGATGAAGAAAAAAGTACTCATTTTTACATAAATAAATTTAAAAAATATTCTATCACATAAGTACATTAAGATATATAGTACATTATCATATATAGATATTACATAATATTCAGAAAACATGTTAAATCCATTTTTTTGAATTTTTTATTTCCTAGAATCGATGTTGCGTAATATTGTGTTAAGATAAAAGAAGAAAATGTTAATTTTATATCCAATAATATGAAAATTATATTGAGATGAAATTATAAAATATATTAAATGTATTTTTAAAATATGAAAATAAAATTTAAACAACATTGATATTGTAAATAGATTCAATGGATTCAAGGAAGTACTGTTAATATTGAATTTTTTGGGTTGTGGAATTTGTAGACCAAATGAATTTTTTATTAAAATAAATTAAAAAAAAATAATACCATTTTAAATTTTTTGGGAAATATCCAGTGAATAATATTAGAAAGTGTGAAAATATATTTTAAATTAGATATGTGTAATTAAAATTAATAATTTGAAATTGATTTAATTACATGGGAATGATCAATGGATGGTGAAATGAGTAAGATCACAATATAAGGAAAGGTATGACCATTTTTATATGTCAATAAAGTTCTGATGTAGCTGCTAGGGAATACTGATAAATATTTTCATAAATATAATATAAATAAAATAAAATAATGGTGGTCCTATCAAATTTTTAATTTAATGATCCATGATGATCAATATAATATTATTTTCTCTAATATAACTTCAATAGTCCAAATATGAAGATGTGTAATTTTTTAATAAACTCAATCAGAATATAATATGTTTTTTTCATCATATTGATAATTAAAATGAATTTATATTCTACAAATGAATATATATTTTCAATAGAATGATTGCTGAAATAATCTTAATTAATTGGTAATGGTCAATTGGAAAACTATTTAATATTCAGTTTGCATGAAGTTAATATAATCAATATAAAAAATAAGAATATAATACTTGGATCAATAATCTTTGAATTAATTATCATGAATTTTTAAGATAAAAACCAAAATTAAAAGGTGTTATGGATTCACTATATATATCCAGAGACAAAAATATTGTGCATTAAGCATGTCAAATGGGGGAGATAATACAGAGAATTCAAAAAACATTGAACAATAAATCCAAAAAAATTTGAATAAGTATTCCAAATTTTATGTGTACCTGTTAGGGTAATATATAATATTTATGACTTATACATGATTTTTTTTGAAAATATAATCTTAGTAAATATGATCTATTTATAAATAATATTTCTTATATTTTTGGGATTTATAAAATCTTTTGATGATAATTATTGAATACGGTGGGGATTCCTATAAAAAACTATAATATATAATATACAGGACATTAGAAGATTTTTTTAGCTCTACCATATGAAACCTAATATTTATAAAAAATAAAACACTCTTTACACGTCCTAATAGAATGATTTCATGTAGAAGACGAATAAAAATATAATGAAAATGGATTGAATTATGACTTAAGAGTTCAATTGGTCAATGTTTCTATAGGATGATTTTATGTGCCCAACTATTCAATCTAAAGGGGTTATTTACTAAAAACAAAACAATAATATAAATTTCTATTAGATATTATCTAACCTAAGTATTGTTATTTATTTCTTTATTGTTGTTGGATGTTCTTTATAATAAAGGTAAAATAGAAATATAGTGATGATCTCAAGATAAGGATGGGGAATTAATTTATGTGATATAATTTTCAAATGAAAAAGGATATAGATGATATAATTTGGAGAATCACATGGTAGTTAGAAGTTATTATGAAATTATTATTTTAAACTATAAAAATATTCATTTTGACAATGATGTAGTTTATAATGACTCTATGCTGGGATTATAGTAAGATCTAGTGAATATCAGTGATTAATAAGATCAAAATAAAAAACAATTTAGTAATTATTAGTCCAATAAAATTAATGATTAGGAAGAAGATAGTAACATTAGAATACGAAAATATAAAAATCTATGGAAAAATAATGTGGTTGAAAAAATTGATGGGAATAAAAATTATATATTTAATTTTATTTGATGAGTGATATTTTGAAATATGAGAACTTATATATAGTATTCTACACAATTCATTTTTTTTATTTTATTGAAGAAAAATCCCAGATTAATAAAATGATTGTATAAATTTATTATATAGAGTTAAATTAAAATAGGGATCATTTCCATAGACTAATGAACAAAAATGTTTTCAGGATGAAGATGGTATTTATAAATAAGAATTTTAAAAAAGTTAAACTACTATGAATAATTCCAATGCTAATTATAATGTTTTCAAATATGTTGAGAGAGTTTATATTGAAGTGTAAATTTTTTTTATAATAATGGAATCCTTTTTAATGATCCCAAAATTAATACATCACATGTAGTAAAAATTATATCAAAAGGGTATAAATTATACCTTTTAGAATGGTGGTATTAAAGGATAATTTATCTTTTCTCATATATATGGATTTATCCAATAAATTTATGAGAATATATTTTTTAGATGAAAAGGAACTATCTTGGAAAATATTCTCTTCTAGTTACTGGTACATAAATGTAAATAACTATATAATTGGGAATTAGTTCATTCCAATAATCGTTAAAAGTATAATTATTATTGATAGATTGAATGTTGGAACATCCATTATTATTGTTTATTATGGAAAAATTATCTTTATTTAGTGATAATGATAGTTCTCATAAATTTATTTCCATAACAATAATAAATCATTTTTATATTTTTAAACTATGAATAAATTTTAATTATCTAGGATTTTGTGTGTCAAAAATGATATAAAAGATATTTCTTTTCAAAAAAAACATATTCAAGGGAATTAATGAAAATTTATAGAAGGGGTGGATCAATAGTACATTCATTATAAATAGATTTTGGAATGATGTTGTCTTATTATGATGAAGGAATATTTTAAAATCATAATGAACTCAAGATATTGATTAGTTATCTATATTATATCATTAAATATAGGGTTTTCATATATTTGTGAGTGAACCTGTGCACTCGGTACCAAAATAATATAAAGAAATAACATTTTATAGGTTCAAATAGAGTTATAAATCAAATAAAATAGATTGTTTCTTAGTAATAGTGTTCATTAAATGTGATAACTTCAATGTATATAAATTTAATTATTGAAAATGGGTTAGTGATTGTGATAGAATAAATTAAAATTTAAACAGAAAAATAGTTTTGTAAGAATATTTTCTATGATGGAACTAAAATTAAATTTATTCAATAAAATTAATAACTAAAAACTATTAATATATTTCTTTAAACTATTTATACAACCTAGTCATCTATATTGATGATTAACATTATATTTTAAGTGTGAATAATGAATGGACTATCAATGTTTCATACGTATGTGTTACTATTATTTATAAAAATATGTTGTAAAACTATTTATATAAGATAATGTATAATGGGTTTCTCATCATCAGTAAAAAGTTATAAAATAGTGATATATTGTAAAAGTTCATTCATCACATATTCTAAATTTTTGATATATTCACTAAATAAATTCATAATGATAGGTTTGAGAATATGAGAATGACCATATATTTTAAAAAATCACCATCCAATTGAGTGAAATTGGAATATAAATCCAGTTTTACATGGATTCATTTGTCAAAGGGGGAGAATGAGTGTAAAATTCATAGTAGTCAATTTTTGATCAACAATTTAATTTAATTAAAAATAATGATATTAAAATAAATATTTCATACCCTATAAAGTGATGGGAGGAGAATCCTAATCATATTTTGAAATGTTTTACCACGAAATGATAAAATTATCAATGAATAAAACATATATACTATAGATTTTATGTTATGATTTTTCACTTTTAGATTTATTATGATTTGGGGTTTCTAAATGCGTGTTGTTGAAGGTTAAAATGAAATCCAATTGGATTGACCAGATTACCAAATGTAATTGTTATGTAAAGATTAATTTTTTCCACTATATTTTCATATCATAGAAATATTACTTTGTATGATTCATATTTAACCTAAACTTTTTTTAAGTGGCATTTAGGTGACTTGGGTAGTTCAGTTATAAATATATGATGCTTGAAATTTATATGCATGTACAAAGAAAAAGATCACATCTTGTAGTTATAAAAAATGAATAATTTTTTATAAGATATTTATATGAATATATATGATACATTAAATAGTTATGCTGCATGGATAATGTATGATTACAACAGAATAAAGAATATATTCTGAAGAAGAAAAATATATCATTATAATATATTATATATTTAGATATTTCATTTGAAATATTAAATTTAAAATGATAAATTTCAACCATATAATATATATTTGTTCTCTTATGATATTGGATATTAAAGAATATTTAATTTTATTATTTTTTATAACAATATTTCAAAATGAGAGAATACAACATCCCCTGGTCAATGTTAATTGTTAATCATATGTGACGATGTAAAACATGAAATAGTTATTAAAAAATAATGAAGTTTATTTGAAAATAATTAGTCATTATTGAAATATATTTATTAGATACTCCATTAATATTTAGGGACACAATTATGGAATGATATATTTTTTTGGATGTCTTAATAAAATACTTGTAATTGTTTATTAATATTTTTTGGGATTTTTTAATAGATTAAACCAAAATTACAATTGACATAAAAATAAAGGTAATTTCCATATTCTATTATAAAAATAATATAAATAAAATTATGTGGAAAAATAATTAGAAAACAATGGATGTAAAATCAATTTAGAATTGTGCAATTTACACTATCTATAGAGAGTGAATTATGATATCAAAAAATATGATTATGAAGTATTCGACAAGTGTGACCAATCATTGAATATTTTGTTTAAAAATAAGTAATCATGTTTTTTATTAGATAGGGGTTTTATTTTGATAATGAACAAGACTTGTGTGATTGTGTATTCTCTCATACTCATATTGATTATTCTACAAGTTTATTTAAACAAATATATGCATATTGGGTTATTGATACTTATATAGTATTTTAATAACAATTCAAAGGATTAGTATCAAATTTAGATCCAAAGATATCATGATGTGTAATATGAACATGTTATCACTCTAGATTAGATGGAATTCTCACGGAATGATATTGCAATATTAATAACCACATACTGCTCTTTGGATGAAGATAATATCTACCCTTGAGAAGTGGAAAACATATACCAAATAACTATGTTCTTTTATTATACACATGTAATCATGAATAATATTATATGGTTATATAATCTATATTATTTCATGAATCGGTCTTGGAGTCCATCCAATCTGACACCCGACCAAGCTTGTGGAATGGCCAATAGGGCATTCTAGATCTATGAATGCTATAAACTAGTGTCAAGGTATCAACAATTATTTTTTTTGGAATGATATCAACTATGTTATATAAATATAAAAAATTAATATGAATAAAACAACACATAATGAACCATAACCATTCTAAAATAGACAAAACATTTAATTTAAATTTTTTACAATTTGAAACAAAAACCAGAAATACCAAAACCCGGGGGACCAATGTGACCACAACCCAAAAATCCCATGCAACAAGATTTAAATAATCCACAATTCACCCCATAAAACACCTATAATAGATAAATACAAACAACTTGTTCCACCATCACCACCATAGAACACATTTCCATAACCTCAGACAAACATAAAATGATATACATAGGCCCGAGTGTGTATATAAGTTGTGAAAAAATTCCCAGTATGAATCAAAATAAAATATATTCCATGACATAACAATATTAGTAAAATTAATATGATTTTTTAATTAAATTAGAAATATTATAAAAAACATTTAAGGAATATATTTTCAACAGAAGCATTATTTTATATAAAATTGAATGGATCATCCAATATATTTCGATAGTAAGAAATACATCAATAGAGCACTATGTTTAATCCTTGAGGACCATTGAACATGTGGGACCATAGGAACCTAAACCATTGATGAAACATTATATATCAACCAAAACGAACTACCTCCTCATGAACGATCCACTAGATGAGAAAATGTCATACTTCCTAGTGGTCTACAATCATCAACATAGTTTTTTTACTATAATAAAATCATTCCCTCTATAATAAAACTAGACACAACCTCACAGATTCATCAAGTGTACAAGTCCTAGTTCATCCACCTAGATACATAGGATTTAGTTGATTCTCAATTTCAATTTCACATGTCAACAATATCACAAATTTCACATAGACACACATACCCAAAAAAATAAATAAAAATGAGAAACCACTATTTTTTAAAAATATATTCCACTATAAACCTATATGACCACAAATTCCATTGGAAAATTTCTTCTACCACAAAGTATTTTTTAATAAAACATTTATAAGAACAATAGAAACCCAAATGAAACCGAAACAATTTTATTTTTAAAAGATCTTTTTATGCCACATGAACATAAAAATCTTTTGAAAACACATATTTCACCACCCATCGAATCCATGGATCAATTTTAAGTATAAAATAAATCATACCAGAAAAATATTATAATTTTCATTCATCGAATCACCTACATGTATCTTGGAAGCTATCATAATATTATGTTAAACCATAAACTTCCTACAAGGAGACCCTATAAAGTCATGATAAATCCCTAAACATCACTATTAAACTTTTAGAACCGTGTTAAAAACCATTTTCTGATAACCATCCCAATAGATAATGAGAACCCAAATATTATAGAAGAAGAACCCAATAATAATGAGAAAATAATGGACGATGGATCTTACTCGTTGATTTTTTGAAAAATCCATAGCAAATTCATCTCAAGAAAGAAGACCCAATGGAAGCAATGCAAGGGGAGGATGTACCTAGGGGTGGAATTACTATATGGGGGAAATTTTGTGGATTTTAGTCAAATTTGTGGGAGTTAAATGCATGAAATTCCGCATTTTTAGTAACTAGTATAGGCTACATGGGTTGGCCACTCAATTTTTTACTATTCTATGCAGACTTGAAAATGACACAATCCATGGTGAATAGTCTCTTATAGTATTTCCATGGTTTCTAATAATTGTGTGCTAATCGTGCCCCACATTCTGTCAGGTCCAAAAGAACCTTTGTTCACCAAAACGTCCAATTAAATTAAAGGTATTAAAAAAGAAAAAATTTAAAAAATTTAAATACCTTATGATTAAATCATTAATGTTCCAATTTTTGGAACCGTGAAAAATTTCTACCCTCCGATGTTTAGCTCGATATCTGATCGAAGACCAAAAATGGGTACTTATCTTCAACAAAAGGTTTCTCCTCCCATAACTCAAGATCAAAATTAACGTACTTTTGTGACACAAAACCTTTGGTACATAAATCCTATGAATCACTTTATTCGATGAATAGACAATCCACATTATCTCTCAACCATAGTTAAATTAGATTCCAACTCCAACAATTTTCAATTAAACATATGAGAAGGGTCATGATTTTAATTATTCATCATTGATACATAGAACAACTCATGAATTGAAATAAATTCGGATGAAAAATATAACTGATATGCCATCATTCTAACAATCTCTATTACCTCAAAAGTTTTCATGTACCTTTTATTTTGTTTCCATTACATCCAAATGACAGTGAACCAAATACATACGTACATTCATAATCACCCTATCACCCACTATGAATTCCACATAACTATGTTGTAGATAGTCATAAGAATAATTGAGGCTATGTAATTTCAATAAACTCTTCCAAATCATCCAAAACATGTCTGATGATTCCGATACAAATGTGACCGACAATGAAGACCAATATGAACCTTTAAGGGGTTCATTATTATCATTTATTGGTAACAATTATTATAGGAAAATTTGAAAAATTCCAAATTAATATCACACCATTTATGATAATCCAAGACAAATTAATGAATGATTTATCCCATGAATTGAATCACTAACTATTTGTGTCCATTCATATAAGTATGGAATGACACAATAAATTTGACATGTTATGCCATGTCATTAAGAAGGACTTCCCGAAACTAAGAGTCGATATGGGGATCCATCTCTAAAATAATTGATGATTGAACACCATCAATCTTCAAAATATCTGGGAAATTTATATTATCATATTCAAATACATTGGGTGACTCCGTGGTTAGGATGAAATGGTCCATTTTTCTCACACGATCATTCACATCCCAAATTGAATTCCTCCTATGGGGTTCATGAGGTAATGTGATAATTATATAAATGGAAACCTTGTCCCAGATTTATGTTGGAATAGATTATATAACAAAAAAACTAGGGGTCCTTTAATGCTCTCTTTTACCCTTCATAAAAATATAACAATGAGATAAAAAAATCATATATGTCATATCTCATGATGATCCACCAGAGCTGATGACACAAATCATAAAACTTCTTTGTGGCCCCAAGATTAATGTACCGCAAAGACTAGTGCCTCTGACACATCACACCCTTTTGTAGAGACAACATCCCAACCAGAAGACCCATGAAGCAAAACCCCCCTCTGAAGAAAAAGACCATTCACAGGGCACCTCCATACCAATTATGAATTACATATACTACTAGATCATATCATCATTATAATTCTCCTATAGAATCAAAAATATATTGGGGGTTTCAAATTAAATTTTTCCAAGAACACACCAAAACACTGCTAATTCGCCTATAGATGCATCTATGAAAAGAGTCTCATTTCGGTACATTCATATCTAGACTCTTTCAAAGCATGAAATGGTATCCTTCTAATTAATTAATCTACTAAAACATTACCCATTTATGGTGTATACATGATATCAGAATCAAACTAATAATGGTACTCCACCCAATGTTTCTACCTCAAATTGAGATACTTCTAGGAAAATAAATATGACATGGTCTTACTGTCTAATTAGATTACAATATTCACCTTAAGAAATAATGATTCCAAATCTTAATAGAAGATATCACCACTACTATTCTAGGTTTGGGGTTGGGTATTTTATTTGATGTTATTGTAGTTTTTGGGATCCAAATTCCACCACATGGTCATGTGGCATCTGCTCAAACACACAATACCAATATATAAACCATCATAGTAGCCAATAAATCCATTCCCATATTTGTAAATAATCAAAACATTTTTTTTCATCTTCTAGTAATGCTCCTCAATAGTCTTTGGGAATTATAGGATCCACTCAAACATCACCCATTTCTTGGTGAGAGTTGCCTTGGTTGATGTAAGCTCACATAAATCTAAAATGAATCACATGTAGCACTATTCCAAACCTAGAAAGGTAAATATTTCAAAACCATTATTTGTAAATGAATAGTAAATCACTGTATTGATCTACTTAGGGTCCACAAAAACCACTCTTTCTTAGATCACATGACCTATACACATCAACAAATTAATCTAGAAGGTACACCGGTAGAACATTTCCCAAATGTGATGATCTCAACAAGATCCATACATGATCCTATAATGTTGTTTGGGATCCTCCTCAGTCATGGAGTAAAGTAGGATTTCATGAACAAACTCATAATTTAATGATTAGACATATGGATTCAAGACCCTAGTCATGATCTCCATGAAAACCATTAGGGAATTCCTTAATTTTAAATGCATAAAAATACTAATTTTGGCTAACAAGTTTTGGGACGATTTTTTTAACAAATGCCTCTCTAAATATGGCATATTGATTCCCACAAAACATATCAATCATGGTGAAGTACTATCCCTATTAACCTAATATAAAATGTCATTAATGAGTGTAAAATAGTATTTATTACCGATCATCACCATATTCCTCTAACGGTAATAAATACATAACCATTTAGATCCATCAACCTTCCATGAAAATAAGACTATGGAGGACCCACATTTGATGCCTAAGTGAATGCGTCCTTGAATTTTGAAACATCCTTATATATCATAAATTCTAAAATCATAGTGAGTTATATAAGGTATTAGGGAAGAGATAAAAGATTTGTTTACTATACCAAATCTTCACCACATACTGCCTTGGTGGAAACATGGAAATTTATCTAAAAATACCTTTGGGAACTCATCAACCACATGAGGTAATTCACCCTTAGGAACACTACCATCAACCTCAAAAATAAGGGAAAATATCTTAAAAATAATGTATCCCAATTTTAGATGTGGAAATCCATCACATACCTTACTGAGAATTTAATTCCACCTGACAAATATTGTTACTCCCATAATGTAACCCAAAATTCACTTTCAATCAATACAAATGGTTTTGTTCCTAATGATGCACCACAAAATCCATATATAGGATCACATAAAATAATCCATTAATAGAACTAATAATTCCCACTCCATATCATCCCAATAAATATTGAGTGCATGTGATGTACACTACAATGATTACTCTTGCTTCCTTCTAAGAGACATAAAAAACTACATCCCATAGGACATGACCTTAGATGGACATTTTAACACATCGACAATATGGGATGAAATATAAGAAACAATTACAACCATATCAAACAAAAAATCAATTATGGATGGTGAAATAACATCCATACATGGATATGTTCCAGGTCCGACTTCTTTTTCACTATTATCTAAACTAGAGCATGATTATTCCTAGTCTCAACTCACACCATATAATGACCATAGAGTTATGAAATTTCCATAAGATAACTCTGAACAGAAGAAGACCTAGCTCTACCACCATTACCAATGAACCTAGAACACACCATAATGGATGTCTTTGATTAGGATGGCATAAACATGAAGGATGTGGATCTTACACCACCCTGATATGGAATCTGACATTGCAAAAACAATTAAATTTATCCATTGTTCCACATTGATGAAAGGGTACATGTGGTGATGAATATGTTGACCTCGTATGACCATCCCTTCCGCACTAATTGAAGAAAAATGATACAACATCAGAATGAATAGAAAAAATTTTCATGTTGGATGGCATAAACTAGAAAATTATATCTTTTTTTACTTGTATTTCATCTCCATATTTTTAGATGTATTGACAGTGCCTAAGATATTTTTCGGTAATACCCTATAAAATCTAGACTGGCCAATTCGATCAAACACTAAAGTCAACTCATGATCAACCACATCAACATATTTCGTAATATTGAACAATAATCCTTTTGAGTAGATATTTGGGGGAAAACCAATTTATAATGGATGAGCCTTATAATTATTAGTGGACACCACATTGAGTGAAAATAAAACTTAATCTTCAATGCAGTTTGTATAATCGAACATGTACTGATCATTCTCATGGTGATATCATAATTAAAGTGTTTAGTGAAGTGAAAGGTCACTGGGAAATACTATTGATTACTGATGACATGGATTTCCTTCCAACCCATATCCTCATACATTCCATTTTAGACGACTAAGTCCCACAACCTCTGAGTGGGACCATCAAACAAAAATGAATCAAACATTACGTTAATTTCCTCAAGAATGTCGAGGAACCGAATGATCAATTCAATATTACAAAACTAATCCTCTACCTCATAGGGATATTAATACCATGGAATTTAGGAGATTTTTTTCATGAGGAACTATTGAAAATTTTCTTTTTTAGTATCTGGTTTGACTTCTCAAACTTGAGTAGGACAAGGTCCTTCTCTCTGAACCATTATTGGAGATCCTGAACCAATTCTTCCACTAGTTAATGATTAACTAGAGAAGGAGTACTCTCTCTGGACTCCACCTATAGTTCAAAATAAGTATTGATGGAGGCATGATATTGTAAAAAATTATAATCACAAGGTAACGTTCAAAACCATGATCAATACTACATTCAAGAAAATTTCATCAAAATCAACAATTTCCATATATTTAGATAGATAAAAAACTATAACAAGATCAAGAACAAGACAACCCCCCTCACCTATTCCCAGGGTACATGCACAGTTTGCATCCTATACGTCTCAGACAAAAGATAATTCAAACCGAATTCAAAATATTCCAAGGAGAATCATGTTCTTTGATTAGGTGTGTTGTTGATACACCCCACTCTCTACCAGGACCTCAATCCCCAATAATATTATCCCATGTATCTTTAAACACACTTAAATAAAATGACCTAATGAAAATGTGAAATCTCCACTAATATATTTCTTCTTCACAAATCAATCTAGGAATTTATCATATATTACACCATACCCAGTATGTGTCATGGATTAAAGGCCATTACTGATCCCCATATCCGGACAACATGCTTTTGGGTACTAATTTTTATAATTATCGATAGATTCAACCCATGGTAAACAATAAAAAACATTAGAAAAATTAAACATCACATAATGAACCATAAGCATATATAGAAGGGATAAAACTATCCCCATTTAATATTTTACAATTTCAAAAATAAAAATGAAAAAAACACCAAAAAAGTTTGGTATCCATCAAGAACAAAACAAAAAAAAATCCACACAATTGGATGTCCATCATCCTCATCCCCCATCCACCTACACCTATAAGGTTGGAACACTATAAACTATATCGTCTTTCAACACCATAGATGAAATTTTCTCTTACATGGTCAAACATAAAAATTACTACGTACACATGCGGGTGTATGCATGGTGTGATCTAATTCCAAGCAGGATTACAACAAAAAGAAATTCCACTCCATAACATAAGAATAAAAATTAAGGTAAATTTTTATTATATAGTAATATGTAACATTTTTATTAATGAATTTTAATGAAAACATTTTCAAGAGAATAATGATTTGAGGAAAAAAATGAAAATTCCACAGTATATTGATGGTAAGAATAAAATCACAAGATAAACTCAGGTAATCCCAAATGAATCTAACACTTTTGGGTCCCTAGGAACTTATTACCTTGATGATACATTGCATAACAATGATTACCAACAACATATTCATTTATGAACTACAATAGGGGAAAACATACCAATGTCTAGTGGTCTTAAATATTCATCATAGATTAGTTTGTGTTGTTTCAACCATCCTTTTAGTTTAATCCATGCCTTATCCCCACCAATAAAATCAGTGTATTATTCTTTCTCCACCCACATATATACCTTGGATTTCCTTTGTGATCAATTCTCATTTCACATGTCAAATAAATAACCACTTTCACAAACACACACACACACACCAATGAAGATGAATACCCCTGAAAACTCCATTTTATATATGAAAATTAAATTTAATATACACAATCACAATAATAAAATTATAAAACATGCATATACACACTTCAAAAAGTTTATAAACAAATTTAGTAGAAAAAATGAAAACATACATGAAACACAAAAAATTTAATTTTTTAAACCACCTTTCAATGCATACGCACTTCGAAACCTTTTGAAAAAACATTTAAATCCACCCACATAATCTATAGACCATATATTTATATCAAATAAAACTTGTAAACTACTTATAAAAATGTAAAAGCATGGAATCACCTACCACATGGTTGGAATGCTCCGGAATTACGTGTAAAAACATAATTAAACATCAACAGGACCCTATAAAGTCATGATAAAACCATAAACATCAATATTAAACCCAATGAACCAAGGTTCAACTCATTTAAGGGATCTATGTCACTGTAGAAGTAGAACAAAAATAATATGTATGAAGAACCTAAGAAGATGGAAAATACCTACAAATGGGGGATAATATAATGATTTCATAATGAATCCACACAAAATCCATCAATAGCAATGAGATACAAGGGAGTCAATAGATATGGAGGAGGATCCTAGTATATTAAAATTCTAGTAGTATAGAAATGGTTGTATTTAGGTTAATACCTGTAGAGGGTAAAATAATAAATTCATCATTTTTTATGATTTAGATAGGACTCATTTTTTGGTGTGCTGTTTAATAAACGGTTTGAAAACTATGAGTTCCCCTCAGTATAAAGAGAATATAGTTTCATAGTTTTCTGGGAGAGGATAAATTCTCAATCCCATATTGTGGTTACTAGATAGTTCTTTGTAGAGGATGTATAGTCTCTTCAATTATGAAGAATGATTTTTACTTACCTTGTACAAATAGTGAGCCATTAGATAGATGGTAAAAAACCAATTTTTTTTCCTAAACAACCATGAAATATATGGTATTGAATAGGAAAAATTATTAAAATACATCATTGTTATATCATAGATCTTATATATTTGGTAACAAGTAATTGAAAAAAAGTTATAGGTCTTGTAATTTGGGAAGATCCATGAAAAAAAAATAATGTTTCTATAATGATGGCTTATCCAATTTATTATGGTTGATGATGAAATTAATTTGGAGTGAGTCACCAAATATAAATTCAAATACTGTTTGATAAAATTCAAATTTTGAATCAGCTTCATCAATAATTCACCATATATTTCATTATTGTATCATTTAAACTAATATTATTCAAATCATAAAATACATTAATGAAGATAAAATCACCATTACTATACATAAACCATTAATACATATCATGGATTCAAATTCATTTAATTTCATGATCCATTAGTACCTTTTCATCATCATTATTATATTGATTATGTGAATTCATCAAGATTCAATTCATGAAAATATTTTGAATGTAAAAATCAAAAGCACTAGATTTAAAACTATGGTCTACTACATCATAAAAATCAATGTCCTCAAAAAAATAGTAATTTTTGAAAGACATTATCAGTGATCATCATGGTTAGTCAACCAGAGTAATACTATATTTCCATGGTACATTTTTGATATATAAAAAATGTTACTTATATTTTGATGGTATCGTTTGAAACACTATATAATTCATTCAAAAAAACTTATATCTTGAGTGTCGAAGTCTAAAAAATATACTTCAGACCAAATATATTATTAATAACATGTGGCTTGTTTTGATCAAATTATTATTTCATGATAAGTAAGATTTTTTATTCGAATATATTTCATCATGACAACAATCACAAAAATTATCATTTGTAATAATTTTATACTTGTAATGTTTATTGATAATTTTGGTAAATTTTCATCAATCACTTTTAAATTAGATTCAATTATCATCGCGAAAAAAACTATGAGACATTAATTCACTCCTTTTGGATATTTTCTCCAGGTTCCATTCAATTCTAATGTATAAATTAATCTTATTTTATCTGAGGCATGCTATCAAATTATCTACCCCTTATTAGTAATAATTATTAATATTCAATGTTATTTCTCTTATATACTTAAACAATTTAATTGTGTCGATCTCATATTTTATCCTCTATGAAAATTCAATACATATTTCCTATCATTTGAATAATGTTTCCTAAAGAAGATTTCAATAAACTATTCAAATTTATTCTATAAGTGTATGTTTTTTTCTAAAGAACAATTTTATTATCCTATACATCCTATATTTTCATTTATTTATCCAGAATATTATACACCATAGAATTTATTTCATTGGGGTATTATAAATTATTTCGTTCATGTAATTTATAACCACTACTCAGAACAAAAAATTAGAAAATATTTATGTTTAACACATATTTCACTATAATTAAATTATTTTCCTATAATAAATGTATTTCACCGTAATAATAAATTATTATAATATAAAAACTAGGATCAAATTTTTTTTGATCATTACATGATCATATATTATTTTTTATACAATCCAAATAATATATTTCATAACAAATAAAATCATTTGGATGCTTCGCTTCATTTAATCTATCAATTAATTCATGTATCACGACATCATATCATTATCATTGGTCATCATTGATGAATACAGAAATAAAATCACTTCGATACGAATTTGTGTTTTCTATGGTGTTACCATGAAACAACTTAAAACAATCCATGGTGAGTATATTTTATTTAAGAAATATTTTCATATCATTATTTATATTCTCCTCAACATATTTCCTCATCAATTACATTGACTAAGAATCAAAATAAAAAATCAAAATAATTTGAATTAAATAACATATAATTAGTGGTAAACAATATAGATGAGATATGATTTTAATCATAGATACTCACATCCTCTATTCTGTATACTATGATAAATTCCAAATTATAATTATTCCATTAATATTCAAAACTATAACATTCATTCGGAACAAGGGATAAATTTTTATTATGGATTTCAGTTTATATGTGATCTGCCTTTTTCAAATATACTAGAAACACACAGTTTTGTATATTTTATAAATTTTTATAATGATTTATTGTTTTACTAGCCATACGATCCCATTATTATGTTAATGATTTTATAACACCATGAAATATTTTTTTTAATTCTTTCTCTTCAGAAAATTTGATTTCTGAAATGGTATACATTACCTGAAATATTATGTTTAGACGAACGACATACATTATAAAAATATTATATGTAAATTTTCGTGTAGATATTGGATTGTTGGGTATAAATATTAAGAACTATAATATAAAAATACATGTTATAAAAATATTTAAAATGAATTCATTTGTCATCTAATAATTAGAATAATATAATATAATAAAAAGTGATGTTTGTCTAAAATTTAATTTTATTTGACCTTTGTGATTTTATTTTAATCAGTATTTATAACCACTATAATGAAATGTTCATATTATTTACATGATTGAAAATTTTAGACATTAAACACCTAATTTTTATTTAATTGTATAATAATAAATGCATTTTTATGCTAAAATTATATTATCTATAAAAAATGTGTTTTCAAAAAATGTTGGTTGATTATTATAATATTCATTTATAAATATTTTAGAAAACAATTATGATAAAATTAATTTAATATTTAGATTTTAGTTATTAATATTTGGTAAATACTTGATTTTTATTTATGGAAAATATTAATAGTAACTAAGATAAAATTTATCACATTTCTAAAAGGTAAATTGGGTAATAATCGATAAAAATAAGTGATATGGCCATAATTTTTTCATCATTAATATTATTGGATAATTTTAATTTTAACGTTATCACATTAGTCTTTATTTTCATTATTTTAATCTTCATGTTTCTTTTATAGTAATTAATATATTTTAGAAATCATAAAATGTTACAAAATATCACATTCTTTGTTTTTAGTATCTATTGTGTGTCCATAGAGGAAAAAGGTATGTTATGAATGAATTGAAGTGTATATTGTTAGATTAATTAAAAATTATTTATTGGAATTTGTATTAAATTTATATAATTATATAATGACTAAAATTGTTTTTTTATCCAAAATAAAATATTAATCAAATTAATAAAAAAAATCTAAATTCATTCAAAAATATATAATGAAATATAATTTGAAAGAGTTAACATGTGAAAAGGATTATATATGTTACTATATAATATGATCATATATATAATATTATATTTGAAATATATCTTTTGATAAATTTCATTTATATAAAATTATATTATATTGTCTAAAATGAATGTAATGATATTTTTGAGAATATTATATTATCAAAATACAATAATAATAATAAATAAACTCAAATCAGACAAAGAGAATAATATATTGTAATTAATTTTAAACATTTTCCATTTATATGTTTTTGTTACCATATTTATTACCATTGAGTTTATTATATTCTAATATCTTTTGAAAATCCAGTTGTTTCCCACCAATATTTTATAATATAGAATGTCACCTTTCTGTACATCATATCACCATGTATCTTCTAGGTAAAATATCCACCAAAAAATTTTCCTCTCCAAAAAACTTTACACATTTTTGTAGGTTCATTATTACTCAAAATAAAAACTATATAGTCCAAATGTAGAGACATAAACATGTTTTTTCCATGAGGCGGATACATGTGTGATTTTAAAACATAGCTATTTCATGCTACGTGTTTTAATTCAAAACCCCATAAATGCCACCAATTATTCATGTTTATGTATCAATTAGTAGAATTATATTATTTTCATATTCCATATCCATTTAAAAAAACATTTTAACTATTATCCAATGATTGTTTAAATACATTTAAACATGTATTTAAGTTATTATAAAACATTATAAAGAGAATATTTTTCCCTATTCTGAATGTTTAATGTTTACAATTTTTGAAATAAATATCTAAGAAAATGTACTTAAACAATCCCATTTCCTATATGTTGGACTAATGTTATCATTGAATAATTATTTCTATTTTGACAATGTTATTTTCTAATAAATAATTTCCATTTTTATAAGAGAGAACCTTATTAAAAAATATATGTTTTCAATATAGAAATGTTATTTTACATAAAAATTATACCAAGTGGTCTTCTAAAATACTTTTCCAAATTAGATGATTTCCATTGACATTACATACTCTTTATTGGGGATATCGTCCAAGGTTATAATCACTATTCTTTCTTTATATTTTCAATATTACAGATGAAAATATTAAAATATTTGAAATTACATTTCATTTACATGGGATATAATATAATGATATATTTATGAAATTCATCTGTCATAATGGGATTTGATATGAGGAAAGTAATATGATATTGTGGAACCCAATTGAATGGTTCTGGTTATTTGATGGGTGGGACCCATATATATCTCCAATTCACTTATTATTGTTTTTATCTCATGTAATAATTATTAAAAACATATCAATGTTCTTGATCCATTATGTGAAACCAGTTAATGTTCTAGATTTTTATTAGAATCTAGGTGAATTGGTTCATTTTTTATGGTATACAAGTAGATGTGATTGATTAAAAAATGGAGGATACTATTTTTTCTAAATAATATTGGAATGTTAGTAAGCCTTAACACATGAAACAATTTCTTTAAAATGGTCATGCCAAACACTCCTTTATGACATGATTATATTGTTCATGATTTTTTAAGATGAATTGTCATTCTTTTGTTTCATTACATTTGAAATTATAATGTATTATTCTATAACACATTTTTATGAAGGTTTTGATATTGGGCATGAGAATCATATGCCACGGTCAAGATCCCATTCCCTTATTCCTTCCATATAATTCATAATATCATTGATTGATATCTCAAATGTTGGATTTAGTGAATATCTTATCTCACCCTTTTCATATGTTTCAATTTCTTGTGTATTGATGATTTGCAGTTCTAACATTGACCAGAATGTTGCATATTTAATTTTCCAAAAAATATATTGAATATTTATATATGAAATGCATGGGAATGTAATATTAGTTTCAAAGGATGGTTGTTTCAATCATTAAATATTATGATTTTAAAAACATTTTAATATCCCTTAGAGTGGGTCAATATTTTAGATACAATACTAATTTTTTCATAAGGATCATAAATGGAGGATTTTAAAAATGTGGTTCCATAGAAGAAGGAATCATGATTTATAAATTATATAATTTATTTTTGTAATTATTTTCAAATCCATTTTATTGATTATGATACTATTCTTTATTAAGGATTTTCTAGAAAACAATATAATTATTGTAATGTAGAATGTTTTTTAAATGAAATGACATTCCACCAGAGAAACCAAATGTAATTTGAGATGGAACGTAGAGTATTTATTATTTGTTTAAATAATAATATCATGAAATGCGTCATGTCAAGATTCAATATGTTCAAATGAAGGAAAATATACAATTGATTAATTCATTTGGAATCATCCTAGTTTAATTATGGGATCCATTTATTAATTAGTTGATGGGATATGAATCAAAAGATTTGAAAAAGAATGTTTTTTCTTCAATGTTAGTGATAAGAAAAAAAATCATCAATATTTATATTGTTGAATTTGAAGAAGATCTGTATGAGAATCCTCGAAAGAATATCTACAAAGAAGAATAAATATAATCCATGAAATAGGATGAGTTTAGTGGAATATTAATTAGAATGTACTTTCCACATATATTATATTCTATGGTAGAGAATGAATTTCTTTTTTGATGAAAAAGGAAATTAATTACATTTTCACATATTTGGAAAATTTTCCAATGATTTAAGGTATAAATCTAGTTTTTTTGTCCTATTATAAAATAATCAATTATTTATTATATAAAAGCCATAACTTTTAAAATAATTAATTGTAACAGACTTCAATAAGAATGACAAAATTGGATCACATGTTTTCAAATAATTGGTTTAAATTATAGATTCCCACCATCATTAATTTTTTCTTAAGAAAATAACAATCATGTACCATGAATATGTGAATAAATGACATTATGGTATGAAATTTAGAAAATACATTCTATAAATTGGAAAAGAAACATTTTGGGAAGTTGTTTAATGGCACGATAAGGTGATAGAAAAGTGGAACGATGGGTAATAAACTAGTGATTTTTCAAGGGGGGAGAATATCTTGATCATTCCAATAAATAAACTTTTAATTCCATCTATTGCCCAACCCAAACATCACTGATTTATATTTTGGGATTTTTTGAATTATTCTATAGTTTTCATGAATATAATGGGTTTTTATGATCTACATCAATGTCCTTGTATTTCAATATAAAGGGGAATCTCATGTGATCATGATTACTAAAATGGGCTACGATAGTGATATGGCAGAATGTTATAATATAATCTAATATGGAATTACTAATTTCATATTTAATTCATGTTACTCCCATTATTTTATTTATAATTAAATTTATATGTTAATAATCTTATCACCTTGATGATTATATTTTTAGTTAGCTATGAAAACTCACTATAGAACAAATGTCTCATCTCAAATGACTAATTCCACTTTAATTTTTTTAATATGACTCATGACAATATTTTGATTCATCCTTCGTATATATTATATATTATTCATAGAACATCTTATATTTTCTTTACACTTATCATAATAAAAATTTTTGGTTGTGAAGTAACATTTAATATTTTCTGTGCACCTATGTTCATTAATTTATGTAATTATGATTATGAAATCCCAATGAAATTTTCATCTGCCTTTCTGGCCTTTATTCTCTAACATAATGGTTATTTATCTTATATTAATGACAATATTCATATATTTTACATGTTTTTGATGATGTATTTCAAGAATATTTGTTGGTTCTTCTACTGAAATGTGATGTTGAGTTTTCAATAGAGCTAATATGTAATGATATGAATATTCCCAAGAGAATATATATAACATAACCAATTTAGATTCAAAAATATATGAATCCACTCATATAGAAACATAGTAAGGGATTCAAATTATATAATGTGTCCTCATGTGGTGTAGCTTGTCTATTTTCTAATAATATTAATTGTTCAATGTGACTTTTCATTTTTTATCCATATATTTACATGATTAGATAAAAGAATATGTATCCCCTCTCCCATGATTATTACATATTTGGTAAAAGATTGATATCTCAGTAAATTTTCATGATTGATTCTCTATCAATATATCATCAATTTTGTGTCAATAAATAGGATATAATCAGGATGAAGTACCATATAAAGTGTGAATGATTGGATTTTATAGTGACAACTTTTGGTCCTAGAAATTACTAGGATATCATAATGGATTTGACGAACAGAGTATTTTAATCATACCTTGAACTGTTTTTAGTTGTCTTTATATATTATATTCTTTTATATTCAAATGGTATCTTTAGGCATGGTGATAACATGAGGATTGTGCTAAATACCATGAGGAAAGATAATATTTATGTAATATTTAGAAACTATAATTTTTGGATTCGGAATGTTTCATTCATGGGACATATTGTATCATGTCAATTTATACAATTCATTACTTGAAAGATAAATGTTATTGTAAAACAAAATAGACTAACCACACAATGTGAAATTTATAGTATTCTTAGCTTGGATGGAAATTATTAGTTATTTTTGGAGATTTTTTCTTGGTTATTGAGTTCCCCACAATGTAATCCTAAATGGGATCCATGATCCTCAAAACCGATCTATGTGATGAATTTCTTATGGATCTAAAGAGATGGATAATCAGAAAAACGTTTTTTACACTACCCTGTAGTATACCAGATTTTTTCATTGATAGATACTCTTAAATAAAGGGACTAAGATGTTTCCTCAATCAAAATGACATGGATATATCTTATGATACTGATATTGAAAGAAAAGTATTAAAAAAATCATGATTTAGTGTTAGATAAAATTGTACTGGAATTAATTATATATAGCGATTATCTCAAAGGAGGAAGTATTAACAAATATACTAAAAATAAATGTATAATGTGCATCTTCACTCAAAAAAGAACGAGCATACACCAAAAGGAGATGGTTGGAACTAATGAAATATTATGCCTTCCCAATACATTAGAATCCATAAATTTTTAGAAATATAGAAAACACTCTTTGTTTAAAGATTCGTTCTATCTTATATTTTGTGAGGATAAAAAATGATCTAATATTTACCTTCATGGAAAATAGGGACCTTGAAATATTTATATAAGTGGATAAATATTATATTCCTGAAATTTATTTCTAACTATAATTATTAGTGGAGATCGAGGAGACAAAAAATGAATATGTGATGCTTATAAATAAGGTGATCAATGCTATGAAGTTAATACTTTATTATTAAGGTAAAATAATATTCCAGAACCATGCCTATATCATTCCCATACTATATTTGAAGATCGATCTTTTTGATAAGGCACATATTTTATAATTCCCTATTCCTCATGTATGAATTAATATGTATAGAGTTATTAAAGTGAATTTATATGGGGAATGAATAAAATTATAATTTTTGGATTATGTTTCTCAATTCAGGGATTTTTATATGTTCTTGTATGGTGTAAATAACTACATGTAGACGTTACAACCATTACCCATACCATAATGTAAATAGGAAAACATAACTATGTATTTTTCATCGGAATCCCTAAACCATATAAATGGAATAATTATATATGTTTTTGTGAAGATCACCATATGAATTCATCACTCTGAATCACCATCAGATTATATTTCTATTATTATTAGTTCAATTGGTTATTAATTAATTAGATTCTATGATTTCATGGTGTACCTAAATCAATTTTATCTAAATGGGATCTATGGTTTACCATTATTTTTATTGGATGTATATAGTTGTATTTTGATATATATTTGTTTTTCTATATTAAATATCATCTAAAACCATTTGGTGAGTAAGAGAAGACCATTATAACAATAGAATTCATGTTGATATCTTTTTATATATATTTCTATGGTATTTGGGATCAACAACATTATTTTGGGGTAATGTTATCACAACAATGGCATTCATATAGGAATTCAGATTTCTCCTTATAATACCATCAATTGTAGGTAGATGATATCTAAAACTTTTTCATATGATGTTGGATAAATAATGATGTTGGTAAATTATCAAATTTTTGAAATATAAGAGATGGATGGAGACATTCAGTTGAACATAAGACTGGATCCGAGCTGACAAATGAGTTATACTTACCAACAATCAGATGATCTAGAGTTTTATGTTATTGGATACTTTTTATATGAATTTACTATCATATAAAAAATAATATAGAAAAAATAACGTTATTTTAATCCTTATAAATATCATTATATTGGAAATTCATGATCATATGATGATTGTATATTATAGATCCCCCATCGAAGCACTCTCATATTGATGACATTTTCCATGGACCTCCTTGAAAAGAGTACAAACATGATCCTTTACATGTAATTAATACAATGGTTTGACCACAATATACAGTTATTTCCTTTGAGGAATAGCCAATAGAATTTTTGGATCGTATATATAAATTGATACGTAGAAAGTCTTCTCTCCTTTTTAATGTTCCCACAATAACCATCAAATTTTAATAAGAAACATTAGAATAAGGGGAAGTAATGGAACATTGATATCCTCATTTTTTGTATCACAATCATGAATTCTAAGAGGGGAATTTATTTTATATGGGGTAGAATTTAACTCCCTGTGACGTTTTGAAATATTTTTCTCCGAATAATTGGTTTTCTTCAATGGAATATATGACACTCATTAACATGTTTATAAAAGCCACAAAACAATATTACAATATATTTTTTACTCATAGAAATTATATTGGAAGGTATGACTAGTTATAACTAAATTATAAAGGATATATTCTTTGTAAAGTTATAAAATGAATGTATTAGTTATCAATTAATTAATATAACAAGAAACATTATTTGGAAAAGCAATTTTTTAAGAAATTATTTTTATGAGCATAAATAATTTTATTATTAGTAACTATAAATATATTATTTTAATTAATTATAAATTTTATTTAATTTATATAATATTTTAAACAGTAAATATTAATTTTTATTTGAATAAGATAAAAAACCCTGATTTATCTGTAAAATATATATTTTATAAAAACATAAATCGCGGTTTATATAGTTATTTTAAAATTAATTTGTAAAAATTTTAGAAAGTTATATTTGTAATATAGATTCCATATTTATAATTAGTAGGATATAATTTGGTATGTTATAAATTTTTATTAATTCTAAAATATATTTATTTTGTTGATAAAATTATCACCTCTATAAAGGGTAGATATATTTAATCTAGATTAAAAATAATTTGTAAGGAAATAATTTTTCATCCATATTCATATTATATGAATATAATTATATACATATCAAATGGGACCACGTTTTGTTAGTTCAATGGAAACTTTTCCATAAATTAATTATAAATTATTTAAATTAAGGAATGATATTTAATGTTACACTCTTTGTATTTAATATATCTTACGTTTCCAACTATGGAATTTTTTAATGAATATATGATTCAATTTTGAGTATAATAAAATTATATTCATGATGGAAATGTATTTTTTAATTTTAGTAACTGTAAAATGACCCTATTTTCATATTCAACCCAAATAAAACATTTCTCCAAGTAATGAAATATGTAATAAATGATATTAAAAATTTTTAAATAAATTTATTTACTAGTGAGTAAATGTTTTTCATGAAGTTTAGAGGATAATATTACACAGTGTGGTTGTGTTAAAATATTATATATGAATTTAATCATTTCCACATCGTCATTTATGTAAAATTATTTGAATATAGATTAAATAGACCCCAATGTTATTTTAGGAGAAGATTATTTTATAAAATAACATAAAAATCATGAAATATAATGAAGCTGGTAATAGGGATAATATGTTGTCAAATATGACATCTCGTGTCAATATATAGGTCATTTGGAACCATTTCTCATAATATTTGATTAATTATATTTTAATCTTTTATGAATTTCAAGGAGTTCCTCTTCTCTCTCTTATAAAAGGGAACCCGTCATTTCCCTTCAGTACGTCACCTAGAGCCTTAAAATAAGACTATAATATTTTAATTATAATATACTCATCCGTAAACATATTCTAGTGTTGTTGGTCTTCTCCAAATATCAACTATTAGGTAATTGAGAGTAGATCAAAATCATTTCATTCCATTAAGAGGAAGTTAGATTACATTCAATGGAAGTAGAACTTTTGGTAGGGGTTATATTTCAAAAAAAACATAAAACGTCAGGATTGTGTATGTTTATGTATCTACTAGGATAATTATTCCATAATTATATTCCATATATATTTATTCTAAAAACTTTTTCAAGAACAATATTATTTTTCCACAATTATGGTTTAATGAAATTTTTACACATGATTTAATTTATTTAAAATGTATTGAAAATAACATCTTCATTATTTTCTGAATGTGGATCATTTTGAAATTTTTATGTATTGTATTTTAAAATTATAAAACCTAGAAGGATAATCCCACCAACATGACTAATATTTTACATTAATCTTACTTTTCATGTTTATGAAGTTATCTTGAATGAAAATGTTTTCCTTTACAATTCCACAATATTTTAATAATTACTCAATTATAAAATATAAAGTTTTTTTAAAATAATTAAATCAACTAATATTTAAATATAATTTTCAATTTTATACGAAATAATTTTATATTAGATATGCATTAATGGTGATATAATCCCAGGATTTTTACTTTATTCATCCTCGAGGAGGACTTTGTTTATGATGAAAACATGAAATTTTTAGTGATCCAATTTATTTTCATTGTGTTATTGTATAGTGAAATTCATAGTAAACACATTTCTAATCATTTGGTTATATATGATTATTTTTTATGATCATACAGAGAACATATGAATTATTTTAATTATGTGATTGGTTGGACCTATATCTCCCCCCATTATATATAGTAAACTATCGTATCTCCTAATATAATAATCGGAAACAAGTAAAAATGCTGGAAACATTAGGGAAATATAATCGATGTTCTTAGTACATTATGAAAAATAAAAAAGACAAGGTTATTTCCATTATGTGAAACAAGTCAATTTAAATTATTAATTGTGATAAACAAGTCATGATGAATAATATAATGGCCTTTTTAGTTATCCATGACATATGATATGGTTTCAAAACATATGAGGACACCACAAAATCATTTATTTCATGGGATTATTTTTTATGATTGGGCTGTGGTGAGTTATAAATTTCGTGATTCATCTCATTTTATGTGATAATTTTTTTTCATAACTACTATTTAGGATAATCATCATATTTGATGTGAAAATATTATATTATGGTCATGAAAGTATACCCTTATCATTATGTAATATTTTTTAGTGGTTGTTGAATGATATCTCTCCGAATTTCCCTTACAACGAATTTGAGCACACATATTTATTAGATTTCCATTAACTAGAATATAAAAATTGTTGATAGTAGGATATGAATAAGAATAATACCATGAGGGAGGTTCTGTAGGGGATATGTTGAAGATAATTAATAAAAAAAATATTTCATGTTTCCATGTAACTAAAAATTTTATGGATCTAGAATAGAGTTTACTATTAGGAGTTTAATAGTCATCGAAATTGATTTAATATTATATTCTTACAAGATTATGAGATAATAGATTCTTTATAATCAATTTTTAAATCACTAAAATCCAAAATATCAATTCAATTTATCATAATTATTAATTTAGATACAATGTTTTATAGGATTCAAATTGATTTTTCATAAATATAGTGATCTTATCCCTAATAAATGGTTTCTTTTTTGGTTGAGAATTTTTTTATTTAATTAATTTTTTATATCTCTAAGATAACTGTATTTATATTTTTATACTTAACTCATAAAATTAAGTATATTTTTTAAAATATTTCATAATGTGTAATTTTTTAATTTTAATATCATTCAAATTTCTACTGATGTTTGTGGTATCTAAAAATTGTAGAATCCCTAATAAATTGAAAATATTTTTCAGAACTGGAGATAAAATTTTACTCTATAAGCATGAAATCATATTGATGTATATACTATATATATATATAAATTAATATATTGTTATAATAATTTGTGTTTAGAAATTATTTTAATAGATAAAGGTTGTGATTCATTCCTAGAAAAACTCTTAGAATTTTTAACGAAATTTTATAGAAGTAGTTTAATTATATAGTTTTGAAGCATGTGTGTGGAAACACTATAAATATGATCAACAAGTATTGAGGGCCTATAACAAGGATGACTTATATATTAATGATTAAGAAAACTTAGTGATTCTATGTGTGTAAACCAAAATAACATCAGACTTTTTATATGTGATAGGAAGAGGGCAATTTAAGTTTTATATAATTTATTAGATCAATCACATCTATTGAATATAGATTTATGATGTTAATTATAATGGGGTAATCCAATTTATATATAATTATAATGTATTTTCTTGATCATATGCAAGATAATATTTTTATTGAGTAATTAAATTCGTTTATTTTTTATTATACTAATCAAATGTTAGTAATCATGAATAGAATTTGGTCATAATTTCCAATTACACCATTCCCTATATATTGACATTTAAATATTCATCAAAAATGGTTCTGTAAATGGAATGATTTATAATTTTTCTTAATCATTTAATATTTAAAACATATCAATCTTGGTGTTAAATTAACAAAATTTAATTTAATTTATGATTCGGATTTTTCATAATATTCTTGGATGTAAAATTATATTAGCTAATATTTTGTTCAATTTTACATCTCAATCAAAATTATTATCAAAATCATAATGTAATAATATATAAAATTCTATATATTCATATATATCATGTATAGATTTAACATTCTCAATAATATGATATTATTGTAAATAATATTTTTTAGAGAGATCAAATTTCAAATTATATGGAAAAATAATTCTTACTCTAAATTATTAAATATTTAAATTATAAAAAAAGTATTTTTATTAATATATATTGTTTCATGTTTATTGAGATATTGATATATAACATGATCCTCTCTTGAAGAGAGATTTTTTTTTCATGAACTAACCAAGGTCAACCCCAAACTGAGCCCACAATTTAGAAGAAGGAATGGTTTGATAGGCTCTCATAATTATCCAATATGGGAAACTAGTAGTGAAAAATATTTATATCTATAATGCGAAAGAATTATCCAAATAATTAAAATAAAATGTTTATAATAAACAAGAACAAAAAAATTGTAGATGAATGAAATAATTATATAAATACCACACAATGACATCAGAGGACACTAAAAACCCAAGATCTATTATAGCTTCATGAGATTCCAAAACACAAATACAACATAAAAATAATTAATCATAGAGAATAAATGCACGATCCTTAAAAATGAATAATAGGGATTCTAAAAAAATACTACAAAATATGAATTACCTTTAAAAATAATAAAACATTAATATAGTTTAGAATATATTTCTAAAAATAAGGTTTTCAATTTTATTAAATCATGGATTGGTATAATACCAGGAAAACAATTTGTGTTTTTTTTAAAATATTTTTCCCACTAATTATAAACATTCAATAACCCACTCCTAAGAAAGAACATGAGTTCAGTAAAACAATTAAAGGTAATAAAAATTAGCTAAAAAACCTCATGTTATGATACCAAAATAGTAAGGAAATTTTTTTGATAACATTATATAAAAAATTTAATGTTGGAAAAAGAATTTTTTAAATAGATCATTTAAAGTAAGATTAAATGAGTGGAATCACCATTGTAAATCCATAATAAAGTATTTTATTTTGTGTCCTAGGATACATATTGCCTATATAAACAACGTTTTTTAATATAACCCATCATGTACATACTACTATAGTGTTTTCCACCAATGATGTATGGATACAAACATTATCAAGGATGAAAATATATGTATAGTGTCTAGAAAGAGTATTTCTTGAGTTAATGTTCGAAGTGTTATATTTGGAATATGTTTATTGTTTCATTTTTATTAATTATGATAATGAAGACATATATAAGTATAAGGGTATGTAACCAACATTACTCAAACAAAAATTGAAATGGGGAAATAATCATATATATATTCATTAGAATACTACAAAATATTTAAAGGGAAAAATCTATATTTGATTTAGTCGTTCACCATATTAATATGTCACCCATTATATCCATTAGAGATGTTTATTCTCTTATTTAACATACTCAATTGTATCTTAAATAAGTATTTAAATATTTGGGTTTACAAATATCAATTGTACATAATCATGATCCTAGGTTTACCATGATGATTTTGAGATGTTTAAATTTTTATTGGGATAAATATTAATTTTTTAGAACTTCTATTAATACTCATAATTTATTTCAATGCCATAGGACCACTCAAAAACTGGAAGAAATGTTGAGATAATTCTCAAAATATTTCATAGGTTATTTGTATCAACACTATTCTTCTGGTGGGATATTCTAACAATTATAACTTTTAAACAAGCTTTCATATAAATCCTTACCAAGCCTTATGTTTAAGGAATTGTATAACTCCGACATTATGGAATGATTTTGGAGAAGGAAATATATTGTGGCATAAAATAGAAAATGAAATAGAAGGGAATGTTTGATATATTCAATACAAAATATGAGCATTAGAGAACTGAAAATGAGTTATACAAACAATTATATGTGGTATTTAGAGTTTGTAGTTAGTGAGATGGTATTTATATGATTTTTCTATCAGTTAATATTATATGAATTGAAAACGACTGAATTTTAATCAAAATGAATGTAGTTCTTCTTTAAATTCATGATTATACCAGGATAATATCATATTGATGGGCACATCCACCAAACCTCTCTGATGTTCATGACATCTTCCAGGTATATATTATGGAATATTACATATCTAATTATTAACATTTAATGAACTCAAAGAATCTACCATAGGATAATTATATTTTTTATTAGCATAAATAAATATCAATATTGGATTATATTTATATATATACAGAAATATAATACACTCTTAGTTAATGTTCCCCCAAGAAAACTGAATTTTAAATAAAAAACATTAGAATATGGGGATGTAATGATATAAAGGTATTATCACTTTCATGTATTGTAGTCTTTAATTTAATCATAGAAATTAATTTTTTTGGGTTATAATTTGGATACATTATATTTTTAAGAATTTTTTCTATTTAAATAATTTTATTTTTTCAATGGATTTCTTTATACTATATAGTGAGTTTAGATGAACCATATACCATTATTAAAATATTATGTTTTTTATGTCATTTATGAATTGGATTGGATGGTATAAATAGTAATAAATAAATTAGAAAACATATATGTAATACACATTTATAAAATAAAATCATCACTTATCCAATAATCATAAATGAGATGAAGATAAATTATTTGGAATGAAACGAAGTGTTTTTAATAAATTTTATTATGAGAAAATTTTATCAATTTCTATTGGTGAATGATTCTAATTAATTTTATATGTCACAATCATTATAAAATATTTTCAACATTAAATAGTTATTTTACTCTGCATAAGACATAAAATTCATTTATTGTAAAGAAATTTTTATTTTAAAAAATAAATTCTTCACATATTAATCTGTTATTTTAAAATTAGTTTCTACAAAAGAATAAATTTAATTGGAAAAAACAGGGAATGTATTTAAAACTAGTTTTTTTTAAATTTTCTAATTTTCTAATTTTTATTTTTTCTAATATGAATTATTACAATAACAGAAAGTATCAACATAGTGAAGGATAAATTAGATCAATCTAGAATATAATTAAGTCATAAGGACTTAATTTTTCATAAAAATTCATATTAGATGAATAAAATTACATAATTTGCAATGTGGGAACTAATTTGATTAGTCTAATGAACGCATTATCATGAAAATGACTTCTATATTATTAAAATAAAATAATGATACAAAATGTCACTCTTAATGAATTTAATATATCATTTCTGTTCATATTCCATAAAAGAATGTTATGAATGAATTTAAGAGTCCATTTTGATATTAATGAAATTATTTTCATGATATAAAAATATTTTTATTTTATTTTTGTAATTTATGTAATGAAACTAATTTCTTATGAAATAAAATTGAAATAATTATGCAATTAGTAAACCATATAATAAATGATATTAAAATATTTAATGATTTTTTGAGCTAACATGTTCCCTTAATTCTATATGTTAATATAACTTATTAAAGTTTTGTTATAAGATAACCTGTGAATAAAAAACTTTCTCTCTGTATTTTATGTAATAATATTTAAAATCTTTTAAAATTTAATATAATGGGATTTTATAATAATTATATATTTTAAATTAACATTGAAATTATATAAATATAGAAAGAGAGAAAAGGGATATTATATAAAGAAAAAATGTCATCCATTGTCCATTTATTGGACATTTGATCCCATTATAGATGATTTTATATTAATAAAATCATTATATTTTGTTAATTTCTAAGAGTTACCATACCCTCTGTAATAAAACAGAACCTCCCCAATCTATTTATCACATCACATTGAGGCTTTTATCATGACAATAATCCTCTTAACTATCTTCTCCAATTTCAGGGACACAATCTATCATTTTTTTTTCTTCTCAGAATATCAACTCTATGATTATTTAGTAGAGATATAAAGGATTTCGTTCCAATTAGATGAGGTTAGAGTACTTTCGATGTGAGGTGAACTCGAGGTATGGAATTGTTTTCACAATTTCATCAAAATATAGGATAATTTATTTTTGTTTATCCACTGGGATAATTATTTCATCATTCTCTTAAATATATATGAATTTCTAAAAATGATTCAAGAAATTATTTATTATATAGTAATGATGGTTTAATACCATTTTTTACCCACGTTTTACATTTTTCAAATGGTTTTAAAATGAATATTTGTATCACTGAATTAATGGGTGTTATTTTGACGTTTTAGAGCTGTTTTAAAAATATAAAACATCAGTTTATTTTTCCACCGACAAAACTAATATATTCTATAAATATTTATTTACATGTGTAAAATTTTATTTTCCAATTAAAATTTTATCATATATATTTCAATTGTTTTTTAAATTAATTATTTAGAAAATGTAAAGATTAATTTCCTAATTAAATTTTCTAAAATATATTTAATAATAATTTTCCATCTAGTATAAAATATTATTATATTAATTATGGGTTATTATAGGTAGGATCCAAGGAAACTTCCAAACATATTATATGGACATATATTTATTATTATGAAAATATATTTTTTTTAAATACAAATTATTTTCCAAGTATTCTTCACTGTCTAAATTTGTAAGAGGCATTTTTCTTTTCATGGGTTTCAAGAAGATGAATGTTTTATTATATTAAAGAAAAATATTTATGGTTTTTATTATTTAAAGGGAAAGGCCTATTTCACTGTCAAATGTATTAGGTGATGAATTGAATCTCATAAGTTAAATAGGGGATACAAGTCCATGTGATCGATATATACTGGGATACTAGTCAATGTGAAAGATCCATTATAAGATAAAATTAGACGTTCTTGATCTGTTAAGGTAAACAAGTCGATGTGAATTATTATATATGGATAACTTATGTTAATGCCTAATAATATGGTATAGGTAGTTAAATAAGAAATAAGAAAAATATTTAATTCTTATGATGACACAACATACACATTTATCTAATGAAATTATTATTTTTCATTGAGTTATAATGAATTCTCAATATTAAGAATCATTTACTTTGAGATTATAATTTTTTATTCTATGACTCATGTTTATGATAGTTTTTAGATTCATTATGATACTTTTATTTAATGGTCATTATCTCACACACATATTATTATTAAATTCTTTTATGTGATTTTCAAATGATATCTCTCATAATTACCCTTACTGAGCATCTCAGTTAAGCTTTTTCTTATGTTTACTTCCCTACGATTTGGAGAATGATGTTAGTATGGTATATCAATGAATATTAATGCGAGGGAATATATGTATATAGGGGATATATTGAATATTATTTAAATAATTAAATGGTTTTATACCATGTTTCCGAGGTCTCTAATCCTTTATGGTTATTGAGTAGATATTATTTTTATTTTTGGAATATTCAACTAAATAGATTTAATATTAATATTTGAAAAGTGTGGTCCATAATAGATTCCATAGAATCAATATTTATTCCCCATAATCATACATTTGAATTTTTTTATATTAAATATTTATTTATTTATAATTATTCTGAAGTCTAATATTTAATCTACCATCAATCTAGTGAATATATGACTAATAAATTTTCTCATTATCTATACACATTTATTATTATATTAGGTGTTTTATTTCTAGAATATGATTAAATATTTATCTATATATTTATTTCAAAAAATAATCATAATATAGTAAAATCCATAATAATATAGAGTTTTTATATGTTTGGAAAAATTGAAATTGAACATAATTCTATTGTAATCTAAACATTGTTAATTCCTAATAAATCAAACAAATTTTTTTTGTAGTAGGGGAAATTTCTATAACTAAATCATGAAATAATTTTGACATATGTGGTGTTTTTAAATTGTATTGTTGTAATTTTCTCTGTGAATTTTTTTCTATTGGAAATATTTTCAATCATTTTTAGAAAAAACATTTAGATCGTTCTCTATAAATTATTAGTTGATGATCAATTAGATCGATGTGAATATTTCATATTGAAACAAAATACATATATCAATTTGTAATGAGGCCCTTTATCATGGAAGAATTAATTTTTTATAATGAATAAAATTTATATATAATTTTTGTGGATGATAGTATAAATTTTTGAATGTTTATTGTGACAGGGAATGTTTTATTATTTTTCTATGAAAATTAATAGGTCACTACTATGTGTTGAAAACATATTAAATTCATTATTTACATTAGGATCAAAAAAAATGAGAGATAAATATCTTGTTTTTCTAGAATATCTCCTTGATAATATATTCATTGATACATTATATTCAGATATATTGTATTTTATTACAAAATGTTAGTTGTGACTAATGTAAACTACTCATAATTTCCAGTTACAATTCTCTCTATGAATTTTCATTGAAATTCTCATCAAAATAGTAGGTGGAAACTATTTGTTTTATAAATTTTCATACTATTTATTTACATTGAAATTTTATATCTAGATATTAAATTACTAGAATTACATTCAAAGTAAGTTTCTTTTTTAATAAAACATAATTTAGGGGAAATTCTATTAGTTAATTTCTGTTCAATAAAATATCTCTATTTAAAATGATTCTCAAACTGTCAATTTACTTTGAAATAAAATTTTATAAATTATCATATATAATTTTTATATTTTACATTCCCAATAATTTTATATTATCCTCAATAATATTTGACTTTGAGAACATTCTATATATAATATTTCTTAATCATTCCTTTTCTAAATTAATGGATTTTATAAATTTTAAAAAAATTACTCCATTAAAATGCAATAAATTAATTATCATTTTTTGATATTGATATAAATCAATATCCTTATTAGAAGATATTTTTTTTCATGAACATACCAAGGTAAAAAATAAATTAAGAACCACAACCAATCCATCGTGAGGCCTGAGCAGAGACACCAATCCTCTTAGGTGTGATACAGTTTCTATATAACAAAAATAAATCAGTTTTGATGGGTTTTTACAATAAATGAAATACCAATTAACATTATCCAAAAGAAACAAATTGTCACAGGGATCAAATGACATTATTCTACATATTCCCATCTGTTACCTCACAAGGAACCACTATGTATAGTACTATGATAGATTCATGAGAGGGAAAGACTTGATGAAAATAAATTTGAAAAATGACATAGTTTATGGACATGAGAATTAAGAAAATACAATGGATTAAAAAATAAATCATAATGTTATACCTTAACATTGAAAATAAATCCCTCTAAATCTATTTTGGAATACTATAATAAATATATCATTTTCATTTCTATTAAATCAAGAAGAGAGTTGATACCGTGAATTTTTTTTAATACTTTTAATTTTTAAATCATTTTACAAATAATTATAAACAATCAATTAACAATCCATATGAAGGAAAATACAATTACTGAATATTTTTACGGTAAAAGTAACCCTGATAATGTATTTCATGATATGATACAATTATAGTATATTATAACATTATATTTGTAACATTAGTCACATAAATAAAACCTAGATAAAAACAATTTCTTAAATAGTTCATTGAAAATAGTAATAAATGAGAAGAATAACAATGGTAAATCCATATAAATTGATGTTAGTTGATGTTCAAGGATTAGCATACCCTATATTATCAATCCACATAAATATATACTTTCATTTACAAGACACTATATGGTTTTTTCCAATGTTTTTGTGGTACCCACATCACAATAATAATCATCATCATCATAATCTCTGTTATCATATTGTTTAGTTAGTATTGTAGTATAAATTATAATAGGATGGCATGGTCACAAAAATGATAACTCTACCACTATAAAAGTCCATAGTCCACTAATCTAGATACCTAGGACTCCCAAGTTCTTTTCATAGTTTTCAAAATTATTTAAATACATCGTTTATAAAAACAAAGACAATTCCAATTTCATTAAAATATTACTTCCACATTTTAATGATCAATCTATTATTAAAATCATAACAAAAAATCCAATTCACAACCATTTCACCAACAGATAAAAATTATTGAAATCACTGCATAAACATTCATAACAATGTTTTAAAACAATATTCTGATCAAAAGTATTCAAAATCCAAATTCCCTCTCATACTGAGAAATATATACAACCTAATATATATATACCCCTTGTCCATGGTAATTATTACAAACCCCATCAACGAAAATGTTAAAATAAGGCATGTATATACATTTTTATACATGTATATATGTAAATCATATTTTGAAACGAAGGAGAATTTAGAAACCCTTTCAAATATAAATAGAAATAATGAACTCTATCAATGTATTATAGGTAAAATTGAAGAAAGTATAATAAATGATTATTTTTTCCAAACAAAATAATTTATAAAATTGAAGGTCAGACATAAATTTAATTTTTTTTACATTTTATAACTCATGTAGAAATATGAATTGAAAATGGAAAAACATGATTATAATTTAATTGAAATCAGGAAACCCATTGATAAATTTTTTTATGATCCACGACCACTATACACATAATATATTCTTTTTAATAATAAAAAAACACTACAATTACTATGTATTCATTGTTTTTAAATAACGGTATTAGTCATTGGTTAGACAACATCAAACTATGTTTCCATTGGTGATTGTATATGGAATCACCGTCAAAGATTTCATTCGATGTAAGAGAGACCAAGAAGAACCCTAGCAAGTAAAATCCCCCTTTTAAACATACACACATATGCACCCATATATATGTATGAGAACCCCTGGTACCAATATAAATATGAACAATACTATGTTGAAAAATGTACATAATGGATATATATATACACACATATATATATATAGATAGATTTAAGTCACCTTTGTGAAGAAAAATGTCACCACATTTTATGAAAAATGCATGTAATAACCTCAACTCGGTTCTCATTAATAGTTGGATCCAAGATATAATTAAAATAAAAAATTAAATATTTATAGGTTTTTAATTAGGTCACATGTTTCATAATGGGTAAATAGATATCAAAAGGAAAAAAGTAAAAATAAGAATAATTGATAGAGAATCTATACATAAAAGATCAAATTGAGATGTTGGAGGAGAATATTCCATGATGCAAGAGAGTGTAGGGGAGGTTGTTCCACCCGGTACAACCATTGTGTGGTATTGAATAAGTGGGATATGGGTAAGGATTTATTTTATTTTATTTTAATATTAATTTTCATTTATTCTTTTCATAAAATCTTAAACACGACACAATGTTATACTACATGGTTAGGGAAATGGTTTTCCAAGAATCCTCATACACTAAAGGTCATAATCTCCTCATATGGGAAGGCCCCATGATTTCCAATACCATGCACCAATCAAAATATATAGATAAATCAAAAATATAGGAACCCTTTCATAGACAACACACAATTTCAACTAATATTGTTGCAAACAAGAAACTATGGTAAAAATAGAAAAAAAATTCAAACTGTTTTGAAATAAAATTAAAAAAAGTAAATTATAGTTGGATAATTTATAAATCATGGTTGGGTGAAAATATTCACTCCAAAATTATTCTTTATGATCATAGAATGTTCCCAAATGATTAGTTGAATATGAATAGAATGAAAACTACAACATAATACTAGACATTCCAAACAAAATGGTCAATGAACTAATATGAAATGTTCCTCTAATACTGATAAAATTAGAATACCAAAATAAATATAATATATCATAATTATTGATCTAAAGGAAACTATGTAAAAAAAGTGGAACAAAATAACTCACGCCATCACAAAAATTTATTTCAGACTCTCGAATATATAAACACAACCATAATCAAGGAATACCCCAACCCCTATCAAAAAAATGATCAAATAGGACCATCATGGTCTATTTGTGATCTCCCAGAGATTACATCACATGAACATGGTCATAAAAACCAAACTAATATGATCAGGGTTAGGTGGTGTAGTTTCAATGTATTACCCTATCATGAAATATTGATGAAAATGATCAAAATAATCCCCTTATACATTTCCCTCCATAAATTATTTAGACTTATTTAAAACATTGATCTTTAATAGGGAATATACATATATGTCCAAATGAGAACCAATATATGAGAAAAATTAATGAAATATAAACAATAACCACTAAACAACAACAATGTAATGAATTTCTCAAAAAAAATACATTTTTTAAACAAGAATAAAAAATGAAATTAAAATGAAAAAAGATTAACTAATGAAACAATTGACACCCAACCATTCACAAACCCCCCCCCCCCCAAAAAAAATTATGATAAACACAATCTAGTACCACAATATCAATGTATCACTACATATAATAATGTCAATCACAAACAAATATTTTAATAAAAAAACTAATTTCCTGTAAAAATCCCCCTAATTAACATGACACCTGATGATCCATATCCGATCCATTTTTGGGATAAACTTGAAGAAACCGAGGCCATATATGAAAAAATAGAACCATGGTTTTATTTATTGATAAAATAATAAATGAATAATTTATATTCATCCCATCCACTAACCCTGAATTTTCCCGCTCAAGGATGTTATATCAGCATAGAGTACATGACCTCAACAAAACAGGAGATCACTTATACATCTGATAATTTCTTTGGGGTTGTCAAATTGGAATACCACTATAACCACTTAATCATAATTTACTAAATGGTTATAACATACTCTAATGTGATAAAATCTTACCAATAAATGGTAGACCAAAAACCCCCATAGAGAAAAGGTATCCAAAATCGTGATTGAAAATGACAAAAAAAATTCACTCTAATATAAAAAAACAACAATTTTATTCAACATCCTCCGCACCTGACATCACCTCTACATTTTAAAAACATTCACTCTAAGGATAATGGCTTGAGACCGAATATCATTAATGATGTCCAACCCCATAGTCATGATATGATACTACCTGACATAAACTTTATTTTTTAATTATTCACTTTATAGAATGTATTTAAGTAACATAATTACAAACACTTAATAGAATAGAAAGATATCATATAGATCATTCCTCCACTCGTAGTTGAGGATTTTTATGGGTTTATTAATATAAAACTAGACATGAACTTATAAATTCATCTTCCAAATCCTAACCAAGTTGTCCCAATAAAAATAAACAACAAAAAATAAAAAATCATCACACAAAATACAGATCATATTTACAAATATTCCCCTTTATAATTAAAAATTCCAACAATTAATTTAAATATATGATATCCATTTGGTTAAACATATCCAAAGATCCTTAAGCCATATTTTCAAGAACAAATTTTAAGTCACATTATTTTAAATTTTATTTTTCCATTAATCTATAATAGGGTTTCTAGTACTAGGACAATTAAATTCATATTCAAATTGATTACCTATATAAATTTCCCTTTGATATTAAATACCAATTTTAGTTACATAAAACAATATCAATACATATGATTTTATTTTAAAAATGATAAAACCAAATTTGAAACCACATAATAGAAAAACCCCCTTGATTAAGCATTATTCAGACTCATTTGACTAGTAACTCATAATAATGACAGTACATGAAGGGAATAATGATTTTTTATGAATTGAAAGCTTCACATGTTGGAAAATATGTGAAAGACGCATTCAGTAACCATTGTCTCACAAAAACTTGTTTTATAGATCAATACATGTCTCCAATCCATGTAGGATCATTTTTCACCACAATATCTACAATAATTTCATAATATATAAGGATGTGTACAACAAACAAAAGGAGGGGTTACACACACTATATGAGCAATTCAAAAGTAAAAAATCATAGTGACTCGACCCTATCACATGCACCCCAAACCCCTCCCACCTATCTACCCCAACCACGTGGATAGAGGGATCTACTATCATTTTATCAATTATTTTTAAATTCAAATACTTATACCCCCTTGTGAAAAAATGTTCCTAATTGATAAGATTTCACAATGATCTCCCAATGTGTACCCCGGGAGTCTTGAAAATCCTATCACTAATATATCAAACATACAATATAATAAAGGATTCTTATTAGAGAGTCAAAGATCATATTGGTTAAAAACCCTGACTCTTCCTCTGATAAAATTACTTCTTGAACCGACATGGATTAGCCCTAAATCATGAAACTAATTTTGTTAGTGGAAATGTCATTGTGGTGTAATCATTCATCCAATGATGAAATATATTGTCAATAAAAAAAATAAATCAGATGGGACTGATTTTTAACATAAATTAAATGAAAATAAATATGAAAATGATATTAAAATAATTATTGGAATAGGAATAATATAAAATAATACATTACACTATGTGACCACTAGGTTATGTAATAGAAAAAGAACAATGTTTTCTCCATGAATTCCCAAAACTAAGAATAAAAAGAAACTTAAAATTAATATATATTTTTGATGTTATTATCATAAATTCCATATAAGAATACCAAAATTGTATAACACCATAAGAATTATCAATGAAAAATAACTTTTTCTTTATATATTGGATTAAAAAAATAAAAAAATTAAATTCTATGAAATATTGTACATATATGATACATATAAACACCACATTCTCCATTTTATTTTGAGAACCATTTACAATGAGTTTTAAACAATTATACACCCCAACCATAAGAATGATCATACATAGAATGAAAAAATTTAGTGTAATTGAAATAAAATTATGTATACCATAAGATGTTACCAATAAAGGATTTGAATTTTTTTTCCCCATTGAAAAAAAATTCAAATGTGATTTTTTTTAAAAAAATTTCCACTAATGGATAAAAGAAGAGAAAATAATATATTAAATCCATAATAAAATATATCTGTATTTTTCATATGATGCACATACCCTCTACACTAAATAAAAAATACACTAATACATGAGTCATATGAATGGTCATATAAAATCATATATATGTACCACAAATAAAAACAACATCATCATATCATTTATTTAATATTTTAAAGTCAAACCTTTTCTGAAGGCTGGGTTGCAACCCTTCTTCCTGTTCTATTATTCTAGTCCTTAATCTAACCACATTGGTAAAAATAATTCCCAAGAGTTTTTAACATTTCTCTAATTCGTGGAAATCACCATTTATTTAGATAATTTGAAAATAAAATTACATTAAATAATAATCAAAACATGATAACACAACATATTTAAAAAAATATTGGAGAATCCATTTCCCACACCCAAACACTTATTTGAAATATCCCATTATACATTCAAAAAATACAAAACCACTATTTGATTTAATACTATCAAATCAAATACTCACTCTCACACATAAAATAATATATAACTAAAAATATATATTAATACCTATTAGAACATTGTCAATATTGCCAAAATTATTTCTTAATACATATGATGAGGTGATATTTTTTTTATATATGTATATAAATGAGGGTCTTATTGTGAATCAACATAGAATTTAAAATTCTCATTGATGAACTTTAGAAATAAAAATCCAAATTTATATATATAAGTATTGCGTGAAAGGATGAAAATTTTCCATTATTTTAAAACCCACACAATTATGTTGACTTTAAACACAATTATATCTATTTAAAATTTTTCACATTTGATAACACAGTAGAAAATATTATTTATTAAAGTAAACTAATTCTTCGAATGTAAGGGAAATATGGAAATCTAGTGAGAAACCATTACCAAGAAATAAATCCACATTAAATTGCATATATTTTTAATTTAAAAAGGAAAACACACATTAAAAATCAACCAATACTAGTTTTAAAATCAATTTATTTGACATTAGGTATCCTACCTCAAAACATATATCCTTTGACAACAATTACTCGAATCCACAAAAATGTTGTCCATGGGAGAATGAGTGACATTGAAACGTTACGCTGTGATAATTTCTCATTTAATGTTAGATACATATTCAATCATACATATATATATTCACCCCTTATCTAAACATATATATTCACTCAATAATTAGTGAATATTTAAATTGAGGTTACATATACATATGCATATATATATATATACATTTATTTATTGTTTTAAGTCACATTATATGGTCTATATGCCAACACTTTTGATAAAAACAAAAAAATTCTAGATCATAATCCCATTGTCTTATATTGACCAAAAAACAACAAAAAATATTAGGGTTCCCATAGGTCAAACACATATGAAAGTGGAATAAAAAATAAAATGTAGTGATAAAAAAGAATATATAGCGGTGGAGAAGCTATCCGTATGAGATCATAACATAAATCCAGAGGTATATTCACTTAATATTGGTGGGGGATGTGGGGAATTCATGATGCTAGGACCCCACAGTAGGAAATTATTAATGAGTGGGAGTGTGGAATGAGGATTTAGCTGATAAGACGAGGGGACTTATTTGAAATAATATATTATTATAATTATTGTTATTTAATATTGTATTTAAAAAAATCATGGAAATCACGCATGATTTGGTAACATAGATTGGAAAATCCTTCACCAACCTTGCATGTGTACTAGATTTATTACACATCTCACACATTAGGACAACATCGTATTCCAAATTGTGCACGAGAAATGATTTTTTTGAGTGTTAAAATAAAATGGTCTATATTTCATTTTTATAATAAATATATGATAGAAATTTGATAAATAAATTGTTCTATTATAGGGTAAATCTCATGGAGTGGAATATTTTTTTATACTACACATTAATATTATTCAAAAGGTATATTTGGTGATTATTTTTTGTAAATTTAATGATGATTTATGGAAATACATAATTCATAAAAATTTTAAATTATATATATATATATTTTTATATACGTTACAAATGGGGTAATTTTTTAGTCAATAAATCATTTTAATAAATATTTTTTAAATATTAGTTCACATAATTATCAATTTTAATTTCCCTGAAGTTTTTGCTCAATGGATGGGTTGTTTACGATGAGAATTTATTAAAAATATATTGGAGAATTAGTTATCAATTAATTATTTAATTTTCAAAAAAAAATTCATTATTAACTCCATATTTATTTCAATAGATAATTAATGGTCATATTGTTGGAGGTTGAATTCACCAAAATAAGATTTATATATTTTAGTCCTCGGAAATTTGTTGTTTCTTCTTTTATTCCATTATAAATGAACATGAGGTCTTTGGAATCATACCTTTTTATATTCTCTTATAAATGAATGTATAGTTTCCATGATCATTAGAGATATTGTTATTTTGAACACATGTTATTATCTTTATGTCTAAATCTACTTATTTTTTAGAGATTCTCATAATTTAATTTTCATTCATAAGGGTATTCTAAAAACTATGTTTTTGATATTTTCATATAAATATCATATCATTTTTTAAATCGATTCATTGAGATTTGTATTATTTATGAACTGTAATTATTTTTAGGTGTTACTAAAAATCAGTCTGGATCATGTAGTGACCTCATTTTTTTAATTTATACTACATCATTTTCTGAAAAACAATATAATATTTATACAAATCCATGATCAAAAGGATTAGTGACTTTGGAAAATTATGCTAATAAATTAATTGAATATTATAAAAAACATTATATATGTCTCAATTCATTGGAATTATATAAAATCTAGTTAACCATAGAAAATTTAATAACATGAGTATATACTTCGAATAAATTTGTGATCTAGAAGCAAAATAAGAGGAATAATAAGGGATTCAATCGGTAAAACATGGGTGAGAATAATAATAATAATAATAATAATCATTGAATATTAAAAGGATCATCATTATAATCATGAGTGGAACATTTTCTAAAGGAATGGAATGTATAATATGGATAAAAATGAAACATAAAGTCATAGTTTTAAAATTAAAAACATAGGTTTTCATAAATCTAGAATCATATTCTTGTATAACAAATGTTCATTAATCAAAACATCATCACAATGAAAAAATTAATGTATCAAGTTCATACATAGTGAACATAATATCATGAGATACATCACATTACCCAATGCACTACTATGATATATAATTCTATTTCCCCCATCACATCATAAATTCAGATAATTTTAAACGCCATATAGAATATATTTCAATTGAGATAATTAAATAACTTCATAAATGATAAGACTTTTTGAAAAAAACCATTACATATGAAGTAAAAATGTACATTGAAAGGGAAATATATATATATAATTAAAAATAAAATTAAAAAATAGTGAAATTATTTCTATAGAATATTATTGGAATATCCATAAATAAAATGATGAGAATGTAGAATAACATGGTGAAAATAAGCTCAATTGAAGAACAATTATAATATAAATGTCATATGTTTTCATCGCTTTTACACCCCCTTATTTATTTTTTATAGGTATATGGAATCATTAAACTAGTACTTAATTGTGTCAATTTGTATCATTATTTTAAACTTCATTAATTGGATTATTTTTATTAATTTCTGTTGTAAATTTTGAATCATTTGTTATCAGTTTTTCCTTACGGATTTACCAATTTTCATTGATTTTGATATTTCGGGTCAAGGAAATTTTTACATATGAATAATTATTTCAATAGTAATTAAATATATATATTTATAAATTAATATATTATAAATAATTTATTATTACCATCCTTTAGAGTGGTGATAGGTAACCATTCCATAACATCCCCATTTGGGGATAACTAAATGTTTATAGGAATGTTGTCTAAAGGAGAATAATGTTCGGTCTAAAATATAAATACATCAAAATATGATTTCATATAGATGTATATGATAATTAATATAATGTTAACAGAAAGTCTAAATTGTCTAATAAGACTTCTTTTTTAAGGAGATTTAGTAAACAATATGATTTGATGTAAACAAGGAAGTGTTTTCTATAGGGTTGTAGAATGGTTATTTAAATATACCAAGAGAGGAATTTTAGAATAATATAATTAATGAAATATAATATATAATTAAAAACATGAAATAGTGAAATAAATTAATATATTGATCATATGTTAAATAATTCAAATATATTAGAACTAAAACCGAATTATAATTTTAATTCTCTAGTAATTTAAAATGGATTTTTGAAAAAAGGGAATATTATTTTAAGGGGTACTTTCCTCATTAGAACATGAAAAAGTAATTTTTTTGTTTATAATACTTTTTTATTTTATTTTATTGAATAATTTTTGAAATTAAATATGTCAACATATAGCCTCACATTCAAGAAATTATTAATTCATTGTTACATAATTAATTTTATAATTTAATAGATTGCAATTACAAAGATAATGTGTTTCTACTAATCATGAAAATTTATGTATTTTAGAAAGTAACTAAAGAAATAACCCATTTATAGGTTTCATAAGATTATTTCAAAAATTGAATTCATTTTATCAATAGAATATTATATAACTAGTTATAATAATTATAGTAGAAAAATTATGCTTCATTTTATTCAATTCTATATAATACAATTTACTAAAAACATACTTATATTTTTTTTGGTTTTTATCATGATATTAATTTAACTTACTTATGATATTAATATTTATGTCAATTAATAATGAAAATATTAAATATATATATATATATATATTATTTTGAGGTGAAATTAATATTCTCAGGGTCAGGATGTTATTCCAAATGGTCGTGTCACTATCCCAAAAAATAATATTGCAACAATAATAGTCATGTTTATATTAGAATAGTGACATTACCTCTTTTAAATTCTAGCTCATCCATTTAATAGTTAATTAACTAAAATAATCTCAGGGTTCTATATTTCATTTTCAAACTATTCTATCCGATTTTACAATTGTTTTTAAATTTACCTACAAATTTTGATGTAAGGGATGACAGAATTCTATTATGATGGTACAAATTTTCTTATTACAATTTTATTTATTTATTTTTGTCCAATTACTATATGTTTAATTTTTATGGATTTATGCATCAACTAGTATATATAAATTCATTAATAAATGAAAATATTGTTGTTTTCCCTATGTGATCTATTTTCATTATACTTATATAATTTCATGTAACATACATATATTTAGGAAACAATTTTCAATAAAAAAATCTTGATTTTTAACATGTTTCCACCTATTATGATTTTACCCCAATACGTTAAATAATATTGAAATTTTGAATATATGGGGGTACTAAATTTTCATTTTTTCCTCAGCTTCTATTATTTCCTCTCTATATTTATTGTTTCACAACAACATTTATAAATTTTGAGATTCTATGACGAGTTGAATATAAAATCTAAGTTACATGATATTCAATGAAATATCCTAATAAAAATTATCAGTATCTACTTGTACCACCACTATATTTTTCACATATGATGTATCCAGTATATACATTTTTTGGAGATAAATGTTTATCACATCATGATGTTGATCCATATTTAGGGGATGTTCATGTCAACATGAAATTTCTCTTATATGATAATGAATCTAAAAAAGGGTAATGTATCTAGTTATATGATTTCATTTACATCAAAACCACCAAAATCTATGTCATGGTTATATTTGAAGGAAAAAATTATCTCCAACTTCAAACTCAATGTCCAGTCATGGTTGTTAGAAAATCTCATTTTATTAATATGAGTAGGTTTTATTTTATTTTGGATAGATTTAATGTTCATTACCTTCTCATTCACATGATCTGGTCCACATAAAATTCATTAACTATCTACATCATGAATCATATGTTGTCAAAATGTCATCCCATACAATTCATCATAACAATAAATTTGAATGATATAAATGAACCTTCTTTTGAATGAGAAATCAACTAATGGGATATGATTGTTCCACATAACATTAATATTCATTGGAGAGTCACTCAAAATGTGATCAACTATCAAATTAGGCATTTTAGATTGCGATTAAGTATGGAGGGGATAAGATGAAATGAATTTCTATTCAAAATTCAAAGCATGTTGAAGACATCTCAAGATTCTTTATAAGAATCTTGCATAATGATCAGAGATGATCAAATTTGTTTCCCAATTTAGATTGATGAATTCCTCTATATACAGGTTTTAAATTTTTGATTAAATTAATATTTTATTATAGTAATTATGTGGGACATCCTGGTGTGTTCACCCACCACAAGTAAATAGAGTAATAAAAAGTAAATGGTGATGTTCTCCCATTTCATCCAATTTATACGAAATCATTACATTGTCTACTTTGGATATTGTTTCTCTAAATTAACATGATAATATACTAATAATATTTTATATACATATAGATATATCTATTAATGTTGTCCTATAATAAGGGTCACAAATGGTCATTCTACATCTGGGTTCTATGGACATGGATGGAGAAAGATAAGCTACGGTCATTATAATTTAGGTCTTTCAATTTTATTGGTGGTGAAGGAACCCAAAATGTATCACTAGATAAAATTACACCATCATCATCATTGTGGAAGTTAGGATGTATCCATTCCATTAATTAATTCACTATCTTTTAGAACATTTAATCATTCCTTTGTGCTTTTTGTCATTCATTTCGATAGATATTTGGGATGCCATTTGGGAAAGGTAGGATGTTTTCCCTCATAATATGATTTCACAATATATCCTTTTCCATTATCTGATTTTATGTTATATCTTAATTAATATAATGAATCGATTAGAAGTTCCATTTCTTCTATGAGTTGAATCTATCTTGTATTAATTTCGCTGATGTAGTTAATAGAGTAATCATCGTCCATGATTAGCTCTATCCATCATCATCGATACATGTTGATATCCTCCTTGGTGAACATATAAATTAGAACATATTTTTCGTATATATATAATAATTATATCTATAGAGGTATTACCTCCTAACAGTCAAATAGAAGATCATTATACTAGAATTAAATCATTAATTTGGTAGTTATTCTCATTGGTCTTCAGTTGTCTTGGGGAATTGGATATTGATTTTTCATTATTCATAAGTCCTCAACCCAATAAATACATTTTTAAATCAATGTACGCCAAAAAAAAATATCCACCTAATGGCATTGTGAGTACATGTGTTCTTATTAGCCTATTTTTAGGTCTATAACTATTTTCACACATTATATTATCTATACATTCATTACCCAATTTCATGTCAACATTGTTAGTAGGATTGATAATCATGATAAATTTCACAACAAACATTCGTAGTACCCATATGAGTTAATTAAACAATGTATTTACCTAACACTAGTTTCTTTTGGCCATTAATTTACATAATTTTTATTTTAATGGTACATATAAATTCAATCACTTTTGATCACATTCCCCAAGAATGTGTCCTTTTGCATCAAAATTGATCATTTACTAAACTTAAAAGTACACTCAATTTTTTTCTTAACATCTCATGGAAACACAAATAAACTCTTCTTGTTAATTATTTATATTTAGTTAAATGGTATTGTTCTTAATATGGATATACTAAATTCATCTTGATTGTTTATAAAGACAGTATTTTTTAGATCCATTAAGAATGTAGGGGAATTATTATGTATGAATAGAATCACTTTGAAATCATAGTTTTGATACCTTGTATGAGATGATATATCCTAAATATCACCCATACATACCTTAAACTAATGATATCCATAACGATGATCCAACATTTTTAATTATTGATAACATCATATTAGATCAATAATCATAAATCCCAAACTAGGAATAATTGTTTCTTATGGTGATGTTGTTTATATCCATGTAATTGATACTCAATTTCATTGATGTGTTGTTTTTCATGAATATTATCACTAGTTATCCCCAAGGTGATGAACATGGAAATTTATACCCTATAACCAAATTATATTGTAGTTTATTCACTAAGTACACTTATTTTATTAGGGACATCGCTATAAGGGAATTTGGAGATGTGAGCGTCTCTATGTATGAGCTCAATTCAGAAAACTGCCTCATGATATGGTGGATGTCCATAAAGATCTTTAAGAAACAAATAATTATATTTCATGATAATAGTAATTTCCTAAGGGTTATTCTTTCATTTGAACAGACCGTTTTGGTAAAAGTATTCTTCTCCATTGAGTATCGACATCCAAAATTTGAGGGATTTTTTATTGGAGAATCATTATCTTCCTTACATTTGTTTAAAATCATGTGATCATAAATAATATGAAAGTAAATTTCATGTTCTAAAATTTTTATTTTCTCTCTATATAATGAGTTCAAATCAAGTAGAATTATAACATATAAATCCCCCATTAGATATATTATCATATTCATGATATTAATATTTCCATGAAAATTAATAGATGAAGAGTCTGACCCTGTGGTAAATATTATGACACTGTGATGTGTTTTTGTAGATATTAATACATCAATGTATTAAAGGTTCAATTAGATGGTTTTAGAAAACATTTATAAAATAATGGAATGTTTAGAACTAAAATCGCATAACACTTTTTACCTTCTTGAGTGAATAGTTTCATTAAATTATACGACATAATTTTAATTATCCACAATAGATTTAGTTATTTCATTATAATTCATGTTCTTTTTTTGATTTGGTGGTTGCCAATGAGAATTACCCTAAAAGAACCACGGTTTAATTCATTGGATAAAATATTTTCCAAGCCCCCAATAGTTGTGGAATTAAACCATAGATAGTTATAACACCCCAGGTAAATAAATAATATGACCTTTTTATATTTATCCATATTTTTTAATAAAATATTAATAATACTTTAATGGGAATTCTATGCTCGAGGGCGTACCCAATACGAAACAACGTGTTTCATTGAAATCTTACATTGCACTCTAATAATAAAAGAATATTATTTTAAAAGGTAGTTATCTCCTAGCCATTATAATGGATGAAATGAACAGAACTAACTACAAAATTATTATATATGTTTGTCAAATATTTTTACTTTTTCCAATAAATGTTGGAGGCTTAAAATGCAAATGAATCCAATTTTAAGCATAAATATTCTAATATTATTTAAAATGTCGATTAACTACCTTTTGATGGAGAAACCATTTTAAATATACTTTTGAAAATTTTATATGCTGTATTTGAGAAAATAAAATCCTTCTTTAGAATCTGGACATCAAAATTTACTTTGTGTAAAATTTTGTTATTTTCCCGATAAAGATCATTTTTATTCAAAATGTTGCATTTTAATTCAAAACCTCATTTTATCTGATTTATTTATATGGATAGATTATATTTTTAATTTATATTAAAGTATATTTAGAATATATTTTTACCATTTAATCTAATGGTGGTCATTGAAATTAATTTCACTTTGAAATTGGACTTAAACTAGTGTCAATCTTTTAAAAGATATTGTTTCTTAAAAAAAAGCTAGTTGTATTGACAACGGGAATTAATTATTAAATTTATTAATGCAACATATATGTTTTGAATTTTGAAAAATAGACATCATTTTTGAATTCAGAATATCAAATATAGCTTAGGGTGAATTTTTTGTATTTTTTTGAAAAACATCATTTTTTGATGAATAGTGAAACAACTGAGTGGTAGTTTAAGAACTTATTTTTCATTTAAATAAACTTTAACACTTCTGTGATTTTAATTTCAAAAATATTAAAAACATGGTTTTCATTATGATGTAAAATTTGGTTCAATGGGATTAAAATAATTTTTTGGTGAATAGTAACTGTTAAGTTTTTAATCGCGATTAGAGGTAGTTAGTGAAAATTAAGGTAAAAATAATGTTTTAATAATATGAAATGACCTAGAATCATGACCTACCCTCATTGGATGTTTCATGGGCGACCAATAAAATCCATGGGTCATCTTGGGGACCCCATGGAGCCACTTTGGTTGAAAAATGACATAAATAACTTTTTATTTTAAGTTAAAATAAAAATGTCACAAGCATGAGTTGTTTTACTAAAATAATTTATAAATGGGGTTATACAAGTCATAATATTGACTCTAAATATTCATTAGAAATATAAAAAGATTTCCTAAATCATTATATTTTTTTATAATTTTTAGACATTAAATAAATTAAATTATTTATGACATCAGGATGATGCAACAATTACCTCATTAATAAAGGATTTAAATAAAATGAAACGATAATGTTAAAACTATAACATACACTTATAAAAGACCTATTGTATGAGTATATTTCGAACCCTTACCACCTTATCCTCAATATAAATCAATGTGGGAATTTTAAAATCCGAATCTAATTTGAAAATAAAGTATCATTTTTTAACGTTCCAATACTGCCCCTCCTCTTGTAACACCCCAAGATTTCATAGTGTGTTATTTCTTCAAAATAATTTAATAACTTTCACTACACGCAACACCGAGTTCAATTGCACCATGACTTACCAAAAAAAAAGCCATTAAAAGAGGTCATGAATAGTATTAACTAAATTTTAAACTTTATAATTTTAGAATCCATATTATGAGTTTCTTAGTCATAATGCAAGAACAGATTCATTTTCTGTATTTCACTTTTATCAACTTTTGATAGTGAAACCTTTTTAAATACAATATTTTAAACTTTTTTACTAAATGGAGACATCAAAAAATTTAAAATGAAACTTCCCAAGCTTCCACAGTACGCTTTCCTTTGAATAAAACAGTTGCGTGTGTTGTACGCAACTTCGAGTTTTAACACACACCACAACCAATCAAACTGGCCGTTATGAATAGTAATACCTACTTTTTGAAATTATATATATTTTATATTTGAAAATGGACTTCATTTTTGGATTCAGAATATCGAATTTAGCCTAAGGTGAAATTTTGGTACATTTCGGATAACTTTCATATTTTGATGAATAGTGAAAATTACTAAGTTTTAATTAAAAACAACTTTTTTAATCAAAATAATTAATAGTGATAAATTATGAATTTGAGTTGTTTTAAAGTATATTTAGAATATATTTTTACCATTTAATATAATTTTGGTCATTGGACATAATTTTACAATTAAACCGAACATAAACGAGTGTCAATCTTTTGATAGTTATTATCTCTTAAAAACACGCTTTTTGTTTTGACAGCAGTAATTAATTTTAAATTAATTTCTGCCACTTCTGTGTTTTGAATTTAGGAAAATGGATTCCATATTTGGAATCAGGATGTTCAAATTGTGTAAATAGGTAACTTTTATTTTTAGACATTTTGAATAATTACTGCGGTAAATATTTTATTTACCATGGTTAAGGGTAAATCCGGTAAAGAAGGGTTAAAAAATAATATTATAATAATACTAAATTACCCTAAAACGTGTCTTAACCCTATTGGTTGATACATGGTCGACCATGGGAATCTTTGGGTCTATTTTGGGACCCCATGGATCCACTTGTAAGTGATAATGACACTTTATTTTAATTAAGTTAAAATGAATACAAAAATGACACAAGCATATATCTTTTAGAAAAACAATTGTTACATAGGGTTATATATGTTGGATTTTATATTATAAACATTCATTAGAAAGCTAAAAAGATTTCCTGCATAATTATATTTTATTTATAATTTTTAGACATTAAATAATTTATTTTATTTATGACAAAATGATGATGGAGTAATTACTATAATAGTGAAAAATTAAAATAATTGATATTATAAATACCCAAATAAATATAATATGAAACTTTTAATGAATTAAAATACTTTTCTAGGATAATATGATATATTAGGATTGATTTAATTGACTTTGTTAGAAGTAATCAATCTGTTATGAGTTTCACAAAAATAAACTTTTGAATAGTGTCAAAATTGACATAAAAGTGTTCTTAAAACAAATATTATATTCTTAATTGATATTAAATTCCTAAAAATCTAAGGATCGGCCAAGAGACTTATATCATGATAGGTCCATCATTAATGTACCACTTGGGGGTCGCTTGGATGTATATAGTAAGTTTATTAACCATATTATATAAAAATACAAAGAGACATTGTAAAAGTGAAACTAATTAACTTAGAGTTAATACATAAAGATAAGGTTAATATAAGTACCCAAACCTGTCTAAATTCTATTGGTTGAGTGGTTTGCGACCTATCCCCACCTTAACCTTTGAGTAATCAACTTTGTAGCCATTAGAAACCGAATATGAATTTATTATAAATTAATATTTCTAGCTTTTCCAATGGTGCCCCTCACCCCTCTTATAAAAGGGCACTCTTCCTTCTCATTTCTTCACACCTTCAAAGCCTTTTGGTTCGGCCAAAATCTGCCCAAATACTCTCCCAACATCCCTCACTACAACCTAGAGGCCTTAGTTTGATCAGAAAGCCAACCTAAGGAGCCCTTTTGATCAAATCAAAAGGAAGAACCCAAAGAAGAGGTAATGATTTCACCACCCTTCTCCAAGTTCATTTCTTCTTCCACTTCTTCTTCCTTTGTTCTTACCATTCTAAAATAATAACTCCAGTATCTCACATATACTGTGATGTTATTATAAATATGGTACAACCATATTCAATATTCTATCCACCCTTTGAATAACATGTCACCATATGTGTGTACGTACGGACTACCGTCTCCACGTCGTGGTGTAATTGTTATTCAATATAATATTATTTGGATGGTATAATAATGATGTGTAACTCATGTAAATAATAAATATAACATGTTAATGATTCTGTATATATGATATACCATCCATTTATATATTATTTTAATATCAAAAGAATGATATTGTCGCTCGTGCGTACGTACGGACTACCGTCTCCACGAACGCGATGAGATTCATTCTCCATCGTATCCATTCAAGTATAATTATCATTTGATGATTTAAAAATGATGTTTAAGGACTATATATCATTCTGGATATGAATAAGATACAACAAACTTGGCTTATGTAACAAAACATATAAAAGAAAATGAGTAAGTTAACTCCCGAAACGACGATAATTCTAAGATATTATTAACAAATCAATGTTAAAAGTTCATATATGATATCATATTATTATATATGATTATTGTATAATTTAATAACAACTATTTCACCATTATACATGAGGTTAACCTACCCCAACCAAGGAAAAGTACAAGGTAAGGGTTTACTTTACAACCTCTTCATTATCCAAGGTTGTTTATACGTAATAATCTACTGGGATCTCTTTATCATCCACATCCATGTTTCTTAAAAATGCATTTCAAAACATTTTTACTATTTACTAGAATATGAGTTAAAGTCATTTATACCCTTTTTGACTTTTAAGTGGTTTATAAAGGAATCTTTCGGTCGTTTTCAAAAACAAGGTCCTTTCTAACCATTTTGACAGAATTAAGGTACGAATGTTTTTTTTAACTTATACGTCGGGTGCGACTATTTTCCGCCGTTATAAAATCTTCAAAGTTTCCCTTACAAGCTTATAAGAATATTTTCAAAGATAATGTTTTATTTTATATGGATCTTAAATTATTTCAAAATTAAAGGAGATATTTCTTTAAAAAGAATTTTGATTTCATCTATGTCAACATCCTTTGATGGATTTTAAGATTATTTGAAGTTGATTTTTTATGATACAAAACATCTATATTGTATTGAAGGTTTTGTGATATGTTTGACTGTGGATGTGCTATTTTTATACCATTCATAGTTTATAGTGAAAGTATTGACATTTCATATGCTAGTTTTAATATGAATGTTTATGTTATGTTTAAACCTTTTCATATGGGAATGCATTGGACTTAATATGTGACGGGTGGAGCCCGATATAGCTCCTCGATGCATCGGTAGGTCTCATGAGACAAACTAGTGTCTTGGCACAAGGCCTTGACAAAATCTTATTTGTAGTCTTGGCACGAGGCCTTGGCTATGTGGTTATGATAGTCTGGCATTATGCATTCCAACATTATGAAAGTGGTTATTGATTTTTGCATGTGATTATTAGATTAGTAGAATATCCATGTGAATAAGTAAATGGCATTATTTCATTTTATTTATGCCATACCATGTTGAAAGTTCATATTTAAAAGGCTTTTGTTTTAGTTATACATTGCCTTAAATGTTTATTCTTATTTATGAAAGTTTCCACTATATTGTTATCCTTACTGGGCATTTGAGCTCACCCCTTTTCTATGTTTTATTTTTCCCAGGATGTGAAGAAGTAAGTTATGAATGACCTGCAGGGATTTTATGAGGGGTTAATAGTGTGGATTGTGGAAACATTATGTTGTTGTAGTAGTTTTTCATTTTATGATGTAATGTAAAACTTATGAATATATCTAGTGTTTCCAAGGCTACTAAACCAATCGGTCTTTCGAGATTTGATCTTTCTTGTGATCGTGCCAATGTTATGTAATAATGCACCGACTCTGGGTAACTGGGGTCGGGGCGTTACAGTTGGTATCAGAGGAAGTCTAGTACAAACCTTGGAAGCTAGATTTAGATAAACTCTGATAAGAGCACGTAGACCTAAGATGAACTTTGAGGATTAGTATAGAAGAACTTCCTAGAATTTTGGTATTGTAGAGATTTTGTGAGTTTTCCGAGCAATACATCCCTGTCTGGATATGAGCAGGTAGAGGCGGCTCTGGCATAGATGTACCTAGGGGTAAAACCCGAAAACACCTCTTTGAGCTAGACTCGAACGGGAACTGGTGCACGACAACGGGCCTTGCTGCACTCTTGGTTACGACACTCCCGGGGGATATGCTAAGGATAACTCTCATTTTATTTACAAATCATTTTGAAGGGATTATGAGTATATACATCCTCAAAGAAAAAAAAATGATTATGGATTATATCCATAAATAGTTCAATTTATGTTAAGTGTTTTATAAGTATGGGATTATGTATTTTGATTCATAAACTGATCTAGTTTATGCCATTGTTTAGAAATAGCGCCCAGTAGAAGGAATGAGAACTCCGGAAATGCACATGATCCAAAGAGAAGGAAGGATCATATCTTTCATGGTCTTAAGCTAGAATTTATAAGAGAAATAGTCTCCCATGTATTATCATCATATGAAGAAATAATATCATGTATTGATAAGATAAGTAAAGAGATTACTGAGTCCTATGGCTTTGAAAGGAAGCAAGAGAAGAAAAGGATAGAAGAGAGAAAGATGGATAAAGGGAAGAGGGAAAAGAATAATTTTCCCATATGTGGTAACTGTGGAAAGAAACACCCTGGAACTTTCCTGAAAGGAATGGGAGTTTGTTATAAGTGTGGAGGAAAAGGGCACAAAGTACGTGACTGCAAGGGTAAGAAAATGGTTTTAAATGTACAATGCTTCATTTGCAAGGAGTTTGGACACTACGCGAACCTATGTCCCAGTCATCAGACTATGCCGCAAATGATGTTATTGGATAATAACCAAGTTATGATACTACCACAGATGAAGAGGAATGATTAGAGTTCTTATGTTGATTATGTCAATTGAGTGTTGTATCAACAATGTACTTGTTATAATAATTATGGAGTATATAAGGATTGTACTGCAGTACTATTTCATTAAGGACTTGAGATTATGTGGAACAAAGAAAAGTGACTCAATAGCATGATAAATTTTTGGAAAATATAGGTTGAGAGAATGATAAATCATAATATAGTTCTGATACTGAGGTAGTGATTTTGTAATAATATGTGATTGTTTTGGATAAATTATATTGGATATTCTTGACTACCTTGGAACTAATTAATGATTTGTATATTCCATCATTGTTGGGGTTTAAAACATTTTTGGATTAATGAAGTATATCCAGCATTTTATATGGAATAGGGGAGCATGAATGTAATCAATAAGGAATATGGTAATTCAAGATGTTTCAGTTTATTAAAAGAATACAAGATGAAGGTATTCAAATGCTATTGCGGGGTAAAAAGGATCTATATTATGTTTACCTTCCTTATAAATGTTGGACTGCGAGTTTGGACAGAAGTATTTTGGATAGTTCTAGTTTGGATTATTTTGGATTACCATAAAAGGAAAACCCGGAGGTCGGGCGGCAACCCGTCGCGTCCGGCAAGGCTGCGAGACTTGAACCCGCAACCGAAGGGCGACAAGGGTGTATCACCTACCACTGGACCATGAGATGTCCTGGATTAAATAATGTAGTTTTTATTAAAAGATCATGTAGATGAATTATAAATTAGTTTATTTTGGAACCCTATACGAATAGTGTAAATAGAATGTTTTTTACATTCTATTATCTTTTAGAGTGAAAGATGAGTTTGTGGTAGAAATTTATTAATGGATAAAACTCTAATTATAAAGTAAGTATATCTCCTTATGATCTTAGCCAATCTCATAAATAAATTCCTCAATATTAAGAAAAGCAACTTTTAACAAAAATGTTTTCCTAGATGGTACCTTAAATCATCACTAATTTTTGGCTTTGGGATTGTTGGCCTTTATATAGCCATGTTCTCTACCACTCTCCATCAGATAATTGATGGTTAGATTTTTCTTCCATATCCATATTTTCCTACATGGAACCCTAGTATGTGTTATTTTCGGTAATCTTCATAATTTCGACTCTTTATTTTAAATAGAGGCCTCATTAATTCATTTTTCGATGTGGGATTTCAACTAGGATATTTTGAAACGTCAAAAATGTGTTATCCTAATACCCTATGTTTTGTTAAACCGATGGTATTTCAATTCATCATAGATTGATGAATTTAAGGACCTCAATTTTATACTTGTTTGTGATTGATGACCTCAATCACTACCTATAAATATTTACGTTTTTCCTCCGATTATATGTCTCCAATTTCCACCAATGTTCTCCTAATCGAGATCATAATTTGGTGGTGACCCTTTGATTTCTCTTTTCCTCATATTAAGACTAAATTTTAGTAACCCAATTTCCGATGTGGGTTTTCCCACAAATATATTTTCTACTTTCAACCATTTATTTTCGAAGAACAATTTCAAATTGCGAGGACGCAATTTATTGAAGGAGGGGAGAATGTAACACCCCAAGATTTCATAGTGTGTTATTTTTTCAAAATAATTTAATAACTTGCACTACACGCAACACCGAGTTCATTTGCACCATGACTTACAAAAAAAAAGCCATTAAAAGAGGTCAGGAATAGTATTAACTAAATTTTAAACTTTATAATTTTAGAATCCATATTATGAGTTTCTTAGTCATAATGCAAGAACAGATTCATTTTCAGTATTGCACTTTTATCAACTTTTGATAGTGAAAACTTTTTAAATAAAATATTTTAAACTTTTTGACTAAATGGAGACATCAAAAAAATTAAAATGAAACTTCCCAAGCTTCCACGGTATGCTTTCTTTTGAATAAAACAGTAGCGTGTGTTGTACGCAACTTCGAGTTTTAACACACACCACAACCAATCAAACTGGCCGTTATGAATAGTAATACCTACTTTTTGAAATTATATATATTTTATATTTGAAAATGGACTTCATTTTTGGATTCGGAATATCGAATTTAGCCTAAGGTGAAATTTTGGTACATTTTGGATAACTTTCATATTTTGATGAATAGTGAAAATTACTAAGTTTTAATTAAAAACAACTTTTTTAATCAAAATAATTAATAGTGATAAATTATGAATTTGAGTGGTTTTAAAGTATATTTAGAATATATTTTTACCATTTAATATAATGTTGGTCATTGGACATAATTTTACAATTAAACCGAACATAAACGAGTGTCAATCTTTTGATAGTTATTATCTCTTAAAAACACGCTTTTTGTTTTGACAGCGGGAATTAATTTTAAATTAATTTCTGCCACTTCTGTGTTTTGAATTTAGGAAAATGGATTCCATATTTGGAATCATGATGTTCAAATTGTGTAAATAGGTAACTTTTATTTTTAGACATTTTGAATAATTACTACGGTAAATATTTTATTTACCATGGTTAAGGGTAAATCCGGTAAATAAGGGTTAAAAAATAATATTACAATAATACTAAATTACCCTAAAACGTGTCTTAATCCTATTGGTTGATACATGGTCGACCATGGGAATCTTTGGGTCTATTTTGGGACCCCATGGATCCACTTGTAAGTGATAATGACACTTTATTTTAATTAAGTTAAAATGAATACAAAAATGACACAAGCATATATCTTTTAGAAATACAATTGTTACATAGGGTTATATATGTTGGATTTTAGATTATAAATATTCATTAGAAAGCTAAACAGATTTCCTACATAATTATATTTTATTTATAAATTTTAGACATTAAATAATTTATTTTATTTATGACACAATGATGATGCAGTAATTACTATAATAGTGAAAAATTAAAATAAATTATATTATAAATACCCAAATAAATATAATATGAAACTTTTAATGAATTAAAATAATTTTCTATAATAATATGATATATTAGGATTGATTTAATTGACTTTTTTAGAAGTAATCAATCTGTTATGAGTTTCACAAAAATCAACTATTGAATAGTGTCAAAATTGACATAAAAGAGTTCTTAAAACAAATATTATATTCTTAATTGATATTAAATTCCTAAAAATCTAAGGTTCGGCCAAGAGACTTATATCATGATAGGTCCATCATTAATGTACCACTTGGGGGTCGCTTGGATGTATATAGTAAGTTTATTAACCATATTATATAAAAATACAAAGAGACATTGTAAAAGTGAAACTAATTAACTTAGAGCTAATAATTAAAGATAAGGTTAATATAAGTACCCAAACCTGTCTAAATTCTATTGGTTGAGTGTTTTTCGACCTATCCCCACCTTAAACTTTGAATAATCAACTTTGGAGCCATTAGAAACCGAATATGAATTTATTATAAATTAATATTTCTAGCTTTTCCAAAGGTCCCCTCACCCCTCTTATAAAAGGGAACTCCTCCTTCTCATTTCTTCACACCTTCAAAGCCTTTTTGTTCGGCCAAAATCTGCCCAAATACTCTCCCAACATCCCTCACTACAACCTAGAGTCCTTAGTTTGATCAGAAATCCAACCTAAGGAGCCCTTTTGATCAAATCAAAAGGAAGAACCCGAAGAAGAGGTAATGATTTCACCACCCTTCTCCAAGTTCATTTCTTCTTCCACATCTTCTTCCTTTGTTCTTACCATTATAAAATAATAACTCCAGTATCTCACATATACTGTGATGTTATTATAAATATGTTACAACCATATTCAGTATTCTATCCACCCTTTGAATAACCTGTCACCATAAGTGCGTACGTACGGACTACCGTCTCCACGTCGTGGTGTAATTGTTATTCAATATAATATTATTTGGATGGGTATAATAATGATATGTAACTCATTTAAATAATAAATATAACATGTTAATGATTCTGTATATATGATATACCATCCATTTATATATTATTTTAATATCAAAAGAATGATATTGTCGCTCGTGCGTACGTACGGACTACCGTCTCCACGAACGCGATGAGATTCATTCTCCATCGTATCCATTAAAGTATAATTATCATTTGATGATTTAAAAATGATGTTTAAGGACTAGATATCATTCTGGATATGAATAAGATACAACAACCATGTCTTATGTAACAAAACATATAAAAGAAAATGAGTAAGTTAACTCCCGAAACGACAATAATTCTAAGATATTATTAACAAATCAATGTTAAAAGATCATATATGATATCATATTATTATATATGATTCTTGTATAATTTAATAACAACTATTTCACCATTATACAGGAGGTTAACCTACCCCAACCAAGGAAAAGTACAAGGTAAGAGTTTACTTTACAACCTCTTCATTATCCAAGGTTGTTTATACGTAATAATCTACTGGGATCTCTTTATCATCCACATCCATGTTTCTTAAAAATTCATTTCAAAACATTTTTACTATTTACTAGAATATGAGTTAATGTCATTTATACCCTTTTTGACTTTTATAAGTGGTTTATAAAGGAATCTTTCGGTAGTTTTCAAAACAAGGTCTTTTTTAACCTTTTCGACAGAATTAAGTTAAGAATGTTTTTTTTAACTTATACAGCGGGTGCGGCTAATTTCCGCCGTTATAAAATCTTCAAAACTTCCCTTACAAGATTATAAGAATATTTTAAAAGAAAATGTTTTATTTTATATGGATCTTAAATGATTTCAAAATAAAAAGAGATATTTCATTAAAAAGAATTTTGATTTCATCTATGTCAACATCCTTTGATGGATTTTACGCTTATTTGAATTTGATCTATTGTGATACAAAACATCACTATTGAATTGAAGGTTTTGTGATATGTTTGACTGTGGATGTGCTATTTTTATACCATTCATAGTTTATGGTGAAATTATTGACATTTCGTATGCTAGTTTTAATACGAATGTTTATGTTATGTTTAAACCTTTTCATATGGGAATGCATTGGACTTAGTAAGTGACGGGTGGAGCCCGCTATAGCTCCTCGATGCATCGGTAGGTCTCATGAGACAAACTAGTGTCTTGGCACAAGGACTTGACAAAATCTTATTTGTAGTCTTGGCACGAGGCCTTGGCTATGTGGTTATGATAGTCTGGCATTATGCATTCCAACATTATGAAAGTGGTTATTGATTTTTGCATGTGATTATTCGATTAGTAGAATATCCATGTGAATAAGTAAATGGAATTATTTCATTTTATTTATGCCATACCATGTTGAAAGTTCATATTTAAAAGGCTTTTGTTTTAGTTATACATTGCCTTAAATGTTTATTCTTATTTATGAAAGTTTCCGCTATATTGTTATCCTTACTGGGCATTTGAACTTACCCCTTTTCTATGTTTTATTTTTCCTAGGAAGTGAAGAAGTAAATTATGAATGACCTGCAGGGATATTATGTGGGGATATGAGTGTGGATTATGGAGACATTATGTTGTTGTAGTAGTTTTTCATTTTATGATGTAATGTAAAAATTATGAATATATCTAGTGTTTCCAAGGCTACTAAACCAATCGGTCTTTCGAGATTTGATCTTTCTTGTGATCATGCCAATGTTATGTAATAATGCACCAACTCTGGGTAACTGGGGTCGGGGCGTTACACCTCTTCTCTTATAAAAGGCCCCCACCTCTACCACCTTACCCACACCTCTCAAGCCTTTGGCTCGTCCAATCCCTATGCATTGTGTCTCCCCACATCCCTATATTACTCCTAGAAGCCTCACTTTGTGATTAAGTCTTCCCAAGGAAGCCTTTGAACTCAAATCAAAGAGAGATACCCGATTTTAAGGTAATGTCTTCACTTGTGTTCTTTTGTTTTATTTTGCTTCTCCAACCCCCTAAAATATTTTTATTCATTTTTTTTTGTAAAAAATACAGTATCTTCAATATACTAGGATGTTTTTATAATAAGTATTAGAGCTAAACTTACACACACCTACATCTAATGGTTAATGAACATACTGTTTCTGTGGATCGTGAATTTCTGCCTCACGAAACGATAATTGTTCAATATTCTTTTAACACCCTCAAAGGTGGCCATTAAGATGTCACTATATTTATATATGATATATAATATGTTTATCTTTTACTTAAGCTTCTGTATTTTTCATTTATGTCATACCATTATGGTTTCCATTATGGTTAAACGCGATATCTTCATTTTAGGAAGTGTAGACTACCGCCCCCTCAAAGTGAATTGATTCATTAATACAATATGTTGTATGTATAAAGTATAGATTTACTGATATTATATATGATACCATACTGGAATAATAATACTATTATGTATCATTATTTTTTAATTACATTAAATAAGAAATAGAAATGGAAGTAGCGTTCATGCGTACGTACGACTTACCATCTCCATGAATGGTGCATTTCATTTCTTACCTCTAAATGTTATTTAATATTATAAATGCATGTATATAATGGAAATATATGATATATATGATATATAAATAATGAATATAAATCTGGATATAATATATATTTTACCACATGAACAACTTGTAATTATAAATAGTTTATTTTTGACTCAAGTAGCAATGATCTACAAAATGACCATTATTAACTTAAAAAATTACATAGTGTTCATAGCTTGGTAGTAAGTGATATAAAAAGAATAATGAACATGAAAAAGGTTCTTAAGAAACTAGAAATTAACTCAAGTTTATTATTCAGGAGGTTAAAGAACGATCGAGTCAAGTCGAAACTGAGGTAAGGGATCCGACCTCTCTCTTTCTTTTCAAGTACCCTCTTTTATGTCATTTCATTTATGCTCCATGTTCTTCTGTTGGAGGATGTTATTTTATATTTACCATACTATAGTTTTTATTTTCATATGATGAGATACCCCCTCTTACTCTCATCAATTCATTTTATGAATTTTTATGTGGCGCCGTTAGGCTGCCGAATTTTCGTAAGGGATCCTAGCTCTCTGTTTCTTTTTAAGTACTCTTTTTGATGTAACTTATTTTAATATCCTATTTATTATGGTGTGGGATGTTCTTATATATTAATCCTTCTGTAAATTTTATTTTAATAGGATGAGAGACCCTATTTTGTCTCATCAGTCCATTTTTGGATGATTTATGTGGCGCCGTTAGGCTACAAAATTTTCATAAGGGGATTTTCATCTCACTTTTTATTCTCGTGAGATTCATGCTACATTGGCCACTATTTCCTTTTCTGTGCTGTATGTAATGACCATTATTTTACTATTTGTATAATATACTCTCATTTATGGGTAGTTACATCTTCATTTTATGACCCTTATTTCATGGGGTGTACGTTTCGAAAGTTTCCCAAATCGGTAAGGGAACCTTTCACACTCCACTTTTTAAAAGACTTTTTTTGTTATGTCTTTTAATTTACATATTTTTATGTTTGGATATGTTCATCTATATCTTTATTGATGTAAATTTTTTGTCCAAGTGATGAGATACCATATTCTCTCTCGTCAACTAATTTTATTAATTTTAAGGTGACATCGTTAGGCTGTCGAATTTTACAAAGGGAACTTTTGAACCCAATTTTGATTTCTTTGGGATCGACATGTAGTTACTGAATATGTAATATTTTGAATATGTGTGAATGAACTTTGATTGATTTACACTTAATATCCACTTATATTGGTTGTATTTATATTTTTCACACATAATTATGAAATTAATTTATCCATAATTTAAGGATACCTTCTTTATAATGGATTTCATCTCATTTTATATTTCTATTGAGACTTCTTTGTTGATATGCACCAATTCACTATTATATGGTGTATATAATATCCTTTGGAATATTATATCATGAATCCATTTATTCTCATGATATTATAATGTTTTGATTAAATTTTATTCCTCAATTATTGTATTCAAGTGTATCTCATTTTGTTAAAAACCCTTTAACTAAAATGTCATTTAAGATGATTTAATGATTTATTCTTATAAATATTTATCATTAATACCCATGTTTTCAAAATGGTTTTAAGGATTTATTTATATGGATATTAATGGTTTAAAATGTTAAATGCTTCAAAGTGGTATGGGGCACATTGATTCAAAAATCTCTTTATTAAATGTTTTAAATGGTGTTGAAAATGGTTTTTAGAATGGATTAATTGTTTTACTATCATAAAATGTTATATTGTTATGTGGTAATGTTATCTTTTCTTTATGCTTAAGTTACGTGCTATGATTATGTTATGGTTCTTGGGCATTGTTTATGAAGATGGGTGGTTCTGTGATAAACTAAGGGCGGGTGAGCCTGATATAGCTCTCCAATGTATTGGGTAACACGATGGAGTTAAACATTAAGGTTTCTCCAAATAGATTTAGGGAATATACTGTGATGGGTATTCCAAACGTAACCAAGAGGGTTACTCCCTACGTAAGAATGTTATGAATGCCTCAAGTTACCGTTATGTCTTATGATTTCTATGATTTATTCATGATTTTATGAGGTATGTTAAAGTGCTTATGTTTTATGGGTAAGTATGATTTCATTCTTATGTATATATGCACTCATGTTTCCTTTCCATAATTTTTATAACCCTTACTGAGCATTTTATGCTCATCCCAAGTTTTTGAAATTTTTTTCAGAAGTCAAGGGAATTTTACATGATATGATGATAGTGTCAAGGAAGTGTCAAGAAAGAATCCATGTTTTATTTTAAATATTTTTCCGTTGATGGAAAAATTAAATCTAACTTTTATGTATCCACTTAGTTTAAATGTGGAATGTAATGAATGTTTTATGATCTAATTATCTAAAACTCTAAACCTGAAAAGATCCTCAATTTGTAATATTTTAATAACTCAATATTAAGTAAGGTCTTAAGGTTGGGGCCTTATAGTTGGTATCATCGGTCGGTTTAGATAACTTTAGAGGTTAGAGTGTTGTTTATGAAAAAGTGACAGGTTGTGTATAACCACAATGGTTAGTATATTAGATGGAGTCATCGTTTTTTTTATGTTAGAATGAGTTTAAGATAACTTGGATAAGTATATCTTGGTGTTTATCATCCTCTTTTTTATTTTATGATTTTACTGATATACTCACACTGACCTTTTTGGTTTTATTAAATGGCTGGATCTAGCAGGCACCAATGTAACAGTGGATTTGAAGAAAACTGTGACGGTTTTATGAATGAACAACTTAATGATATGGGATATGCAATGAGAAATCTTGTGGTTATCCTCAACCAACAATCTGGAGTAATTATTGACCACCTGAACCTTAGTGATTTTTATAAGGCATCGTATATGCGAGAAACAAATCCCTACAGAAATTCAGGTAATAATCATAAAGGTAAGTATGTTCAAAAACTTCTGTGTCAAATATGTGGAAAGAAACACATAGTAAAATGTTTCAAAGGGACAAAAATATGCTATAGATGTGGAAATTATGGCCAAAAAGAAAGAACCTTCCATGAAAAAAGGAAGCATCTAGTTGACTCTAGGAAAGGGATCGAAGTTCTTTCGGAAGGATCAATTGAATGTTTTAAATGTGGTGTGCATGGTCATAATACAAACATATGTCCTACGAAGAAGTTTTCGGAATGGGGTGACCAAGATCGTAAAAATATTCATTTACCAATACCTAAAGCCATTCTGATTGAGGATGAAGAAACTGACAATGAAGAATGAAAGGTATGTAATATTTCTTAAAATATGTTTTCCTATTATTGGAATCTTAGGATATGATTCATGATTTTGTTTGTAGGAAAGAAGTATTTTAGAATATGTTTTAAAGGAATGTATAATGGATCATGAATAATGTTGAATGAGTAAGAAGTCATCATATAAGGGATTCAAGAGTTATGGTAGATTTTAGGATGGTGAAATTCTTAGACGTATTAAGTCTCTTTTGATGATGTGGTTACATTATAAGGCATTTTATAGTAACCCTGATGTTTTATATACGAAAATTTTATTCAATGAACAATTATCCTTTATTTTGTGGATATAGTTATAAGGAACCATTTGGGTTTATATGATCCTTGAATATGAGGAAATTAAGGGTTAATACATTTTGGGTTGCAAAATGGAAGTTATCAGATAACCTTTGTGGTTAAAATATGTTATGGTTATTTTTTATGAATATATCTATTTTTGAGGAATATTATTAAATTATATATTTTTTTAAAAGGGATAACATGCAGACTGTGTGACAACCAGTCGCGTCGGAAAAAGCTGCAGGAATCGAACCCACAACCAAAGTGCGACTGGTATTTATCGCCTACCACTGGACTACGCAAAGTCCCTGGTTAGTTTGACTAATAATTTTTAGTTAAGTGATTTTATGAATCAAGAGTAAGTTTATTTTGGGTTATCTACGTAAATTATTAACCTATCATGGAGTATATGTGATTAGGAAAATTACTTTTAAATATGAGAATTTAAGAGAAACTGATGTTATTTGGAGATAAAAGTTAATTTATACCTTGGAATACTCTGTGATTAAATCCTTAAAATATTTTGGTTTCAAACTTAGTTTGGTTTACATTGTAGAATTTAATTGATAGATGTTTATTGAATGGTCTTTTTTGAATTTTGGGTTTTGGATTTGGTTAAGGTCTAAAGTCATGGGAAGTATATAGTTCTCTTTTGTGGATTATGTGATTCTCTAGAAGTTGATTATAGCTCTCTTAATGTGAACAAGTCATCCTAAATACTCATCTTTTTGAGGAAATATGAGTTCATGTAAGAAATATAGTAAAATTTGATAGTCAACATGACAATTAAGTATGCATACTTATGTTTTAGTTAAGGTCATAAATAAATTCCTCAATGAAAAGTAACTTAAAACAAAATTGTTGTCTTTTAATTTTTCCTATTGGGGAATCAAATACCGTTTAACCCATCACAAGAATGTGATTTTCTAGTTGTTAACTTTCTCCTAGACATGTTTACTATCACTCTCCATTAGAACAAGACCCTTTATTTTTTCCTCCATATCCATATTTTCATACTTGGAATCCTAGTATGGGTAAACTCGGGTGACATTTGTACTTCTCTCCCATTCTTTTAAAGTGATAGTTTTACAGACTCTTGTTCTGATGTGGGACTTTCAATGAAGCTTCCAAGCCCAAATTTAAAATTGTGAGGATGTAATTCCCAAAAGGGGGGAAGGATGTAACACTCCAGGTAAATAAAGAATATGAAATTTTCATATATATCCATATTTTTGAATAAAATATTAATAATACTATAAAGGGAATGTTATGCTCGAGGGCTTACACAATACGCAACAACGAGTTTATTTGAAATCTTACATTGCACTCTAATAATAATATAATATTATTTTAAAAGGTAGTTAACACCTATCCATTTTAATGGTGGAAATTAACAGAACTAACTACAAAATGATTATATATGTTTGTCAAATATTTTTACTTTTATCCAATAAATTTTGGAGGCTTAAAATGCAAATGAATCCAATTTTAAGCATAAATCTTCTAATATTCATTAAAAGGTCGATTAACTACCTTTTGATGGAGAAAACTTTTTAAATATACTTTTGACAATTTTATATATTGTATTTGAAAAAATAAAGTCCTTCTTTATAATCTGGACATCAAAAATTACATTGTGTAAAATTTTGTTATTTTTCTGATAAAGATCATTTTTATTGAAAATGTAGAATTTTAATTCAAAACCTCCTTTTAATCTGATTTATTTATATAGATAGATTATATTTTAATTTTATATTAGAGTGTATTTAGAATATATTATTACCATTTAATCTAATGGTGTTAATTGGAATTTATTTCACTTTGAAATTGGACTTAAACTAGTGTCAATCTTTTAATAGATATTGTTTCTTAAAAACACGCTATTTGTTTTGACAGTTTGAATTAATTATTAAATTAATTAATGCAACATATATATTTTGAATTTTTTAAATTAGACATCATTTTATAATTTGTAATATCAAATATTTCTTAGGTTGAATTTTCAGTATTTTTCTGAAAAACATCAATTTTTGATGAATAGTGAAACCAGTAAGTGGTAGTTTAAAAACAGATTTTTCGTTTAAATGAAACTTTACCACTTCTGTGATTTTAATTTCATAAATACGACATACATGGTTTTCATTAGGATGTAAAATGTTGTTCAATGGGATTAAAATAATTTTTTGGTGAATAGTATCATTTATGTTTTTAATCGCGATTAGAGGTAATTAGTGTAATTTAAGGTAAAAATAATGTTTTAATAATATGAAATGACCTAGACAAATGTCCTACCATCATTTGATGTGTCATGACCGACAAAGAAAATCCATTGGTCAACTTGGGGACCCCATGGATCCAATTTGGTTGGAAAATGACATAAATAACTTTTTATTTTAAGTTAAAATAAAAATGTCACAAGCATGAGTTGTTTTACTAAAATAATTTGTAAATGGGGTTATAAAAGTCATATTTTTGACTCTAAATATTAATTAGAAAGATAAAAATATTTCCTAAATCATGATAATTTTTTTATAATTTTTATACATTAAATAAATTAAATTATTTATGACATCATGAGGATTCAGTGATTAGCTCATTAATAAAGGATTTAAATAAAATGAAAAGATAATTTTCAACCTATAACAGACACTTGTAAAAGACCTATTGGATGACTATATTTCTAACCCTTACCGCCTTATCCTATAAATACATCAATGTGGGACCTTTAAAATCCGAAACTAATTTTAAAATAAAGTAACATTTTGTAACATTCCAAGAGTGCCCCTCCTCTCCTGTTATAAAAGACCCCCACCTCTACCACCATAACCACACCTCTCAAGATTTGGGCTCAGCCAAAACCTTCTCCTTTTGTCTCTCCACATCCCTCTCATACTCCTAGAATCCTCACATTGGTTATAAGTCTTCCCAAGGAAGCCATTGAACTCAAATAAAAGAGAGATACCTGATTTTAAGGTAATGTCTTCACTTGTTTTCTTTTGTTTTATTTTGCCTCACCAACCCCCTAAACTCCTTTTATTCATTTATTTTGTTACAAATCCAGTATCTTAAATATAATAGTATTTTCTTATAAGAAGTATTCGATCTACACTTACACACACCTACATCTAATGGTTAATGAACATACTGTTTCTGTGGATGGTGAATTTCTGCCTCACGAAACGATGATTGTTCAATATTTTGTTAACACCCTCAATGGTGGCCATTAAGATGTAACTATATTTATATATGATATATAATATGTTTATATTTTACTTAAGATTCTGTATCTTTCATTTATGTAATACCTTTACGGTTTCCATTATGGTTGAACATGATATCTTCTTTTTAGGAAGTGCGGACTACCGCCCCCTCAAAGTGATTTGATTCGTTAATACCATATGTGGTACATATAAAGGATAGATTTAATGATATCATTTATGATACCATAATGGAATTATAATTCTATTATGTATCATTATTTTTTAATTCCATTAAATAATAAATAGAAATGGAAGTAGTGTGCATGCGTACATACGGCTTACCGTCTCCGTGAACGGTGACTTTCATTTATTACCTCTAAATGTTATGTAATATTATAAATTCATGTATATAATGGATATATATGATATATATGATATCCAAATAATGAATATAATTCTGTATATAATATATATTTTACCACATGAACAACTTGTAATTATAAAGATTTTATTTTTGACTCAAGTACCAATGATCTACAAAACGACCATTATTAACATAAATAATTACATAGTGTTCATAGCATGGTAGTAAGTGATATAAAAGGAATAATGATCTTGAAAAAGGTTCTTAATCAGTTATAAATTAACTCATGTTTATTATTCAGGAGGTTAAATAATGATCGAGTCAAGTCGGACACGAGGTAAGGGATCCGACCTCTCTATTTCTTTCCAAGTACCCTCTTTTATGTCATTTCATTTATGCTCCATGTTCTTATGTTGGAGGATGTTCGTTTATATTCACCATACATTAGTTTTTAATTTCATATGATGAGATAACCCCTCTTACTCTCATCAATTCATTTTAAGAATTTTTATGGGGCGCTGTTAGGCTGTCGAATTTTCGTAAGAGATCCTACCTCTCTCTTTCTTTTTAAGTACTCTTTTTTATGTAACTTACTTTAAGCTCATCTTTCTTATGGTGGGGGATGTTATTATATATTCCTGCTTCTATAAATTTTATTTTAATATGATTAGAGACCTTATTTTATATCATCAGTCCATTTTTGGATGTTTTATGTGGCGTCGTTAGGTAGTGAATTTTCATAAGGGGATTTTCATCTCACATTTTATTGTCGTGAGATTCATGCTACATTGGACACTTTTTTCCTTTTTTGTGGTGTATGTACTGACCATTATTTTACTATTTGTATAATATAATCTCATTTATGGGTTGTTACATCTTCATCGTATGACCCTTCATTCATGGGGTGTACATTTCAAAATTTTCCCAAAACGATAAGGGAACCTTTCAAACTCTACTTTTCAAAAGACTTATTTTGTTATTTATTTTAATTTACATAGTTTTATTATGGGATATATTCTTCTATATCCTTATTGACGTAAATTTTATGTCCAAGTTATGATATACCATTTTCTCTCTCATCAACTAATTTTATTAATTTTAAGGTGACGTCGTTAGGTTGTCGAATTTTACCAACGGAACTTCTGAACCCAATTTCGATTTCTTTGGGTTCTACATGTAGTTACTGAATATGTCATCTTTTGAATATGTGTGAATGAAATTTTATTGATTTAAACATAATATCAACTTATATTTGGTCTATTTTTATTTGTCACACATAATTATGAGATTGATTTATCCTTAATTGAAGGATACCTTCTTTATAAGGGATTTCATCTCATTTTACATTTCTATTGAGACTTCATTGTTGTTATGAACCAATTCACTCTTATATGGTGTATATACTGTCCTTTGGAATATTATATCATGAATCCCTTTATTCTCATGATATTATAATGTTCAGATTAAATTTTATTCCTCAATTATTGTATTCAGGTGTCTCATTTTGTTAAAAACCCTTTAACTAAAATGTCATTTAAGATGTTTTAATGATTTATTCTTATAAATATTTCTCATTAATACCCATGTTTTAAAAATGATTTTAAGGATTTATTTATTTAGATATTAATGGTTTGAAATGATAAAATCTTCAAAGTGGTATGGGACAAATTGATTCAAAAATATCTTTATTAAATGTTTTAAATGTTTTTGAAAATGGTTTTTAGAATGGATTCATTATTTCAATATCATAAATGTTATATTGTTATGTGGGAATGTTATCTTTCCTTTATGATTAAGTTATGTGCTATGATTATGTTATGGTTCTTGGGCATTTTTTGTGAAGATGGGTGGTTCCTTGATAAACTAAGGGCGGGTGATCCCAATATAGCTCTCCAATGCATTGGGTAATGCGAAGGAGTTAAACGTTATGGTTTATCCGAAGAGATTTAGGGAATATACTATGATGGGTATTCCAACCAGAGGGTTACTCCATACGTAAGAATGTTATGAATGCCTCAAGTTACCTTTATTTATTATGATTTCTATGATTTATTCATGATTTTATGAGGTATGTTAAAGTGATTATGTTTTATGGGTAAAGCATGATTTCATTCTTATGTATATATGTACTCATGTTTCCTTTCCATACTTTTTATAACCCTTACTGAGCTTTTAATGCTCATCCCAAGTTTTTTAGATGTTTTTAACATGTCAAAGGAATGGTACATGATATGATGATAGTTTCAAGGATGTTTCAAGTAGGAATCCATGTTTTATTTTAAATATGTTTCCATTGATGGGAAAAATGAATACTATATTTTATGTAACAACTTTGTTTAAATGTGGAATGTAATGCAACTTTTATGATCTAATTCTCTAAAACATTATACCTGAAAATATCCTCAATGTGTAATCTTTTAATAACTCACGATTAAGTAAGGTTTAAGGCTGGGGCCTTATAATAGTGATATAGGATGTTCCTTTCATTCATCTATAATTCTAGCTTCATCCATTGTGTCTTGTCGATATTCACCACCTTGGTGTCCTTCTCTCATGCACTAAAATCGTTTCCCCATACATTTGATTCAATTACCATGATAAATCTTTTGAAATATTTTTATCATGGGTTGTTGGAACCGATTTACCCCTTTTTATTTGATCCCCCAGATTGGAACTCTAATATTCTCTTCAAATATCCCTTACTGTGTCACTAATAAAAAAAATATATCTCTATGTTAAGGCTATATCAAATCACTTCATTATAACTCTCAAATTATCTAACAGTAAGAAACTATTTATGGTGTTGCTATAAAAAACTATTTAGTGTATCTATTACTATGACATTTTTGAAAACAAAACCTCATCTGTATATTCAAATATTAGTTATTTTTTAATTGTAAATCATTATTTAATAACAATTATTTTTCCCCATCTCTAGAAATCTTAATTCCTGGTTTATTCAAATACATCTTGGTAAATACATATTTACAAATATTTTCATAAATTTGTCCCACACAAAATCTTCTATTTCATATTATACCATGATGTTATTCATAAATTCACACCATTCTTCATATTCTCTAACAAAAAAATTCCAGAGTCACATTATCCTAGTAGGAACAGTCTAGTATAAGAAATATATTCAAAATACTATTAACCCACTATTCGGTGATATGTGTATCAAAGTATCCACTACAATTTGGTTGTTATTTTTGAATAATGACCTCAATTTCATGTTCATTCTTATTTGGTGAATGTGAATATTCCAAACTGTTTAGGTTATTATTCATATCTGGTTACCACTATGTAGGAATCATCATAATGTTTTGAACTCCCCCACCTATGGAATTAGAACTATCAATTCAAAAATTGTTAATTCACTAATCATATGAATTTTTGTCCTTGATTCTACTTATACCAAAAATTCTCTAAAATATAAAATGATTGAATGAAACATAATTCTACAAAAAATGGATAAATATTTATTTTAAATATAAAATTTAACAACAATAAAAATCTTATGGGATACAAATAATTCTAATAATTCTAAAGGTATTATTATAGGATGTTTACCTATAAATTTACATATAATTATTTTATTCATAATCATTTTATAATAATAATTATTAAATAATTGAAAACATTAAATTAAATATATTGTACTGTGAAAACTATTTCATTAATGATTCTTAAATTATTTTAATGATAAACTACATAATATGGTAATAAATCCAGGATCAAAAGGTATTATTTATATGTGAAACATGTATCATAAATCAATTATACATATTAATCATAAAAATTTATTTAATTACTTTTTTAGTATCCTAATAAATTATGAAATTATTCTTAATATATTTAATTACCAATGGATATACATCAATAAATGGTGTGTTCACAAATTCCAATAAGAGTGTGAATAGGGGACATGATTCAATAAAACATTGGTCCGGAAAATAATCTTCATAATATAATAATAATTGTATCACCATCATAATTATGTGGAAAAAATTGATAATATTATGAAATGAGACATATTTTAAAACATGAAACACCATATCCTAGTAGTCAAATAAAACAAATCTATCATCATATCCAAGAATAAAATTTATGGATAAATCAAACAATAATTATTATTAAAAGAAAATATATCATTTTGACACATTGTGAACATAATATCATGAGATAAATAACATTAGATAATAATTCGGAAGGTTATATATTTATATTCCAACAAATCATAGTAAAACATCTCACAACCATGCACAACAAAAATAGAAAATATAACTGGAATGGTCATAAAATAACCCATGGAATGTAATGTGGTTAATAAATATTTAATAATAAATTAATTACTAAAAATCTTTGGAGTTCCCAAGTGAATATGGGAAATCAAATTTTGAATTAACATCATCATCCAAGATCCATAAAGTGTAACCACTATATAAGCTGCATATGTTTTTTTAATTAAAACCATTTTTAGAAATTCACTATATTTGGATTAAAAATACCCTATGTAATGGTGGAAAACAAGAATTTCCCGAAAAATAAAAAATAAATTTTAGATAATTTAAATGTATGTAATATCAATGGAATGTCCATACTAAAAAATATAAGACACCGGTACAATCCTCTAAAAATAAGCTGAGGAGCTGGGTTTAATAATCACATTACCATAAATCCCAAAATATATTGTATTTGTTAAAATCCTAAAAAATATAAAAAGTTATATTTAAAAATCTATCCAATAAAAAAGTATATTAATTTTTGTCACTATTTATCACTTAATCAATTTTTTTATATTTTTAAAAAGGTGAATCATATTGATTTATTTGTTTCGTTAAAAAATTTTCTATTTACTTTGATTTTGATATATTTGGCCAAGGGGTGTTATAAGAAATTATAATTCATTCATGAGGATATATATATATATATTATAAATAATTTATTAATACCATCCCTTAAGATGTTGATAAGGATATATTTGGAAGCATCCTCATTGGATGTTAGGAAACCAATGATGATAATGTTGTCCAATGAATAAAAAATAGAGGGGTAAAATATAAATGCATCACACAAACACTAATAATAAATATACCAAATTAAAGAACTTATTGTATAACTAAAATAATTATAATCAAGACACCAAGAAAATACATGTCTTCCCCTTACCATGATAAATGTTCCAACACCATATCATACAAAAAAACATGATTTGCCACTATAAATCTGATTCATTTCATTTAGTTGTTTCTAAAAATTCCACATATACAAAAACACCAATATACCAATGTAGGGGTGAATAATAATACTCAGTAGGCTTTCCCCAAATTAAGTCCCTACACAATCCACTAGGATAGAAGATGTTTTTTCAATTATATAAAACCATTATATAAAAATAATTAAATATATTATTCATTCCCAATAGGGCATACATTTCTTTAACAAATCACTTTACCCAAATCAATTCATCAACAAAAAAATAAATCAAAAATCATTACTCATTTACTATTCTCAAGTTTGAATAACACATATTGCATTTCATGGACGCATGCATATTTTATCCATACTCACAATTTACTACAATAGCTCGGTGTTACCATTTGTGGTGGAAATTAATATCCAAGACCATCCCATATTTAGTGGGGTACATCATTCCACATTACAATACTTTTTTTCAGTACTTAACATTAACTCTTCATTCCCCCCAAATCATGTTCAAATAATTTTTTTTAAAACAAAACCCTTTATTTCATAATGATATGTAGTCTAGAATGAGGCCACATACCTTTAATATTTTTTTGAAAAAATTGACCCACAACAAAATGACACCCCAAATCCGGAAGAAGGGTCCTCAAAACTTCCATAGACCCCTTCCTCTAACACCAAAAATAAAAGACATAATTATTATTTGAAAATAAAATCCTACATCTACATAGGATGAGAGGAGATCTTGGATACCAAGAGATATGTGAATTTTGATCTAGTTGAAACCATGAAACAACCAAGATAAAAGACATATCGAGGAAGAATCTCCAGTAATGCACATAAATGGCCTAGAAATTGCTTCTAAAATTAGTGGGAGAGCCTCTGTAACCCCTGAGAAAAAGAAACAATATGTGGGGTTCAAGTGGGAGAATAAATTATTGTTTTAAGTAAAATACTTGGCCAAACCATATTTTAAAACCAATTTATTATATTCTTCTTAGTTATCTCACTCAGATAGACAAACTATGAACTAGCCATGTGACAGATATTGTTCAAGGTGGGGTCCCATAGAGTTATCCAATATGGTTATGAAAATTATGGCCTTTCCAGGAAGAACCTCCTAGTTCCATGGAGAATTTTTTTTCAGGGGAGGAACAAAAATTTGGAAACCATGCACATTATATGTGTTTTATCACCCTTTCATCTCCTATAAAACACATGGTTTTCAGTAACCATGCCCAAAATCTGAACACTAAAAAACTCCACATGAATTTTACAATAACTATCAAATCTCTGCCAAACAGTACCCCTACACTTTAGACAATGAAAAATGCATAAATAAGTGTTGCATTCCTCAAATTGGGTAGTGATACATTATTACAATAATTTTCCATGATAACCATGGAATGTATAATACCATAGCCTTCTCAAGAGAGATCTGCCCAATTATGGGCCATTTAATTCTCCCATTCCCAAGTCTACATTTGAATTTGACCATGTTTCAACGAGGAATGCACAAGCTGGACAATTTTTCGTGAGAATATGTTATATTGTGTGTCCAAAATATGCACATTCACAAAAACCAACATGGAATCCAACTCTAACTCAACATGATCCATTCAAATGACATGATCGGGATCAAGCTGAAACATCTCAACTGAGATAGATGATTATCATTGTGCACCTAACTAATCCCTAGTAGAAAGGGCAACTGATATTCCACCTCTCTAATTTATATAAGAATCTCACAAGGCACAACAATAATCATATATAAAATCCCTTGACATTGAAACTGATGACGTCCCATCGTAGGTAAAATTTTCTATAATGCTTGTTTAATAGCCTCGAATTAAAAAAAATTTCAACTTTTTTCCTGTGAGATTGATAATGACTCTAATCCATCTCAATTATTTTATCATAAAAAATAATAATCTCTAAAGTAATCATGACAAGGATCACCCCAACCATCGAAGACATACCTCTTTACACCCATCATAGTAGGGAACGACCCTAAAATAAATACAATGCTTCAAACCGATCCATTTTTATGGAGTCTAGATAATTGTTGTTATAGAAGAAATATACCAATTGTAAGTATTTTCCCCATGTTCCACATAATACCATGACCCAAGTCCACAAAATATATTCCAACATTTATATCATCCTCTCATATTTCCCATCAGTTTTATGATAATCCGTGCTCATTATTAATAGAGTCACACGATATTGATTCATCAATTTTAGGAAAAAAGATCAGAAAACTAGATCTATATCTGATAAAATTTAAACTAGGGAACCATTCCTCATTAAAACTCATAGATGTAGATTTTTAACATATCTTACATTACATGAGATTCAAGAATAGAGGTGAAATTGGATGAATTTGTGAGCTGATCAACTCTCACCTATATGACATAATGTTTCAAAAAATTTCAACGGAGACCTGTAAGAAATGAAATTATATATTCTCCCATATCAAAGAAGAGATAGGTAAAGACTACTAAATAACTTCAGGTTGTTTATTTTCTGCCGTAAACTGATTAATATATATTTATTTCGATACAAACATGGCAAAATTTATTTTCATATCCATCCACCAGAAGTGCACTTTCAACATCTAATAATTTTTATGAATTCATGGATGAAACACAATTTTCTAATGATGGTAAGAACTGATATCATTTTTTCATGACAAGACACCAAGAAAACTATTTGATTCCCAAATTAGAACAATTAATCCCCATTCTGTTTCTAGCACTTAATGTTCTCCCCACCAGTTAGTTTCCACTTCCTAGTGACACACTCTGAATTAGACATATGATCCTATTTAAACAGATCTATCAAGTCAAGAACCAATGAAACTAGAAATAAACCCAAAAATCACCTCAATCATTTCATTCCAATTGCATGATAGTACTAACCAACATCAACTACCATTGTTCCAAATCTTTCATTTATATCTGAGTGTTTGACTTCCTGCTTATTAATTTTACCACATTTTTATCCTTATGGGTGTGTATATCATTTTTTTTCAAACATCTAGAGATACTTCATTTAACTAACTTTCATTGGTTTCAAATCACATTGATAAAAATAAGAATTACACTTTTATAATCAGTAATCAATATAAATTTCTCACTGAAGATATAATGATTTCATGTTTTCATAACATGCACCCATCTACTAACTCAAAATCACACGTTAAATAATTGTTATTATGAAACCTCGACTACTTTGATCTATACACAACGACATGATTTTATTTCTAGATAACACAACCCAACCCTGATCCCAATGTATGCCAATAGACCATGTATTGTTTCCAAGGATCTAGAAAACCAATATTGATGTTATCTTAAGGAGACCATATATATTTTCAAAAGTCATATGAAATTTCTCATTCCATTTAAATAAAAAAAATTTCTATGTAATATTTTCCATTTGGGAAGACAATCATTAGATTCCATGAATGAAGAAATTGTAATTGTCATCTAGACCAGGGGAATTTTATATCTGAAAATAATTCTTTGGTGGGTGCCGATAAATAACCACCTCTATGTTCTCTAGTTAAACTAAAAAAAATTCAGAGAAAATACATGGCCATGTAAAAATTTATCTTGTATCCAAAAATCACACTTTGATAGTTTGGAATACAATAGACTATGTGTAAACCCAACATTATTGAAAAATGATTCTTATATTCCATGATTATCCAATAATAAACTAAAATATTATCAAGGACCCCCATTATGAAAGAATTGATATATACATGAAATTTATAATTCATCAATTCCATAAAGACCAATAGTGAAAATTTTAGACAAAAGCTCATTACCAAATTTTTATAATGCACATATCAACTCATGAATAATGTTTTAGAAATATCATCCTTCCGCAATCACAATTGACGATATCATAATAGTAAATCATTTTTTGAAAACCCGTGGGATACAATTAATTGAATAAATAATTTGTAAATGTGGGGGAGTGGATATAAATTCATTATCATATTGTTAATAAATGTACTATAATCAACACATACACCAAAGAGTTCCATCCACATTTTTTATGAATAAGACTCGTATTACTCATGTAGATGAGCTAGGCTGGGTGAAACCTTTATAAACAAAATGTTCCTACTAATCCTTCCATTCAAACAATTATTAGGGTTCTATCCCGTAATATGAATGTGAGATAAGACTCTTCCAAAAAGGGGATCAATTTTAAAATCCACATCCCTTACGGCTGGAAACCCTAAAAAATATTTTTGAAAGTCATCTAGAAATTGATAAAAAACTGTATGAAAATTTATTCTACAAATCATGTCCATTGATTACAAAGAAAATATATCTAATGATATGAGATCTCCCCAAAATCTTATTCCATAAAACCTATTGCAACTACATTTTTCTTCTCTTTCCCCTATAATGTTTTTCTTGACATTTTCCCTCATCATAAGACAAACCATTCATTCATAAATGATGATATGGGCCATAAAAATCACTATCCAATCCTAATATAATATTATATCAAAAACATATATCTAAATAACTAAAAAGTCCAATATCAACTCTATACAATCCATTGCAATATGAAAAACCTTCATATATAGGATCGACACAGTATTTCACCTAGATGAGTTTGGGATTTCAAAACCAAAGGCATCAAATCCCCATTTATACCCAAATGTAAAAATACATGGGAATCAATGAAATAATGAGATTCACTCATTCCAAAAAATTTGTGCTTAAAATTATAATTCAATAAAATCATACCTCAAACGGTTTATGGTCTATGATGATATCAACCAAAAACAAAGAAACCCCAAAAGCATATTTATTGGATAAACATTACCCTTTATTTCCCTAATGAATCTAGACATTTTGTGGAGTCATGATGTTCATAGAATTACCATGTCTAACTATACTCTACAAACAAGGGGTATTATTTTTCCCTCATCCCAGGGACATATAATATGACTATGACCCCAAATTATTATCTCCACCACCTAACCTCGGAGAAATGTCATTGTAAGGCTAATTATTCCCCATATGAGTATAGTTATGGAATTCAATAGTTTTTATGTACATTTTCACATCATGTGTATTATGGAACCACATTTGAGAAATCATAACTTACTATTTGGATTTAGAGGAAGATTCACTGATCCTACTAACAAATTTTTATCCATACCCCCAGTTTGGAAATATATGTCCCTCTTCTACTTTATTCACATGTTAGAGTTCCCACTATAACCTATAGTTATAAAAATTCCTCCACCTTCTGTAGATACCAATATATATCTTTTATCAACCATATTTGTATTTATAATTTCATTATAATATGTTATACAAAGCACTATAATCATCAAATTGATTGGATTCCTAAATCCCACTTAAAAAATTAGTTCCTTTAAGGGTGCACTAGCTGCATCCTCAGACGCAAACTAGACAATGTTCATAGACACGGAGAAATGTTATATTATCGAATGATTATTTTGTTATAATATAATGAAATCCATTTTTCACATAATTTTGAACGTGTGACGGTAGAATTTTTTATTCTACAATTCCTTGAAATATTCCCATATGATACCTTGATCCTCTTTAGCCTATACCACTAACTCCAAACCATAAATTCAATGATATTACAAAATGTATGTTTCTTATTTCAAATTCATATCTACTAATGTGGCTAGGAAATAAAATATTCAATTTACCATATCCATCCATGCCTTTAACTATTCGGGATCCAGAAAACCATGAAAAGTGGGTCTATTCTATTTCCAGAATGAAATTGAATGATCCACATGGATTAGTTCATTATTTTTGTTACAATTATCTATTGATTTAATAACATTCTATATCTTCTAAACTATATGATGGTTCACCTACTATTAAGGTGAAACCAGATTTTTGGTAGCTTCCACAGCTTTTTAACAACAACGCCTACCCGATGAGATTTGTATCAATTAAAGAACCACCATTTTTTACTCTCTCTAGAAACTAATGGATTGAAAGTTAAATTTCTATCTAATTTCTATTATTACACCCATTAATTTGATCAAAAAAATCATTTTAATTAATTATTGAAATAATCATATTGTTTTAAAAAAGAAACCCGTTGAAAATATACCAAAATGATTATATTTCCAAAATATTATTTTTTATAAAAAATTTCGTGAGATTCAATTTATTAACAAATTAATAAAAAATAAAAAATTTATACAAATGAGTTATTCGATCATAGTGGGAATCAATTTCTATAATCCATGCCTTTTTCTTCTAATTGGCTAAACCCATAGAAATGAGATCACATTCCAAGAAGTGTCTCTAGAAAATATTGTACACAACAACATACTAATATGATCTTCAACATAAAAAGGGTAGCTATGTATTTTTATGTTAAGGATTTTCTGTTCCAACAACACCACTACTTGGTAACATCTGATATCAATGTATATGTTGATAATGAATGCCAACCCCTGGCTTGTCAACTGATGTCAAAAGACCAGACACCTGATTTCACATATAACATACTTCCCCTCCTCATTCTGTGGAGTTAAGGATTAAGTTCAACATGGCCTTAATAAATATTCCCATGGTGTAAAATGATGTCAAAATATGATTATTTATTCACGAAAATTGGGGGATGATATTCCCCAAAAAATCACAAAATCTACCAACATATTTTTAGCCAAAGAGATACATGATTCATGATAATAATTTGCTACACAAAAACGACTTTTAATAAACCATAAAAAACCCATAAAAATACCAAATAATAGTATTAAGTAGAAGAGTAAAATAATACAACTCAAGGAACCATGACATGACACCGAAACCCCAAGAAAACCTCAATGATCTAAATCCATAACCAACCATGAATCAAAATGTACATCTAATGTAATATGATAATTTTCATTTACCAATGTCTATGAGTACCACATCTCCAAAATTAACAACGTTACAAAGTAGTGGGTAAGTAATTACTCATAGTAGTGTATCCCAATATTACATCCCTACTGACACAAAAAAATATTGAACAATTTAGATCAGTTATAAAAATGCATTTATAAAACCAATTAACAAATTTAGTAAATTCAAATAACCCAAAAACAGCATTACCAAATAACATTACCAAAATCAACTCATTAATAAGGAATGAAAAAAAAATCATTTCCCATTTACCCATTGTAGGATGGCATGACGCACATTGCATTATATGGTCCCAAATATATTTCAATCATACAGACAATTTATGATACATTATCGGGGTTACCATTGGCGGTGGAACTTCAAGTCCAATACCATCCCCTTTTTAGTGTTGTAATTCACACTACATCTCAATCCTTTTTCGTGGCACTTCATACCTATAATTCATTCCACCGAACTCATGTTTAAACTAGTAATATTGAAACAAAATCCTTCATGATCAAGCAATATAGAGTCGAGAGAGAAGCGACCAACCATTCGGGTTTTGGTGAACTCAACCCACGCCAAAACTACACACCAAATACTAATGAAAAATTTAAAAAAAATGCTTATATAGTATCCCATAAAACCCATAATCATTGATCTAACTATTATTGGAAACCATAACCCTAAATATACATGAGACTAGAGTAGATCAAGAAATCTGAGAGGGAAGGGGATATAGATCTTGAGAAAACCATGAAGACCTAACAAAAGAGGAAAATTGGAGAAGAATCAACTTTTGATCGCCTTGAAAACACTTTAAATAAATTCCAAAATTATTGAGAGAATCTCCATAACCCTTAAGAAGAATAAATTCCAAAAAGAGTTAGTCTGGGAGATGAAATTTTTGTTTTAGGGTTAATCTAGATGAAGTCCATTGTTAAAAAACACCTTTTAAAAGATTTTAAGGGTTATCTCGCACTATTAGAAAAACATACTTTAACCATGTCAGTTATACTATCCATGGGGTTCCTTCATGGATTGGCCTCATGGTTAGACTAACTGTGCACCAACCCTAAAAATATCTATATCTGATGGTGCATGATTTCCCTAGGGATGCCATATGGTTTTTAAATAGTGCACCATATCCATGTTCTATAACACTTACTTCCACCTAAACTTTCACGGTTAGCATTAATTTTTCCACTATTTAATATAACCAAGATCAAACCATGCTCCCTTAGAAAATCCTCAAAATGCTACAAATAATCATCCAATCTATACCAAATATTACCCCGCCACATTAGAAGAATAAAAATTAATAAATTAGGGTGACATAACTCAATCCATGGTTGTGAAAAATCTGTTCGACAAAAGTAGAAAATAAGGTAAAATGAGAGAAGAGTTGATAAAATAATACTATTTTTTCATTATTTCGTCTCTTGTATGAAAGTAGACATGCATGGTAAATGGATTCTGAACATTCTATAATTCACCTATAGTTTAAATGGGAATTATGTATTTTCTTTGGGTAGATAATGGGTTTTGTTAGGTTAGGGGTATTGGTTTTAGAAGGGGATGGAGAAGGGTTATTTATACTTATTGACAGGGGTATTTTCAGAATAAAATATTTTCTAAAATACTAGATTGAAGGTAAACAACATAAAACTAATAATAATGATATTCTGGATATCATTTATATTTAATTTAATGGGTTTAGGAAAATAAAATTATTTATAATTGAAATTCACGTGTTTTTTTAAACTGAACATGGAAAATTTAAAAAATTATTTTTTAAATAATAATTTTGAGATTAGTTTTTGAAATTTATTATTTAGGTTCAAAATTTTTTTTATGGAATTATAATGACCAATTTATGAAACTAAATATGTTTTTATCTAGCATCTTGTTTTAGATATGACTTAGTCTTTATTACATCATCAATGATGTAATTTTTCATTCCCAAGTTACGAATAAAAATTATGAATACAAGGCAGCTAAAAATAAAATTTTTTCAGAAGTTTTTTCAAAATATTCCCTTTTGGATTTAAAAGTTAAAATATAAATAATTGACTTATTTTTGTCAAATTATATTACAAAATTAACTATTTTAATTATATATATATACTTTAAAAAAACCATAACAAATTATTTTTTAAAAATATGCTTATATTTTGATAATATTTTTATAAATTGAATTCATTTAATGGAATTATTTTTTTTTATTGTATTAATTATTCATGATAAATACTAGTAAATTTAATTTTTTGTTATTTTCAGGTCAAATTATTAATCCAACAATCATGTCACTATTCCCAACAATTAGGTTTTTATTCCTTTATATCAAGAATATTATTCCCACAGACACAATTTCTATTACAATTACCACATTAACTCCAATAAATAATACATCATTTATTAATAAATGTTTCAGCATACTTTATTTCAAGGTTATTTGTTTCTAATTTTTAAAATATCATTTGGAATTATAATATTCTGTTTATTTTTTATAGTGACATTCATGGTAGGGGTGATTTTAGATGATCATGGTGATCCAAATTTTTCTATTTTACTTATTATATTATTTATTTTTTCCAAATATAATAATTGTCATTTTAATATTTTATCCTTCAATTAATGAAATGATTTTCATAAATTAGTAAAATATTTTTTGGTCCCCCTCTTCTATATACATATATAATACCTATAAAATAAGATGTACCACACATTTATTAAAAATAAAATTATTATTTAAAATTTATGGGTCATTATTGGTCACTTAATTCTCATAATGAATAAATATTTATTTACTAAATGAGGTTTAGTGATTCAATATGTTGAATATGAAAATCATTTTGATTAGTTTATTCTCTATGGCATTCATGGTATAAAAAACAAAATAAATATTTAATATAATTACTCTACTAACGATTTGGGTTAAAGGGTATACCTCACTAATTGAATTATGTTTTAATTTTTATTAAATCCTTAATACAAATACATGGATTTTAATTCCATAATCAATTTTTATTTTTTAATTCCTCTATGTTTTATAAACATTCCTTCTATTTTATTTAAATGGTATTTATATCATAATAAATATTTTTAAATTATATTTCCCTAAAAACTCATTGAATTTTTTAGCAATTAATATACTATAATAAACACAATACTTTTAAATGTTAGAAAATTTGTAGGTTTTTTATAAAAATTATTCCAAATTTGTTTATTTCTTTCCAGTTTATTAATGTTAAAACCCACATGTTCAATAGGGACTTGTAGAAAATAATCTTATATGGGGACCCAATTTTAAATTCAATATTCTTCAAAAATGATATCACTAATCACATCCATTATTCCATAATATATCAATTTCATGTATCCATGTGATGCATTGTCTAGATCGTTTTCCAATTAATTTTTAATTTCCACATGAATTCTTATTCAAATTTGAGTACAACATATTTAAATGATTCTAATTATCTTTTTTAAATGATTTATTAATCCATTATAATCAAGATATTTAATTATTAGTTTTATTTTCATTTATTAGCAGTCTACATACAACAATAATATTCATGGATTATTTTTCATTGGTTGGGGTGCAACATTTTATAAAAAGTTATAATATTTTATTTTGTGAAGTATCTATCTCAAAATACGTCTTTGAAGAGCCAAGTTTATAATTATTCAAGAAACACTTATACAACAAGGAATATTAATGAAAATTATTTATTAATTTAATCATTATAAATGGTATTTTATTCTTATTTTAAAAATATTTAAACATGGAATTTTTTTACCAGAAGGCATTATAATAATTACCAACTCTTTTACAATATTCAAAAAAATATATGTTGAATTTATATCTCCTCAAAATCGACCATTCATATCCTATATTCTTTTGATAGATTTTATCTTGGTAATAGTATTTATCATCATTCCACAATAGGTTTACATTTTATAAATCATTTTCTTTATTCATCTGATTTGAATATAGAAAAAGTATTTTGTAGCCCTATAAATGATCTCTTTACGATACCTATAAGGATAATTAATTTATATAAGATACATTTATATAATATCTGGTGTGTTTATCTTATTTTTTGGAATAGATAACCCTTCAATTTTTTATTGTTTATCTCAATTTTCTACTCTTAATAAGGAAGTATGTTGATAACGTGGTTGATTTTATAGAGTTTTCCATCCCTCGTAAAAGTCCATGTATTTTCTTAGTGTATTATTTTGTTTTTTTATGTTTAACTATCCACTCTTTGGTTAATTTTCATTTACAATTTAGTGATATGGATTGGGGGTGTCTTCGGGGTTTGATAAACTGAATATATGTAATAATGGGGATTTTTTGAGAATATTTCATGGTTTGTTCACTGTTAGGGAAAACTGTGAAGGGGAGGAATAAACCATGTGATTTGAGATAGTTCAATATCAAACAGTTGGATAATGGTTTATAGACCGTATGGAGATTCCTAGGTAATAGTGCAACACCCTTTTCCTGAGACAGTGTCTTGAAAACTGGTTTCGTATAGTTTTGAAAACCATTCATGTAAATCATGTGCCCATGTAAAAGATAAAAATATTAAAAAAATTACATATCCAGATTTACGTACCTTTCCAAATTTTCCGTCAATTTACCACTCTGTAATCTATTGTGGGGAACCCTTGCAATCCAATCCTGCAAGTGGACATTCTATTTCAATCCTAATACTTTTGGTGTGTCTTCGGTCACTAATTGAATCTTCAAGTTAGTCTAATCCATATTTTTGTTCCTTTTTTGGTTTAGTGTTTTCATATCCCTCTTAACTTTATTTGAATATCTAAAACATCCATTTCCAGTGAGATCTAGTTCGAGGCTTCAAAGGGTGGGATAATTGGGATCTAAAGATATGATTAATATAAAGTTTATCAAAATAATCGAGGTAGGCTATCTCTATGTTATATCACATAGTGTCGCTATTTTTTATGAATCTTTGGGTTTATTTTTGGTTATCCCTTATTATACCAAGGATTCGATTGGTGAGGAATGTTGAAATAAGAATTATAATGATGAATAAAAACCCAATTAGTTCCCATGGGATGCATTGAGGATGATTTTAGTGACCTCGGTCGACCCATGGGGTGCACTGGTTTTCATAGGACTAGAAATTGGTAAATCTAGTGCAACATTGTTCTTTGATAATATAGATCCCTTTTGAGTATGTTTATATGTTTAATGGAAGTGATCATGGAATATTAGTAGCGTCTCTAGATTTTGTAATGGATTATGTGGGTTTATTTGGATTAATATAGACATTTGTTAATTAAGTTAAATGATATCATCACACGTGGCCTTTGAATAATGTTAAGAATCCCATAGAGTTTTAGTGCATATTTAATAGTGAATATGTAAAAGTTTTAATGTTATGAGAAATGAGAAATATGTTATTTGGGGTTTCATAATGTTATTGTTAGAAATTATAAATGGGTTGACATAAGGGAATTGATGAATACACATATTGATCAACGAATGAAAATGGGAATTGGGATAAATGTTCTATGTAATGTAAATGGAAAATGCGTCGTTGGGTTATAAGATAATGTTAATTACCATAATTGATTGTTATGGATTTTTATTTTTATTTTTATTCATTTTGGATTGTGATGATACAGTTTGTCTTTGGTGAATTGATGAATAATAATTTTATCCTGGCTTGGGGTGTGGGATAAAGGACTAAGGCTCATCCCATGTGTTGAGTTGGACAAATGATGTAACAACACCCACATTGTAGGGGTTTGGTAAGGGGATATATCTCTATTCCCCTAAAAATTTCACTCCACCAAGACTGTGGTTTTGAGGGGAGGACAGTGTGATGTTCTAACGTATTATCCCTTGTGAGATATGAACCAAATTTATTCCATTATGAAAAATTATAAATGCATTGAATCCTTTTGTGAATGATGTCAATTCCTAAACCATTAGTTACATGTTTACACTGATATATGTAATTAAGAAGATGTAAATAATGAAATTTTCTAATGTTAATTATAGTTAATGTAATAATTTTTTGGCTAATAGAGCCTTGAGTTTCTTTCATTTACATTTTATTAATTTAATGCATACAAGCACTATCTATTTGGACTATATATTTTATAGACATATTTAGTTTTGTCCTAATGAGGTATACTAACACCTTTATTGGGCCATCATTCGGACCCTTGAATGTTTCATTCATGTATATATGGAATGGGTAATGTTTTCTATGAATGGTTGTTGATTCGTACTTTATAGGTACATGGATGAGGTTCCAAACATGGAGTCATGACCATTATGAGGATTCAACTATTTGACATTATTTTGGGTTTTGATTCTTTTTCCACTATATTATTACTAGATATATATATTTTTGATTTTTTTTTTAGATGAGTTTTGGGAGATGGTGGTTTATTAATATTCATTAGTCCATCTATATTTGTTTTTTTGATTTATTTATCTTCTGTTATGTATTAATCTATTGATGAGAATATAGTCTCCCAACATGATTCATAGACCCTTGCAAATAGTCTACAAACACTACTATACAAGGATTGGTGCCTGATTTCATGTGATGACTCATCTCAAGGAACTGGTTTGGTGTATCCTAGGTTCCGGTTGATACAAAGTCATATCAGAGGAGATCCATTATATAATATACTATTTTAGGTGGTAGATAATAGCTTAAAAATGTATTAGGACTTGGTAATGATATCATTATTATGAGTAGCTGACCATTGTATGAGTGAAAACCCAGTTCACTTATGGTGGGAATTTATGTTCTTATTGTGTGTTGCTACATTTGATGTCATTTGAACATTAGGTGATTCACTTTTTTTGTGATGTGACATTTTAATGATATCTTTCTCGAGACCTAATTGTAACAGGGTTATCTATTCATGAATTATTTTATCCACCATAGTATATAAGTGTTTTTTATCATGGTAGTCATAGACAAGGGATATGTTTTTGTGACATAAAGGTAAAGATATATCTGATTTTCATTAAATTGATTAAAATCGAGTCGAATATAATGAAGTAAATGAGTAAAAAGGGAAGTAAAATGTTTTGTAATTGGTAAATAAATTTCCTCAATAAGGGGTTTATGTGAATTAAAATGTTGTTTAACTATTTTGTGAGGAGAAAATATTATTTAAATGGTGTATAAGGAATTCATTTCCACCATGTGAGTCAGTTACACTATGTTAACCATGGAACTCATAAGGGATAGTTGGGGGTATATTTCTGATTATGATAGGTCCCTTTTTAAAGACTATGCAAAACTGTTTTTTTTTTCATTGTCGATCCTTCTTTTATATTATTTGGATGTTTAATTGGTTTATTTCAAAAGAAATTATTATGAATTATAGAGAAATTCACCCTAGAAGACATGTGTTGGTTGGGAGATAAGAGGAAATTGTAGATAATTCTTCCACAATAGTGGTTCAAGTTGATCTTGTGGTCCATGTTATAATGGAAGAGATGATCTGTGGGAAATATACTCATTTTATTCAAGTGATTGAACGCTTCCTATGGAAGGTTGCACAATGTATGAGTGAGATGACTAGAGAGTTACTTCCACAACACCGTATAACCTTTACCGGAGTGGGTGGGCTAGAGGCATATGTGTTGTAGATATAGTATTTCATGAAAATTTATTATAGTGTGGTGATTCCTTTTGATATGTGAGCCATTCTAGTGGCCTATATGTTTGTTTTCTGGGAAATGTGCTAGTGGGACATTATCGTTCAGAAAGAGTAGGATGAATGAAAGGTATTGATGGGTTTTTAGGAAAATATTTTAGAACACTGCTACCTAGACACCATGAGGTATGAGATGGCTATAGGGTTTATACGTATGAAATAGGTGGTTGTGTTAGTGGGGGATTATTCTAGTCACTTCACATACCTTGGCTGCTTCATTCATACATTAGAAGGGGTAAAGGCGATTATAAAAAACCTCTTATAGGATGGGCATAAGAATGAGATCAGGTCTCGGGTAAAAAAAATTATTCTAATGAGGTTTTCAGATGTAGTGGAAAATTCCCTTACCTTAGACGGGAACCTGAAGTGAACTTCATGTGGTGGAATTGTGGGGCCAGCCTAGCAGACAAGTGGTGTAGCTTTATAGGGAATGGAACATCTTTTTGGAAATTTCAAAAAGGTTGAAAATGTGTGGAGTTGTGAAAAGGGAGATCCAGTTAGTCGAAGTGGTGATTAGGTGTTCTATCAGTACTTTGTTTCTTTTGGGCACATGTAGTGTTAGTGACCTTGACCACTAATCAAGTACCAGTCATTTGAATGTTTTTGTAATATTCAAATGTTCTATAAGAACCATCAACAAATGAGTAGAGATGGAGGTCGGTGTCAAATTTTAAATGTGGGCAGGGTGTTGGTCATACAATACCATGTACAGAGTTTTAGATCTATCAGTCAAACTAGTAGAGGTGGTGGATATGAAACTCTATCGAAAGATCATACATACCAGTAGGGAATTGTAGTGTAGGGTACTTATGCTAGAACATATGGTAGATGAGTAGGTAATCTTCAAACAGTTCTATCTACAACTGGAGAAGGTAGGGATGGAACATTTACCATATGAGGTATGGTTCTTTTTTCTTCTCTTCTCTCTATTTCCTTATTCAACATAAGTGCTTCACATTCATTTATTTTAACAGTTTGTAATTGTGGTAGTACTAACCTTTTAAAGTGCATGTGGGGTTACATCAATTGATACTCTTTTGGTGGTGTGAGTATATATTACCATCCAATGTAAGGGTTCTTCAGTAGAGGATTCTGGGTATTATTTGTTGTGGGGACTATTTTTCCTTGATATGTCAGATTATGAAATAATTTTGGTTTGGGACTGAATGGTGTAATATCAATCCTATATCGATTTTTACCAACATCGAGTAACATTTACATCTATGGATGGATAACCTTATGTCCTATGATGTCAATGGGATGTTCAAGAAATGTAGACCATATTTTCTTGTAGTTTAGAGAAATTAGGTCCCAATTGTCTTTTATTGTGCAAAGAGAAGAAGGAAGGTAGACACTAGTGTTCCCTCTAATTGTGGATAAATTTCATGTTATGATTCCAGATGATTTATCTAGGATACCATATGAGATGGATGTTCAGTTTATGATCCAGTTGTAGATAGGGGAGGAACCGGTTTGAATTCCAACATATCGAAATGTATCCAATGGAACTAAATAAACATAAGAATCAGTTATAATCATTGGAGCTAAACAGGTTCATCCATTCTAGTAAATCGCATATGGGGTATCCCGTACTTTTCTCCAAGAAGGTATATAGATTATTGATATAATGTTCGAAATATATAATGTTCAATCTAACAATGGTAATGAACTAATACCCATTTCCTAGAAATGATGCCTAGTTTGACATGTTTAGGGGTACCTTAGTCTTCTCTATGATTAATTTGAAGATGGGATAAAACTAGTTGAGGGTGATACATCTCACATAACTCATATAGGTTTCAAGATATGATTGTTGAGAAGGTATATGAGTATGATATACTCTATACTACCAAATATAGGATCGAAATAATAGAGATACTTTATGGAGTATCTAATGATTCACAAAATACGTGATAGGGGAGAATTTTATACTTTAAAAAATTTATTTGGAACATCTAATGATAGTTATGTTTGACAATGTTAAATAAGGTAATTAACAAAACCTCTAGTTCTACACATTTACTTGATTCCAGAAATATGAGTCTGAGATATAAATTCCAGAAATGTGATTCCGAAAATGAAACATAAAAAAAGTTTACAAATACAATGATTCTAACTTAAATCATATAGAATCTAACTAAATCAGAGTACATGTATAATGAATTGTAATATAGTTATACATTCCTCAACAAATAAAATGCATCGGAAAAATTGTATCAAAACAAGTATCAAGTAGTAAATATTTTATCCCAAAGAGAAGGGTATCCAAAAACCTTGGATAAAGGTCCTTTGATTTATACTTTCAAGAAAGTCTGTCATACCCACACCAGGGTAATCCCTCGATATGAAGAACAGAGTCTATCTTCATATCCCCACAAGCCCTCAAATTCAATGTAGTCATCACCATTGTCTTCCTCAACATGGAATCCATCATCTTTAACGTAGTTGGAAGCTCTGTATTCTTATCCCCAAAATACCTCGATTGTACACAACAAAAATTGGAGTCACAAAAATAAATCTGAATAAGATGTTCAGTATACACTAAGAAATAATGACTCCCTCTCTAGAAATCACTTCAGCAACATGTAATCTCTAGTTTGAACAAATTTTTGTGAAATCTATCAAATGAGCTCTTATTTAAAGGAATATCACCAACAACTAGCTCCCTCTTCCAACAGCCGTATTTTTCCTTCAATTTCATAGGGATATGTACATGTTTCACTCAAACAATGGTTGGTTAGTAACCGAATATATGACATTCTTTTATAATAAATAAAGTTTAAGAAAAAACATGGTTACATAACAAAAAATCCATTATTTTGAATGCAACAATATAAAAGTTCGGAGTCTAAACAAAAATGAATTTAGAGTCAGAAATACAAGGATATTTGGATTTTTTTTTCTAGGAATTCGGAAACTGAACTATATAGAATTCCAGAGTCTGAATTTCATGGAAATTCAGAATCTGGATTCACGTGAAATCAGAACCTGAACATACAATGTTCGGTGTCAGATTTCATGATAATTTGGAGTCTAAAAATTCAACATTCAGAGTCAGAGTTAATGAGAATTCGGAGTATGGACATACAAAATTCAGAGTTAGAATTTATGAGAATTCAGAGTCAGAACTCATAAGATTTCAGAGTCTAAATTCAGAGAACATAGAGTCTAAACTCAGAAGAGTTCGGCGTCTGAATTCATAGAACTCAGAGTCAGAAATCAGAAGAGTTCAGAGTTTGAATTCAGAAAAACTCAAAGTAAGAACTTAGAAGAGTTCAGAGTCTGAATTCAGAGAATTCGGAGTCAGAACTCAGAAGACTACGGAGTCTGAATTTAGAGAACATGGAGACAAAACTCAGAAGAGTTCAGAGTCTAAATTTAGAGAATTCAGAACTTGAATTTTGATCATGAAAACAGAATTCTTTTTATCTAAGTATTATATGATAATGTGGTTTTAGAGTTGAAACCTAATTTTACATTTAGACTAAATATGATCAATCAAAACAAGTTAAGGAAAAATTTACATAGGGAATTAATGTTTTCCTTATAGTAATAATACACATGGTAAAATGAAATTTTCCTTGAGATAATGTTTTTTTGATTTTCAAAACAAGAAGGAATTGTAATGTCATAAGGAAACCTTATTGACTAAAAAATATCCACCAAGTATGAAGGAATGGAAAAGTCATAATGAAAAAATTATTGACTCAACAATATCCCCTTATTGGAATGCACAAACAACCTTACTAAAAATAGTATAAGGACTTGATAAAATTTCTTGTCATTGAAAATAAAACTTATCTCTCTTATCATATTGGAAAAGATGAATACTACTAACTCCCCCTTAGGCTTTGGAACACTAAGGATTGTATTCAAGATTTTTGGAATGAGATTTTCCATTATTTGATTATGGAAATTTCTATAAAGAAAAATCCCCCTTAGATAAAATCCCCCTTATATAGGGATATTTCTTCTTTACATGGAATCCTTTTTCCTTCTCCCCCTTTATGATTTTTAAAAAGAATTTGAGGGAATGAAAAAAAATATTTTACTTGAAATTTTAGTACAAACATCCAAACAAAAAACGAGTAACCAAAATTTCATTAATATGGGAAGAATTTGTACACGTAAGAAAACACAGCAAAAGATCAGATTGGATCTATTTTACTTCCTTCTCCTTAGACATCAATTTCTTCACAATGGTTTTCAGATTTTTGTGTTCTTTGTGGTCTTCCTCTTCTTACATAAGGAGTTGATCTTGATCCTCATCTTTCTTATCTAAATCTTTGAATATAACATACTGAGACTTTAGAGCTTCTACATGAGCCTTCATCAGTTCATCTTGGTTGACTTGCTTCTCTATGATATCAATCTGAAGATCCTTTTCCCTCTTCCAACTTTGTTCCACAGAATACAACTTCCCATTCAGATCCTTGACCTCTTGAATCCGAGTATTCTACTCAAGATATCAATTTTCCTCAAGGCTATTTGTGAGATTCTTGATTTTACTGTCTTCAATATCAAAAAATTCATTAACATCATCTTGAAACTTATCAGGATCTCTCCAATATTTAACTATATTCCTTGACCATCTGACCACTTTCTTAAAAGATTTTTTGTGGGAATCGTAGTTGATGTGGAAGTTCTTGTAATTAGCCTCAATATTTACACACTTCTCCATTACCATGGATACAGAATCCGATTTTTTATTCAAGTTCTAGTGGAGCATCTAAAATATGTAGTCAATGCTTGGAAGGATCGGAATGGTGTAAACAAGATTCTTTATTGATTGTATGACGAAATCATGTTCTAGAGCTGATGATTCCAAATCTGAAAATTTTCTTGGTGATGGTTCTTCCCCTATATCGATAAAGCTTACTCTTAGAAGATCCACCAGCTTCCTTCTTCCTTAAAACAACATTTGTTGGTGTATCAACAACCACCTGTTTTCACTTATTGGTTCTTGGAATAGCTTCTACATCTGGAGATTCATGTACATTTTCATATAGATGAACAATTCTATCATCATATATCATATCCTTCTTTGCTCAAGCCTCAACATCTTCAGGATGTATAAAATCATGATTTGAACTTTCTTACTTAGACAATTTATTACCTTCTTCTTAACCCTTCTCATCTTCACCATCCTCATCCTTCCTTGGAGTTAAAGAGTTTTGTAGACTATGCTTCAGAAGATCATATTGATAGATTCTTGGAAGGGGTTTCCATTTCATGATAATCATCAACTATCTATATAATATCTTCAATGCCACCACTACTTTATTATTTTTTCACTTCTTCGACAACATCCTTCTCTTAAACAATCTTTTCATAGACTTTTTTTAGAGTGGGAAACTTCTTACCCAGAGTCTCAAGTAAAGCCGCAACCACGAAATATTTCTATATTGGGATATTTTCAGATGTTATTTCTATGTACCTTAGAAGGGATTGGACAATTTTGGTCTGAGACACCTTCTTTTTAAACTTCTTTTCTTTGGATTGCTTCTCAAGCTCATCGGCAGCCTTCTACTTCAATGCTTTGGCCTCTACAGGATCCAAGCCATACTGTTTCTCTCCTTCCTTTCGTATTTTATTATCTTCCCTCCATTTGGAAATAACATCATTTGGATAAGATTTCTACTTCTTGGGATATGGAGGTGCAGATTGAGTTTCAATAGCTTTACATGTTTTCTCTACATCTTCTACATCTTTCAATTTCCTCTTCTTTACCACATTTTTTTTATGTTTCAGCCTCTTCTTTTTTTTGGAATAGTTTTAGCTTCCTTCTCTTTTAGATGATAGAATTCTCCCAATTCCATAGAAAATCCATCATTCATCTTTTGAGAGTATAATCACTAATCAGAATTACTTTTCAATTCCTCGACTTTGAATTGTAGGTGATTTTGAAGGACTCCAAGCACCGAACAATAAGCTTTGAAATAATGGCTGGGTACATAAAAATATGAGATTTCAAGTTCGAATTATTAATATTTTCAATCATAATGAGAATATGATTCATCAAGTTGATCTTCCTTTGGATTAATAGGAAGTCCAAGATAGAAATATCACTCTTCTTTATGATGTCATTGTCACCATTTCTCGGAATGATAAACCCGTGAACCCAGAGTTTGACGATCTGATTATTTATACAGGGTTGAGAAATCTTTGCAGTGTTGACATATAAAATTACAAGACACTCCATAGATTTTACCTTGAAAAAACATGAAAATCCAGAAACTTATGGGAACAAAATTCATCATCCCCTTCAAATGGAACTCCAACCAAACTAGATGCCTTTGTATAAGATAGAGCAAAGGATTTTCCATAGATTTGAATGATTGATTCATTCTCCCTTATTCTATAAAGAAACAAACTAACTCATAAAACATGATAAGAAGATCCGGATATACCATGTCTTGACCCCAGGGCTTCGATATTCAGACACATTCCCATCCATTAAGCTTGATGTTCATTGAGATTATAGAATCATATTTTTTGAAGAAATTCAGATGCACCAACCTTTCTCTAAATACATTACACTCCAAAATATAGCTTGACAGAAGACATATTTTTTTGAGAGGATTCTTTTGTAGACATTCATACTAGAAACAACTCTGAGATCTTTGGAACGAGATTTTGTATGGGGCAGAGTTTCGACATGTGAAGGCTTCAAATCGATGTGAGACAACACTTAGGGGGTCCTTTGTATAGGTTTTTATGTGATGTTTAATCTTCCCATATCATTTCAAAGCCATAGAATTCTTCTGATCAGATCTAACGGTTGAAATAATAGCTGGAAGAAAAATTTGGTAGCATCCGATCTTTTGAAGATTTTAAAGGAAAACATTCGGATTTAAGGAAACTAGAATCCGAGAAATATTAAGTCCCAAAAGAAAATACCATCAAGTAAAAGGAGATTACGAAAACTCAAGAAAGAATCATAACTTTTTGATTGTTAGAAAAATTATTCGTATTGAGGAAAAAACATTCTTGTTGAACATCAGATTCTGAAAGAAAACATGTCAAAAAAACTGACTACAAAAATATCCATTACGAAAAAAACATAACAAATCTTCATTACGAAAATAATATTTATGAAAATATTCATTTTAAAAAATATGAACAAAATTATAACAAAAAATATGAAAAACTTCATTTCAAAAAATATGAAAAACATCATTATGAAAAATATTTAAAAATTCATTATGAAAAATATGAAAAACTTCATTACGAAAAATATGAAAAACATCATGATGAAAAATATAAAAAACTTCATTACCAAATGTACTCCCCCTATGAAAATAAGTTTATTACTGTAAGGAGATTGATTAAACAGTAAGTTAACAAGGAGGATTATCTTACGGTTATAATTCTTTATTTCTGTTTAATTTATTCAATGCTATCAGAGGGTAAATATTTTGTGAAAATGTACGCACGTTGAGATTTTGTTCCAATAAATTGAAGAATGATTTCTCATTATAGTGTGTGATCCATAAGAAAGTGATGTATGATATCTATGTGCTTTGTATGAGAGTGATTTGCAAGGTTTTCACTAAGGGAAATGGAACTTGAATTGCCTAAAAAAATTTGTGTTTTGGTAAAGCTCATACCGTAGTCTATGAGTGTGTGTTGCATCCACAAAACTCGAGCAAAACAAATTCCAGCTACTACATATTCAGCTTCAGCAGTGGAATGTGGTACTGAGTATAGATTCTTGTAGGACTAAGAGTCTAATGAATCTCCTAATAAATGACATGTTCTGGAACTACTCTTTTTATCCATTGTTCATCCACCAAAGTCAGCATGTAATAAACGTTTTGAAAAAATCATTTTCAGTAGTATAAACGAGTCCTAAATTTATGGTTCCCTTTTAGTAATGATTTTTTTTCACTCCCTTAAATGAGATTCTATAGGATTGGACCGATATATTGCACATAAGGACACTGTAAACGTTATTTCTGGACAACTAGATTTCATGTAATGTAGACTTACTATCATACCCCTAAAAGATGTTTGATCTACTGGTTTCCCAGCTTCATCAAGATAAACTATATTTGAGGTTCCAATGGGAGTACTCATACTCTTAATGTTGTCATATCCATAATTTTTAAGAAGATCATTAATATACTTATGTTGGGATAGATAAAATCCTTCTGGTTTTTTAGAAATTTGAAAACCAAGGAAAAATGTTAACTCACCCATCATACTCAATTCAAACACAGATTTCATTAGACTAGAAAAGGAATCAATTAAATATTGCTGAGTTGAACCAAATATAATATCGTCAACATAAATTTGAACATTCAAAAAAAAATTCTTATCATTCTTTATAAAAAGGATTGGATCTGCATTTTCCTTAATGTAATTATTTTGAAGAAAATTTTTTGTATGTCTATCATACCAAGCTATGGGTGCTTGTTTAAGGCCATATAAAACATTGGTATGTTTAAAAAAGTGATCAGGATGTTTTGTATCTTCAAAACCTGGAGGATGTTTAGGAAAAACTTCATCTTGAACATAACCATTAAGGAAAGCACATATCACATCCATTTGGAGAATATTGAAATTAAAGAATGTAGAAAGGCGAGTAAGATACAAATAGATTCAAGTCTAGCTACTAAAGAATAGGTTTCTTCATAGTCTATTCCTTATTTTTGATTACGGCCTTTAGCAACCAATCTACCTTTATTTCTTACAATGATTCCATTTTCATCACACTTATTTCTGACGACCCATTTTACTCCAATAATATAAGTTTCCTTAGGTCTTTTAACCAATATCCATACATTATTCCTTTCAAATACATTTAGTTCATGACATTAATCCAATCAGCATCACTTAAAGCTTCCTTAGTGATTTTTGGTTATAATTGGGAATGGAATGATAGATGTTATACCTCATTTCTTAAGGAACTTCTAGTCTATAGAGGTTGATTCATATCACCAATGATACTATTACTAGGATGATTCTTTAGAAACGACTAATTTGGGTTTTGTACAAACTATTATTCAACATAGGGTAAGAAATCTTCTTGGGTACATGTTTCATAAGTATCTTCATGGATATTTTCCTTATCATAAGTATCTTTTAACAATGTTTGATAATCATTTTTTCAAAACACATCCAATGATGTAGGTTGGGGTTATTTAAAAAAAGGATCAGTTTCATCAAATTTGACATGTATTATCTCTTCAATAGTACAAGCCTTTTTGTTGAAAACTTTATAAGCTTTAGATGTTGTGGAGTATCCTAAGAAAATTGATTCATTAGATTTTGGTGAGAATTTATGTAGATTATCTTTAGTATTCATGATGAATACCTTAAAACCAACAACCATGAAGTAGGAAAGTCTAGGTTTTCTACCATTCCATAACTCATAAATAGTTTTATTAGGAAAAGGTCTTATAAAAACTCGACGTATAGTATAACAAGTAGTACATACAGCTTCAACCCAAAAAATTTTGGCTACATATTACTCACTCAACATGGTTCAAGTTATCTCTTGAAAAATTATATTTCTTATTTCAACAACACCATTTTGTTGAGCTATTATTTGTGCTGAGAAGTTATGAGTAATGACTTTTCTACAACAAAAAGTTTCCAAATCAGAATTTTGAAATTCTTCAGCATGATCACTATGAATAGTTTTTAATGGAAGGATTTTCTTATTTCTCTCTTGGGCACTAAATCATTTGAAATAAGAAAATGTTTCAGAATTCTTTTCTAGAAAATAGACCACATATATCTAGTGAAATTATCAAACAAGAAAAATACATAATACTTGCCTCTAATACATCTAGTTTGTGTTGGACCAAAAATATCCATATCCACTAACTATAATGCATCATTAGTTGTGACCTCACTGATTGATTTAAAACTTGATTTATGTTTCATGCCATATTGACAAGGAGCACAAAATTTTGTAGAATCAAATCTAAGATCTGGTATTTCCTTAACTAATCATTTCATATAATGTTTGCATAAGTTCATAAGGTTACAGTGACCTAACCATCTATGCCATAACCAAGAATGATCTTCCATTGCACAAAGTCACAGTAGATCATGGATCCTAACGTCTTCTATGTTTAGTGTGTATACATTATCTTACCTATGGGAATAAAGAATAAACTCTTCCTTGTAATTGTGTACTAAGCACTTATCATTCCTAATATTCAGAAGGTAACCTTCATTACATAATTAGCTTATGCTAATGAGATTTTTCATAAGACCCTTAACAAATAAATCATTTTAAATCAATATTTTTTCAAGAAGAACGATGTTACCTATACCAATAATTTCTCCCAGAGCATTATCTCCAAACGTTACTTTTCCTCTTTTCATCTTGATAATCTTTTCAAAGTAGTTTTTGTTACGAGTCATATACAGGGAACATCCACTATCCATGTACAAAGTATTTTTGTTGGTACTCTATCTATTTTCCTAAAAATAAGAAAAATATAGGTTGTCAGAATCCAAACTTTCTTCGATCCAGATATCTCAGAAAGAAAATTTTTAGGCACCCACATCTTTTTAGAAAGATAGGCCTTATGAAATCCTAAAGACTGGGTTTTGTTTAGGGAATAATTTTTTTCCCAATTCCCACCACACTGACACTTAGTGCAGAATGCGTCACTTTGAGGAACAAAATTATTGTTACTAAAAACTGGTTTAGAACTAGTATAACCAAATCCAGAACTATTCCTTATTTGTCGGATTTGAGAATACATTTTATCAAAATTTTCCTTACCTGGGGTTAAGTTTGACAAACACATCATCACAAAAAATATTTGGGATTTCATAATGATAACTATGTTCTTGTCTTCAAAAAAAATTAATTTTAACTAGATTTAGGCTCGAATACATTTTTCTTAGAAATTATGTTTTCTAGACCTTAGAAAGTTTATTCTTCTTGAAATTTATTTCCTCAATATTTTTTGAAATATTTTCAAAATCAACATTTATCTTATCAAGATATTTATAATGATCTGATATTTCCATTGTAAGAATAATATTCCTAGAATTTTTATTGTCAATCTTTTTCATGTCTTTTGAATTCTCATTATCAAGAAGTTTGAAAAACATAGAAACTTCTTCACAGGTAGGTAAAGTATTGTCTTCATCAGAAGAATATTCTTCATCCGAAGAGTATTAATATTTATCATTACTATAATTTTCGTTTCATGAAACCTTGGTCATTGATTCAACATTTTGTACCTTAGACATTAAGCAATGATTGTCAATAGGTAGTCTGGCTATTAGACCAAGATTCTTCTGTCCAGAAGATTCGCAATCTGATGATTCATCTGATGGGTCTCAACCACTGAAACTCCATGTGTCACTAGCTTTCAATACATTCTTAGCTTAATCCTTGTAGTGCTTCTTTCTTTTTCTCTAAGAATTATTTTCCATTATTTCTTTTCTATTTAGCATAGGATAATCAGGTCTTATATGTCCAACTATCATTCATTCATAACATGTGACTTCTGAGTCTTTCTTATCTTTCCTTTCTTTCTTCTTGTATATGGATTGAATGTTCCTCTATCCAGAAATCTTTTTCATCCTCTGAGCAATATTTTCTAACTCAATCTCTGAGGATTCACTCCACTAGATTTGTATTGGATAACAACCCTCTTATATTTGGATATGGTAACTCTCTCATGAGTATTAGCTTTCATATGTTTTACAATTTTTGTAAAACCAACACTACCATTCTCATTCTTCTTATTTACATTATCATCATCGCTATTCATTATAGTCTCATGAGGAAGAAGAGTTCAAAAAAGTTCATCAAGATAAATTTGAGTAACCTTTCTGTTCTTATCAATAGCTATTCACTTGGATTCCCACTCATTCATCATGATTTCTATGATCTTATCAACAAGTGATTAATTATCTATCCCTTTCTCACAAATAGATTGTAAACTATTCACAATAGTCATGAACCTTCGTTGCACCTTACATTTGGGTTCTCCATAAGGAAAGAAAAAACCATGATATTCAACTCTGAGAATGGCTCTTCTAGTTTCAATAAATTTTGAAGTCCCAAAGTGTGCATCTTCACGTTTCTTCCAAATACAATTTGCTTCTTCAAAAGATGAAATTTGGCTATAATTATTTCTAGTCATAGAGTAATAAAAAGAATTTTGTACCATATAATTCAGATGATATTAATTCTTTTCTTGGATAGTGAAGGTACTGACTTCATTGTATGGGATTTTATATCCTCCAGTAAGGATATCAAAATTATCTACTCCATTATTGATAATGAAATTATTTATACGATCCCTCTAATATTTATAATCATTTCCATAAATGATAGGGGGTCTGGTTAGATTGATATTGTCTATGAAACCAACATTGATTCCTGCCATCTTAAAAAATTTCGTTCCACACAACCATGTTAGCAATAAACGTTTTTAAATAACGAAAATATAAATAATAAAGTTAAAATATAGAATAATAGTATCTCTCAGTAAAAATGTATCTGAAATTTATGAGTCCGAAAAACTGATTGAAAAAAATAATGAGATGAATTCCCTTCTAAATAAAATCATGTGATTAATTCAGATTGAACCAATGCTTCGATACCAATTGTTGAGATGGTATGTGAGTATGATATACTCTATAATATTAAATGTAGGATTGAAATAATAGAGATACTGTATTGAGTATTTAATTATGCTCAAAATACAAGAGGGGGTGAATTTTATACTTTAAAAATTTCTTTGGAACTTTAAATATGGTTATGTTTAACAAGGTTAAACAAGGTAATTCACAAAACCTCTAGTTCTACACACATGATTGATTCCGGAAATATGATTCGAAGAAAGCAATTCCGGAAAATTGATTCTGGAAGTGAAACATAAAAAAATATTACAAATTCAAAGACTCTATATTAAAGCATATAGAATCTAACTAAATCATAGTACCAGTATAAGGAAGTATAAGATATTTATACATTAATCAAAAAATAAAATGCAGCAGAAAACTTGTATGAAAACAGGTAACAAGTAGTAAATATTTTAAACCAATGAGAAGGGTATAAAACAACCTTGGATAACGGTCCATTGATTTATACATTCTTGAATTTTTCTCTTACCCACACCAGGGTAGGCCCTCGATATGAATATAGGAGTCTATCTTGTTATCCCCGCAAGCCCAAAACATCAAGGTAGTCGGCACCTCTGTCTTCCTCGGCAAGGAAGCCCTCAACTTCAATGTAATCGACCCCTCTGTCTTCCTATCTCCAGAAGCCCTTGATTTTACACAGCAACAAGCATAGAATCACAAATAAAATCTGAACAAGATGTTCAGTACGCAATAAGAAATAAAGCATCTCTCTCCGAAAATCACTTCACCAGCATGTAATCTCGAGATTGATCGACATGTTGTGAGCTCTTTCAAATGAGCTCCTATTTATAGGCACATCACCAACGATCTGATACCTCTTCCATCTGTCATATTATTGCTTAAATTTCATAGGGATCTGTACACGTGTCACTCAAACAACAGTTGGTTAGTAATTGAATGCACGACATCGTTTTATAGAAAAACAAGGGTCAGCAAAAAAATTGTTACCTAATCAAAATCCAATATTTGGAATTCAAGAAAATAAAAGTTCAGAGTCTAACCAAAAATGAATTTTTAGTTAAAATTACAAGGATCTACTGATTCAGTTTTCCAAGAATTCGGAACTTGAACTCTATAGAATTCATAAGTCTCAATTTGATGGAAATTCAGAATCTGGATCCACAAGAATTTGGAACCAGAACATACAATGTTCAGAGTCAGAGTTCATGAGCATTTGGAGTTTGAACTTACAATGATCGGAGTCAGAGTTAATGAGAATTCAGAGCCTAGACTTAAAAAATTCGAAGCCAGAATTCATGAGAATTCAGAGTCAGATCTCATAAGAGTTCGGAGTCAGAATTCAGAAAACTCGGAGTCAGAACACATAAGAGTTCAGAGTATGAATTCAGAGAACTCGGAGTCAGAACTCAAAAGAGTTTAGTGTTTGAATTCAGAGAACTTGGAGTCAAGAACTCAGAAGAGTTAGAAGTCCTAATTTAGAGAATTCAGAGTCAGATCTCAAAAAATATCGGAGCCCAAATTTCGAGAACTCAGAGTCAGAACATAGAAGAGTTCAGAGTCTAAAATCAGATAATTCAGAACCTGAATTCGGATCCTGAAAACAAAATTATTTTTATCTATGTATAATATTATTCTAAGGTTTTAGACGTGAAACCAAATTTTACATTTACACAAAATATGATCAATGTAAACATGGTAAGGAAAAACTTCTTTAGGGAAAGAATTTTTTCCTTATAGAAGTAAAAAACAGGGTAAAATGAAGTTTTCCATGAGATACAGTGTTTGCGATTTTCAAAACAAGAATGAATGGTATACTTATAAGGAATCATTATTGTCTCAATAGTCTCCCCCAAGTATGAATGAATAGAAAAGTGATAATGAAAACCTTATTGACTCAACAAATATATGGATTTTTTGATTTTGTGGAGATACCTTTCATGTTTACCAATGCATAGGTTGTGTTCATGGATTTAATTAATCTAAAATTTCACCCATACCCAGATAGTTTTGTGGTTGTCAGTATTGATGAAATCATGGTGTTTGACGAAACTCTTGACGATAATGCTAAACCTCATGAAATCATCCAATGTACACTAAGAGAGTATAGGATTTATTCCATGTAACAAAAATGTCTATTTTTATTGATAATGGGATTTTTTTGGTTCAAATCATTTCTGAGTCAGGTTCGTTGGTAGATCCATTGATTTTGTATGATTTTTTGTATTCATAGAAACCCAATAATGATTCTAATTGTCATATTGTTCTCGGGATTGGCTAGTTATTACATAAAGTTCATTTTTTATTTATCCCATTTGTAATCTTATACTATTACAATTAACCAAGAAGGTAGTTAAGTTTTAGTGGTTAGAGGCATGTGAGAATACTTTTAAAGAGTTAATGAATTGGTTGGCTACCACACTAATTCTGATCTAACCTTAACCGGGTGGAGGTTAATCTTGTTCTTTAATACATCTGGTATATTACATAGGATAACTTTGATGTATGGGGATCGTGTAGTAGCATTTGGGTATAGGTATTTGATTCCACATGAAGGAAATTACACTACTCATGACCTTGAGCTAGATGTTATGGGTTATGCCTAAAAGTATTCGAGGGATTACTTTTTCAGATAACGGTTCATAGTTTTTATTGATAATAAATTTCTTAAGTACAAATTCTATCAGAAATATTTGAATCATTGGTAGAGAAGTTTGGTCAAATTCATGATAACCATCGATTTCTAGATTGTTTAGACACCCAGAAAATGGCATCAGGTTGTGGGTTTTTTAATATCGAACACTCAGAATATGGTGGTACAAGAGTCCAAATCCATGTGGAGAATGACGTCATTGTTTCATGAGATGAACCTAGAGGTGTAGGATGGGCATGGGGAAATGAAACTGATGTCAGTAGTAGTTGATTATATTATTTTTATTCTTATCAAGGAGAGTCAGCTGGAATATCAAGTGTGTGTGGCGATGAATGAAATTCTTAAAGGTGGGGAATCACCATCTAGTTGGTATATTTTTTATGATTTAATTTTCAGTGTTTATGAATGTTTGGTTCTTACCATGTGTATGTTGGAATATTTGATGTGGGGGTTCCTTGAATCATAGTGGGAACTGAATCCTAGTTTTAGTAAATGTATCATTATATGTGTAGGATGTATTGTTTTCCATGAATTATGAAAATGGTTATGGGTTTTTTATGTGATACCATACTTTTGAATATGTGATGACTGAGAATCATCACCTAGGTATTTTGTTACAATCATTACATGTTACAGTGTGAATGTAAAATACCATAATGATGGAATTCATAGTGGGTCATCCATGGACACCCCCATAAGAATGATTCTATTATGTGGGTATGTTTCTGTTGACTAATGTGATCCATTTCATACTTTTTGAAGAGATATAAAAAGTAGACATGTTTGGTGAGTTATGTATTCAAGTGATAGTGCATTTGGAGGGTGTTCCAAGAACCATAATTTTGGATAATTAATCACATCTCACATAATGATTTTGGTAGGGATTATAGAAGTCAAATTGTACCTATGTTATCTTGAGTATAGATTATCACTTATAGATGAACATGCATTCCGAGAGTAAAATTAATGTGTTAGAGGAAATGATGATATATTGTGTCCTAAATTTCGATATTTCATGGGATATGATTAATAGATTGATTATTTTTATTACAAAAATAGTTCCCATGCTTCTATTTCGATGAAACCACCTCTGTAATTATATGGGACATCATGTGGATCTCTATTGTGTTGGTCAGAAGGTGGGAATTCTGAGTGGTTGGGATAGATTCTCATGATGGATACGTCAAAAAATGATTGATTGATTTAAAAGTGCATGATTATGGCTTGGATTAAGAAGAATCCATATATAGATCTGCATCATTTTCCATGTGTGCTTATGGTTTGTGATAGTGATTTTAGTAGTGTGTCACCATGGTTGGGTCACCATCAAATTCCAAAATAGGGAAAGTCGGTGCCCATGTCATTTGGCCCATTTGAGATCATTGAGATAATCAGACATATAGCTTAATGATTGGATATTCTATAATGTTAAACTGGCCTTCATGATTTTTTTCATGTCTCGCAACATCAATTGTATCACCGTGTTCCCAATCATTTGATAAATGATGAGGATGTTGAGCATGATAATGATTTACTCTTTTATGATCATTATGTTTTTTTTGCATATCATTGAGAGAATGATCATTATGGAATGAATGTTCCCCTAGTTTGAGTTTTATTGAATCATGGAAAATTTATTTAGAAATCCTTGGAGAGGGTATGGGATTTGAGTGCCTTGTGGTCCTATCTATATTATTAAAAATCTCAACAATGCATGGAAGAGTGGATCAAGGATGAGCGATTATATGATATGGAGGTTGTAACATTCTAGATTATCTCATGTTCTATTTTTTATTATGTTTCATTATAATTCTATTCTATTTGGATAATGAAAAAATATTACAAGTTAATTAGATGGCTCATCGGAGCTCTATGAGTTCATGACACAATTTGAGGAAAGTGAAATTTTTGGGCATGTCGCATGGTTCTCACACGTTAAGTGATAACCATAAAAGCGGTGGTCCAAATCATAAAATTACAGAGTGTGGCATATATTACAGTTGGAGAATGGTTTATAAACCATGTAGAGTATCTTGGGTAACAGTGCATCCCCATTTTAAATAGATAGTGGATTTCGCTTCTTTTCGCATAGTTTGGTAAACATTGTGGGTAAACTATTAGCCATTGTAAAATTTTGAAAAACTACAGTGATTATATTTTTGGATTTTTGAACCTCATTAGATTTTACTCTCACTTCCGTTCCTCTATGAATTTGTGTTGAACTCTATTGACCAAAACATTCAAGTGGGTTTTCTCCTTCTGTCATAATCCCGTTGATGCGCCATTGGTTGAAGATCAATGATTTTGGTGATTCAAATCCCTCTCTTCCTTCTATTTTTGTGTTAGGGTATATATCTTCCTCTTAACATCATTTGATGCTCTAAAGCATGATTTTTTGTGAGATCAGTATTGAGGAATCAATGTGTTGTTGAATCTGGATGTAAAGCTATGATTAAGAGTACGTTCATCAAATAGATTCAAGGTAGGTTTTATGCATGTTAAATCCCATAGTTTCATTATATATTTGTGCGCTTTTGGTTTTTTTCATGGTTATCTCTTATTTTGGTCTTGATGAATTTGTTTAATATTGGTGAAAGGGTTGTCAAAATTATAAATATAAAACCTCATGTAAACCATTGGATGTATCGAGGATGATTGTACAAAACTAGGTCCACACCTGGGTTTCACCAATTTTCCGGGGCCCAAAAATTAATTGAGCTGATACAAGGTTGACATGTTATAATATAGAGCCCTTGCTGAGTATTTTGATATGTTTAATTGAAGTGAAAATGGTATATTGGTATTGTTTCTAGATTCATTAATGGATTAAGGTTTTTTTTTTGACTAACATAAAAATGGATTGATTTTGTTAAATGAGATCATGTCATAGGTCCAATTAATTATGTTAGAAATTCATATGAGTGTTAGTGCTCATGAAATTGTAAATATGTTAAATATGTAATGGCATAGGAAATTTAATGTATGTTATATTTGTTTTCATAAGGGAATTTATGAATATTATATTTTGGTTGAAATAAGGGAATTACTAAATATGTTGAGTGAGTTTGGAATTATAATGGGAATTGTGTTAAATGAGTGATGTAATGTAAATAAAAAATGTGATATTACACTATGGAATAATAAAAATTAACATATTCATTTTGTTGGATTATGATTGTTATATGTACTGGATTTTGATAGTTTTGATATGGTTTTTGTGTGTTTAATAGATTAATAAGCTTGTGAACAAGACTTGGGGTGTGGGATAATGCACCAACACTTCTCCCATGAGTCAAGATGAACTGATTCTCTAACTCCACCCAAAATAACTTTGATAGGGAATGGGATAGATCTCTATACCCTAATAGTTTTTTTACACAAATTGTGGCTTTGAATTGAGAAATTGAGATTTTGTGACGTATTATCGCTAGTGAGATATAGACATGACTTATTACCTTATGAAAAATCATAAATTACTTGAATAATTGTGTGAATGATGTAAATGCAAAACCAATGGATTACATTACTATGATGAACCATGTAACAAATAATATGAAAATGATTAATTGATCTAAAGGTGATAATAGTAAAATTAAATTTTCATAGACAATCGATCATGGACTCTCTATTATTTAATTTTTATTTACTCTATACTTTCATGAACTTTCTATTTAGACAATATATATTTTTACACCATTGGTGGAGGCTAATTGTTTTTTACTCTCAATAATCATGTCGCTATCAAGTACCCAAGGAGATTTCATGATTTCAATATGGAAAACGGGAAAGGACACATTGATTAATAGATTATTCATGCATGAGTGGTACACATATGATGATTTTGAATTTGAGTCATGAATGTTTTGTGGATTATATTATTTTTTGTCATTAAATGTCATGATTTTCTTGGAATTATAGTATGACATGACATATTTACTATAGGTTGTGGTTTGTGCCTAGTTTTGAGAGATAGTTATTTAGGAATGTTAATTGGTTATTCTGTTTTGTTTCTTCTATTCTATATATTTTATGTCATGGATTATTCTAGTAAATTGGTTATAATATACCCACATGGATTCTAGATCTTCACTCCTAGTTGGAATCCTCTAGTGTATGGGGATGCGCACTTCATGTCATTTTACGACCTAGCTACTGGCAACTGTTTTGGGGATCCATGTATGGGGAAATCACATTCCATGTTTTGTAATATTTCATTTGTATCGTTTGCTATCTAATTAAATAAAATTAGAAAAGAATCTCGAGTTATAACCTTTCAATTAACATGATGTGGATTGATCATTGAATATTTTTCAAGAACATAATTATATTTAAAGTGTTATCCATAGATACATTACCACCAAAAAAATAATTTTTGGTTTTCTTTGTATATTAGAAGCCTAACAGCTCTATATAAGTGAAACATGTAGATAACCTTTCTTTTACAACATTTTAAGAAAACATTTATTGATGAAATTTTTATCTTCCGTAAATATTATCAAATTTATCGCATATTTTCTTTTAATATTTAAACTATAATACTTTTTCATTTCCTAAATGTATTATATAGAATTATGGATGTCCACAATTATTTTGGATTGAAAATTATTTTTGGAATCCTTAATAAAAATAATGTCCTTGGGAGTTTTATTAATAACATATATATATTCTTCCAAAAAAAAGTTATAATTTAATCAATATTAGATATATCATATTAAACCCCAATTCAGGTAATGGAGAACTTAAAATAGAATAAAATATAATATTGTTTTATATCTTCAACCATGTTTAGAAGAGTCCTAATAAAATAATGGTTCTTATAGAATACTGTTAACATGTGTATTTTATTTTCTATAGGTCTTATTTTTTCCCTATTTAGATGCATTATGAACAAAAATATAAACATTAAAAAATTATCATGAATAATATTAATTAATTACTTATCAAAATTCTAAAAATGGTCCACTTTTATAATAGAGTATGTCTATATGAATTTATCTTATTTGATGATCATTGTTATATAGGATCATTATAAATAAATTAAACTAATGTGCCACTATATTTGAGTACATTTATTTAGTTTTATACAGTAATTACCCATTAATACAATTCATTTTTAACCATAATATTTATTTTTAATATTTCATAATGAGTTATTGGAAAGAACTATTTGGGAATAGACCTGAATGGGTTCTGTATTTTCCTAATCATATAATACAAGACATAATCAAATATAAACAATATAAATAACATATATGATAAAATATAAGATAATATATATCCATTTATCATGATCCAAGATTTAATTTTATAAAATAATATGTTCCAATTTCTTCTTTCGGTCTTATCAAGAAGATGTGGTTAATATATATATATAATAATTTTACCGGATTATATTCAACATAAATATTTAACTTTTTTTTAGAATTCAAAAATATATATCATATATTATGTATGAATCCATTTATTAATTCATTGAAAACCCTATATAAAAATTAGAAAATCAAAATTATATTATATCGTGTATTTTTTTAATGGCTCATCCCCAACGTGGGAAGTTATTCATTTCAATGTTGTGGCCAAGTCCATGGAACATATTATATTAATAGGTTATAAATTATATTTTAAATGAGTGAAATGATATCATTCATCACATAACACCTATTTATTTGATATATTCATGAGTAAAATATGGACAATGATCATCATTCAATTCCATATTAGACATAATACATCGTTATAAATTTTCTCTATATTCGCTCATTGCACTAGAATGTTTCTATATAAGTTATCATATAAATATAAAAAATCACATGAATCATAAAATATAATAATCTACAAACACTAGAATTCTAGGGGCCATGCTTGAGGCCATGTTTGGACTCGGATCAAGGCATTGGTTTAGCATCTCCCAGGTTTTGGATATTACCAATTCGTATAAGAGAAGATCATTTCTATGACATCCTATTTGGGGTGGTTGATAGTAGGATAAAAATGTGTCATGATGTAGCAATAAAATCATTATTGTGTGTAGTTGACACATTTATGAGGGAAAACCCATGTCACTTACGGTGGGAATTTTTTTTCTTGTTGCGTGTTGTTAAATTTGATGGCATTTGAACATTGGGTGAGGAACTTTATAGGTGATGTGGCATTTTTTTGATATCTTTATTGTGATGATATTGGAATAGGGTTGTACATTCATGAATTATTCAATCCACATAATTATATAAGTGGTTTTCATCATGGTAGTCATAAATAATTGATAAGTGTGTTTGACATAAAGGGTAGGATTCATCTCATTTTCACGAAATTGATTAAAATTGAGTCTAATGAAATGATGGAAATGGGTAAAAAGGGAAGTAAAATTTTATGTAATAGTTAATGAAATTTCTTTAATAAGGGTTTTATGTGAGTTTAAATTTTGTTTAACTATATTGTGAAATGGAAATATTTTTTAAATGGTTTATATAGAATTCCTTTTCACCATGTGAGTCAGTTACACTATGTTAACCATGGACCTCAGAAGGGATAGTCAGGGCTATGTTTTAGATTATTATAGGGTCCTTTTGAATAGAGCATGCAAAAATGTTTTTTTTCAGTTTTCGGGCCTTCTATTATATTTTTGAGATTTTTTATGGGATATGATAAAAAGCGCATATTGGGAATTATTATGAAATTCCCCTAAGAAGAAGTGTGTAAGTTGGGAGATAAGATGACATTGTAGATAATGTGTCCCTAGTAGTGGATCAAGAAGATATAGTGGATCAAGATAGAAGGTAAGAGATGATCTCTGTGAAATATTTACATTTTATACCGATGATGGAATCACACCCATGGAGGGTTTCATCAAGTACATTTGAGAGGACTAAAGATTTTCATCCACAAACACCCTGTAATCTTTAATAGATTTTGTGGGCCAGAGGCAGCTGTATTCTAGATAGAGTATATCTATAAAATTCATGATTATCTTAAGACTCTTTATGAGAGGTGATTTATCTCGGTGGACTATATGTTACAGTTCCAATCAATGTACTAGTGGGAAATTATGGTTCTAAAAGAGTAGGATGAATGAATTGTATTGATGGATTGTCATGAAAATTTTCTAGACCACTGCTATCTAGAATCCTTGAGGAATGTAATGTCTTTATAGTTTATACGTATGTCACAGGTGATTGTGTTAGTGGGGAATTTTATAGTACTTTCACCGACTTGCACTGCTTCATTCTGACAAAGGAATGGGATATAGTGATTCTGGAAAAAATGCATATATGATGGGATTAAGAATTAGATAAGGTGTTAGGTGAAAAAATCATCTAAAGTGGTTTTTAGAGGTAGTGGAACATGCCCTTACCATAGAAGGGAGCCTAAAGGGATCTTCATGTGGTGGAATTGTGGTGCCATCCTTACATATAAGTGGTGTATCTTCATAGGGAATGGAATGCATTTTTTGGAAATTGTAAAAGGGTGAAATGTGAAGAGTAGTGAGAAGAGAGTTATAGTTAGTCAGGGTGGTGATTAGGTGTTCTATCACTAGTGTGTTTTGTAAGGGCACATGCAGTGTCAGTGTCCTCGACCACCTACCATATACTGTTTATTTAGAAGTATTTGGCACATTTAGAGGTTCTATAAGAACCCTCAACAAATGAGTAGAGATTGAGGTCGATGTCAAATTCTAAACGTGGGTAGGGGGTCCATCACCTCATATCGTGTTGACAGTTGTTGATCTATCTGTCATACTATAGAGGTGGTGGACAAGAAACTCAGGGGAAATATCATCCATACCGGTAGGGCATTGGAGTGTTGGGTATTTAGGCTAGAACATTTGGTAGAGGGGTAGGTAATCATCAAATTGTGTTGTCTACAACTGGAGGTGGTAGGGATGGATCATTTACCATATTTGGTATGATTCTTGTTTATTCAATGCTCTCTATTTAATTATTTGACACTGCAGAATCACATTGATTTATTTTTGAATAGTTTGTAATTGTGTTGGGCCTAACCTTGTAAAGTGCATGTGGGATCATATCAATTAATACTCTGTTGGGGTGTGAGAGATGACTATATCATCCAATGTATGGTTTCTTCCTTATAGGTTTTTGGGTATTATTTTTTTTTGAACATGTTTTCCATTGAGATTCTAGGTTTTGAAATAATTTTAGTTTTGGAATAGCTGGTGTTCTGTCAATCCTATATCTATTATTACCTACATCGGGTTTCTTTTACATGTCACTATGGAGAACCATGTATTTTATGAGGAGAATGGGATGTTCGATAAATGTAGGTCTTTTTTCTTGTAGTTGGGAGAAATCAGGGCCCAAGTGGATTTTATTGTGCAAGATGATGGAGGATAGTCGCCATCGGTCTTCCCTCCCATTGTGGATAAATTTCAAGATATGTTTCTTGAGGATTTATCAAGGATACCATATTATATAGATTATTAGATTATGATTTTGTTTCAGATATGGGAGGAACTAGTTTCCATTCCAACATATCGAATGGATCTAATGGAACTAAATGAATATACGGTTCTTTTAAAATCATTGGAGTGAAAGGGATTTATCCATACTATTATGTCCCATAGGGTGTATACCATTCTATTCTCCCAGATGAAAGATAGATTATTGATATTATGTGCAGAATATATAAATTTGAATCTAACAATGATAAATAACCGATACCCCTTTCCCACAATTGATGAACAATTTGAATATTTTTGGGGTTCTAGATTGTTCACCATGATAAATTTGAGGTTGGGATAAAACTAGTTGAGGGTTAGATACTCTTAAATACCAAAAATATGTTTCATGAGACAATGTGGATTGTATGATTTTTGGTGATACCCTTCAGGTTGAACAATGCACAGGTTGTGTTCATGGATTTAATTAACCCAATATTTCACTCATACCTTGATTATTATGTGGTTCTCATTATTGATGATATCTTGTTGTATGAAGGAACTCTTTAGGATCGTTATAGACATCATGACATTATCCATTGTACAGTAAGAGATTATATTATTTATTCCATGTGATCCAAATGTACGTTGTTATTGAAAATTTGAATTTAGGGGTTAAAATAATTTCTTATCTAGGTTTGTTGGTAGATACATAGAATTTGTTTGGTTTATTTTTATTTATAGAATCCCAATATTGATTATAATGTTCATATTTTTATAGGGATTGGAAGTTTGTTACCTATGATTCATTGTGGATTTAACATATTTGGCATTATCCACTATCAGGCTTAACCAAGAAGGTAGTTAAGTTTATGTGGTCAGAGGAATGCAAGATTGATTTTTAATTGATAATGAATTAGTTAGCTAACGCACTAATTCGGATCTTACCTGAACTGTGTAAGTGGTTTAAATCGTTATTTGATACATTTGGTATAGTAATTTGGATAGGGTCAATGCATGGTGATAATGCGGTTGCATATGGGTCTAGAAATTTGATTCCTCGTGAAGAAAATTACCCTTATCATTATCTTAAGAAACATTCTATGGGTTATGCCATCATGTATTTGATGAATTAAATTTTGGGATTGCGGTTCATAGTTTTCATTGATCATTAAATTAAAAATTACAAATTCTCTCAACAGTATTTTTATCCTAGGTAGAGAAGGTGGGTCAAATAGATGAAAACCATTGATTTATTGTTGTTTTAGATACCTAGAAAATAAGATCATGTTGATGGTTTTATAATCAATATGTATCAAAATCCGATGGTTCAGGAGTCCAACTCCAAGTGTAGAATGATGTCCTCATTAGATGAGATGCACCTAGAGGTGTAGGATGGGCATGAGGAAATGAATATGTTGTCTGTACTAGTTGATTATATAATTTTTATTCAGATCAGGTATTTTCAGCTGGAGGATCTGATGTGTGTGTATATGAATGAAAGTATTAATGGTGGGGAGTCACCATATTATTGGTTTATTTGTGATGATTTAGTTTTTAGTGTCTGTGGATGTTTGGTACATAAATTGTGTATGTGGGAAGAGTTTATATCAGAGGTCATTGAATCAATGTGTGAATTGAATCTTAGTTTGATTAATTTTATCATGATCTATGTAGGATGAATTGTTTTCCAGGAATTAAGAAAATGGTCGTGGGTTTTGTTTTATGATTCCTTAACTTTGAAAATGTGATGACCAAGAATCATAACCTAGGTGTTTTGTTACAATCATTGCATGTTATAGTGTGGAAGTGGAATTCCATAATGATAGACATCATAATGGGTCTTCCATGGAATCCTCATAAGAATGATGTAATTTAAGCGGTTATAGATTAGTTGAATAAGGTGGTAAATTTCTTAATAATCTAAGATATATAAAAATTAGATCAGTTTTGTGAGTTATTGTCACATACATGACATATTTTAATGGTATTTTTCATTTAATTTACATTCTTTCTTTGTTTTGGGGGTTTTCCATGCATTTTTTAAGGAAATGTTGGGTTTTCAAAATTTAGGCCAATCTGAGAGCCCATTCTCTCCCATTCAACTTCCAAAATTACCTTCATTTAACTATTAAAACTACAAACGAAATTTGGGCCCATTAAAAAAATTAGCATCTAGGATTTGGGTGATCAAATTAGTGTTGGGCCAACCCGAAATACCATTTCCAGTTTTAAAATGTTTTTTTAATTCTTTCATAAAAAATTCATTTTTTTTCCTTTTTCGGTGATTCCACCTATCACATGTTCCAAATAAACCTAGTAGCACCCTCATCTTCATTTTCGCATCTTTTAAACTCGGATTTATCTCGAATTAAGGCCGAAATTATCCAACTCCAAAAAACATCCAGATTTCTCATGTATGTTGGTTCCCTTCCTTCCTCCTCCATTGTTATTAGGGTTTATTCTTTTTTATTGAATCACCAAATGTCCCGAAGATAGGGATTAGTACCTAGGGTTTTATTTTTTAGTTTCTTGTTCCGATACTGTGGTTTTAGGGTCAATCTTACTCCCTTGCGGTGCGGCGATGGTGTGGTTGAAGTGATGCACAAGGATTTGGGGGTTTTGACTCTTTTGATAGGTGATTCCATATATAGGTATTGTAGAATGAGTTGGATTGTTCAATTTATGTTTCCATTATTTTTCTCCTTCATTATTTTGATTGAGAAAATTTATTTGGATAGCATTTTCAAAGTAGTTGTTTTTTAAGTGCCAATTTTGTGTGAAAATGGATGTTTTGCATGTGCAACCCATCTGGTGCCTCTTGGTGTTGTGATATAATTCATGGATTGGATTTATAAAAATGTTATGATTCTGAAATTTTAGGTTTGGTATAATATTGGTCTCCATTGGGTTTTAAATGTGGTATTTTAGATGAATTTAATTTCCAAAATTTGATTACATTTCTTGAAATTGTTTTATGGAAATTATAAGTGGTTTATTGAGTTATATAAAAGGTGAAAATAATGTGTAGCTACTGTTTTGAATGTGTGTGAATAGTACTGATATTTATATGGGAAAATTGTTTTTGGTAGCAAGTGGTAACTATTTAAGCACAAATAGGGAAACCCGGGTAACTAGGTGGGCTAACATGTACTAGTACGGTAGTGAACGGAGGGGTTTTCCACATGGTTCACATAGAAAGTATGACATGGATAACACTAAAAAAATATAATAGAGATGATTAGAGACCATTAGGTTATGAGTATGCTCCCTACTAGTGGCTCGTGCATGAGAACAAATTTTATTATGGTTACTTTCATCGAGTTACGCGGTACTTGGGGCTCAAAACTAACTAGTTCCTAGGGGTGTTCATATGCTTGGTGCTCATGGAATTGTTGGTATTTATCATTGAATTATGGTATTTTGGGATGTTAAAACCAGTATCTTGCATGTTTTATTAGAATTATCTCATTCTTTAATGTTATCCCCGTTGAAAGTTATATTAATTTCAATGTTTCACTTTTAGAAATAAATGCTACAATTTTCTGTTTATAACTCTCGCAAGATTTTTATTTTATAATACCAATAACATGGAATCCTTGGGTGATATCCTATTGGGCTTAGTCTCACACCCTACTTACACCTTTGTGTGTAAGTATACATGATCATGTATGACACAGGAAAAGGCAAGGCCTTGGGCGATGGCGGTTTGGGTTGCTAGTTTCTCTCAATGATGCGGTGTTGTGGAGACAGCTCGTAGGCGATGACCCCTTATTGTGTGGAGTCTATTGGGATGTTTTTCTACTACTTTTATACAAATTTGGACCTCTTGTGTATTTTTTAAACCCATATATACAGTTCTGAATTTTATTAAGTATTGTTTGGCATAATTATTCAGATTTGGATTATTGTTTTTTTTTTATTTTATGAATCCAAACTCAGGTAAATCGTTCCCAAATGATTTTTTATGATACCCGGGAACTTGTGACCAACCGTGGGGATAGGGAATGCACTTAGGGACATGAAAAGAGCCGGGTTTGGTGCTGTTTTTATGTAGACCAAATTTGGTTCGTTACAGTTATGTATTCCAGAAATTGTTGAGGTCGCGTGGTGTTCTGAGAACCATAATTTTGGATAATGAACCATGTATCACAACATGATTTTGGTAGGGATTATAGTAGGAAGATTGTACCTAGGTTCTTTGGAATATATATTATCACCTGCATATGGAAATGTAGTCATAGATTACAACTCAAGTGTTGGAGGAAATGCTAATAAATTGTGTCCTCAATTTCCTTAGTTCATGGGAATAATTTTTACCTTGTTTTTTCCCTACAATAATAGTTTCAATGATTTTATTTAGATGGAAATTTTTTTTAATTCTATGGTACACCATGTCTATCATTTTTGAGTTGGTCAATATGTGGGATGTCTGATTAGTTAAAATATATTATCATGTTGGATATGTCAAAAAAATGTTCGATTGATTTAGAAACTCATGATTATGGATCAGATTAAGTAGAATCCATATGGATATATACATCATTTTCACTTATTCATATGGTGGCAGATAGTGTGCTTCATTGTGTGTCACCATGGTTGGTTCACCATCGAATTATGAAATAGGGAATGTTTATTCCCATGTTAGTTGGTCCATTTTAGATCCTAGAGATAATCAAACTTGTGGCTTACTGATGGGATCTTCCATAATGGTAAAGTGGGTGAATGATTTTTTTTGTGTCTCGCAGCATCAATAGTATCACTATGATCCCTCTCATTTGATAAATTATGAGGATGTAGATCTTGAGGATGATTGAATCTTTTATGAGCATTGTGTTTTTTTTGTGGATCACAGAGAGAAGTAATTTTAGTGAAATAATTTTCCTTTAGTTTGAGTTTTATGGAATCATAGAAAATTTAAGTTGAAAACCTTGGAGAGGGAGTCATATGTGAGTGCATAATGGTCTTATATACTTTATTTAAAATCATAATTATCCATGGAAGCGTGGGTTTAGGATGAGATGTTATAAGATATGAAGGTTGTAACATTCTAGATTTTATCAAGTTCTGTTTTTGTTATAGTTTAATTTTAATTATATTCAATTTGGATAATTAAATATTTTACAAGTAAATAAGATGGATCAAGGGTGTTCTATGGGTTCATGACACAATGTGATGAAAATGAACATTTTGTTCATGTTGCACAGTTCATACATGTTAGTGAAAATCATGCATGGGGAGGGCCAAACCATAAAATAGGAGACAATGGCATATCCTACATTTGGATAATGGTTTATAATCCATGTAGAGTATCACAGATAATAGTGAATCCCCCTTTTACCAAGATATAGTATTTCCCATCTTTTCTCATAGTTTTGTAAATAGTATGGGTAAACTACGTGTCCTTGTAAAATTTACAAAAACTACAATGTTTCTATTATGGGATTTTTTTAATCTCAGCAGATTTTCCTACTATTACTCTTCCACTATGACATAGTGATGAACCCTTGGGACACAAACTTCCAAGAGTGTTTTATCCTTTTATCTTCAGATCCTTGATTCACCATTGGTTGAAGATCAAAGCTTTTAGTGATTTAAATCCCTCTATTCATTCTCTTTTTGTGTTAGGGTTTGCATCTCCCTCATAACATCATCAGAATCTCTAAAACCGTAAATTTATTGTGAGATATATATCGAGTATTCAGATTGTATTTGAATATGGATCTAAGGCTATGTTTAAGAGTACATTGATTCTATATATTTGAGGTAGGTGTTCTTAAAATTGTAGTTGAATATGGTTCCCAGGTTATTGTGAGATATCTATTGGTTTTTTTCATTATTATCTCTTATTATGCTCTTGATGAATTTGTTTAATATTGGTGAAATGGGTGTCTATATTATGAATACAAAAACCCATTGGCCACATCAGATGCATCATGTATGATTTTAATAAACTAGGTCAACCCATGGGATTAACCAATTTTCTCGGGCCCAGAAATCAATTGAGTCGGTGCATAATTCTTGTCAGATAGTATAGAGCCCTTGGTGAGTTTTTTGATATATTTATTGGAACTGAAAATGGTATATTGATAGTTTTTCTAGATTCAATAATGGATTAATTTTTTTTTGGAATGACATGAATATGTTTTAATTTTGTTAAATTAGATCATGACATGTGGATAATTAATAATGTTAGAAATTTTTATTAGTGTTAGTGCTTATGAAAATGTAAATATGTTAAATAGGTAATGTTATGTGAAATTTAAATTATATTAAATGGGGGTTCTTAAGGGAATTTATGAATATGAGTATTTGTAATATATAAAGGAGTTTATGAATATTCTTAGTGAGCTAGGCATAAGAAAGTGAATTGTGCTAAATGGGTGATGTAATGGAAATAGAAAATTTGATATTACTTTAGGGAATAATGATAATTAACATATTTATTTTTTTGGATTCTAATTGGTATATTTATTAGATTAGGATTGTTTTGATATGGTTTGTGTGTGGTGAATAGATGAATAAGCTTATGAACATGACTTGGGGTGTGGGATAAAGTACCAAAGCTCCTCGCATGGGTCATGTTGAACTAATTCTCGAACTCCTCCCAAAATTACATAGATAGGGAAGGGGATAGAGCTCCATACCACTAATATTTGTATTCCACCCAGATCAAGGCTTCGAGTTGAGGAAATAGTGAGGTTGTGACATATGATAGCTAGTGAGATAGGGAAATGACTTATTACCTTGTGAAAATCATATATTCCATGAATCATTGTGTGAATGATGTAAATTCCCAACCAAGTGATTACATGTTTATGATGAACTATGTAATGAAGAAGATGAAAATGAATAATTCATCTGAAAGAGATAATAGTTAAATTAAACATTGTTAGCTAATCGATCCCAAATATCTATTATTTAGTTTTTATTTATTCTACACTTGCATGAACTATCTGTTAAGACTTGAATTTTTTTTATACACCAATGGTGGAGGAATATTTTGTTGTACTCACGCAACATGGGTCACAATTGGGTACTCGGAGAGATTTCATGATTTTAATATCGAAAATGGGAAAGGGCCCATTGCTGGAGACTTTATTACTGCTTGAGTGGAACAAGGATGAGGTTTTAGAAATAGAGTTAGGAATGTTTTGAGGATTACATTACTTGTTGTCATTTTTGGACATTTTTCACTTGGCATTGTAGTTTGAAATGACTTATTTACTATTGGCTATGGTTTGTGACTAGATTTGGGAGATAGTTATTTATGCAAGTTTATTGGTTATAGTATATTGTTGCATCTATTCTATATATTTTATGAAATGAATTACTTTGGTAAATAGGGTATAGTCACCCCACATAGTGTCCAGATCATCACTACTAGTCGGCAACCTCTAGTATATGGGGTGGCACACTTCATGTCATGAGATGACCCACCTAGTGGCACCAGTTTTGTGGCACTAACGATGGGGACATCACAATCCATGTTTTTCATATATTTCATTTGTATCATTTAAAATGCATGCAAATAAAATTTGAAAAATAAATTAATCTTGAGTTATAGCCTTTCAATGACCACGTTGTGTATTGATCAGTTTATTTTTTTCAAGAACGTATTTATAGTTGAATGAATATTTTTATAGACATTACTCCAAATAATTATATGTTTTTTATCATTATATATTAGATTTCTAAGAGTTATATATAAGTGGATCATGTAGATATCATATCTTTTCCAACATTTTATGACACTTTTGTTGATTTAAGTTTATATCTTCCACAAATAATATCTAAATTTTATCATATTCCATTTTTTTTAAAATATAATCCTTCCACTTTTCCTAATTTTCTTATATAGAATTATGGAGCTCCAAAATTATTTTGGATTTAAAATCTATTTTGGAATCCTTAATTCAAATAATATCATTGGGAGTTTCATTAATAACATAGATATTATCTTCGAAAAAATGTATTTATATAATCTATATTAGATATATCATTTTAAAACCTTATTCAAGGAAAGGTATATTTATAATTGAATAAAAAATAATATTGTTCCATATAATCAACAATGTTTAGAAGAGTGTTATGAAAATACTGGTTCTTATAGAATAATTTAATCACATATATTTTATTTATTATATTCCATATTTTATTATTATGTATATGTTTGATGAACTAATATATATACGTTACAAAATCATCAGGACTAATATTAATGAAATACGTGTATAGATTATTCATATTTTCAACTTGTATGATAGGGTAATTCTCGATGATTATTTCATATTTGATGATCATTCTTATATAGGATTATTATAAATAAATTATACTGATGATTAAACATATTTGAGTTCATTTAATTTTTTCTTTATAGTCATTACACATTAAGACCATTCTTTTTTAAACATAATATTTATTTTGGCCATTGCATAATGAATTATTGAAAAGACCTATTTCAGAAAAGACTTGAATGGGAAGTGTATTTTCCTAATACATATACAATAAGACATCATAAAATAAAAACTCTATATATATCATGTAATATAAAATATAAGAGAATATATATCCATATATAAGGTTCATAGATTTAATATTATAAATACAATAAATTCCAAATTCATCCTAATGTCTTACCTAGAGGATGGGGTTAATATATATAGAGTCATTTTACAGAATTATATTGAACAAAACTTTTAAACTTGTTTTATAATTAAAAAATATGTATCATATATTATGTATGGATCCATTTATTAATTCCCTTAGAAACCTGTATAAATATTTGAAAATGAAAACTAAATAATAGAATGTATTATTTGGTAAAGGCCCATCCATAATGTGTGGTGTTATTAATTTTTGTGTTGTGGCCAAGACCATGACACATATTATATTAATAAGTTATAAATACTATTTTAAATGAATCAAAATATATCTTCCATGAAATAATACATATATATTTGATATATTCAACAATATAATATGGAAAATGAGCATTATTCAGTTCCCTATTAGACCCAATATATTGTTTCAAATTTATTACACATTTTCTCATTATAGAAGAATGTTTCCAAATATGTAAACATATAATTATATAATATTTAATGAATCATAAAAGATAATATTTAGATATAAGGAATGTATAATCTTTCAACCTTGTGATATGACTAAATCATTTATATAATAATTCATGAAAACCCAAGAATAATATAGTGAGGTATAAAATATTTACAACCTCATTCATATTTATCATCATTTTTGAAACATACATATGATGAAATAAATGATAATATAATTTAATTGAGTTATATTAACCAATATATTTATGAATAATTAAATTATATATCATTGGAACATATTCACGGACATACAGTTTATAACATTACTATAAAGGTACTCAATATATTGAACCCCAATATTTATTTTTTCGTGTCTATAATTTCTCATAAGTATTGGGTTTCTGTTAGTAACCTTTTTTTAAATATGGGAATTTCATATTATGGATTCTCTGAATTTGTTTTATTTTTTAATAATTTTTATTTTGGAAACTCGTCTGTAATAAGTAGTAAATTTTAGGTTCACATTTTTGGACTCAAGAAATCAAATCACGTTTAATAATTAACAGAGATAAATGTATTGTATATTTATTCACGTATTAAATGTCATCAAAAAATAATAATTATTTAAGAATATAGAATAATGATCTCGTTATATTATTAATTTAATTTTTTTGTGTCATAAAAAATAATATATAGATTAAATGTATTTATTATAGCTTTTAATCAATTTTCAAAACCATTAATTATTTGATAAATATTTTTTCTCTTATTAATTAATATCAAATACATCTTACAACCTATGTTATTAGACTACAAAATACGCTTTTTTTCATTTTTATGTTGTCTACAAGATCATGCAACATGAAATTTGAATACCACTAGGCAAGCTCCTGATTCTTCACATATTCTACCATTGAAATACATCTTCTTCCATAAATGTTTTAATAGCACTTGTTCTACTTCTAATAGTCAAAACTCTTCGAGCATAAAAATTTATCATTTTAATTTCTAAGCCTACACAACAGAATCCAATGATCTTTACATATAAATTTGAACACATTTATCATGAATAAATAAATAATACAATAAACATAATTGTTTTTAACTATTTTCATATTAAGTATTAAATATTATATAATGCCAATATATTTGGTCATCAATTTCCATGACATCATCATTTAGCTTTATGTTAGCTTCTAATAATTAAAGACTTATCATTAGTACATGATGCTATAATAAAAACCATAAAATCTATTCCTCTAAAATATATATTTTATTATTTAATCTTCTTCCATTATGTAGTTTTACTTTCCTTAGAAACAATATATTCTATACACATAACACTCATTCGTAGTGACACTCCATGTTGAATACTCAACATGAATAAAAATATTAAAGTATTTATGGAATTTTGAATACTGAAATACTGATATATAATTATTCTCTTTTACTTATTGATTATCCTTCTAAGACCCTAATCATTTTTTAAGAGATAACCATCTCACATCACAGTAAGAGTATATCTTAGGTATCAAAAAAATATTTTTTCCCTTTTTTCCTTCATTGAAAATTTCATGATCTAGACTTATTAATTATAAACTTTATAACATTATTAATAATTGATCATAGGGTTTTTATTCTCAATCCTAAACATATGATTAATAATACTTTACCATCCAGATGCTCAACATAGTGAATTTGGGAATTATCTTTTGAATGTGTGCCCACATGCCCCTTATAAAACACGAACTCATCTGAATGTGCACCTACCACATTCAATTATATTCCACATTAATTTTTCATAGCATGCATAACAAATTATATTACTTATAACGTTTATATTGGATTGACCTTAATATACAATACTTATTATAATCATCACTCCCAATCTAATTTCATAATATTCATGTATCAATTATGTTTCATTTTTTTCGTTAACAATTAGAATTGTATCCAGTATATGTATAGTTTCTAGATATATGTTATGGAATCACATTTTTGATTTATGTAAATTCCTTGAACGAACATGGGATAAATAATAATATAAATTTAGATTCATTACAATCTATTTATTTTTATTAAATTCTATATAGTAATCATCATGAGTGTAAAATTATTTAGAATTATTTTCATTCAGTCAATTCATTTGTATTTTTATCTTTAATTTATTTGGAATACAAAATTATAGACCCTAATTTTCTAGACAATAATGTTCTGGATTTATGGAGATGTACATATTATATTAAATTAAATCAAACCCTATTTGAGTTTTATTTTTTTATTAGAACCTTATAATAAGGCCTTTGGGATGGTAAGATGCTATATTTAATAATGTATATTGGGGGATTATGGCTAGTTTCAAGATAGATTAATGAATTTTATTATAAATATTTGATGTTTTTTTATAATACATGACATGTAATGGGCTGGACATACCCCATGAATATCATGATCATGTTTTTCTCTAGATGGGGAAGAACCCATGTTGTACATGACTTGTAAAATTTACAAGCTCTTTAAAATATACAGGCATTTTAATAAAATGACGTAGGGTCTATATTTTGGACAGAAGATGCCTCCTCTATTCACTCACCTAGGATATCCAAAATAGTGGGATCCTCCATTCCTTTATTAGGATCCTCTAATTATCGTCCATCAGGATTTTATCCAAACAACATTTAGTTGTATTTCATAGATAACATAAATATCTTCATTCATCTTCCTCATTCATTTTATATATTCCCCTCAATAGAATTATTTTTATAAAATATCATATTCCCTATTTGATTTTATTATTTGAATAGTTTTTTTTCTCATGATTGAGACCATAATTAGGGATGATACAATAATATGGTAGGAAAACATGGTTAGAATATGTGGTATAGTAATTTTACTTAATTATTTAGATGATGTTATATCATATTCCATTGGGAGACATACTGGACCTTGCAACATGTTTCATTAAAATAATATAACCTTTTTTACATTTTTTAAAATTTTATGATATAACCTTAGAGACTTCGTAAATTATTTATAGATTTTCTAACTCATTGGTTGCAAAATCCTTAGGTGTGTTGAAATATATTCCACCATTGACATAAATATTAATTGAAACCCCCACATCATTAATGGTTTCAATTTACCTTAACATTTAAATACCATCTTTTTTCTAAATTTAATAGATTAATTTAATTATTTATATGTGAATGAAAAGGCCACGTCAAATATAATAAATTTATTATGAAATTTTATAACATGGGATAGCCAATGTTAGTTGGGAGAAATTAATGTAATTGGATTGAATGAAAATGTATCATGATTATTATGATTGGACATTGGATATTTGTCTATGGACAATTGATAAGAGACAATATGAGAATAAAGTTTCATGCTCCCTCAAACTGTGTGTTGGAAATTTTGTCTCACACCATTTACTTGGATGATGGGAATGATGTTCCTCATTCCATTACATTGGGTTTTTCCATCAAAACTCACCCAATTAGCTCTGGTGTTTTTCATGATGACTCACAACACTATCTCTAGATAAAGGTATTATGTCTTTAATTATCATGATATTTTGCTATATTACACTAACTAGAGACTATAACTCAGTTTAATATGATTGGATGCATTAGTTTCTCCCAATGTTAGGCTAAAAAATAGTATATATATATATATACTTATATATTACCTCAAATATATTGTTTATATACATATATAAATATTAATTATATTTGTTTTTAAATGTATACACGTGGTATCACGAGACAAGAATTATAACAAATTATGAAGAAGAAGGTATTGTCTTCTTTGAGTTCTATATGAAGCTATGATGACTAATAATTTGTTTTTATAATTATTTTTTTGTTATATAATCACACTTCTATGATATATAAACTTTCTAGATTGCGCAAGACATCATTGATGGTGGCCTAATAATTTTATCTCAAACCATGTTTGAGCTTCCAATAGACACACTTACAGACTTTATAGATATATGTAGGGATATGTGAATGAAATCATACCGGGATGATTAATCTATTTTCGTCATAGCATAGGTGAAAGAATATTTGAGAGAATTGGACCAAGCATATTTTCATGATTATACTGGACTTGTCTATATGACTTTTCCCAATGTCTATTGTATATTTTAAATTCCTCTAATTTGTATTCATGTATCACTAATTTTTTAAAGCATTATGATGTTATAGTATTTTCATTAAGAATCAGCCTTTGGATTTATTATAATAGTTGGTTCATTGATATTTTTAATCTTTTATTTTTAGTTGTTCTTGAATTACTATTTTTATGTTATAGTTTGTTACCCAATTTTTGTTTACTTATTGCTAAATCTATTACAATTTGATACAAAAAATTATTGTCACCCCAATGTATGATATTGTACAATCATTTCTAGTAAAATGCATCTAGAATATTCGGAGTTGTGCTTGAGGCATTATGACCCATTATTTTTCGGTACTGTTTAGTGAATATTAGGTCACAAATTTATAGTGTGGTGTAAGGAGGTTTTTATTTTTTATTCTTGTGTTAATTTTTGGGTTTTAGATAAGAATCAATGAATGTATTGGGATTTTGTAATGATCACATGTTTAGGAGAAGCTAATCCAAGTAATTGTAAATCCATATTACCTAGGATGGGTTATTGCAATTTCAGTTTCCTTTTAAATATTTGATTGTTTAATTTCACCATTTGGCGAAGAACATGTTTTTTATTTTTTTAATATTCATATTATTAATATTGAAATATAATAATTGGATAGGTATGATGAGGAGGTAGTGTCTCTGGAAACATTATGGATACTTGACTATTCCAATTTCACTAATTTTTTAATTTCTTGTTTTATTACTGCATTCATTTTCAGTTGAAATATAGTTTGGATCATTAATTTATATTATCAATGTGATATAGTTTCATGTAGGGATTAAATGATTTGATTAATTAATATTATATTCATTATAAATGGTTTTTTATAATATGGATTGATGGTGGAACATTAATTAATTAACAATAACATGTTAGGTCCATGAACCTCTGGTTCCATCAGATGAACAATTGTTGATTTGATTTCTCGAATGCCAATGGTAATTTTGATGAAATTAATTATATAATATGAATAATAATTCATTCAATTGATTCATTTTACTATGAATATTATGTCATGATATTAAATATAGGTCTAGGTCAATGATAGAAGAAATGATAACAGAAAAATAGGAGTATTACTTTTATAATTTGTGAATGGGGAGAAATATGTCTAGATTGTTTATTTATAATAATAGAAAACTTAAATGAAACTAAAACATTAAATGATAATCCGGCCATTAAATGTGGATGCCAATATCTAATTAAATAATACTTTACCAAATAAATTACAATTTTATGTATATATACCATGAACATAGTGGTCATATATGAGATAGATACCAAAACCGAACGTAAGTAGACTGTTGTTGAGAGTGTCTCTTATAGTCCTTTTGAACTATTATATTTGTCCCCTTACCACCATAGACTAGAGTATGATGCTTATATATTTGTGTGCGTCTTCTGAAAATGCATCTTTTACCTATCATAATCATTTATATGAAATATTTTATAGTCTTTATTTAATATCATGGAAAGTGTTTGGAATTTTATACACTTGTCACCAAAACGACCCTCGAGTATTACGCATGAAGGCATGTGATGACCATGATTCAATGGTGTTGGCCGCTAAGCCCCCAGTTTTAACTCCCACAGTGGCATATATGGAACCAACATCAATTTCTAAATTGGGGTTATATGCCTATTTTTGATAGGGTTTCTTCACATAATGAATTCAATGCATGAAAATACTATACTCAACTCAAATATGGATCATTTATTGTAGGAATTTTTTCATCAACATCAACTTATGTATTTAAGGGATGGTGGACCACATAATAATGATAGATGGATGGAGGCCATACTTTTTATATTTGAGAATCTAGTGATGCCTACAGAGAGGATAGACATGATTGTTTCTTATATGTTATGTTCTTGAACAAAAGGATAGTGGGATTTCATTACCCTGAAGATTGATATCTGGTTATGATATAGAGGGAATTCCAGTTGGTCTTCTATGATTACTTTCGTCCTCAGAAAATGAAGGGTGAGTGAGCTAAAGAGATTACAGACATGCAGTAAGGATCTATGACTATAACTGAATATTATACATGTATTACTAATTTTAAGGGATTCAGAGTAACATTATATGGTGATGAGAATATGAATGCAAAGGGTATTTGGCGATAGGAATCAATATTACATTTGATTTAATGTAAATGTATTTTAATTGAATCATGTTTTTGAGATAATTAATAAAGACCTCATTGCATAGAGGAATTTGAGGGTAGTTGATGGAGTGATCTAAGGTAGCTGATCACTCAGATATGGTAGTGGTAATTCTAGAAAAAGGAATAATTTCACTGTGGTTTCATTATCGGTAAATTGTTTTTAGATATCTCATATTGAATGTTTCATTATATGTCACAGGTGTAAAATTATGATAACAAATAATATATGCGAGATCTAACTGAGTGTAGTTGCTGTTGAATGGTGTGGAATTTTTCTCACCTCTAATTGACCATTTCACCTATGACTACATTTAGATTTTATGTACTAACTCCACATTACAAAGAAGGGATAGTATCACCAAATCATGAAGGAAACTAGAATACCACCTGATGCTTTGGTAGAGGAGTTGTTCGAGGTAGTGGGAACTAGTTTCAAGATTCACAACACTAGAATAGAGAAAATACAAAAACTATCATGTTTGTTACTCACATATTTGGGGTTGGATTGTAACTTATAACAAAACATGGGATGAATGAGTAGATATCTATAAAGTATAATGGTTGAGGAACTATGATAGTGTCCTAAAATTTTGAGTATGATTTATTTATCTTATTTACTTACTATTATTCAATATATATATGGAATTTCTAATGATTATAGGACATGTGATAGAGTACTTCTGTGGAATGATGAAATTTAATTACATATTGGGTATCCAATGAGAGAGTTCTTTCCAATTTATAAAATGTGCCCTTGATATAGTTAGTTTTCTATTTGTGAGGAAATATTATTTTCCTCAACATGTTAGTGTTTCATGTAATTCTCAGGATTGACTGGATAGTTCAATATCAATATCCAATTGATTTTTTAACTATTGGATGATGTTTACATAACCATAGGATGGTGTGAATGGTCACTATGGAGAATGGGATGTTTTTGGGACTTGTGATGAATCTGAATGCCAATATATGAGCAGAGTGATAGCCCTGATCACTAGCCTCTATCTAGATGAATAGGCTATGTGACTAACCATTTTTTGTGACGGTTAAGACTGTTTCAAGTTTTTAATCCTTGATGAATTTTATAGGATACCACTAGAGTGTAATGCCCTGACCCAGTAACCCAGATATGGTGCATTATTACATATCATTGGCATGATCACAAGAGATCAAGTCTTTAAATACCTATTAGTTTAGTATCCTTGTTAGTACTAGATACAAACATAAGTTTTACATTGCATTATAAAATAAAGAAACAACGACAATTTCTCCCCTCTGAACACACTAATATCCCATAGAATATTTCTATTTTATAATCATAATATACTTCTTCACATACTGGGAAATGTAAAACATTAGGTAGGGGAGAGCATAGATGCTCTGAAAGAAAAACAATATAGAAAAAACATTAATAAATAAGCCTAAACATTTAAGGCAGTGTATTAGACTAAAACAAATGTCATTAAAATAGAAATTTCAACATAATAGGAAATGATAAATCAATTAATTCCATTTATGTATTCACATGGATATTCTACTAGTTGAATAATCACATATAATATGAATAAATATTTTATTAATAATGGGATGTATAATGGCGTACATCATAACCACAAAGTCAAGGCCTCAAAACCAGACTACAAATAATGATTTTTGCCAAATCCATGTTCCAAGACACTAGTTTTTCTCTAGAGGCCCTCTGATGCATCGAGGATATATAGTGAGCTCTACATGTCACTTACTATGTCCAATCCAATCATTATATTAAATGGATGCAACACAACATAAACATTTTTATTAAAAAGGGCATAAAAAATGTTAATACTTTAACCATAATCCAAGAATGGTATAAAAAGAACACATAGATAGTCAAAAATATTAAATGACCCTCAATACAATATGGAAGATTGTATCATAATAATTAAACTTCAAACAAGTTTAAAATCCATCAATGTATGATGACATAGATAAATTCAAAAAAAATTGAGAGAAATGTTTCTTTCTATTTTGGAATCATTAAAATGTCACGTAATTATAAAAGAAAAAATTTATTTTTAAAATATTCTCATAAGTATGTAACTGAAGCTTTTAATGTGTTAAAATGGGAGAAAATAGCCACACTCTCCGTATATGTTAAAAATCATTCATTCCATAATTTTTCAAAAAGTGCATTAAGTTCCTTGTTAAGAAAATGACCGAATGATTCCTTTAAAAAAATTATAAATTGTAAAACAAGGGTATATATAAAATTAAACCATATTCTAGTAAATAGTAAAAATAAATTCAAATACATTGTTATGAAACAGTGATGTTCTGGATAAAGAAGTCATGATAGATACTTACGTATAAACAACCTCAGATAACAAATAGATTGTAAAATTAATCCATAACTTTTACATTTCTTAGGTCGATGGTACGTTAACCTCCTATATAATTTTGAAATAATTTATTTTAAATTATACAAGAAGAAAATTCATAAATATGATATCATATATACTCTTCTAATATTGGTTTGTTAATAATATTTCAGTAGTAACATTGTTTGGGGTATGAAATAAATCATTTTCCTTTATATGATTTGTTATGTAATAAATCTTTTTTAGAGATTGTATATATTTGATTCATATCCAAAATTATATTAATTTCATTAATATTTATTTTTAATCATCAAATGAAAATTATTCTTGAATGGATATGATAGGGAAAAAATTCATCGCGTCAGAGAGACTATAAGCAGTATGTACACACGAGCGACTATATCATTCTATTGATGGTGAAATATTTTATAATTGGATAGTATATTATTTATAATGAATCACTAACTTATTATATTTATTATTGACATATATTTTACTAATTATTATTCCCATCAAAATAATTATGTTTTGAATAACTAACTACACCACGACGTGGAGATGGTAAGCCAAACGTACGCACGTATGGATATTTGGTAATTCAAAGAAAGGATAGTTTAATGAATATGATTATAGAATATTAATTATAACATCCCAATATATATATGGAAACTGATTTATTATTTTGGTATGAAATAAACAAAGAAATAAGAATGGTAAGTTGAAATGAAATTGAAAGATAAGATGAAATAATTACCTATACTCTGGAAGATTCTATTTAATTTGATCAAATGGTATCTATAGGATGGATTTCTGATCAAATTAAGGACTCTAGGATGAAATGAGGATAGTTGGGAGGAGATATGATTTAGGTTTGGTAGATCCAAATGGATTTGGTGCTGCAAAATTGAAATAAGGGGAAGTACTCATTTATAATAAAGGTGAGGGTTATTTTAGGAAAAACAAGAAATGTTATTTTATTATAAAATTATTTTCGGTTTATAATGACTCCAAATGGATATATATTAATTATAAGGTGAGTATAGATAGAAATAATCTAAACCAATAGGTTTCAGACAAGATTATGTCACCATATTAACCTCATCATTTAGATATAACTCTTAGTTAAATAGTTTAACTTCTACAACATCTTCTTGTATTTTTATATTACATGGTTAACAAACATACAATAAAATTCCAAAAGAACCTCAATTGGTTAATTAATGAATTATGTATCATTAAATATGTCCTTTATTTAACCTTATAATTTTTGTAAAATTAAATAATTTAATAATATAATATTTGATTTAAATACTCATTTATGTCAACTTTGACACTATTTAGTATTTGGTTTTTTGTGGAAGTCAAAAAAACATCATTACATTGAATGAAATTCATTAAAGAAACCGTAACATTTCATATTGACCAATAAAATTCGTGGAATGCATAAAATGTCTCAATTTACATTATTATTGATATATATAATGTCAATTATTTTAATATAACATTATTAATGTAATTACTACTTCATCATTGTTTCATAAATAAATGTAATTATTTAATTTATAAATATAAGAAATAAAATTCAATGTTTTATGAAATATTTTTAGAATTATAATGAATATTTATTGTCAAATTTTTATAATCTATAACCCTATATAAAAAATGGTTTAGTTATTAGACATTGATTTTTACACTTTTATCAATACTTTATCTAAAATTATAATAAATGTCTTAATCAATTCCAAGTTGATCAAAGAGGATCATATTTTAATCACAAGGTTGAATTTGGTTGAAAATCACATATCGAATAGTATTATGATATTTATTAGGGTAATTAAAATAGCATTTTTACCTTTAATTGCCCAATTTAATTTTAATCATGGTAAATAAAATCCAAACACCACTATTCACAAAAAAATTATTTTCATCCTTTTAAACAAAATTACATACTGATGTCAACAATGACTCTTTAATTTTAAAATTCAATCCACTAAAGCAGTAAAATTATGTTTTATGAAAATTTTTAAATGTCCCTAGAAGGTGGGTAAAAGTCGTCAAAAAGTTCAATAAAATTTTATATATCTAAATTTATTATTAAATTACTCTAATTAATTAAATTTGACTAATATAGGTATTATATATCTATTTTTCATTCAAAATAAATATAAATAAATATAATTATTATTTATATATAATGTCAGTTTTTATGTACTATGTAGTATTGTCACGACCGGTCCTTGGGGCCCGTGCCGTGACTACCCCAAGCCCACCTTCCATAGGCCAGGGGCTGGAGACTAGCACCAAAGGCGTAAATCCCAATAACTGGGAAGGTAGTGCCTTTATAAAAGTAAACAAAACACCACAGAGTACAAGCGAAAAAAAACACTATGTACAAAAGAAAGTGCTGAAAAGTAAATGGGACAGAATACAAACCCAAATGAAAGTACAACTACAACTGAACAAGTACAATAGAAAAAGACAATAGCTGGAAGAACAGAAGCGGCTCCTAGGTCGTCCTCCTCGGATCCTACCTGAAGGGTAGGAACAGATGGCGCAACTCCTGGATCGTCCACCACGGATCCTACCTGAAGGGTAGGTACAGATAGCCTCCACAACGCTCTCCCCCGTCAACCTTCTCCGAGTGTCGTATCGCCGTGAAGTCCACCTCCAGATACTGACTCGTCTTGTAGTCCACATCTGGGTATCGTCCAGTCCTTGAACACTCCGCCTCTGTCAGCACTGTCCGTTGTCTGCAACCAAAACAAAAAGGTGCGGGCATAGCCTGTGCAGGGGTGAGTATAACGATACTCAGTAGGGACCCCGAGACCCTCAAGGTCTCAATAATGCCAACATGGATAACCACAAAGAAGATCTCAATAGATAACCTCTACTTAGGTATATTCCCATACATATACCTAAGTTATCAAATAACCCATCTCAATCATGAGAAAACACAAGGGTTATGAAATCAACGGATAACCACTACCCAGATATATGCCCATACAAATACCTAAGTTATCAAGTAACCCATCTCAATCATGAGGAAACACAAGGGTTATGAAATCAACAGATAACCACTACCCAGGTACATGCCCATACATATACCTAAGTTATCAAGTAACCCATCTCAATCATGAGGAAACACAAAGGACATAGACTCAGCTCAAACTAGGATTTTCATTATCGAAACCGTAACTGCTGAAGAGCCCCATCTCTGGTGTGTACAGTGGTCCTGTCACGACTCTGAGGTACTGCTCACTAACCTAAGACTGCTGAGGTACTCCTCCTGTCGAGTACTGTGGGTCTGCTGCTACAACCATGCGCTTCCCACCATGGGTCTTCCGCTACAACCAAGCGCTCCCCCTCATAGCCTCAAGGGGTACTTCTTCTGTTGAGTACCGTGGGTCTGCCGCTACAACCAAGCGCTCCTCCTCCGTTGGTCTGCCGCTACAACCAAGCGCTCCCCCTCATAGCCTCCAGAGGTACTCCTTCTGTTGAGTACTGCGGGTCTTCCACTACAACCAAGCGCTCCTCCGTTGTGGGTCTGCCGCTACAACTAAGCGCTCCCAACTAGGCTATCCGAAACACACCGAGTCGATCGGTCAAGAAATCGTCAGGTCTCAGCCGGCTACACGGTCTCCGTACTCCGCACGCTCGTCTCTGGGAGGGTCCGATCCACGAGCTGCTGGTCGATACTACATGTATCACAATCTTCCACGAAGAAGTATCTCAAGGGACCGCATCGTCATAGAGGTCTCAATGCAACAGATGGCGTGTCAATCGGACGCCCGGTCTGTGAGTTATTAGCCTTTTCGTCCCAGGGGCCCGATTGGTTTCGTGAGCGAACCAACCCGGACATATCTCAATTGTACCCTGATAATTCATTGGGTATACTCATAGGGACCGTTTCTCAATGATATCACCAACGCCGCTGAGACTTCGTCAAACAGACGTCTGGTCTGAAAGATAACAACTTTTCCGTTCCAAGGGCCCGGTTGGATTTCGGGTGAAATCCAACCCGGACACTATCCAACTGCAAACAAAACGTGGGCGAAGTATGCCAAAAGTTCTATCTCAATGAGAGGAAAACAATGAGACAGACGGCGCGTCAATCGGACGCCCGGTCTGTCAGTTATTGGCTTTTTCGTTCCAAGGGCCCGGTTGGATTTCGTGAGAGAACCAACCTGACCACACTCCGACGACATCCAAACCTCGAGCGGAGTATGCCAAAAGATCTGTCTCACCTATAAGAATTCAACAAAGTCAATGGAACATCAATCGGACATCCGAAACTCAAGATATGAGTGTTTCCACTACGAGGGTCCAGTTGGTTTCGTGTACGAACCAACCCTGCCGAACTCAAAGTATTCTGAAACCTTTAGTGTGATATACCGAAACGACCGTCTCGATCCAAGGATCGCATTTCAGCTGACGGAGCGTCGTTCAGAGTCACGTAGCTCATGTTATGAGCAAATGAACGAAAAGGTCTGGAAACGGGGCGTCTGGGCCCGGACCGACCCGGCCCGACCCCCCCTGGGTCGGCCCGAACCGGGCTGACCCGACTCGGGTCCGGGTCCGACCCGGTATGGCACGACCAGGCCCGGCCTGGGCGCGACCCGGCCGGCGGGTCGGCTTGGCCCGGCACGGCTCGGCCGAGCGGATGAAGCCGCGGGGCGCTACCCCCGCGGGATGAAGCGTCGCGGCCTGCGTGGGCCGCGCAAGGTTAGCGGACGTGGCTCTGCCGCGTCCCGTGAGTCGTTGGACCCGCGCGGTCGCGGGTCTGGCTGGCCGCTGCTGTATTCTGCGGGCCACCGGAGTTTCTCCGGTGGTCCGATTCCGTTTCCGTCTGCGCCATGGCTCCTCCCGGGTCCCATTCTTCACTACCAGGCCCTCAAATCACCATTGCAGCCCCGTTTTCCATCATCCACAGTTTCGCGCACCAAGAACAAAAAATTGCGGTGGGTTCGGGCGTGTTTCTTAGTCCTCACACACCGCGTTAGCGGTTTTAAAGAATTTTCCCAACAAAAGTTCAACAACCGTCGTGGGTATAAATCAAAAAGAATTTTAAGAATCAAACCCCAACCTTGTCGAAGCCGTCGAATGAGCGTTCTTCGCGGAATTGACCGTCGTGGTAGGAGGTGATTGTCGCGTCGCGGAAGGGTGTCGCGTCGCCGCGGAAGGATCGTTGCGTTGATGATCTCCGAGGGTTAAAGAAACACACGGATTTAATTAAAAAAATTGAATCCATGTGTTTGTTATAAACCACAAGGAATTAAATGTTCTGCAATATCATACCAATTTTTCACGACCCGTCCTCGGGGCCCATGCCATGACTACCCCAAGCCCGCCTTCCATAGGCCAGGGGCTGGCAACTAGCACCAACGACGTAAATCCCGATAATTGGGAAGGCATTGCCTTTATAAAATTAAACAAAACACCACAGAGTACAAGAGGAAGCAAAACACTAAGTACAAATGAATGTGCTGAAAAGTAAATGGGCCAGAATACAAACCCAAATGAAAGTACAACTACAACTGAAAAAGAACAACAGAAAAAGACAACAGCTGGAAGAATGGAAGCGGCTCTTGGGTCGTCCTCCTCGGAACCTACCTGAAGGGTAGGTACAGATGGCACAGCTCCTTGATCGTCCACCACGGATCCTACCTGAAGGGTAGGTACATATTGCCTCCACAACGCTCTAGTCCATCAACCTCCACTGGGTTTCATCTCGTCGTGAAGTCCACCTCCAGATACTGACTCGTCGTGTAGTCCACCTCCGGGTACCGTCCAGTCTTTGAACACTCGGCCTCCGTCAGCACTGTCTGTCGTCTGCAACCAACACAAAAAGGTGCGGGCATAGCCTGTGCAGGGGAGAGTATAACGATACTCAGTAGAGACCCCGAGACCCTCAAGGTCTCACTAAAGCCAACATGGATAACCACAAAGAAGATCTCAACAGATAAACTCTATTAGGTATATGCCCATACATATACCTATGTTATCAAGTAACCCATCACAATCATGAGGAAACACAAGGGTTATGAAATCAATGGATAACCACTACCCAGGTATATGCACATACATATACCTAAGTTATCAAGTAACCCATCTCAATCATGAGGAAACAGAAGGGTTATGAAATCAACAGATAACCACTACCCAGGTATATGCCCATACATATACCTAAGTTATCAAGTAACCCATCTCAATCATGAGAAAACGCAAAGGTCATAGACTCAGCTCAAACCGGGATTTTCATTATCGAAACTGTAACTACTGAAGAGCCCCGTCTCTAGAGTGTACAGTGGTCCTGTCATGACTCTGAGGTACTGCTCACTGAACTAAGACTGCTGAGGTACTCCTCCTGTCATGTACTGTGGGTCTGCTGCTACAACCAAGCGCTTCCCACCATGGGTCTGCCGATACAACCAAGCGCTCCCCCTCATAGCCTCAATAGGTACTCCTTCTGTTGAGTACCGTGGGTCTGCCACTACAACCAAGCACTCCTTCGTCGTGGGTCTGCCGCTACAACAAACTGCTCCCCCTCATATCCTCCAGAGGTACTCCTTATGTTGAGTACCGAGGGTCTGCCGCTACAACCAAACGCTCCTCTGTTGTGGGTATGCCTCTACAACCAAGCGCTCCCCACTGGGCTATCCGAAACAGACCGAGTCGATCGGTCAAGCAGTCGTCAGGTCTCAGCCGGCTACACGGTATCCGTACTCCGCATGCTCGTCTCCGGGAGGGTCCGCTCCACGAGCTGCTGTTCGATACTATAAGTATCCCAAAGTCCCACGCAGAAGTATATCAATGGACCGCCTCATCATAGGGGTCTCAACGCAATAGATGGCGCGTCAATCGGACACACGATCTGTGAGTTATTAGCCTTTTCGTCCCAGGGGCCCGGTTGGTTTCGTGAGTGAACCAACCCGACTGTATCTCAATTGTACCCCGAACTCTCATAGGGTATAGTCATAGGGACCGTTTCTCAACGAGATCACCAACGCCGCTGACAGTTCATCAAACAAACGTCTGGTCTTAAAGATAACAGCTTTTCTGTTCCAAGGGCCCGGTTGGATTTCGGGTGCAATCCAACCCGGCCACTATCCAACTGCAACCAAAACTCAGGAGAAGTATGCCAGAAGTTCCATCTCAACAAGAGGAAAACAAAGATACAGACGACACGTCAATCGGACGCCCGGTCTGTGAGTTATTGGCTTTTTCGTTCCAGGGGCCCGGTTGGATTTCGTGAGCGAACCAACCCGACCGCACTCTGACAGCATCCAAACCTCGAGTGGAGATATGAGCCTTTCCACTCCGAGGGCCTGGTTGGTTTCGTGAACAAACCAACCCGGCCGAACTCAAAGTATTCCAAAACCATTAGTGTGATATACCGAAACGACCGTCTCGATCCAAGGATCGCATCGCCGCTGACAGCGCGTCGTTCGGAAGCTCGTAGCTCATGTTATGAGAAAAAGACCGAAAAGGTCCGGAAAAGGGGGGTCTGGCCCCGGACCGACCCGATCCGACCCCCCCTGGGTCGGCCCGAACCGGGTCGACCGGACTCGGGTCCGGGTCAGACCCGGTTCGGCGTGACCCGGCCAGCGGGTCGGCTCGGCCCGGCCCGGCTCGACCGAGCAGCCGAGCGGAGGAAGCCGTGGGGCACTGCCCCCGCGGGATGAAGCATCGCGGCCCGCGTGGGCCACACTTGGTCAGCGGACGCGGCTTTGCCGCATCCCGTGAGTCGCCGGACTCGCGCGGTCGTGGGACTGGCTGGCCTCTGCCGCCGGTGGATACCACGGGCCACCAGAGTTTCTCCGGTGGTCCGATTCCGTTTATGTCAGCTCCATGGCTCCTCCCGAGTCTCATTCTTCACTGCCAGGCCCTCAAATCGCCATTGCAGCCCCGTTTGCCATCATCTGTCGTTTCATGCACCAAGAACGAAAACGTGTAGTGGGTTCGGACATGTTTGTTAGTCCGCACCCACCGCGTTAGCGGTTTTAAATAAATTTCACAACAAATGTTCAACAACCGTCGTGGGTATCAATCACAAAGATTTTGAAGAATAAAACCCCTACCTCGTTGAAGTCGTCGAATGAGTGTTCTTCGCGGAATTGACCGTCACGGTAGGAGGTGATCGTCGCATCGCGGAAGCGTGTCGCGTCGTCACGAAAGGAGCGTCGTGCTGACGATCTCAGAGGGTAAAAGAAACACATAGATTTAATTATAAAAATTAAATCCATGTTTTTGTTATAAACCACAAGGAATTAAAAGGTCCTCAATCTCTTACCTCAACGGATGATCGATGATTTGTCGCAGAAGAAGGGACGTCGCAGAAGAACATCGCAGGAGGAGAATCGTTGGCGTCGTGGAACAGGGCGTCGCGTCGTCGATCTCTGAGGGTTCGGCTTTCTTCATCGCCTTTCATCGAAGGTCGGTGTTCTTCGCGTTCTTCACGTTCTTCGCGAAGGAGGATGAAGAACTTAAGGCTTCTGTCAAAACCTCTCAACGAACAACATTGAAGAAGAAAAGTGTTAGTCATATTTTATTATATGCCCTCAAATGAAAAACAACCTAAGTAACGACCCATTAATTCATTGAATTAATTTCAACGAATAAACCGCCCAATTAATAGGAGCGTTTAATTGTTTATGAAAACGCTCCAGTTTACCCTAATTAAAAATGGTTTTCGAGAGTGCGTTACTTAGCGGAAAAGAAACGGTGGAGATCGTGCGGGCCCCACTTCACAAATATCCTTCCAAGAGGGTAGGATATTTTGAATTGTAACCTATCTTCATTAACTTAGCATAAGATGCTTTAAGTGGCTTTTAAGTGGCTTAAGTGAAATAAAAATAAATTTGTCGCACCACTTTATTTTATTTCTTAACTTAAAGCCCAAAAATTAAAAGCCACACCTGATAAAACGCATCTCCGGAAGAGGCGTTTCTAAGAAAGTACCGGCGCTGTGATTTCATCGGTGCCCTCGGAATTCGATTCCGAGCACTGGTTCAATAGTTAGAAAAACCCGCTCGTTCGTTCACTGAACGTACCCGAGCCAAACTTCGGAAAATGATTCCGGGCACACCGGGCCTCGGAATCAGGTGCCGTCAGAAACTGTGTTCTTGTAAAATTTCAAAGAAAATTAAGAAAGAAAATTCCTTGAAATTTACGGGTCTTTACAAGTATATTTCACTTCTCATCACTAATTTAATGTTTTCCAAAAATACCAAAAAATCACCCTAAGCTAATTTTCATATTATGAATCCCCAAAATAAAGAATATTTTACCACATTAAATTTTTAGGAGTGTCTAATATTAATTTTATTATTGTTCACATAAGGACATTAAAAGTATATCTTTAAAGAAAATAGTCTTTCTAAATATTTAAGTATTTTAAAAAAACATATACATTTCAAAATAAATATGTTTTATTTATGTGAAAACATTATAAATAACAATATAAATTTATTTTTAACTATTCATATCACAATATTAAATTGATAAATAAATATATTGTTTAAATAAATATAATTCTAATGTGTTGATTCATATAAACTCAATCTTCAATATAACGCATGCCAACTCGATGTTGCGTGATGTATAAGCTATTATGTCTTTTTAAAGAAATATATTTCAATTAAATCATGGGGTCTTACCTTTTACTATCCTTTAATAAATTCCAACCTCACAATTTGAAAATTTTCTTCAAAAACAAATGTTATAAAAGTTAAAATACCTTTGTGAAAACTCAAATTGGAAATTGAAATACTAATATTTAGTCTTAATAATAGGGAAATAGAAATGAAAAGTAATCAAAAAATTAGGATTTAGAACATGGGAACTTTAGTGGATATTTGAGACACATAATAAGATTAAAAATGTAAATAATTATATGGAGTGATTGAGGTCATAAATCACAAAAAAGTGAACAAAAAATAGGAAATTGAGGGCCTCTAAGCCATAAATATATGATGACATAAAATATCATTGGTTAATCAAATATTAAGGTATTTCAAAAAAACATTTTTTGTTTTAATATCATTTCCTTAAAATTTATGAATAAATTTCATTATTGAATAAGAAAAAATTACTTCACAAGTAGAGTTCCATCCTTTAACAAAATTCAACCACACACTAATCATCCACTCCAAATGAAAATAGTACAAAACAAATATTCTCTTTATCATAATCCTATATGGTTTTAGAAAAATGAATTTAAAATTCATTAAATAGATAATATTAAAAACTACATTATATTAACTAGGACATCATGTAGGCCAGTGGTAGTTGATGCACCCTTATCTTCCTTCAGTTGAGAGTTCATATCTCGAGGCCTTTCCAGACACGATGGGTTGTCTTCCGTCCTTTGGGTTTTACTTTTTATAAAAATGTAAAAAAATAATAATTATTAATGTTTGAACCTTAGACCATAGTTTCCAATGTCCATATTAATCCATTCCTACCTTTAGAATAATCTAAAATACTTCAATCCAAACTCACAGTCCAAAATTAACATGGAAAGTAAACATAATATAATGAAGATCTATTTTATCACATAACATCATGTGAATAAGTTATTCATGTATTCTATTAAAACGTGTTAATGAACTAAATTACTATAAAATCATAATGAATACGTTCATTCTTCTTTATACCTTCTGTAAAACAGGGAATACATTATATACTCATTTAAAAAAATTGTAGTAATCTCCAAAAATGATGGAATAAAAAACCATTTATTAATTCTAAGGTAGTTAATAATAACCAATATACATTATCCCACTCAATTATCTCTTATTCCAAAATCATTACCACAACCTCAGAAATATTTGATGGTTTGCCTTTCACTCAACCATATATTTTCCAAACTATTTAATCTGTTATTTAGTCACTTTTCTTTGTACCCCAAAATCTAGAATTTTTAATGAAATAGAACTGAAATAAAATCCTTATATATTTACATAATTAAAATAACCATTACATCATTGATATAACACACAAATAACATAATTCATTAATAAAAATATATGAAACTAATTATTCATCTTCATCTGTGATACTATCATAACATGATTATTATCCAATAGCATCATTTGGGTAATACTCTGATGATTGGGACATTGATTCATGTAGTGTCCCAAAATTGTGCATATGAATCATTGTACATTTGAAATAATTTTCCTACCCTTGAGATCATGTACTTGGTGTCCTTTTTCTCCACACTTATAAAAAACTGCCATTCCCTTCAAGAATTGAATATGGTTATTCTTTCTATAGTTATCAAATATGGGAAAATCCTTCTTTCCCTTCTTACCATTATCCATCTTTCACTCTACCATCCCTTTTTTCTCTGGAATACCTTCAAAGTCATAGGAATCAGAGAATTATTTACTTATATTATTAACACATGATACTATTTCTCAATATGATGTGAATACATGCAAGAATAATTCACTTATTAATGTTAGCTTAATACCATGAAAAATATAATCCTTCTTACTCATGGGATCATGCGTATTGCTGGAGTTCTCATTCCTTCTACTGGGAACCATTTCTAAACAATGGAACACACAAGGGTATTTTATGAATCATAATGCACAATTCAGAACATGTAAAATACTTAACATAAACTGAAACTTTTATTCATATAATACATAATCATAAAAATCTTTTCATTGAGAAAGAATTTACTCATAAATCCTTCATAATACTTTGTAAAAAATGTGAATTATCCTAAGAATATCCCACGTGAGTGTCAATACCAACAGTTCATGAAGTCATTTTGTCGTGTACCCAGATACCCCGAGTCATGCCCAAAACTCCTTGTCGGATTTTTTACTCCATGGTAAATTTGTTCCAAATCCACATATATATGATTGTATCCAGACAAGGATGTATTTGCATGGAAAACCCACATAATATTTACACTACGAAATTTTTTGGATGCTCTTCTATACTAATCATGACTTTCTATCTTAGTGTAATGTTCTCTAATCAGAGATTATATAAATATAGTATCTGTGGTTTATACTAAACGTCCTCTTATACCAACTATAATGCCCCTAACCCCAGTTACCTAGGGTCGGTGCATTATTACATGACATATGCATGATCACAAGAGATCATGTCTCGAAGGACCAGTTAGTTTAATAGACATGGATGTACAATATACTTAAATCAGTTTTACATTACATTATGAAATGAAAAAACAAAAAAAATATGTCCCATTTGAACACACTCATATCCCTTAGAATATTCCTGTTTATTAATCACAATATATTTTCTTCATCATGAGAAAATTTAAACATAATATAGTGGGAGTACAGATGCCCTTTAATGATATAAATATATCATAAATGATCATAAATAATCATAAAAATTTAAGGTAATGTATTAGAAAAAAAATACATTTAATCATAAAATTCACCATAATATGGAAACGATAGATAAATTATTTCTATTAACATATTCACTAGGATATTTTACTAGTTGAATAATCACATGCAACATCAATAGCTAATTTCATAATGATTAATTGCATAATACTGGACATCATAACCACATAGTAAAGGTCGTGTACTATGACTAAAAATGAATATTGTTTCAAGGCCATGGGCAAAGAAACTAGTTTGTCTATTGAGATCTACCGAGGCATCGATGAGCTATAACATGATCCACCCGTCAATTAGTATATCTAATGAATTCATCATATTAAATTGTTGAAATATAACATAAAAATTTGTATTAATAATAATATATAAAAAATTAATACATTAACCATAAAATATTAATGTTATAACAATAAAAAACCATAGTAAAACGTATCACAGAACATTCAACACAATCTGGAAGATTTTATCATAATAAATCCACTTCCAACATCTGTAAAATCGACCAAAGGATGTTGACATAAATGAAATCCAAACTATTTGATATATATATATATATATTATTTTAATTCATTAAAAATCCCCATAATTATAAAAGAAAACATTTATTTTTATTATATTCCTATAAGCTTGTTAGGGAAGATTTTAAGGTGTTATAATGGTTGAAAATAGCCACACCAACCGTATAAGTTAAAAAAACATTTTTTCCTAAGTTCTTCCCAAAGGTCATAAAGTTCCTTGTTTGGAAAACAGTGGAATGATTCCTTTTAAAACATCATATAAAATTTAAATCAAGGATATATGTGACTTTAACCCATAGTCTAAGAAATATTAAAAATGTTTTGAAATACATTTTTATGAAATACAGATGAGTAAGATAAATAACTCCAAGTAGATACTTATGTATAAACAACCTCAGATAATAAAGTGATTGTAAAATTAACCCATACCTAATACTTTTATATTGTAAAGGTTACATTAACCTCCTTTTTAATGGAGAAATCATTGTTATTAAATTATAAAATAACCACATACATAAATATGATTTCATATAACATCATCAAATATTTAATTGTTAATGATATTTCAGTAGTATCATTGTTTCAGGTGTAAACTATTTCATTTTCTTTTATATGTTTTGTTATGTAAGTCATGTTTTTTATGGATAGAATATATTCAATTTATACCTAGATTGGTATTGTGTTATTTAATGATTATTTTTAATCATCAAATGAAAATTATTCTTGACTGGTTATGATGGGGAATAATATTTTATCATGCCGTGGAGACGGTAAGTCATACGTTCACACGAGCGACAATATCATTTTAATAATGGTGAAATATTTTTTAATTTTATTTTATATTGTTTATTAAGAATAATTAACATTTTATATTTATTATTTACATCAATTATACTAATTATTATACCCATAAAAAAAAGAATCTTTGAATAACAACTACACCACGACATGGAGACAGTAAGTCGTACGTACACACGTATGGTGATTTTGTCATTCATAGAATAGATATATTAATGAATATGGTTGTACCATATTTATAATCAAATATAACTATATATGTGTTACTAGAGATTTTTTTGGTTTTGAATAATCCAAGAAAGAGCAAGTGGAAGAAGAAAAAAACATGGAAGAGGCGATAAAATAATTACCCCTTCTCTTGGTGTTTCCTTTTGATTTGACCAAAATGGATCCATAGGTTTGTCATTATTTTCAAAGTAAGGCCTCTAGAATGATTTGAGGGTATCTGGGAAGATATTTTTGCAGGGGTTGTCCGTGCCAAATAGATTTGGAGTTGTAAAAATAGGATAAGGTGAAGTTCTCTTTTATAAGAGATGTGAGGGTCGCATTAGGAAAAGATTAAAATATTATTTTAATATAAAATAATTTTGGGTTCATAATGGCTCAAAATATATTTATTTCTAGGATATGGTGGGTATGGGTCGCAATCCTCTCAACTGAAAGGTTTTTTACATGTTTAGGTCCCCATATAAACCATAGCATTTAGATTTAACTCTTAGTAAAATAGTTTAACTTGTACCATGTCTTCTTTTATTTTCATATTACATGTTAAATAAACGTAGTATAAATTTCCATGAAATAAAAAAGATGATGATTAATGAAATATGAATCATTATATAATTCTTTTTGATGAGCCTTAGATTTTTAGTAATATTATATCATTTAATAATATAGTATTTCTTTTAAAAACTCATTTATGTTAATTTTGACACTATTTAGTATTTGGTTTTTTGTGAAAGTCAGAACACAAGATTACATCGAACAACATACATTAAATAATAAATAACATGTCATGTTAACCATTAAAATTCTAGGAGTGCATTAAAATTTTCAATTTACATTTATTTTGATATTTAAAATGTTCATTATTTCAATATTTAATCAATAAGGTAATTTCTGCTTCGTCATTGTTTCATAAATAAATTTAATTTATTAATTTCTAAAAATAAAAAATAAAATACCATGATGTAGGAAATATTTTTTTTATAATGAATATTTATGGTCAAGTTTATCTTATTTATAACCATATATTAAAAATGGTTTAGTTATTAAACATTGAATTTTACACTTTCACCTCTTCTTTGTAAAAAATAATAATAAATGTCCAAATCTAATCCATGTGAATCATAGGGGATAATATTTAAATCCTAAGGTTTTTTTTGGTCTAAAAAACATATCAAATATAATGTTTCAATGTGTTAGTGTAATTATAATATCATATTTACCATTAATTTACCTATTTACTTATAACAATGGTAAATAAAATTTAAAAGATATTATTCACCAAAAAATACATTCATCGTATTGAACAAAATTTTAATTACTTATGTCAACCGTGTCTCTCAAATATTTGAAATTAAATACACAAAAGTGATAATATTGAATTTATTAAAAATTTTAAATTTTCCTAGAAGGTGGGTAAAAGACATTAAAATGTTCAATAAAATATTATATATCTAATATTATTGTAAAATGAATGAAATTTATTAAATTTGACCAATATATGTATTATATATCTATTTTTACTTTAAAATAAATTAAAATAAATAAAAATTATTGTTTAAATAAAAAGTCGGTCATTATATACAATATAGTATTTTCACTATTCATCAAAAATTGAATGTTTTCATAAAAATACCAAAAATTCACCTTAAGTTAATTTTGATATTCCAAATTGAAAAATGTTGTCTACATTAACAAATTGAATTTCTAAGAGTGCTAAATATTAATTTTATTATTTTTCAAAAAGTACCTAAAAAGTTATTCTTTTAAGAAAATTGTTTTTCTAAATATATAACTATTTTAACTAAACATATGCATTTATATATATATATGTGTGTTTTATTTATCAAAAACCTTATAAATATAAATAATAATATAATTTTTACTATTCATATACCAATATATAATTGATTAATAATTATATCATTTCAATAATTATAAAACAAATGTGTTATTTCATAGAAACTCAATCTTACGTATGACCCAAGCCAAGTTGAAGTTGCCTGTAGTCTAAGAAATTGAAATACATTAAAGAAATTAATTACGATGAAATCATGGGGTTTACATAGACAATGGGGAAAATTTTACCATTTAAAATAGGGTATAGAGTGGAACTAGAGCCCGCGACTCCATAGAGCACAAGACATATGGAGTTTTTTATGCTCAAGAAGAAGATGAAAGATATAGAACCTAAGGGTTTTATCAAACCTTGTACCTCACCATGGGGTTCAGTATTCCATTTTCAGAAAATAATGATAGAATCCTTTGGAATTATATTGATTACTACCATCTGAAACAACACACAATTATCTACTGGTTAACACAAACCCCAATAGATGACCTCTTTGATCATCTCTTTTGAGTGAGTGTGTTTTAAAAAAATTATTTGAGGTTGGGATATCATCAATTTTATGTCAAGATCTAATAAGTAACTTGAATATATTTCTTAATATTTATGTTCATTATGATTACCTGGTAATTTCATTCGGTCTTACAAATACATCAACTATTTTCATGGGCCTATTGAATTGGTCATGCACATGTATTATGATAATTTCATTGAAATCATTATGGAAAACATCTTCTCGTATTATCTAACATAATAAGATAATTCCCATCATCTTGAGATCATGTTTTATAATATGCGACAAAACTATCCCTACGCAGTTCTCATGAAATTACACTTCTGGATCGAAAAATTACACTTCATGGGTCGCATCATCTAAGATTTTGGAGTATCAGTAGACCCAAATATTTTGAGACCTATCGTATCCTAGGAGAATCCACAGACTATATTTTATATTTTATTTATCCTTAAGATATATGGGTATTAAAGATGTTTTTTCAAGGATTATTCAGGCATCAAAATCCATCATATAGGCTTGAATAAGAAGGATGTGAAACTCATATGGTTAAAAGATTGAGAAATATCCTTATTGGAATTTTATGGCTGGTAGAATTAATTTTGTGTACTGACTATGACTATTCACGGTATGATATATATAGTATATTTTCATTCACTAAGAATTGTGAGGGGATCAATTCTACTATTTAATGATTGAGTCATAGTGTATGAATCTCTTCAGTTCGGCGATATTGTTCAGAGTTACCTAAAACACGACCTCGAGTTAGCAGTAGAAATATTTTATATGATGTTAAATAAATTACATACCTAGGGTTGTTTTTGATGTTCAAGTACCCCAAAAGTTTCATGTATATCATTATAAAACATGATATAAATCATTGGGAGTTTGGGTGGGTTGAATATAAGACGTATATTAATTTTGAGGAATCTAATACACATGGGAAAAGAAATGTAGTAGCTGACGCTCCAATAAAAAGGACCAAGGCACAATAAATTCACTACGAAAATAGTGATTTTTAGCTAGTTGACTAATTTTTATATATGAATGTTGTGGTTATGGATAATTATATACAATCCATAATGATTTAACAGTCACCTCTGTCATTTAGGAGGGGAAAAATATGATTCATATTTCACTCCAGATGGCCTAGTATTAAGGGAATGTATATCAAGTAATGATTAATCAATATGTCAGACCAAGGATGATAATGAAACCGTACATATACAAGGGGTTGTCTAGGTTTTAGAATACATATGATAAAATTTGGTATGATAATATCATTCCTCGATGTGGGAGGTACATCCCAACAAAACCACGATGTATTGAGACATACATTTCTAGTATTGGAGGCTTTTTATTAAATAGGATATGGACTAATTTGTAACAAGGTGTTCCACTTGTCTACAGGTGGTCGAAGAATAGTAAAAATCAACTAAACTTTTACATCTGTTTTCAATTGATGAATGGGAATGGGATAATTTCATTATGAACTTCATTATTAGATTTCCTATACGTCTATAAGGAATTGATAAAATTTGGGTAGTCATGGATTAGTTTAAAAATTTCACCCACATCATACCAATTTGAAAGACATTCTTAGTGGATGTTATCGGGAGGGTAGGTGTTAGGGAGATCATACACTATAATAGGGATACAAATTCTGTTATATCTAATAGGGATGCTAATTTTTTATTACAGTTCAGAATAGGGCTATAGAAGGACTTGGAAACTCAAGGGCTTATGAGAACATCCAAAAACCATTTGTTCATTGACCCGAAAAATCATAGAATTCGTGAGTTAATGAGAATTACCCATGAATGTGTCCTTTATATTGGGAGATCATACAAAATAATATAACTGAAATATAGTTAAACTATAATAACAAATTTATGTCTACCATCCAGATGGCTCCACACTAGGACTTATAAAGCAAAATATACTGATCATCTATATATAGGTTAGAGGAAGGGGAGAAAGTACAACATGGAACACGTGTTGTATAAGAGTCATTAGAGAAGGTTTATCTCATCAGTGTGTTCATGATGATAGGTTAGTTTAGTAAGTACAAATTTTCCAGTCGTATTCAAGGACCTATAGAGATTGATGTTATGGATTGATATTTCTTGCATGTTTTGTATGGGTTATGTAATCAATAGATTTAGAAATTTGTTAAGAATTTTCCTTTATTCATTGGAAGCATTGAGATTATGGAGAGAATTGGAATAGTATATTATCAAATAGAACATCCTTTAATTTCATTATCTATGAATGATGTTTTTTTAAATTTTCTACTTCATCACAATAATGTAGACCTAAAAAATATTTCATAGCTAGAGTAGGTTGGGTATGATTGAGATTAATCGTTTGATAATTTTTTATAATGCATTATTTATTGGATTATGATGGTTATTCATGTTAAGCTAGATCCTTTAGTATGAGTGTTGTGAAAAAACATCCCATTATTTTATAAGACATGGGAGCGAGATGTTGAGTAATACATATAATGTATTAAAATATTATCATATAATGTTTTAACAAACATGGAATGGAAAATAATGGAATATTTTTTTTAATGACGGTATATTTTATCGACCCAAATTTTTACAGTTATACATATTCTTCAAAAATCTATAAAAGCTACCTTGAGTTTTCTATTTCACATAGAACCTAGTGATCGGTACCTTAGGAAGGTTAGTTTATTCTTGGAAGAATTTATTAATGATGTATTGGCAGCATGTATACTAGATAGTCAACAAGTATTTTAAATAATGGATTTTTATTTATAAAACAAATCTTGTACTAGATTACACATACCAATTTCATGTTATAAGCACATTTTTTCCCATTTGGGGGAAATCCTAATTATTACATATTATGTAAAATTTACACAACGTGTGAATCCCATGTTTTTCGACAACCCAATATTTTATAAAATAGATTTTTTTCTAATAAATTTAATTTCATTAACAATTAGTGTCAGAAACATAACTGATTTTTTTTGATCTACTATATACTATCCAAAAATTCATATAAAATGAAATTGTAGACACAAATCACTTAGACATGATGATATGACAGTGAGAAATAAATTATGAATAATGTATGGATTACCATTTTATAAAATAAATTTATTGATTATAAATTTTTTATAATTGAAATTGAAAATTATATGAAATAGAAAAAAAGATTTTATACTAAGAACAATATTTATTAATGAATTGTGATTTATAATTGAAAAATTAAATTAAAAAAAACATTGGTGAAATATTTTAATTAAATTAATATATGATATATCCATTTTTTCTATTCCAATTATATTTTTATGTAGTCATGGAGGAATTATAAAGCATTTTAATGCTTAAAATTTATTTTTCAAAAAATATATATCATCGTGTTTTGTAAAATTATATTAAAAAAAATTAAATTTAATATTTTTATTTCCGAAATTCATTTTAATTTTTATAATTTAAATTTATAAATTCTCTTATTGAGAGTTTTTTATAATTTCTATAAAAGATTAATTTTTTCAATGAATCGTGTGAAATATTGATCTTTAATGAAAATACCATTTTATTATAAAGTTATTACAATGAAATGTAGTCTATTAAAATATTTTAAAACTAATATTATTTAAATAATGTTATTAGTAAGAAAATATAGTCATTTTAGTTAACAAATTTTAGAAATATCATATTAAGTCAATCTATATTTATGAAAACATTATCTTAGGAAAACTGATTTATCAACATTTATTTGTGTTTAATTTTAACACGAATTTGGATAAATATGTGATTGTAAATTATTTAAATATAATATATATTTGAAATCATTGAAATTAATAATTTTTAACAATTAATATATTTTATGTTTTTATAAATACTTTTTAGAATACTAACCAATAATTTCCATAATTATGTTTATATCGAGTTTACCAACAGGAGGAACATAAATATAATTGTATTTAATCCAATTAAAAATATTCAAATTCTTATTTTTAGTGTATATTTTGAATATATAATATCCTTAAAACGAATATATATCAATTTTGATGAATTATTATTAAAATAACTTAATGATATTGGATTATTTTAGGAAATTTCAAATTGGGTTCTCTCCCCAACATATAAAATGAAAAATTCCTATCAATATCTATCATCTACACATATGAAGAGAAATATTTGTATTAAATAACATAAAAAATAAATACTTATTACCTATAGTATATACAATAATTATAAAACCACCATATGAAATATTTACATATAAAAATATTGCAATTCTATGAAATAGAGTGGTAACACTTAACCATAGATTTTATTTTTTCTTTATCATCCATATAAATCAAATATTGTAGGAATATTTCAAAACAATTACATCAGTATTGTTCTTATACATAAATTTTATTATGTTAATTTAATAATTTAGATACATATAATCTTCCATCCTATAGAAAATGAAACCATCAGATGTGTGTACAACGGACAACCGCCTAACAAATAGATGTAATTAATTTTCCATTTATGTGTCTTGAGGATGTATATAATAGTAAAATAAATGAATATATATTTTATTTTTAATATATTTTAAATTATGTAATTATAATATTAGATATGTTTTCTTTCCAAACAATTCAATGAAAAATGATAATGTTTCTCATCCGGTCTTATGTAATTCCACCTCCATGAAGTTATGTGAAATGTTTTGTTCATTTTATTTTAAGATTTAGTTTATTATGGAATTATTTAAAGAATATATATGATATATATTATAAAAAAATTATTGTATAATGTTTAACTTATAATTAAAGTTATTTTTTCTATCTATCAAAAAATGAAAATAACAGTCCTAAGTACGTATAGCCTACCATCTCTGTGAGCAGTTTAATTCATTTTATTATCGATAAAATTTATGGATGAATATAAAAATTAATATAATAAATATATATTATATTTATTTCATTATTAACATGCTGTACATTACATTTAAAATTAAATTTACTAGGACCAAAACTATCATACAAAAAACTCTACATAAAACGAAGTAGTTATCACCCTAAAGAGTGATATGAAAATTTATTTTTCACGACCCATCCTCGAGGCCCGTGCCGTCACTACCCTAAGCCATACTTCCATAGGCCAGAGGCTGGTGACTATCACCAAAGGCATAAATCCCTATAACTTGGAATACATTGCCTTTATAAAACATATACACATCCAAACTGAGTACAAGAGGATGTAACACACAAAGTACAAAAGAAAGTGCTTAATGGTAAATGGGCCAGAATTCAAACCCAACTGAAAAGTACAGATACAACTGAACGAAAGTACAACAGAAAAGAAAAATAGCTGGAAGATAGAAGCATCTCCTAGGTCTTCTATCTCAGATCCTATCTAAAGGGTAAGTACAGATAGCCTCCTCAATGCTCTCACCTGCCCACCTCTTCTGAGTACCGTCTCGTCATGAATTAAACCTCCGGGTACTGAGTCATCATGAGGTCCACCTCTATGTACCGTCCAATCCTCATACACATGGTCTCTGTCAGCATTGTCTGTCATCTACATCCTACAAAATGAGGTGCGGGCATAGCCCGTGAAGGGGTGAGTATAACGATACTCAGTAGGGATCCTGAGACCCTCAAGGTATCACTAAATCAAATAAAGATAACCACAAAGAAGGATATGAATAGATAACCATTACATAGGTATAATCCCATACATATACCTAAGTTATCATGTAACAAATCTCAATAATGATGAAACACAAAGGTTAAGAAATCAATGGATAACCACTACTTAGGAATATTCCCATACATATACCTATGTTATCAAGTGACCCATCTCAATCATGAGATAAACACAACGGTCATTGACACAGCTCAAAACAGGATTTTCATTATCAAAACCACAACTGCTGGAGAACTCCTCCTCTGTTGAGTACAGTTTCCATGTCACGAATCTAAGGTGCTACTCACTAACCTTGCACTGCTAAGGTACTCCTCCTATCGAGGACCACGGGTCTGCTGCAAAATATCGGGCGCTCCGTCTGCTGAGGGTCTGACGCCGAATACCAGGCGCTCTCCCTAATAGCCTACAGTGGTACTCCTCCTGTCGAGTGCCATGGGTTTTCCGCAAACTACCAGGATCTCCATCCTCCGTGGGTCTACTGAAAAATACTGGGCCCTCCATCCACTGGGCTAACCGAAACACAACGAGTCGAATCGGTCAAGCAGTTGTACGGTCTACAGCTAGTCAGTCTCCGCAATTTCGTACACTCATCTCCAGGAGGGTCCACTCCATGAGATACTAATAGATACATCCAAGTGTCAGGAAAACTCACATGGATGTATCTCAAAGGCCCACCTCGTCATAGGGGTCTCAACTCAACAGACGACACCTCAATCGAACGCCCGGTCTGTGAGTAGATAACATTTCTGTTCCGAGGGCCCGGTTAGATATTGGGTACAATCCAACCCGGCCATACTTCAACTGCATCCAAATCTCAGTTGATGTATTCCAAAAGAACCGTCTCATCTATAGGAATTCAACATAGTCAACGACATGTCAATCGGACATCCGGAGTTCAAGTTATAAGCATTTCCGCTACGAGGGCCCGGTTGGTTTTGGGTTCAAACCAACCCGGCCATACCCAAATGTCGCCAAAACCCTGAGTGTAATATACATAAATGACCAACTCAATCCAAGGAATCCTACTCAACTGATAGTACTTCGATCAGAGGTCTGTAGCTCAAGATATGTCTGTTTAACCGAAAACAGTCCGAAAATATGGGGTATGGGCCCGGTCTGACCCGGCCCAATACACCCCGGGTCGACCCGACCCGGGTCCGAGTCCGGCCCGGTTGGGCGTGGCCCGGACCGGCGCAGGCGGCCCAACCCAGCATAGGCGGCTTGGCTCGGCCCGCATGGACCACACAGTTGGCCGTGTGGCTGGCCAACTAGGTGGGGTGGCGGCACCCAGTGGGGCCCGCCCTAGCCGCAGATTTGGGGGGGGGGTGTTACACTTCCCAGTTTCTATGAAACAGCCTGCCTTAATGGACGACCACTTGGGTGACCGCATGATCCCCCATGGGTCCCACCCCTTGTCGGCCGCCGACCCTTCCCGATCCATCACGGCTTTCTTCCACCGACGTGGCACGACGACGCCGTGCCCCACCGCCGCGGACCGCCATGGCTGCGGACCCTGAAGCTCGAGCGCGGTGTGACGACGCATCGCCCCTCCGCCATGGATCGGCTAGGCCGCGGTCCGACTATACTTTACACTGCATGATGGGGGCGCGCCCTTGCAGCGACCCAGCAATCACGCGCTGACGATCCGCTCGTGGTCGGACCATCGCCGATAGGTTCTTTACAGTCCACCTCCATAGTCCAAAAACAACCTATGATAGGGGAAGGGTCAGACCATGTTCATGCAGTTTGAGCCCTTCCTCTTCATGATGGTATCATGCGGTAAGTCGAACTCTAGAATCGAGGAACGATGTTGAATGGTATTAAAATATGAACTAAACAACCCCTAACTCAAAACGTTAATTTTTTGACGACATCAAAGATGTAGGATGAGTTGACATCGATCATTGCGTCTGCCTCATATATCAAAATAGAGTTTGAGCATCGGAGGCTCATCGGAATCTGACCTCCGTTAAAGGATTGTTCATTGTCGAAGATCTTGGAAGGCCCGTCGTTGGAGAACCGTTCTTCATCGGAGGATTAACGTTCTCTCTAAATTCTCTATAGGTTTCCCACAAGGTTCTAGAAAAATATTTTCCAACCCATAATTGAGTGAAGGCTCCTCAATATATAACACTATCACATCCTTTATGCTTTCAAACCCATGATGGAAAATTAAATTAGGGAGGTGAAGGGTTGTCATAATAAGGGGAGTTGTCACATTAATTTGAAGAGGTGTTAAATGGGGGTTGGAGAGAGTTATGGGAAGATGAGAGTTTGGGGATCGTGTGGGCCCCACCTCTCATATATCCTTATATGGGAGGATTTAACATCCTTAGATATAAATTTGTTTTAACAAATTTATTTAACTTCTTAACTAAACTCCAAATTTTAATCTCACAACCTGCTTTAAACGCAACTAAAATAAAGGTCCCCTTAAGCAATTATCAGCGTTGCGAGTTCATCGGTGCCCTCAGATTTCAATTCCGAGCACCAGTTCAAAGGATTGAAAAACCCACTCGTTCGTTCACTGAACATACCTGATCTAAACTTCGGAAATCGATTCCGAGCACACTAGGCCTCGAAATCAGGTGCTGTCAGATGCCACAAACACGTAAAATTCCAATGAAATTAAGACAAAAATTTCCTTCAAATTTCCGGGTCTTTACAATACTCCCACCTCAGAGATTTACGTCCCCATAAAGCTACAACACAAACTAGGAAAACTAAAGAAGGTACTGAGCACGCATCTGATCCTCCCGCTCCCATGTGCTCTCTTGGAGGTTCATGTGCTGCCAGCGAAATAACACAAGAGGAATCTACCATCCTCTTACGACACACTCTTGTCAATCCTCAACCTTTATTGAAACCACATGAAGGTCACCCCGTCATCGATATCAAGCTCTCCGTGGTCGATGATGATGGATAGGTCGTGCACACATCTTATCAGCTGAGATATGTTAATGATGTCGTGCACCCGGGGAATATTAGGTGGAAAGGCCATGTGGAAAGCAACCTGACCTACGTTGATGGGGACCTAGAATGGTCCGATGAAACATGTAGATAACTTTTCGCACTGGAAAAATCTCTATTGACCATGTCAAGGTGAAACCCGTATGAAATACATGGTCGCCATCCTCGAACTCTAGTGGTCTCTATCTTCTATCAGCATAGGTCTTCTGTCTGCTTTCTGCAGACTCAACTGCTGTGAACCATAGATGATCACTACCCGCTCCAACATCAGGACACACCCAAGTCCAGTCCCTGATGCATTGTAGTAAATTATGTACCCACCTCCCTCAAGATGGGCGCACTTTTAAACCTCTACCTCAGCTCCTGAAAAGCTCCACTGGCATCTCTCTGACCACACGAAGGGTTACCCCTTCTTCATCAATACTGGATGTGGTGCTGTAACTCTGGAGAATTCTAGCACAAAGGTATTTCTGTACAACTCCTGAGTGATCGACTGAACCCTCTTATGCATGATTCCATCTTGTGTTGCATGAGTTTCCCTTTTCACCGACCAAAGAAAACCCTATCCCAACGTTGTAGAAAAACCAAAATCATTTTTCCTAATACTGGAAATTTTTCTATGAACTGTGGTTCCCTAGTCCACACCAACACTAACGTCGTAAGGCCTCGACACTGGAACCAAGAAGATCTAACCAAAACTCTCACCTCTAGGGTCAGATCACACCGTCGGCGTAAGTGTGATTATCGAGTCTCCTATCAAGGTATCTCCAGACGTGACGGTCAAGTCAACAGCTTAACCGGAAACTCTAGGTATGGGACAATATTTTGGAAGGTAGGAATGATTGGTACCTATGTCGATTGATACTACAGCAAGTAGTAGACACATATCGTACCTCAAATCATTCATAGAGCCCCTGGGTCACACTCCCTGGCCGCATGAAACTATTCTCTTCCCCTTACCTCCAACTCCCTGAGCCTGGCGGGGACTATAAGAGTGGGTGGTTGTAACATGTTGAATTGTACACCACCTCATTCTGCTCTCCTAGCTCTACTTCCACATCTGCTGCTCTACAGATTCATCTATACTTAACACTTCCTCTTCCAAACATTTTACACATCCAAGTCTCTGAGACTGGCGCCAGTTTCATGCTGTTAACATTCCCCGGCTGTATAAATTCATCCAAAGAACATTCAACCACAAAGGTTCTCTCTAGCACCCTAACATAAGTATGAATGCATAAATGAAAGGATGTTGGCTCAGATATCCTTTAAACACAACTCACTCATAGGTCTGTTCCCTAAAGAACTAATCGAATCGTAGTCATCAAGTACCAGGAATGATTAGTATGCCTCGATGACTACTCAGTTACTGACATATCATCCTGTCGAAGCTGTATAGCTCTAGAAAACTCTCAGCCACCTCCACAAGCTATTCCTCACCCGCTTGTGAGTCGTGCTCGCCTCGAAACCTAAGGGTATTTGATGTTGAAACATGTGTAAGGCATTGAACCTACATATGTCATCTACCGGTACCGCTGGTTGTTACCTCTACCCAACAGGTAGTGATATAGCTGGCTCAATACACGAAGGTACTATCTCAGGATTCGGTCCACTTACCAAAGCATCATCACTATGTCGACCATCAACATGGTCACTCACTGGGAAACACCAGTAGCTAAGATCACCATCTGATCTACTAGTGTCTAAACTTGGTGTAGAAATCTTGCAATCACCTCCAGTCAGTCCACTACTACCTGGGAATCTGTCTTGCCTCGTAACATCGGAGGCCTCTGCTGCTAGAACTCATGAAACACGCTCTGTCATCGTGCACTGTCCACTTGTAAAGATGGTGGCATCTGCAGCTTAATGGGTGGTGGTGATTCTGGTACACTGCCCGATGGTGCCAATATAGAAAGAGGGCCCTGCACTGGAGTCTCATCACTCAGTGGGCCGTCATCGAGTACTCTCTCAGAACTCCAATTGACTGTCTGCGTGGAGGTATCCTGAACAGATTCGACACTTTCAAACGATTTAAACCTGGTGAGCTGACAAGGTTTGAGTAGACTTTAAAACATTGGAAAAACACATGCAATCAATGTTTTCTTGCACTAAGTCGTAAATCAGTAGTCAGGGTCCTGATGTATGGATACGTCGGCTGCCGCACAAAAACATGACTCCCTGAACTAAAGACCACACTCAGTACCCTTAACACTATTTCTTCACAGAAAAGAATGACCAGAGTCCTGAGTTCTATGGTAGAACCGACTCCTCTGGTACCAATTTGTCACGACCCGTCCTCGGGGCCTATGTCGTGACTACCCCAAGCCCGCCTTCCATAGGATAGGGGCTGGCGAATAGCACCAAAAGCGTAAATCCTGATAATAGGGAAGGAATTTAATCTATAAAACATATAATCATCCAACTAGAGTACAAGAGGAAGAAATACACTATGTACAAAAGAAAGTGCTGAAAGGTAAATGGGCCAGAATACAAACCCTACTGAAAAGTACAACTACAACTGGACAAAAGTACAACAGAAAAGACAAAAATCTTGAAGATAGAAACATCTCCTTGGTTGTCCACCTCAGATCCTACTTGAAGGGTAGGTAATGATATCCTCCTCAACTCTCTCACACTCCAACCACCTTCGAGTACCATATCGTCATGAAGTCCACCTCCGGATACTAACTCTTCATGAGGTCTACCTCCGGGTACCATCAAGTCCTCGTACACTTGGTCTCTATCAGTTCTGTCGGTCATCTGCATCCAACACAATGAGGTGTGGGCATAGCCTGTGCAGGGGAGAGTATAACGATGCTAAGTAGGGACTCAGATACCCTCATGGTCTCACTAAATCTAACAAGGATAACCACAAAGAAGTATCTCAATAGATAACCCTTACTGAGTTATAATCCTATACATATACCTAAGTTATCAAGTAACCCATCTCAATCATGAGGAAACACAAAGGATAAGAAATCAACGGATAACCACAACATAGGTATATGCCGATACATATACCTATGTTATCAAGTGACCCATCTCAGTCATGTGGTAATAAAAAAGGGCATTGACTCAGGGCAAACCAAGATTTTCATTATCAAAACCACAACTGCTGGTGAAATCCACCTATGTCGAGTACAATAGCCCTATCACGACTCTGAGGTGATACTCACTAACCTTGGATGGCTGAGGTACTCCTCCTTTCAACTATCGCGGGTCTACAGCCAAATATCGGGTGCTCCTTCCGCTGAGGGTCTACCGCCGAATACCAGGCGCTCTCCCTAATAGCCTACAGAGGTACTCCTCATGTCGAGTATCGCGGGTCTACTGCCAAATACCAGGCTCTCTATCTTCCATGGGTCTACCGCCAAATACCGGGTGCGCCGTCCACTGGCTAACTGAATCACAACAAGTTGAATCGGTCAAGCAGTCATCAAGTCTACAGCTACTCGGTCTCCGCACTCCATACGCTCGTCTCCGGGAGGGTCTTCTCCACGAGCTACTGATCGACACATCCATGTGTCATGCAAAATCACGTGGAAGTATCTCAAAGGACCCCCTCATCATAGGGGTCTTAATTCAACAGAAGGTGTTTCAATCAGACGCCTCCTCTGTGAGTTGTTAGCATTTTCGTTCCAGGTGCCCCATTGGATTTCAGGAACAATCCAACACGTCCGTAATCCAACTATATCCAAATCTCATTTTATGTATTTCAAAACAACTGTCTCATCCATATAAATCCATAAAAGTCGATGGCACGTCAATCGAACGTCTGGAGCTCATGTTATAAGCATTTCCACTCTGAGGGCCCGATTGATTTCAGGTTCGAACCAACTCGGCCATGCCCAAAAATTTCCAAAACCATGAGTTTAATATACCAAAACGATCGTCTCGATCAATGAAATCCTACTCAACTGAATTTGTGTTGATCGGAGGTCCGTAGCTCAAGAAATGTCTGTTTAACTAAAAATGGTCCAAAAATAGGGGGTCTGGGCCCGGTCCGAACCGGACCAATACCCCATGGGTCGGCCCAAACCGGGTTGACCTGACCCGGTTGGGCATGGCTCAGCCTGACTGGCACGGCCCAACCCGGTGCTGGCGGCCTGGCCCGGCGCTTGTGGTCCGACCCAGTGCTGGCGGCCCGACTCGGGGCTGGCGGCCTGACCCGGCATCGATGGCCCATCCTGGCCACCGCTGTCCAGCCCCGCCCGGCCACCGCGGTCCGGCCCAGCCTGCATGGCCCACGCTGTTGGCCACGTGGCTGGCCAACCAGGTGGGGTGGCGGCACCCAGTGGGGCCCGCCCGAGCCACTGATTGGGGGGGTGTTACACCCACCAGTATCTACGAAATGGCCGGCCCCTTGGGTGACAGCGTACCCCCCCTTGGGTCCCACCTCTTGATGGCGCTTGCTGCTGGCGCGGGCGGCCGCCCTTACAGATCCACCGTAGCCCATGAAGCTCCGGCCCCGCGCGATGGTGTCGCGCCCCTCCTTCGCGGACCGCCTTGGTCGCAGCTCCTCTAGCTCCGGCGCGGCGCGATGGCTCCGCGCCCCTCCGCTGTGGCTCGTCTAGGCCACAGTCCGGCTCTACTTTGCGTGACATGATAGTGTCGTGCCCTTGCGGTGACCCAGAAATCACGTGGTGACGATCCGCTCGTGGTTGGCCCGTCACCGATCGGTTCTTCAATGTCCGCCTTCATAATGCACAAACAACAAATGAGAGGGGAATGGTCAGACAGTGTTTGTGCGGTCTGAGCCCTTCCTCGTTATAATGGTATCATATGGCCAATCGAACTCAATATTTAAGGAATGATGTTGAATTTTATTAAAACATGAAAAAAAATCCCCTACCTCAAAACGTTTATTTTTTATCGATGTCACAGATGTAGGATAAATTTACATCAATCATTGTGTCCACCTCATACTTCATAATAGAGTTTGAGCATCGGATATTCGTTGGAATCCGACCTTCGTTGAAGGATTGTTCTTCGCCAATGATCTTGGAAGGCCCGTCATTAGAGAACAGTTCTTCATCGGAGGTTTAATGTTCTCTCTAAATTCTCTAGTGGTCTCCCACAAGGGTCTCTAAAATATTTTCCAAACCATAATTGAGTGAAGGATCCTCAATATATAACACTATCATTCCCTTTTAGCTTTCAAAACCTTGGTGGAAAATTAAATTAGGGAGTTGAATGGTTGTCATAATAATGGGAGTTATCACATTAAATTGAAGAGGTGTTAAAGGGGGGGGGGGTAGAAGAGAGAGATATGGGAAGATGAGATGTTGGGGATCGTTTGGTCCCCACCTCTCATATATCCACACATGGGAGGATTTAAATTCCTTAGATATAAATTTGTTTTAAAAAATTTATTTAACTTCTTAATGAAACTCCAAATTTTATTCTCACAAAATTCTTTAAATGAAACTCCGGTATAGGTCCCCTTAAGCAATTATCGGCGTTGCGATTTCATCGGTGCCCTCAGATTTTATTTCCAAGCACCAGTTCAAAAGATAGAAAAACCCTCTCGTTCGTTCACTGAACATACCCGACCTAAATTTCAGAAATTGATTCCGGGCACACCAGGCCTCAGAATCAGGTGCTATGAGAAGCCACAGACTCGTAAAATTTTTAATGAAATTAAGAAAAAAATTTGCCTGATATTTCTGGGTCTTTACATTATTTGTTAATAATAAGGTGATAAAAAATATAAATATTATATTGCAGGGAATATATGATTATTTTTATATTCCTGATTTATTTTAAATGAATAATTATTATATAGGATTTTTTATTATGTATAATTGATATCGATCCTTGAGGTAAGTAGTTTTTTTCTAACTTTGGCATTTGTGGGACTCAAACCCTATTCGATACAAATTTCATTTTTGTGGTCTATAAAGGATCCCTGGTATTTATAGAATAATAATATTTCTTATTAATTAATATTGATGTTTTAGATATTAATTTTATGTTAAAGGTGACACATTTTCTAATAGAGTAGTCAATTTGCAACAATAGGTTTCTTTGAAATCATATATTTCACACAACAATGAGTTATGCCAAAAAATAACATTATAAAATAATTATTTTATATGATAGTTAATGCATAGCCATTTTATTTGTAGGAATTAATACAACAATATACAATATTATATAAGTCATTTGTTATTTTTTTGTAAAATTTTCCAACAAATTTTAGAGGCCTAAAACTAAAATCAATCCAATTTTAAGCATTAAATACTCTAAAAGTTTCAAAAGGTCGATTTACAGCCTTTTGATGGTGCACACTTTTTAAATATAGTTTTTTCCAATTTATATATTATATTTGACAAAATAAAATTCTTTTTCATAAGAGAAATATCAAATATTACTTTTTTTGAAATTATTGTATTTTTCTGATGAAATTCGTATTTTAATTAATATTGACAAATATTTTGTTTTAATTCAAAACTACCTTTTCTTCTACTTTATTTATATAGTTTTGTAATACTTTTAATTATTTTTAATTTGTTATTGTATTATATTCTTATAATTTAATACAATTTTGGTCATTGGATGTTATTTTACAATGAAATTTTACATAAACACATGTCAATCTTTTGGAAGATTTTACTTCTTAAAAACAAACATTTCCATTTTGACAATGAGAAATAATTATTAATTAAATATTATAATTAATATGTTTTTAGTTTAGATAAATGGATTCCATAATTGAGATCAAAATTTCAAAATTTATAAATCATGTACCTTTTATTTTTGGTAATTATGAATAGTGACTTCAGTAATTATTTTTATTTACTAGTGTTAAAGTGTAAATCAGGTAAATAAGGGTAAAAATAATATAATAATAATAATAATAATCCCTAATACGTGTCCTAATATTATTGGACAAGTTATGACCAATCATTATCATCTTTATTCCTAAGTTTTTGAGATTGTTAACCACTTGGGAGTGATAATGACATGTTATAACAATAAATTTAATATAATGACAAAAATAACAAAAACAAGTATCTTCTTACTAATACAATTTTTATATGGGGATATATATGTTATATATTTGACTATAAATAGTAAATTGAAATATAAAAATATTTTATACATTATGATAGAATATTTATAATTTTTAGGCATTAAATAAATAAATTTATTATAACATAATGATGATGTTGTTATTATTATTTCTTTAATAAAGGAATCAAATAAATGATATTAAATATAATAAAAGAAATATTATTGGTGATAATTAAGGCCCTCCATTATTTCACTAGGTTATTATGTCAAGTTATTATTGATTCAATGTTTTTTTTGAATGAATCATGTTGATATATATTTGTAAAAATGTCAAGTATGAATAGTGTCCAAACATGACATAATTCATAACATAAAATATTAAATATTAAATAAAATTATATTAATGTCTTAAATATATATTATTTTTCCAAATTGTTATTATAATTCCAAATATTTCATAATGACAATTTTTGTCTCGTTTGACATAACATGGTAATTACATTAACCAATAATGTCTAAATAACATGATATCACTCTAATATTAAAAAGGGTAAACTAAGGGTTACATAAAAAAAGATAAGGATAAAAAAAATTTAAAACAAGTCTAAATATAATTAAATGACTTATATTAGAACTAAAATCATCTTATCCTTTTTTTAAATTAGTTTTGGGTCAGTGGAAATCGAAATTTAATTTATAATCAACTATTATTTGAACACTTTCCAAAAGTGCCCCTCCTCCCTCTTATAAAAGGATACTAACTATACCCCCATACCCACACTTCTCAAGCCCCTTTCATCTCAAACTTCTTCTCAAATAATATTCCGTCATAAATCCCTTCCACATATAATCCTTAACTTGGGCTATTAGGCAATTCAAAAAATCTTTTTTGCTAAAATCTAAAGAAGTTACTGTTTTTATAGGTAGTGTCTTTTCTCATGTTCCATTAAACTTCACTCCTTACGATCTTTGTATTCATTGATTACAAAACAACACCAGTATCCTAAATATATTATGATTTTTTATGTTAATTATTCAAACTACACTAAAATTCACCCCCATGTAATGGATATGAACATATTGTTTATGTGTACAACGAATTATTGCCTCACGAAATGATGATTAACCAATTTTCATTTAACACATATCATGCGGGCCATTGTGGTGGAACTGTATTTACATATGATATATATTACATTTATATTGTCTTTATGATTCTTCAATTTTTTATTTGAAATATACCTTTATGCTTTCCATAATGGGTAAATATACTGATTTCATATGAGGAAGTGCAGTCTACAGCCCCCTCAAATTGATATGACTCACACATTCTATACATGGAACGTATAAAGGGTGGAATTAATGAAATTATGTAACAAACATAACATAGATATTATACTGGATTTATAACATACCTATGTATCATTTTATCATTCCTTTAATATGACAATGAAATGAAAGTAGCGTTTACGCGTATATACAGCCTACCATCTAAACAAAATGTGTGTTTCATTTCTTATATCCAAATTTTATGGACTATTATAAATAAAGATATAATGGATATATATTATATTTAAATTAATAATTTCATTATGTAGATGATATAATTTTTAATAATAGGACAATTTACAACAAACCATGTATGTTTTCCATTTAAGTACTGAATATCTGCAAAATGACTGATATGAACATGAATTAATATGTGATTGTAACAATAAGGTAAGAACTGATAAAAATGAATAATAAATTTGAAAAATTTTCTAAGACAAGAATAATGTAGCATAAAATTATAATTTATAATGAAGAAGGAATATACATGAAGATTCAGTCTCATGGTAAGTGACATCATCTCAATATCCTTTAATTGATGAATATTATTGTTTATACAAGACCTTATTTTATATTGTGTATAATTATAAACATTTTCTTTTTATTTAATTCAATATTTTTCAAAACGAATCTTTTTTTATGAATTGTTTTACTAAACAAAAGAAGGAATACTTCTTTTTAATGTATGTGGTGACAAAAACAATTCCGCCACTTCCATCATTATTTGGTATTTTCCTTCTTTAAAAAGACATATTGTTTTTAAAAATAATATAAATAAATTATTCCCTTTTACATATTTTCTAAAGGGACAGACCCTCCTAGTCCATTACTTTTTTTAAAATCCAGTGTTTGGGGTGAAATGGATTCCATGGGTGAGTCAGGACGACGTCAGTATCGGTGGTAGGGCGTCACTATTGGCCACTGATCAGTGTGTGACCGATCATTACTTCTTAATTGATGTCACTGATCGTTTTGTCTCGATTAGTATGTCTGGATTAGTGTGTCCTGATCATTGTGTCCCTAATTGTATTTTCCCAATCAGTGGGTCATTGAACGGTATGTCCCGATCGATGTGTCACCGACCGGTGAGTCCCCATCAGTGTGTCATCGATCAGTGTGTCACCAATCACTGTGTCCCGATCATTTTGTCATCGAATAGTCTCACCAATTGCTGAGTCACCCGATCAGTTCCACAGAGGGAGTTGTCAAGTATCATTCCACTATAATGACTCCTTTGCATTTAATTCCTCTTTAATGAGGTTTAAGACCATTTTAAAGGTAGGAAAAGAAGTATTATACCACCATTAATTGAGATACCATTGGGATTAAAAAAACATATTCCTTGTGTTTTGTATTTACAGTCCACCCCTGTTATATGTTTCCTCTATTTTAGGGAAACCCTTTAACTAAAATCACTTATCGCCACATCTCTAAGGATAATTATTAAATAAAAACTAATTTCATCATTGTAACTTCCCAACCATGTGGAGAAACCATGATCCTCATTTAAATCCTTTCATTATTTCATATCCCGTAACTACAGGATCTCACATTTTGTCACATGGGGATTCATTCTTATTCATGGCGGGCCTCTTTACATTTTCATGGTGTGTTTGGATCCCCCCCTTACTGAGGATAGTGGTGTACCTACATTGGAGCATCCCTGCCTACTTTTAGAGTCCATAGAGTTCCTCCCCTACATTTCGTGCAACCACGATTCTTGGCCCATGGAGAAAAACATCAATTTTCGATCATCCATGTAGGGGTTTTCCTTCATTATTAGTTACATTTTATCGTGTGGGGTGGGTAAGATAATTTTCTTCTGGGGATGGATGAAACTAAACCATAACGAAGATAGTAAAAGGTTTTTTATGAATTAAGGGGTCTATTTGATGATTCTGCTGTACTCATTTTACTTTACATATATGTTGTGAATTATATGGGATTATGTCCACAAAAAATTGTTATCATTGGTGATCCTTCCTTTTGAACTAACGATCATTAATTTATACGATTAATCATGTGATTGAATGGAATTAACATGGAAAACAGTTAATCACATAAACTCGGTTGATTAAATGGGTTCTCCATGAATATGAATCATTGTGTGGTCACCCTGGAGATCCAAACATGTAGACGGGACAAAACGAATGGTGTGTTTAAATCTGAAAAGACTCTTAATCTGTTCTGGTGACGTGATAGGTTGTCCTTCATGATTCTTATGAGGTGACCTTGATGGGGATGTGATCTCCTATTGTGAATTAGTTAGTATGTGGATTTTGGGCCATAAGGGGATTTATGTTTTGGATTGGTTGGGTTCCAGTACATCAAGGGATCTCACAAATCTATTTTGTTTTTATGACTTTACAGGAGAGCTAGGTGACAATGCTTAATTTGTTGCATGGCTATTTTTCCATTCAGGGCTTGTGGCCATGACTTTATGTTTATCGGTAGTGAAAATTATTTAAATGGAACCACTTGAATGTGATATCAAAAATGGGACAAATGGGGAATTGTTTTCCAGGAATGAGTTGTGACATGGTTTTGGAAGTTGTGAATTTTTTGAATGAATAGTAATGAGGGTGATTATGTATGGGCTGGTTTTGGAACCCATAGGTTGGGATGAGTGATGGTTTACCTATTTGTATAATTTTGTTATTATGGTTCTTATTTTTTTCCCACCCATGTTGTGAACTTCATGCCAAACACCACCATTTCCTGGGGGAGGGTGTTTGTCACAACACTCTTATGAGTGGCTGGTTATTAGTTCTTTTCTACTTCATTTCCCCTATATCCCAAGACTATTTCGGAAGGATGTGATAGCATGAAGTCCATTATATTCGAAGATGCTTTGGTTAGGTTTTGTTGTGGTGGATAGCCTAGGTGTGTGTGGGTAGTTTGTATCACAATTGTCTTCGAGATGAGGCCCAGGTGTATTTGGGCATGACAGTAGTTGTTCAATCCCTTATGTCTTCAGGCGTGTCAGTAGTTGTTCTGGACCTTGTGTCTGTAGGATCAGATGTGTGTGGTTTTTGTGGCCTAGGTTTCTATAGGTGGGATGTATGGTTGTGGGGTCCCAAAAGGTTAGTGTTGTTGCGGGAGTGGGACTATGGTGATAATGGTGGGAAAGTTCTGACAAGTAGGATGTCTTCAATAACTAGTGGGAATGTGGTGCGGGGTAACCAAACATCAATGCGTCATTACTTTAACTTGTCTTGACTTGCGTTTTTTGGGGAGTGCACCTTGCTGAGGTTTGGGTGGACATTTTCCATTCTAGGTGCTTTGGTTATCTCCTTTCCTCACATGACATTAGAATGCCTCCCCACATGTGCATGAGAGAGTTTGGTTTTCCCAAATGAGTAATCTTGTATACTCACCCTAAGTATATGAAACATCGTGCAGGATTCCAGAAGGACTTTGAGGACTGTGCCAGTCCTTATTATCTCGAACACTGGGACCGTTGATGTTTCTTCTTTTCTTTTCGTTTTGAACATCCCTTTAGATTTTTCTTGGACCTTATTGAAAATTCATTAGAACAAGAATATGGGAATGTATTTTTTGTTTTACATTACTTCTACCTTCATTTTTGGATTAGTTTGGATTTTTACCATTGTATCTCCTTATCCTACCAAATAAAAAGGGTAACAACTTCCATATTACAAGTGATCCTATACCCTTTGTTCTAGTTTCCACACTAGGGCCTATTGATTGTGGGACTATGGGGGTCATTTCACTCCTTCAACTTAAGGAAGGTTGGGAATAGACATGTATTGTCCCTTATCTCTTCTTGGTTAAGGTGGGTGATGACAGAATGGAATAAAAGGTAATGGTTGAGAGATATGATACTCTCAGGGGTAAATAACAATGATTATTGCATGGGATGGTAGGGAAACATTGATAGTAATTCTTGGTATATGAAATAAGACAAAGTAGATAGGCTATGGAAAATGATTTTAGGGCCCCCATGTTCCGATGCAAGGAATCTGGACCTATCGAATGAACAAGTGAGGCAACACATATTGTAGGGTCGAGACCCTATGAAAGGTACATGCATCAAAATTAATTGCATTCTTTTATATCATTGGTATTCTTGGAATTTAAAATAAATAAAAAGTTAATGAAATTAAAACATATATTTTACACTACTCTGGCATATGCATTCCTTGATTACCTTGATGTTATTGCACCAGACGATGACCACGAGTTGTACTGGTGAACAAGGCCTAGTAGGATGATTAAGCTGATCAGTCGAGTGATGATCGAGAGGAGGATGATGACCTATGGCAAAGGACTCTCCATGCCTTTCAGTGACATACCCTCAGGATGTACAAGGGCTTCGTCCTAGACATGGAGACTGAGAAATTGATCCAGGAGCTGGTGATAGCCTTCAGCTAGTTCCGGTCTCCGACAGAGTATTGGGTTCCTCTAGTCGTAAGCCAGATACAGGGAGATGCACATCAGTGGTTCATAGTCTATCTCAAGGAGAAGAGGTAGGCTGAGGTTTCATGGACTGTCATCGAGAGGGAATTCCAGGCATAATTCCTTTCTTCCACGATAATGGTAGATAAGAGGCAAGAGAAGCTCACCCTTCACGAGGGTAGCATTTCAGTGAGGGAGTTAGGGATCCAGATCAAGGATATCATTGGATTTTATGGAGACCTCTTTCTGGATGAGGAGTATCGAGGGAGATTTTTTTAAAAAGCACTCAAAAAATAACATCAATATGTTGTTTCTCACTTCACTCTGCTGACATACATGGAGGTTTAGAATAAGGCTAAAGTCGTTGAGGCGATGCACACACTAGGAGGTGTCCCACGAGAGGGGTGATTGCTGGGCTCGTCAAAGGGGGCAGGTGTCAGCAGTAGGCCTCCAGCATGAGGGCCTTTCTAGTATTGTCTAGTGGGGTCTAGGGCCCAGTAGTTCCATTTTTCATCTCTCAGTCCTCACCCCTTCTTTGTGTTCCCGGGACCAAGATGCTTAATCTGTGGAAGTCAAGGTCACCTTCAGAATCCCTATCCGGACTGAGAGCAGTATAGTGGGGGTGTTCAGGTTCAGCGCCCACCTCAGTAGCAACTGTTTCCAGCCAAACCCTTCTAGAAGCAACAATAGTAGAGAAAAAATTCTACCACTCCTCTGAGAGAAGACGTTATAGGAAGATGTCGACTTTGGGGCACTCCTTAGGGACCTTGACCAGGGCGTGGTCGATGATGCAATTGACAGCCAATGTTCAGAGAGGTTGGGCATGGGTAGTTTATTGACAAAGAGGAAGTAGTTCTAGTAGGTCCAAAATTCGTTTTTGTTACGATCATCTTGTTTAGTACTTTTTCCAGTACCTTTTTTGATTCCGGAGCTTCACACTCCTTTGTTACACTCAGTCTATCCGATTACTTTGTCCTACATGTAGAGGGATTCTTCATTCCCCTAGTCCTGAGTACACCAGTTGGGAGTTATAATAGCTTATTTGATGATTTTCAAGTATTAATACTGATGTTGTGGATGCATCAGTTTAGTGGGGTCCTTTTTTACTGTAGAAGAAACCGCATGTTGTCATTTTCGGCATCGACTGGCTATTATCTATGTTATCATTTATCATCTAATTTGTGAAAAGGATTGAGATTTTAGATATGGGGGGACAATGTGTGACTTTAATCAGTGATCAGTGTTTCTAGAGAGGAAGACAACATGTATAGACTCTACTTTTTATGTTGGGATGATTTAAACAGAATTAATGGATGCTAAAATGATGGATGTTCTGGAAGTTTTCATAGAATTTATGGACATTTTTCCCCATGAAGGTTGTGAAGCTACCCCTTCAATTTGATTTTGAGTTCCAGATAGACTTACAAACAAGTGCCCATCCGATTTTGATGGATCATTATCAGATGGCACATTCTATGTTGATGGAGTTGCAGATTCAGATAAAGCGTCTAAATGTAGAAGGGTTTTTTCCAACCCAGTGTGTCTCTATGGGGTTCTCCAATCTAGTTCGTGAAGAATGATGATGGAGGTCTCAGGCTATGCATAGGACACTAGAAACTGAATCAGTTAGTAGTCCAGAACTGTTACCCTCTCTCGAGGATAAACTACCTATTTGACCACCTGAGGGGAGTAGGTTTGTTCTCTAAGATCGATATGTGGGCGGGGTATCATCATTTAAGGGTAAAAGGCAATTATATATTGAAGACTTCTTTCAGGTAAATGTATAGGAACTTTGACTTTGTAGTCATGACGTTCGGTGTTACAAACGCACGTGATGTTTTCATGGGGCTCATGAACACTATTTTTTGCATGTTTCTAGACCGGTTCATCATTGCTTACATCTATTACATATTGATCCACTAATGATCAGTGGAGGAAAATACTAAGAACCTCAGGATGGTATTAGAGATCCTTTTACATCACCAACTCTATGGGAAGTATTCCAAGTAAATTTTTATGAAATTAGAAGTTCATTTCCATGGACATGTGGTGTCTTATAATGGAATTAAAATGTACCAATTTAAGGTCTAAGAAGTTGTTTCTTGGGTATCCCCCTAGAATTTATCAATGTTTAGTAGTTTCTTCGTGCTAGTTGGCTTGATATTATCAGAGGTTTGTACAAGAAATCTCTCAAATTGTAGCTCCTTCGACAAATTTTAATAGAAAGGACTAATCCTTCGTGTGGAATGTGCAGTGTTGGGAAGCTTTAATCTATCTAAATGAAATGATGGTCAATACTACAGTGCTTATGTTTCATGAGGAAGAGGTTCCGATTGGGTGGTATTTTGATGCTTCTGGACTTGTCCTGGGGTGTCTACTGATACAATAGTGGGGAGTTACCTCTTATGAATCAATGTAGTTACATCTCCATGAACGTAACAATACCACCCATGACCTAAAGCACATAGTGGTCGTGTTTGAACTAAAGATGTGGTGGAACTACCTCACTGGGGAACACTTTGTGGTCTTCACAGATCCCAAGAGTTTAAGGCATATCCTTACCCATCGGGACCTGAACATGCATCAACAAAGTTGGGTAGAGTTTCTTCTAGACCATGCCTTCAAGATTTCATACACCTCTACAAAGGGGAACGTGGTGACTGATTCCTTGTGTAGAAATTTACAGAAGGATGTGATCTGAGAATCGGTAGATTCATTTAAAGCACTGGAGGAGTTGGCTTCCCTACACCTGGATGCAAGAGTGGAGGATTGTAGAGGATGTCGATTTCAAATGACTGTATAGTACTCTCTGTTACAAAAGGTGGGGATCTTAGAGGGAGGAAATAGAGGCTGAAGTGATGGATGATAGTGCTAGCTAGAGAAATTCCCTGGAAGGATGGTTGGAAGACGAACAAATTAGATGTTGTTCATCCTCATGGAAATGCTTAATATTGTTTTTATTGAATTCTAGAACTCACCCCCAGAGGTACAAAAAAGTGTATCCAAGATGTACCAGGGTATTAGAGGCTAGTTTTGGTGGATTGGTGTGAAGAAGGTAGTTGATGATTTTGTGGAAAAAGGCCCCATGTGTCAGCAGGTGGAGGCTAAACACCGCATCCTGTGAGGTCTGTTACAACCTTTAGATGGCCCACAATGGAATTTGCATAACATATCGATGGATTTAATCATAGGGATACCCATAGTTCAAGGTTATTTCGAATCTATCTAGGTAGTGGTAGACGGGCAGATGAAATCAGCTCACTTCGTGGAGATCAAGTAGTCAAGTGTGGTGGATGCCTTAGAACGCAGAAATGTGGATGAGGTAGTGAAGTTTCATGGAGTAAAAAGGTCTATAGTCTAAAATAGGGATGCATGGTTTACCTCACGAGTCTGGAGGGGATTTTAGTAAGCTTTTGGCACCCATCTATGTTATAGAACTGCTTTACACACCCATAATGATGGGAAAAATGATCGTACCATCCAGACATTGGAAGATATGCTACGAGCTTGTGTTTTGGACATCATGGGATCATGGGAATGGAATATTGCCTTATTAGTGTTTTCCAACAATAATAGATATCACTCTACTATTGGCATGGAAACATTGTAAGCCTTGTACGGGAGGTCGTGTTGATCACCTCTGTGCAGGAAAGAGGTTGGGGAAGAAGTTGTTCTTGGCCTAGAGGTTGTGAAGAGCACGACAAAGTGGGTTTAGCTTATACAAGAGAGGATGATGGTGTCTTAGGACAGATTTTAGTCTTGTACCGATCATAGGAGGATACCCCTCGAGTTCGAGGTCTGGGACCATGTGTTCTTGAATGTCTCCCCTCAGCCTGGGAAACAATGGCTCAACAGGGGATGTAAGCTTTCTACTAGATTCGTCAGACCCTTGGAGGTGTTTTGGTGGGTCGGAAAATTGCCTTATCAGCTGGTGCTTCCACCCCCACTACTGAGTATCAATGATTTGTTCCATGTATGTCTCCCTCATCATTATGTACATTATGATTCCCATGGCATTGACTGGGGATAGTTGGATATATGGTATTACTCTACGTTCATGGAGCGACTAGTGAGGATCAAGGATCAAAATGAGAAAGTACATCATATACTAACCATCCCTTTGGTTCGTCTCATGGGGAGGCATGGTGGACTCGAGGAGAGTATTTTGGGGCGAGAAGCTCAAATGCATTCCTAGTACCCAGAGGTATTTGGATTTTATAATTAAGGCTTCCTTGATGTTCTTATTTTGTAACATGTTGTGATTTAATTCTTGACCTTGTTATATATGATATGGGAAGTTTCTCTAGTTCTCTGAATGTGTGTGAAGAAATCTGATTTTGGGGAGGGGAGGACCTCATCCTTAATTGAGATTCATTATGTTAGATGAGATTAAACCCATGCAGGTGAGTTAATGCCACCCAAGAAGTATTATACCTTGACCTAGAGGAAGGGACTCCCTAATGCATATGACTGGATGGTATGGCCATTACATATTTGTGTGGCTTCTTATGGGAGGGGAGCGTTAGTGCTTCTACATTTGATCATTATGAGGGATATGTGTTCATATATGTCATGGATTTTTACTCATAAAAGATATCTTGTGAGGTGGTAATTTGGACCACTATATTTTTGTCGAGTTTGGTTTTGATTATCTAGAATTAGAATAGTTTGATAGGTATCAGATGTAATGGCCCAGACCATCCTGGACAATTACTATATAAAAATACAGTGCTTGGGGTGGCATGGGAATCATGGGTGAGTGAGTATGGCGTCAGTATCGGTATCAGGGATCATTGTGGTGTCTCCAATCAATTTCACTGATTGGTGTGTGTCGATTGGTGTGTCCCAATAACGGTTCCCCAATCTGTGTGTCACCAATCGGTGTGTCCCGATAGGTGTGTCAGTGATCAGTGTGTCATGATCTGTGTGTCACTAATAGGTGTGTCACAGATCAGTGTGTCCTGATCGTTGTGTCCTGATTGGTGTGTCCACGATCAGTGTGTCACCAGCCGATGTGTCTAGATTAGTGTGTCACTGATCGTTATGTCACTTATTTGTCTAACCAATTGGTGTTTCACCTGATCAGTGCCACAATGGGGGTCGTCAGGTTTCTTTGCCACGCAACTACTCCCATAAGAATAGCACCTCTTTAAAGAGGTTGAAGACAATTTTAAATGCTATAAAATAGGTTTTAAACCCCCATTATTTTGGAGAATCCTGGAGTTACCAAAACATGTAACCAATGTTTTGTATTTACAGTCCCCCCCATTAATCCTTTCATCTATTTAACAGAAACCCTTTAACTCAAAGCCTTTATCCCCACCTATCTGAGGAGAATTATTAAATGACAATAAATTTCATTATATGTAACCTACCAATCATGTGGAGTAATCAGAATCAGTCTTTAATGATGTTCAACATTTTATATTATGTAACTCCAGCACCTCACCATTTATTAAGCATGGATTATTTGTTCTTCTTCGCTGGTATCTATGCCATTCCTTGAAAGGTTTTGAGTCCCCTTTCTGAAGTCTAGTGGTGTGTTGGTGTTGTATCCTTCCCTCTCACTTTTCAAGTCCTTGGAGTTCCTCCCCTACATGTCGCACATCCCTGGTTCTTGGCCAATAGAGAAAAGTGTGGATCATTGTTCATCCAAGTTGATTTTTTCCTTTATCTCTATTTACTATGTATCGTGAGGGGTGGGTATGATAATGTTCCTACGAGGATGGATGAAACCAAATCATAATTTAGAAAATAAGTGGATTTTTTAAGAATAAACTACTGTGTTTGATGATATTGATGTACACTTTTACCTTTTCTTATATGTTTTGACTTTTATGGGCTTATGTCCACTAAAAATAATTTTTTGGTGGCCCTTCCTTATGAACTAATGATCCACATCATTTCATGTTAATCCTTTTAGTGAATGGTTGTAATAATAAAACTATTTAATCATGTAATCTTGGAAGATTACATGGATTCCCAATGAATAAAAATAATTGTATGCTCACCTAGGATAACCAAACAGAAATGATAAAATAAAGGAATTGTTTGTTTCCAACTGAAAACTCCCTTGCTCAATTCTGGTTCCTTGTATGGTTGTACTTCTTGATTCTTGTGAAGTCACATGGACAGGGATAGGATCCCCTATAGTGAAATTGTTAGTTTTTGGATTTGGGGTCTTGTGGGGTCCTATGATGGGGCTTGGTTGGGTTATAGTATTTTGATGGATCAAATAGATTCCTTTTGTTGATATGACTTTACAAGAGAACTAGGTGTGAATTCTTAATTTGATGCTTGGATGTTTATCCTGCCATAGCTTATGGATATGCTTGTTAGTTTCTTAGCAGAGAAGAGTTATTTAAATGTAACCCCATGAATGTGATAACAAGAATGTGATAAATTAGGAATTATTGTTCAGGAATGAGTTGTTTCTTGGTTATGGTTGGTGTTATATATATGAATAAATATTAAATAGTGTGATTGTGTATGGGCTGATTTTGGAAACACTATATTTGGATGAGTGCTTGTTTACCTATATGTATAATTTAGTTATTATGTTTCTTATTCCCACCCAACCCAATTTGAGAACATTATACTAAACAGCCCCATTTCATGGGGGTGGGGGTTATTTCCAACACTCCAATGAGTGAATGATTATTATCTCTTTTCTACTCTCATTCCCAATTATCCAAAGACTCATTGGGTAGGATGTGACAACTTCAGGTCAATTGTAGCCCATGATTCGTAGGGTAGGGTAGTTTTGGTGGTTGGTTCAAGTGTGTGTGACCAGTTTGTTTCCCAAGTTTCTTAGGGATGAGGACCATGTGTCTTCAGGTGTGGACGTGGTTGTTATGGACCAGGTGTCTTCGGGTGTGGTAGTAGTTGTTGTGGCTCAAGTAATTGTGGGTGGGGATTTGTGGTTATTGTGGCCCACATGTTTGTAGTCATAATGTGTGGTTGTGGGGGGCCAAAAGGTTGTTGTAAGGGAGGTAGAGGGACTGCAGTGAGAATTGTAGGTGAGGTCTGACGTGTAGGATGTCCTCAATAATTTGTGGGAAAGTGGTGCTGGGTCCCCAAACATTAATGTGTTATTACTATTACATTACTTGACTTGTGTGATCTGGGGAGTGTTCTTTGGTGAGGATTGGGTGGATAGTTTCCTTGCTTGGTGATTTGGTTATCACCTTTTTTATGGGGCATTAGAATTCATCCCCCTCGTATGTGAGAGATTTTTGTTTTCCCTACTGAGTATGCCTATATACAGAGCCTACGTATATAAAACTACTTTCAAGATTCTTTGAGGACGTCGACGACTGTGAAAGACATTATTAGCATGCACGTTGGTACTGTGGACGTTGCTACTTTTATTATCTTTTGGAACATCCATTTGGAGATTTATTGTACCATGTTTAATTTTCATTGGAACATGCTTATTGGAATGGATTTTTTATTTTACTTTGGTTTCACCATCAGTTTTGGAGTTACTTGGGGTTTCTCTATCGTATCTCACGATCATACTAAATAAAAAGGGTAATTCCATCCATATTTTTTTCTGATTCTATACCCTTGTTTTTAGTCTCCATTATGGGGCCTACTGAAGGCTGGTAATGAAAATATTGGTATTGAAAATGGGGTTGAAACAATAATGATTTAGGTCAATATCTTAAAATTATATATTTTGATTGCAATGTGGAAATGTTATCATTACTTTAATCAGTTTTTATTTTTATGATTATGTTATGGTGTTTGGGAATTGTTTACATATATGGGAGGTTGTGTGATAAACCGAGAGAGGGGGATCATGAGATAGAACTCCAATACATTGGGTATCATGACTGAGGAAAACTACTAGAATTATACTATGATATGTGGGGAATATATTGTTATGGGTATTCCAAATGTAACAATGAAGGTTTCTACCTAAGATCCAGTGAATAATAAAATGTATGTATGTTATGGATCCCACAAATTACCATTATGATTTTTTGTTTCTATGAGTTATTCAAAAATCTTATAATTTCATGATGTATATTATAAAGCATATGTTTTATGAGTGAACAGTATGATTTCATTGATTTGTATGTATTAATTGACCACTGTTTTCATTCATTATTTTATAACACTTTATGATATTTTTATGACCATACCCTATTTTTTGAAATTATTTTCACAGGGTATAAGGAAGGTAATGAGAAATGGGGAATTCAAGAAGATCACTATAATGAAAATAATTCTTTTTTTATTTAATGAGTTTTATTTTTGTGAAAAATTGGATAGAGAATAAGTGTCTACATTTTAATATTTGAGATGTAATATACTTTTTATGACCTAATCCAATAAAACACTGAACCTTTATATATCCCCAATGTTAATTCCAGAATTAACCCATGATTGTGTAATTTTTAAGGATGAAGGCTTATAGTTGGAATCAGGGGTCTATTTAAGCTACAGTAGGAGTTAGGATATTATTATATGAATATCCATAAATTATTTTTACCTTATGGTAATATTGAAATGATATATAATTTTATGATTTACTTGTTTCTTCATTTAAGATACGTTTGTCTCAAGAAAGGGTTTTTTCGCATAGGAAACATGATATCTATGGTGGGAAGACATCAAGAGGAAAACATCCTACCAAATCATAAATAGGGATGCTCATAATTAGAAGCGAACCGTTTTTTGATGTGATGTAATATATGAATTAGGCTACATATGGTGGTGTAATCGATGCACGAGATCTACCAGATCAACCACAGGGAATGTGTCAGTAGTGGACCATTTTGTTCATAAAATCACCCATATTTCGAAGGATATTATGACCATATTCTAGATAAATGGTGGATTAATGCACTCATAATGACTTTCAATGTCCTGGGATGTTCAGAAAATGAAAGGGTTAGTATTTCTATTTACAATTTTGAAGGATTATATGATCTGTGGTGGACGATATTTAAAAATATCTATGATGGAGAGGAAATTTATTCTCTTGATTGAGATGAATTCAAAAGCATGTTCCTTGAGAAATATTTTCCTAAGGTGAGATGTCGTAGGATGGGGAACCAATTCATCAAACTAAAGTAGGATGGTGACTCAGTGGCTTCTTATGAATAAAAATTCTATCGACTGGCAAGGTATTCTTTAAATTTCATACGGGTTCTTCATTGTAAAATCAACCATTTTTACTCAAGAGTAAATCCAATGTATCAATGAGAATTAGTTAATTGTGACTTAGAATGTATTGAAAAATGTTTTCGATGTGTGGAGAATGTGGTAATAGATTTTTCCGATGATTAGGTTTAATTGGAAAAAAAGAATAAGAGGTTCAGGTGGTATATAAAATGGAAGAACTATTTATAAAATTATTTTGGTAAGAAACATAAGTTTATAGTTTTTTTAAAATTGTGGTAAAATTCCCACTAGGAAATTCATTTTGAATTCAGGTAAGTGCTTCTGATGTCATAAAATGGGTCCTAAGGCATGTAATTACACTGGAAAAAATCCAGGTAATGGTAAGACAAAAACTGATTTACAGTCTATGAAATAGTTCAAGTCTAATGAAATGGTTCATTATACTATTGAGTGTCTGGTGAAGAAATAAAATGAGGGAAAGCATCCAGGAAACTAGAAGGAAAGTGTGGTGAAATCCATTGCAACCACATCAAGAGATGGTGGGCCATAAAATGAAGTGGTATCAGGTACATTTTTTTTATTCAGATTATTCCGACGTGTTTTTTGATCTTGGGTCAACACATTATTTCATTTCTAAGAAATTGTCTACTAAATTGGGAATTCCATATCAAAATATGAACCCTTAACTTGTGGTAAAAAACATCGAGGATATTTTGAGACAAAAATGAATTATAACAACCTTCATGTCCTTTTCTGCAAAAGAATATACCTTCAAACCATTTTGTTTTTCCTCTAGTAGAGTTTGATGTTATTGTAGGTATGGATTGGATTTCCATTTATCATACTAACATTAACTACAGAGATAATTTGGTTTCTTTTATGAAATATTTTTTGTTTGGGTACAAGAATGACCCTTACTTTTGAAAACCTATTAAGAATATGTGAAACTAAAAAAATATGTAATTGAATGTTATCCTTCAAAAATTGTTGCAAATAAATGATCTATTCAAATTAATGATGTGCGAGTTGTCAATGAGTATATCAATGTTTTTAGGATGAGTTTCCTAGTAAAATACCTAATTGTGATGTATAATTCACTTTTGACATTGTTTCTAAATATAGGCTATATTCAAAACCCCTTATCGAATTTCTCAAATAGAACATTTAGAGTTAATGAAGAAACTGGAGGAGTTATTAGATAATGGTTTCATTAGACCTAGCACATCCCCATTGGGTACTCCTATTTTGTTTGTCAAATATAATGATGGTTTAATGAGACTTTTCATTGATTATAGAGACTGAAATAAGATCAATGTTATGAACAAGTATCATTTTCCTCATATCCAAGATTTGTTTGATCAACCTCAAGGAGATCAATATTTTCCAATGACTAGATTGAGATCGGGGTACCGTCAATTGAATGTAAATGAAGAAAACATTATGAAGAACACGTTTTGAACTAGATATGGCCATTATGAATTTTTAGTTATGCCTTTTTAGATAACCAATGAACATGTTTTTTTCCTGTATCTTATGAATAGAATTTTCCATGAGTTCATGGATGAGTTTTTGGATGTTTATATTGATGATATTTTGATATATTTTAATAGTATAGAAGAGCACGATATACTTTTATGGGTTTTTTAGAAAACCATAATAGAAAAAAAATGTATTGGAAATTTAGAAAGTGTGAGTTTTTGTTATATCATATTTCATTCTTTGGTCACATTAATTAATTCTAAATATGGAATAACAGTGGATGTTTCTAAAACCAATGTTGTTGAAGAGTGGAAAAGACCCACATATATTATAGATAGTCATATTCTTTATAGTTTAACAGGTTTTTTTATAGGTTTATTGAAATTTTTCATGGTCATCTATCCTACAAATTATGTTAACTCGAAAAGTGGTTATGTTCATCTAAACAAAATAATTTGACGTATGCTTTCGAGAATTGAAAAAATGATTGGTGAATGATCTAGTTTTGTCACTACCATCCAGAAATGGTGAATTTGTTATCTATAATGAATCATGGTAGAAATGTTTTTGTAGTTTTTTAATGAATAATTATCTTGTAATTTCTTATGATTCACATTAGATGAAAACTCGTGAGCTAAATTACCCTAGACAAGACTTGGAAGTATCAGACATTGTTTTTTCATAAACAATTTAGAGTCATCAACTGTATGGTGTGAAGTGTGTAACAAATAATGATCAGAATACATTAGTGTATATATTAACTCTGAAAAAATTAAACATGTGATATATCAGATGGATAGAGTTTATCAATGATTAAGATTTCACAATTCATAAGTATCTAGGAATGTCAAATTAAGTTATTGAGGATTTTAGTCGAAAGTGTAATGATACAATAACCATGCAAAGTTAGTAACATGATCCTTTGGTTTTTTGATTAGATAAATTTTGGATTGGAAGTAGTTAGTGAAGAGAATTCCGCTATTTGTTCAGGTGGTAGTGAATTCATCACTATGAGATAGAATTTAGCATGAATAGAAAGAAGACAAAGAGTTTCAGAAAAATGTAGTATTGGTTCATTAGTGAATGTTACCTAAATTAAACAGTGATAAAGACTGTTTTAAGGTTTGGAAAGTGTTTATGTATACCTTTTGTTTCATAGTTTAAGAATGTTCTATCAGGTGAAGCTCATATTTCTCCATTTTCAATTCATCTTTGTAGTACTAAGATGTATAGAGATCATCATGAGTATTACTGGTGGGATGAAAGTTGATATTGCTGACTTTCCCTAGAGATGTGTGATTTTTCAAAAGGATAAATCAGTTCCGCAATTACCAAAAGGGATGCTTCATCATATTCTATTACCAAAGTCTAAAATGCGAAATTGTATCCATGGATTATTTAGTGGGATTACCAAAATATTCTCGAACTAACAATAAAATCATGGTTATTGTTGAACGATTGACTAAATCTAAATATTTTCTTTCTATTCGGGATAATATGTCTCAAAATCATCTTTCTCGATTGTATATTAAATAGATAGTCATGTTACCTGGATTTACACTCTCTATTGTATTTGATCATGATCCCTAGTTCACTTCTTTCTTTTGGAATGGCCTTCATATGTTGTTGGGTAATGAATTAAATTTCACTTCAGCTTTTCATCCGCAAACTGATGGGCTGTGAGAACGAAAAATTCAGACACTAGAGTATACTCTATATGATTTTTCAATGGATTAGTAGTTATGTTGGAATCCAAATCATTATTTGGTTGAGTTTTCTTATAATAACAGTTTTCATTCTAGTATACAAATGGCACCATATGACGCATTGTTTGGAAAGAGGTGTCAAATTCCATTTTTTTGTTTGAAGTAGGAGAGAGGATGTTAATGGGACCAAATCAGTACTAGAGTTGGAAGAAAAATATCAATTTATTTAGAAGAACATTATAAAATCGCATAGTTGGGAAAACAAGTTATGTGGATAACTCGAGGAAGGATAGTTCATTCGGGGTAGCTGATTATTTCTTTCACAATGCTTCTCCATGTAAAAGTGTGTAGTGATTTAGTAAAAATGGATAGATGAGTATGAGGTTCATTGGAACATATGAAATCTAGTAGAATGTTGGATTATTTTCTTACAAGATATATTTACATCCATGTTTATCCCAGGAACACAATTTTTTTAGGTTTCGATGTAGAAGAAGCATATGTCAGATCCATCTCATGTTTTTAGTCCAGAGGTAGTTTAGTTGGCAGTGAATATTTCTTATGAGGAAAAACCAGTACATATTCTTGACCACAAAGAGAACGTGTTTCAAAATAACATGATTCATATGGTAATGGTTTTATGTAAAAACCATATGTTTGATGAAGTAACATGGTAATATTAAATTCTATGATAGATAATTACCCCCACTTATTTGATTTGTAAATAAAATTGTGGGGATGTATTTTTTAAAATAGGGTAATGAACTAGTTTCCCACATATTTATCAAATAATTTGTTATCATATCTATTAATATTTATCTATAAGATGTTAATTATATGATAAGGGGACACTTTGTCTGATAGTGTACTCGACACAGAACGACATGTTTCATCGAAATTTTACATTGCACAGAACATTGAGTTATACCAAATAATAATATAATAAAATGATTATTTTAAATGGTACTTAATGAATGAATATTGAATTGGAAGAAATTACCATAAGTAAATACAATATTAGTATATATTCTTATTATTTATTTTTACATTCATACAATAAATTTTAGGGGTATAAAATGACAATTAATACAATTTTAAGCATAAAATACTCAAATATTTTTAAAATATCAGTTTACAACATTTTCATGGTGATTCCTTTTTAAATATAGTTTTTTCAAATATATATATTTCTTTTGAAAAAATAAACATCTTTCTTAGAATCAGAATGATAAAATTTACTTTTTTTAAAATTTTGGTAATATTTTGGTGAAATTCATATTTTAATGAATAGAGAAAAATATTGTGTTTTAATAAATATATTCCTTTTTATCTAATTTATTTATATAGTTATGTAATCATTTTTATTTTTTTAAGTGTAATAACATTATGTTAATATCAATTAATCGAATGTTAGTTATTTTAAGTAATTTTACATTTGAATGGGACATAAACAGATGTCGTACTATAGGAAAAACCATTTTTTGAGATGGGATATTTGCGACATGAATAAATATCATCGAAAATAACCAATTATTTGCTACGAGAACAGGCGCTTAGTCGCAAAAAGTGACAAATATATTGGCGTGGTTTAAATGCCAAACAATGCGAAAGAGAATTTTCGACAGGTGGGCATTGCCCAGTCGTAATTACCGGGAGGTGGTAAGACCTAGTTGCGATGGGGGTATCAATGTCCCAACTAGTTTGACCCCCAATGGGTATTTACGACGAGGCCCATCACACATTACCGGTAGTGAAAAAAAACATGTTTGCGATGAGATGTTGTCTGGTCGCAAAAAGTGTGTCAACATGTCACTTTTTTTAACGGAGCCTGTCACAAACAACCTTTTAATGACTGACAGTAATAATGTGGCCGAAGGTATTTGTGACATGTCTCGTAGCAAATTATACTTTTTGTGATGGGATTCTCATCACAACTAATCTATAATATATATACCCCACTATTTTCTTTCAGTTTTCCCGAATTTCTAGTTCCTCTACTATTGTAATCTAAAAATTTATAGTGAAATTTGTTGAGAGTTATCTTTTTATTACGTAGAAGTTGTCAAACCGCCAAAAATTATAAGAGATCAAGTTTAAAGGTATTTAAGTTTGTTATTTAATTTAATATTTATTTATTTTCTTTATATTAATTTTATTTATTGTTTATTTATTGTAATTATGTTTGATTTAAATAGTATTTTTCATCAGTATTTATTTGTAATAATAAAATTAAATTATTAGTATTAATTCATTGTAATTAGTAATAATTAATAATTATTAATGATAATTAGTAATGTATATAAATAATTAGTGGTAATTAGTAAATAGTAGCTGTAATTTGTAGTAATTAGTAGTAATTATCACTATTTAGTAATAATTAGAAAAATAGTAATAAATATTAACTATTAGTAATAAATATTATTAATTAGTAATATTTAGTAATAAATACTAATAAATCAAAATAACTATTAATAAATAATAATAAATATAATAAATAGTAATAAATAGTAATAAAGACTGAAATTAGTAATAAATACTAATAATTAGTAATAAAAATACTAATTAATAGTAATAACTACTAATGAATAGTAATAAATGGTTATAAATACTAATAAATTCTAATAAATAGTAATAATTTGTAATAAGTAGTAATAATTTGTAGCAATTACTAATAAATATTTACAAATACCAATAAGTAGTAATAAATACTAATAAATACTAATAAATACAAATAAATAGTAATAAATAGTAATTAATAAAAATAAATAAAAATAAATCGTAATAAATCATAATAAATAAAAATAAATACTAATAAATACTAATAAATACTATTAAATAGAAATAAATACTAATAATTACCAATAAATAATAATAAATTCTAATAATTTGTAATAAATACTAATAAATAGTAATAAATAGTAATAAATACTAATAAATATTAATAAATAGTAATAAATATTAATAAATAATTACAAATACTAATAATTCGTAATAAACTGTAATATATAGAAATAAATAGTTATAAATATAATGAAATACTAAGAAACAGTATTAAATACAAATAAAACAAATAAATACTAATAAATGGAAATAAATACTAATATATATTAACAGATAATAAAAAATACTAAAAAATAGTAATAAATACTAAAAAATACTAAAAAATACTAATACATAGAAATAAATACTAATAAATAGTAAAAAATAGTAAAAATAGTAATAATTATTTATAATTAGTAATAATTAATAATAATTTGTAATAACAAGTAATAATTACTAATAATTAGTACTAATTTGTAATAATTTGTAATAATTTGAATGAATTAGTAATAATGAGAAATAATTAGTAATAATTATTTATAATTAGTAATAATTATTAATAATTAGTACTTATAAGTAATAAATTTTAATAAATTCTAATAAATAGTAATAAATACAATTATTATTAAAAATTAGTAATAATTAGTAATAAATAGTAATTAATAGTTATACATAGTAATAAATAGTAATAATTAGTAATATATAAAAATAATTAGTAATTGTAAGTTTTAATTAGTAATAATTAGAAATAAATAGAACTAAATTGTAATAAATACTAATAATTAGTAATCAATACTAATAAATACTTATAAATTGTAATAAATAGTCATAAATATTAATAATTAGTAATTAAAACCAATAAATAATAATAAATCACAATAAATAATAGTAAATATAAACAAATATTAATAAATAGTAATATATACTAATAAATATTAATAAATAATAATAAATACTTATAAATACCAATAAATTCTAACAAATTATCATAAATATAAATAAATAGTAATAAATAGAAATAAATAATAATACATTCTAAAAAATAATAATAAATTCTAATAAAGGGGACTCTATTGTCCAATGACACATTTACTTGCATCTTTGTCACACTGAAATCTCAAAGTAGAATCTGATCGGATGTATGCTTCGGCATTCTTGTATGCATGAGAATGAATTAGTGTACCTATGACCAGATTCTTTATTGTGATTTCAGTTCGAGAAAGTTTCATGTAAATGTGCCGTTAGACAAAAGATGATTTTTCAATCCACCGGAAATTGTGTCTCCCATAATTAATGGTAATTATAAGAAGTATTTGTAATTATTTATCTTTTTTTTGGATAGTGTTTTTATAATTTTTTTATTATTCAAAAATAGAAATGGTTTTATATTTTGTTGAAAGATATGGAATAAGGAAGTCGTTGGCAGTCATTATTAGATAGTCATGCTTGGATAAATCAGAACAGAAATCCCAACAGTTCTAGTTTAAATCCTATACATATTTAGGGTTTTGAATGTTTCTTATCATTTGCATCATCCAAACCTCTATTTGTTTTAGAATGCACAATTAAGTTTCCTTATATAAAATGTCCTCTAAGGAAGTTTGAAACGTTTGACAAGGTTGGGGGACATCTCTTGCGGTTTGGTGTTCAAACAGATTATGTTTTTTAGTATCAACAAGGTGAATGTAGTTCCCAAGAAGATACTAATCACATGATTCTAGATACATCACAATATACAATTTTAGTATATGATGTTGAAGGTCGATCAGTTTAATAAACTGAAACTCAGGATGCTATTGATTTAAATCCTATGTCGGAAGCATCTGAATTTTATGAGTTGTTCAGATCTATTGTGGATGAATTATATATTGGGTATAAGATAAGAAAATTAGAAGTAGTTGAAAAATTTATGGCTATTAAATCAGATAATCCAATGTCAAACAACTGCAAGAATCAGATATTTTCTTTTTTTTAAACTCTATTAACTGATAGAAATGTGTTTCTTACAAATAACTATGAGATAAAGCGGATGTTTCATAATATGTTCCTATGTTTTAAGAAGATTCATGCATGTGAAAAACATTTCATCTTATATTCTGGTGAAAACGAGTCATTGGATAGTTGTCCCACATGTGGACAATCGATGTATAAAGAATCTCAACCAGGGAAGTCTGGATCAATTCATGTGAATCATTTGAGATATATCCCCCATATACCCATGTTGCAGTATTTGATTATGTCTCAGAACACAGTGTCAATGATGTCATTATAGAGACCTGAAGATTGACGTACATGAACATTACATTACTTTTGCGGAATACTTAATACATAATAAGAACCAACACTCAAGGACCGTAATAGTTTAGTGTCTTTTTAAAAATGAAATAAAAACGTCTAATCATGTTGAAAGATCCTCAAAAACTCCCATAACAATCTTCCCCTTTTGTTTCCTTACGTAAAACCATTCTTTATTTCTTGGGGAAAATAAAACAGAAACAGGGTGAGCTCAAATTCTTAGTAAGGGTAGACATAGAGAACATAAAACAATCCATAATCATTTGAAAGAAAAAACGTGAACATGAAATTTAAACATCAAAATCATGAGAAAAGACATAAATCGTGGAAGTACGGAAGTCATGTTGAGTCAATAAGTTGTTCATTATGACTTTAACATTCCATTTTGTTTTGAAAATCACAAACTCCTTATACTTAATCAAATATAAATTTTACCTACATAAGGAAAATTAACTTCTTTAAGGAATGTTACCCTAACCCAGATTTTCTTATACATAGAAATGTTTTTCGTTAGTACAAAAACCAGATTCATACCCAAAATCCCAGAAGTCAATTAATGTACAGATTTGGAGCATTCTGTTTTTAGGATCCGAATTCTTGGTGTGAACTGTAATGAAGTTCCAATCCGAATTCTACACTCTGAACTCTTAAGAAGCTCGATTCCGAACTCTTAAGCAGTTCGACTCCAAACTCTTATGTAGATTGACTCTGAACTCTTATGAAGTTGGACTCAGAACTCATAAGCAGTTCGACTCCGAACTCTTAAGTGGTTCGACTCCGAACTCGTATGAAGTTCGACTCCGGAATCTTATGATGTTCGACTCTGAACTTTTACTAGTCCGACATCGAACTCTGCAAGTTCAGATTCCGATCTCTAGTGAAACCAGAATCCGAATTCCTATAAAACAGAATCCGAACATTTCTTAACATAGACTCCGAATTTTATTTTGGTTAGACTCCGAACATTTGACATGATTATACTCCGAAATGTTGATTAATTGTTATTTACATATGGTTCCTTTCAAAATGATGTCGTGCATTCAGTTATACATGATTTATTACTAAATTATGTCGTTCATTCTATTTCTAATTTACCTTTGGTTGAGTTACATGTGTACAGGTCCATCCTAATTTCATGGAAAATTTAACTGTTGGAGGAGGGATCCCACTATTGGAAATTTGCCTATAAATAAGATCTCATTTGAAAGAGCTCAACAACAAGTTGATCGATCTAGATACCACACACTGTTAAGTTGATTTCTAGAGATAGAATATTTTCATTCCTTGTGCATACTAAACCGCTAGTTTAGATTGCTTTGTGCGACTCCGAATGTTGGTGATTACATTCGAAGACTTCCGGGGATAGGAAGACAGAGGTGCCGACTACCTTGAAGTTTGAGGGCTTCCTTGCTGAGGAAGACAGAGGTTCCAACTACCTTGAAGTTGAGGGCTTGTGGGGATAACAAGACAGATATTCCGATCTTCGTATCGAGTGCTTACCCTTGTGTGGGTAAAACAGACTTTCTTGAAAGTTTAAATCAAGGGACCTTTATCTAAGGTTATTGGATACCCTTCTCTTTGGGTTAATAGATTCATATCTTGTTACATGTATTTTTACTACTTGTTTTTCCACTGCATATTGTATTGTAAGGAAAGTATAACCTTCTTATATTTCCTAACACTTGTACTCTAATTAGTTTAGATTATATATGCTTTAAGGTAGAATCTTATATTGTAAATCTTGGTTCCAATTCTCCAGTTGGTGATTAGAGGTGCAGTGAAGTTGCTTAGTTTAAGTTTTTTAATCATAGAATTTTCCTTGTCTAAGGAAAACATAGTTATATGTTACCAACTTTAAAGGTTCCAAAGGAATTTTTAAAGTGTACAATTCACCCCCCCTCTTGTATATTGAGCATCTAAATCTTTTTTAGATCCTACAATTGGTATCAAAGGAGGTCTCAGAAATAATTGTACTCAGGTAAAAGTTTTTATTTCTCATATTGTTATTTATTCTTCCTCTTTACATAGAATGTTTTTTGTCATTCCGAACTTTGTCATTATGAAATTTGTCACTCCGGACTACTTCATTCCAAACATTGTCATTCTGAACTTTGTAGTTACGAACTTCTTTATACTAACTAGTTTGGTTTCCAAAGACTGTTTTAAGAATGGAAGGAGTCAATGTGGGATCTATTGACAATATAAATCCTACAAGACCACCAATCTTTGATGGTAATGACTATGAGTACTGGAGAGATCGAATGAACACTTTTGTTATCAACACTGGAGTGGATAACTTCATTATACTTACTGGTGATTATAAAATTCATGATAAAGAAGTTAGAACTTTCACTAACCTGGAAAAGAAAGAGTATCAACTCAATTATAAGTTACACAATACTTTACTATGTTCAATGACTAGAAACATATATAGCCCAATTTCATCTTGTGAAGAAGCTAATTGTATCTGGATGAAGTTACAGGTTACAGACTTTGGCACTTCTATAGTGATTGAGACTAGGAGAGCTATGCTTAGAGCTGAATACCATGGCTTCAATTTTCCATATGGAGAACCAATCTATATAGTTCAACAGAGATTTATGACTATAGTCAACAACTTATAGTCTATGGGAGAAAAAAGGATAGATGATGAAGCCCTTGTTGATAAGATAATTGATTTTATGCCCAATGAGTGGGAATCAAAGAGAACAACAATAGATGAGAACATGAAGGTCACTCAAATTTCTCTTGATGAGCTATTCAAATGTCTTCTCCAACAAGAATCAATAATGACGAGAGATGCTAACAACATCAAGAAGAAGAATGGGAATGGTATTGTTGCTTTTACAACAACATCAAATCATATGAAAACTAAGACTCCTAAGAGAGTAAATAGATCAAAGTCTAAGAAAGTTATTATCCAATCCAAATATAGTGAGAGTGAAGTGTCTGAAAATGAGTTAGAAAATCTTGCTCGAAGAATGAACAAGATAGATGGCCAGAGAAATTTCCAATCCAAATATAAGAAAAAGGAAAGGAAAGATACGAAAGATGGAGAAGTCACTTGTTATGAATGCAAGAGAGCTGGACATATTAGAACAGATTTTCCTTTTCTCAAAAATAAAGAAAGGAAAGAAAGACATTCTGAGAGGAAAAGAAAGAATTATTAAAAAACCAAAGCTAAGAACGTTTTGAAATAAAATGACACCATGAGTGTCAGTGGTGGTGACTCTTCAGATGAATCTTCTGATTATGAATCTTCAGGACAGAAGAATCATGGTCATATAACCAGATTACCCATTAACAATCATTGACTTATGGATAAGGTACAAAATGATGAATTGTTAACAAATGTATCTTTAAATTCTAATGATACTAAGTATTATAACACTTCTGATGAAGAATCATCTTATGATGAAGAAAATACTTTACCTACCTATGAAGAAGTTTTTAGGTTTTCTGAACTTTTTGAAATTGAGAATTCTAAAATCAATAAAAAACATGATAAGGAAAACTCTAGGAATTCTATTCATACAAAAGAAATAGCATATCTTACTAAAGATCTTCATAGTAAAAATGCTGATTTTATAAATATTTCAAAAAATCTTCAGCAAGTAAGTTCTGAGAAAAACAATCTTTCTAAAGTGTTAGAAAAAGTAATTTCTAAGAAAATTATCTTCGAGCCTATCTCTAGTTCTAAATATAATGATTTTTAAGATAAAAACATTTTTTATAAAACTCAAGTACGAAATTTTTTCCTTAAATAAGTGTATATCAAAATTTACCCATGGTAAATAAAAGTTTGATAAAATGTATTCTCAAATATGAACTTTGAGGAACAAATCCGGATTTGGTTATACCCATGCTAAACCAATTTTTTGTAACAATTACTTTTTTCCTCAAAGTGCCCCATTTTGTACAACGTGTCAATGTGGTGTTCACTGGGCAAAGAATTTTTCTTTAAATAAAACCCAATCGTTAGGTTTTCATAAAGCCTATTTCTCTAAAAAAGTGTGGGTTCCCAAAATTTTGTTATCTGGAAATCTCGGATCCAAGAAAGTTTGGATTCCAAAAGTCTAATTATTTTCTTGTTTTCAGGACGATAATGGATGTAACAACAAAAATACATGGTACATGGATAGTGGAGGTTCCTGGACCATGACTGGTAAAAAAATCTATTTGGAAAAGATTATCAAAACAAAAGGTGGAAAGGTATCCTTCGAAGACAACGCTCAGGGAGAAATTGTTGGTATAGGTAATATTGTTCTTCTAGGTAAAACTTTGATTAAAAATGTTTTATTTGTTAAGGGTCTTAAGCACAACCTCATTAGTATAAGTCATTTATGTGATGAATGTTACCTTTTGAATTTTAGGAATGACATGTTCTTAGTAAAAAACACCAAGGAAGAATTTATTCTCTTAGCCAATTGGGAAGAGAATGTTTACACTTTGAACATAGAAGACCTTAGAAGTCAAGACCTCCCTTGCCTAAGTGAAATGGAATATCATTCCTGGTTATGGCATAGAATACTATTTCACTTTAACCTTAGAAACTTATGTAAACTCTCTAAGTAAAAACTAGTTAAGGATCTACCGGATCATAGATTTGATTCTTCTAATTTTTGTGATCCTTTTCAATATGGAAAGAAACATAAATTTAGTTTTAAATTAATTGGTGATGTCTCAACTACTGATGCATTACAGTTAGTGCACATCGATCTTTTTGGTCCAACACAAACTGGAAGTATTGGAGGAAAATACTATGTGTTTGTTTTAGTTGACGATTAAACTAGATTTACTTGGGTTTATTTTCTAGCAAAGAAGTATGAAGATTTTTCTTATTTCAAAAGGTTTAGAGCATAAGATAAAACTGAGAAAAGCCTTCCACTGAAAACTATTCATAGTGATCATGGAGGAGAATATCAAAATTATGATTTTGAAACTTTTTGTAGTAGAAAAGGTATTACTCACAATTTTTCAGCTCCTAGAACTCCTCAAAAAATGGTGTAGTTGAAATAAGAAATAGAATTCTTCAAGAGATAACTAGAACCATGTTGAATGAATATTCTATAGCTAGACATTTTTGGGCTGAAGTAGTAAGTACAACTTGTTATATTATATATTGAGTTTTGATTAGACCTTTTCTTACTAAAACTCCTTATGAGTTATGGAACGGTAGAAAACCAAGACTTTCCTACTTCAAGTTTTTTGGTTGAAAAGTATTCATTCAAAACACTAAAGATAATTTATATAAATTCGCACCAAAATCAGATGAAGGAATTTTCTTAGGCTACTCCACAACTTCTAAGGCATATAGAGTTTTCAATATAAATACTTGTACTGTTGAAGAAACTGTGCATGTAAAATTTGATGAGTCTGATCCTTTTGTTTTCAAACCATTCCAAACTACATCATCAGATGTGTTTTTAAAAACTGATTTTTAACCTTTGATAGAAGATCCTTATGATAAGGAAAATGTTCAAGAAGATACTTCTGAAACATTTACCCCAGAAGACATTCAACCCTATGTTGATGAACAGGTTTTACAAAACCCAAATCAGGTTTTTCTTAAGAATCATCCCAGTGATGGCATCATTGGTGATGTAAATCAACCTGTAAGGACTAGAAGTTCCTTATGAAATGAAGTAGAACATCTAGCATTTCTTTCCCAATTAGAGCCAAAAAGCACTGATGAAGCTCTAGGTGATGATGATTGGATCAAATCCATGCAAGATGAAATAAATGAGTTTGAGAGGAATAAAGTCTGGACCTCGATTGAAAGTCCTAAGGAAACTTCTGTCATTGGGGTAAAATGGGTCTTTAGAAACAAGTGTGATGAAAATGGAGTCATAGTAAGTTATAAAGCTAGACTCATTGGTAAAGGCTATAATCAGAAAGAGGGAATAGAGTATGAAGAAACCTATGCTCCAGTTGCTAGACATGAATCTATTCGTATTCTACTCGCCTTTGCAACATTATTCAATTTTAATCTTTTTCAAATGGATGTGAAATGTTCTATTCTTAATGGTTATGTTCAAGAGGAAGTTTTTGTTGAACAAACTTATGGATTTGAAGATACAAAACATTCTGATCATGTTTTTAGAGTTACCAATGCTTTTTATGGTCTTAAGAAAGCCCCGCGAGCCTGGTATGATAGACTCATTAGAGTTTTGCTTCAAAATAACTATATTAAGGGAAATGCAGATCCAACCCTTTTTATAAAGAAAGATAAGAAAAATGTTTTGATTGTTCAAATTTATGTTGCTGACATCATATTTGGGTCAACTCAGCAATCTTTAACTGAATCTTTTGCAAGTCTAATGAAATATGAATTCGAAATGAGTATGATGGGTGAGTTTACTTTTTTCCTTGGTTTTCAAATTTCTCAAAAACCAGATGGAACCTATATATCTCAACATAATTATATTAATGATCTTATTAAAAAGTATGTTTATGACAACACTAAGAGTATAAGTACCCCCATTGGTACCTCAAACTCTTTAGATCTTGATGAAGTTGGGAAACCAGTAGATCAAAAATATTTTAGAGGTATGATAGGAAGTTTACTTTACTTAAAATATAGTCGACCAGAATTAATGTTCTCAGTATGCTTATGTGAAAGTTATCAATCCAATCCTAAGGAATCTCACTTAAAGGCAGTAAAAAGAGTTTTTCGCTACCTTAAAGGAACCGTGGATCTAGGATTATTTTATAATTCTGGAAATGATTTTATTCTAAATAGCTTTTCTGATGCAGACTTTGGTGGATATATGATGGATAGAAAGAGTACATCTAGAACTTGTCATTTCTTAGGATATTCTTTAGTTTATTGGTCCTACAAGAAGCAACATTATGTAGCTCTTTCCACTACTGAAGCTGAATATGTAGCAGCTGGAAGTTGTCGTGCTCAAGTGTTGTGGATGAAACACACACTCACAGACAATGGCATGAGTTTTACTAAGACACAAATTTTGTGTGATAACACAAGTTCCATTGCACTACATAAGAACCCTGCACATCACTCTCGTGCAAAACACAAAGACATTAGGCATCACTTTCTAAGGGATGACACACTTAAAGGAGATATCATTCTTCAGTTTATCAGAACGCAAGATCAACTTGCTGATATTTCCACAAAATCATTTCCCTCTGATAGATTTTAATACATTAAACAAATGTTAGGAATGATATCTGTAAGGTAATCATTCTTTATTAACTTCTTGTTGAAAAATTCTAAAAATAGTAATAAACTTCTTTTTCATAGAGGGAGTACATTTTATTGTTAGTGTAACTAAAATTTTCGTAGTTAGTGTTTCAAACATTTCGAAACTAAAATTTTCAGAATGGGAATTTCTAAAAAAAAAAATTTCGGAATATGAGTTTCCGGAACTAAAATTTTCAAGATTGAAATTTTCGTACTGAGAACTTCCGAAATGGAGATTTTCATACTGGTGTTTTCATATAAAGATTTTCATTCTGGAAATTTTATAATGAGTTTGTTTTTAAATTCATTTCTTCAAGAAGAATATTACCAATTACGAACAATCTTTCTAGACAATCCGAAAGCTATGTTTTTCTTACTTATAGTTTCGTAATCATATTTTTATTGCTGGTATTTTCCATGTTTTTTAAAAAAAGTTTGGATTCCAGTTTTTCCTCAAATTCGGATGTTTTTCCCTAAAACCTCAAAAGATCGGAGTCATGTTTTCCTTGCGGGAGTATTTTCAACCGTCAGATCAGGTCAATGTTTTTTCAACCGTTAGATGACTTTTGGAAGAACAAAGGTCACATCCATTGCCTATATAAAGGGGACACTAGAACTCGTCCAACATCGGTTTTTCAGTCTTTTGTGGCTCGAATCCCTACTGCACTACTTAAGGCTAGTTCCGAACTTTGCAAAGCTGTTCTGAATCATTCAGATTTCTTCACTCGGAATATATGTAGAAGCTACATCTCCAGATATGTCAACTACGAAACCAATTTCAACATGGTTAGTCTTTAGGGAATTGTTAGTTCATCCAGATTTCTACAAGATGGATTCCCTCATTTCAAAGAATATTAGACTGAATGGATGGAAAGATGTCGACGTAGGAAAGTCTGATAAACAGGATCCAGTTCATATAGATTTGCTGATCCAGTTCTATGACTCTGTTTCCTTCCAAATGGAAGATGGAAGTGAATGGTTTTCTATCATGTCTTATGGGAAGACTTATAAGCTATCTTACACCAAGGCCATGAGCATGGTTGGTTTATCCAATGAAAGAGAAGCTGGATTCTGCTCTCACAAACTTCCCAATGTGCCAGGAAGTTTCAACAAGGAGAAGGCACTAAAGTGTCTTGGTCTTAATGATGATTCCATTATCATGATTTCTCGTCTCTCTCCGAAGTATAGAATCCTTCAGCTTTGGGTGCAAGGCTTTCTGGTTCTAAGAAGAGGTGATAAAGAAAATTTGAAGAAGAGTGATATCTATGTCTTATATTTCTTTGTAAATCTAAGAAAGATAAATCTGATGAGGCATGTCTTGGTTACAATCAAGTACATCAAATAATTAAATTTGGGTGCTCAGATTATCATGTTTCCTGCCCTACTATCTAAGTTGATAGTAAGGAGCTTAGAATCTTTCAAGGTGACTTTCAAATCAAAAGTTCAGAATTTCAAGCTTATGCTAGTCAGTGATGATACCCTCAAGAGGATGAAGATGGGTTTTTCCAGTGAATCTGGAGAATTTCACCCTCTGTATGTGGAAGAGGTTGAAGTAGTCCAGAAAGAATCATAGAATCCGGAACTATCCAAAAAGCAAAGGAGGTAGACAAAGGTTAAGGACGTGGTTGCTGATAAAGAAAATCTTCAAGCTAAGGAAACTCAGTCGGCTCCTCCAAAACTGAAGAAACAGAAAATATATACAGATGAAGTGGCAGCCAAGTGGAGGGAATATAAAGAAAAGGGGAAGGAAAGGGATCCACACTTCGGATTGGACCCTGCAGAAGCTAAGGATTTAAAGGAAAGAGCTGCGGAAGAGCTAGAGAAACATGAAAAAGTAAAGAAGATGAAAAAGAAGATGTCTAAAGCCGGAGTAGTGCAATCTTTGATGAAAGCTATAGATTTGGCTTCTGGAATTCTTCCCGTTCCAGAAACTTTTGGTGCTAAACCTTCTTTACAAGAAACTCCAGCCAAGAAATATGTCACTCCGGATAGATCCAAGGGTAAATAAATAGTTGAAGAAGTTGTGAATGAATTTGCTGAAGAATTAGAGGAAGAAGGTGAATACGAATAAGAAGAAGAAGAGGAAAGAGAACATTTGGATACCCTGATCAAGAAAGTATAGGACTGTAAAGATAAGACTAAATCCACAAAGTTAGTATCTCCAGGAATGGTAGATGAGGAATCTAGCAAGAATGATGATAAGCAACAACATGAAGAAGAAGAAGAAAATGTCTTGTATGATGAGGAAGAATCCTATGAGAGAAATTTGCTCAATGAAGGACATGAAAAACAGAAAACAGATGAAGAACAGTTTATCCAAGTGTCTGAATCCGAGGAAGTATCCATTAATAAAGAACCTACTCCGAGATCTGATAAGGGGAAGAAAACTCTCACGGAGACACCTATAAAATATGTCATCAGAAAGAAAGAGGCTGTTGGTACCTCTAGAAGAAATTTGGTGCAAGTTGAAGAAGAGTAGTCTCAAAGAGAACTTTCTAATTCAGAATCATCATCTCATGGGAATGATTTTGGGGTTCAATCGCTGAGGAAGTTGGTAGACACCTTTCCAATTTTTCCAACAATAGATTCTAGATGCCAGATGTTGCAAAAAAGTATGAATCAGAAATTGGATTCATTATCCATGGTCATGGATAAGTTTGTGAAGCTGGAAGCTGAACAGAAAAGTTTTCTTATTGATTATAATATGAATAGAATGTCCTGAAGTAAGTTAACCAATTGTTCTAAGAGATTTGATGAAGATTTAGTTCAGTTTGAGACTTTTTAGGCTGAAGTTCAAAATGCTTTTTAAATGTAGGATAAAAAGGTTAATGAGATTTTTGAAAAGCTGACCCAAGAGAAAAATTCTCGGAATCAACAGGTCATGGACCTAAATGGGAAGCTTAACTATGTATCTCAAAATTTGAAAAATTGAAATTGATTTTCCGTATTGAGTTTCATAAGAAGATGGAAAATAAATATGAGATAATAAATTTGCAGAAAGAAGCCTTGGAGGCTCAGGAAGAATCTTTAAAAGTCCATGAAGAAAAGGTAAAATCCTTGGAGAGGCAAGGTGAGGAAGACCAAAGATACTTGAAGAAACTAAAAACCTTGTTAAAGAAGCTCATTATGAAGGAAAAGGAAGATAAATGAACTCACTCTGATCTGTTGTTGTATTTTTCTTTCTTTGTAAATTTTTCAAACTTTAATGAAATGATTATTTAGTTGGTTGTATCTTTTCATATACTAATGTTTCAGGTACCATATTTTGTTTTCCATACCCTTCAATTATTTTTGAAAATCAAAAATGGGGAGATGGAAAAAGAACTACCCCTAAGGAGGAGAAAGGAAAAATTTATAAGTGAAATTTTTTTAAAGAAAGGGGGAGTTTCCCACTACAAAGTTTTTCATTCATACAATAATGAAAACTCCACTTCGGAAACTCAGAATACAATCCATAGAGTTTCAATGCCTAAGGGGGAGTATGTTGTATTCATTTTCATCCCTGAACAAAGGGAGATGAGTTTTAATTTAAATGTCTAATGAAATTTTTTCAAAATCCTTCTATGCTTTTTCGAAAGGATGTTTTTGCATTCCAAAAAGGGGGAGATTGTTGAGTCAATAAGTTTTTCCTTATGAATTTTCCATTCCTTTTTGTTTTGAAAATAACAAACACCTTATACTTAAGCAAATATAAATTTTACCTCCACAAGGAAAATTTACTCTATTAAGGAAAGTTACCCTAACCCAGATTTTCTTATACATAGCAATATTTTTCTTTAGTACGAAAACTTGATTCATACCCAAAATCCCAGAAGTCAATTAATGTAAGGATTTGGAGCATTCTGTTTTTAGTATCCGAATTCTGGGTGTGAACTTTAATGAAGTTCCAATCCAAATTCTGGAATCTGAACTCTTAAGCAGTTCAACTCCGAACTCTTCAGCAGTTCAAATCCGAACTCTTAAGTAGATCGACTCTGAACTCTTATGAAGTTCGAAACCAAACTCTAAATAAGTTCGACCATGAACTCTTAAGTGGTTTGACTCCGAACTCGTATGATGTTCGACTCCAAACTCTTATGAAGTTTGACTCCGAACTTTTACTAGTTCGACTTCGAACTCTGCAAGTTCAGATTCTGATCTCTGGTGAAACCAGACTCCGAATTCCTATAAAACAGAATCCAAAAATTTCTTAACATAGACTCCGAATTTTATTTTGGGTAGACTACAAACTTTTTACTTGCTTAAACTCAGAAATGTTGATTAGATTTTACACACATATTCTTCATTTCAAAACGATGTTGTGCATTCAGTTATACATGATTTATTACTAAACGATGTTGTTCATTCTGTTTCTAATTAACTGTTGGTTGAGTTACACATATACATGTCCCTCCTAATTTCATGGAAAATATGACAGTTGGAGGAGGGAGCCGACCATGGGAAATTTGCCTATAAATTGGAGTTCATTTGAAAGATCTCAACAAAAAGTTGATCGATCTAAGGACCACATGCTGTTAAGGTGATTTATAGATAGAGAATCTTTTCATGCCTTGTGCATACTGAACCTCTCATTCAGATTTTTTTGTGTGACTCCGAATGTTGGTGATTACATTCGAGGACTTCTGGGGATAGGAAGACAGAGGTTCCGACTACCTTGATGTTTGAGGGCTTCCTTGCTGAGGAAGACAGAGGTTCCAACTACCTTGAAGTTGAGGGCTTTCGGGGATAGCAAGACAGATATTCTGATCTTCGTATCGAGGGATTACCCTAGTGTGGGTAAGACAGACTTCCTAGAAAGTATTAATCAAGGCACCTTTATCCAAGGATGTTGGATACCCTTCTCTTTGGGTTAAAAGATTCATATCTTGTTACTTGTAGTTTACTACTTGTTTTTCCACTGCATATTATATTGTAAGGAAAGTATAACCTTCTTATATTTCCTTACACTTGTACTCTAATTAGTTTAGATTCTATACGCTTTATGGTATAATCTTATATTGTAAATCTTTTTTCCAATTCTCCAGTTAGTGATTAGAGGTTTTGTGAATTTTCCTAGTTTAATTTTGTTAAACTTAGTATTTTCCTTGTCTAAGGAAAACATAGTTATCCTTAACCAACTTTAAAGGTTCCAAGAGAATTTTTAAAGTGTACAATTCACACCCCCCCCCTCTTGTATATTGAGCATCTACATCATTATTTCGATCCTACAAGGCATATATCATAACGGAACATCAACCATGATAAAATATAATGGGAATAAAACATGTAATTGTGGAAACCATTCAACACTTTTTTTGATTTCTATAGTTTCCAAGGCATTGCTGTCAAGACCATCTTAGTGGACAAAGTCCCTTTCTAAATTGAGTTCACCCCTCTTATCAGTCATGTAACACTGAACCAGATTAACTTACCGTTCCATCCATGTCTATCCCATGAGATATAAATCATTACCCAATTCATTGGAGGGAGATATAGGTCCCACTCATCTCATAATGAAATCATTCACTCTTGTGCCACAAAATAAACTTAAAACATTCATCATAACCCAAAGAATAAAATGGGTTTCATAAACATCATCCCATCATTTCATAATCCATATAAAAAAATGGACATTTCATCATGAGAAAAGTGAAACCATGTAAATCATATTGAAATTATACTTGAAACATATACATAAGAAGTAATGTCATCTTAGATGGAAAAATTCTTTTGATGAAACACTTGAAATGAATTCTTGAGGAAAATATCCTTTCTTCTTCAAAATAAATTTATTTTCACAAAACATCATGAAATTTTAAAAGAAAGAGATTTTGTTGAAAATAGTCATGAAATATTTTTGAGTAAGATTCATGAAAATATGGCTTCATAAAATCGTAAAAATCCTTTCATGCCGTATACGTTAAAAAAACATTCTTCTGGTACTTTTGTCAGAAAAGACAAAAAGTACCGTGTAGGGTAAATAAAAGAATGATTCCTTCCATACCATAGGGTAAAAGTCAAAATGTGTAAAAAGGAATTTAAACATACATGAATACACTTTTATAAAACATGGACATGGTTGATAGCAATAACCCCAGTAAATACTTACGAATAAGCAATCTCGAATAAACATGAGATTTGAAAAAATATCCCTTACCATAGGTCCGATATGCTTCGTACGTATCCAAACCTCATGTATAATGATATAAATAATGTCATTGACTTATTAAAGAATCATATTCACTGTTATTATATCATATATGGTTCACTTAAGACTTTATATTACCCGTTATTGTGTAAATTCATGTTAAAGTAGCGTTTTGGGTAAAATAGTTTCATTTGTCGTTTGTGTTTTAACTTGTAATTATTTATATGATTACATAGATCATGATTAATTATATCCAGATTTTAAAACATGATTTATATATATTATATATTCAGAATATAAATATATATAATAGATCGATAAATGGAATGAAATACACCATTCATGGAGATGGTAGTCCGTACGTACGCATGAACGCTGTTTTCGTTTCCTTATTGAATTGAATGGAATTTAGTAGAATAAATAAATAAATATATATGTATATGTATACATAAATTAATTAGCTTCATTATGTCATATATTTCATTATTATTCATTATATATACTTTATAATCATTCATGAATGGTTAATCATGGAAAATAAATCTCATCGCATTCGTGGAGATGGTAGTCCGTACTTACGCACGAGAGATGATATAATTCCAACGATAGTGTAATTGTATTTAAGTGTATGTATAATATTACAGAATCAATATCACTTTAAAATAACCATATATAGTTATTTATTTACACCATTATACCCATCCATGTAAGGTGGTGGCTTAAAATTGATTACACTACGACGTGGAGACGGTATTTCATATGTACGCACGCATGGTGATTTCGTTTTCTGTAGGATGGATAGATGGAGAAATAGGGTTGTTTCATAATTATAATAAAATATCAGTATATGTGTGATACTGAATTTATTACTTCATAATTAAAAAACTAAATAAAAATAAGTGGAAGAAGAAATAAAGTTGAAAGAATCGTTAACAGACATTACCTCTTCTTTGAAGCACCTCTTTGAGACCTCTGTTTGGGGCACTAAAATTGGTCTTTGAAGAAGTCAAGGACCTCTTGTATGTTTCTAGGGTAGTGGAGAAAAGAATTTTGCAGGGTTTGGCCAAGCATGAAGGCTCAAAGTGGTGTGAGGAAGAGAGGGAGGAGGTTCCCTTTTATAGGGGAGGAGAGTGGCACCTTTGGAATAACTAAAAATATTATTTTATTATAAAGTCATATTCGGATTTTAATAGCTCCAAATTGAGTTATTTAGAATCTACGGTTGGGTGGGTCTAAATCCTCTAATCCAATAGAATTTATACGTGTTTAGGTTTCTATGTTAACCTTATCATTTATATTTAACTTTAAGTTAGATAATTTAACTTTTACCATGGCTTCTTGTTTTCTTACACTATAAGGTTAATAAACTTAATATAAAAAGACAAACTAACCCCAAGTGGTTAATTATTAATATATATATCTATATATAAGTGATTTGGCCGACCCTTAGATTTTTAGGAATAAAATAACAATTAATAATATATTATTTGTTTTGAAATCTATTTTATGTCAATTTTGACACTATTTGGTACATGTTTTTTGTGAAAATCATAACCGCATGATTAGTTCGCAAAAAGTTACATAAATGAATAATAACATGTCATATTAACCTAGAAAATTAGTGGAATTCATACAAAAGTGTCAAATTACATTTATTTGGGTATTTATAAAATCAATTATGTCAATATTTCATTAATAAGATAATTACTGCATCATCATTGTGTCATAAATAAATTAAAATATTTAATGTCTAAAAATTATAAATAAAATACCATTATGTAGAAAATATTTTTATATTTCTAATGAATATTTATTGTAGAATTTATCTTATGTATAACCCTATATTAAAAATTATTTACTTATTAAACTTTGATTTTAACTATTTTAACCCTTCTTTAAATTAATTAATATTAAATGTCCTAATCTAATCCAAGTGGGCCTAAATGGTCATATTTTATTCCTAAGGTTGTTTTTGTTCGAATTAAACTTATCCAATAGAATTAAGACATGTGTTAGGGGAATGATAATATCATTTTTACCCATAATTACCCTATTTACTTTTATCTGTGGTAAAAAAACGTAAAAAGATACTATTCACCAAAAATTATTTTCATCTCATTGAACCACAATTTAGTCCTTGATATTAACTGTGTATCTCGGATTTTTAAAATTCAATTCACATAAGTGGTAAATTTTAATTTAAATTAAAAAAAGTCAGTTTTTTAACTACCAATAAGTGGTTTCACTATTCATCAAAAAATTACAGTTTTTTCAAAAAAATACCAAAAATTCAGCCTAAGAATTATTTGATATTCAGAATTCAAAATTGATGTCTATTTTTCCAAATTCAAAACATAGAAGTGGCATTAATTAATTTTAAAATTAATTCCCATTATCAAAACAAATAGCATGTTTTTTAAGAAACAATAACTATCAAAAGATTGATACTTGTTATATCCAATTTCAAAGTGAAATTAATTCCAATGACCAACATTGGATTAAATGGTAAAAACATATTCAAATTAAACTATAAACCCAATTAAAAATAAAATCTAACCATATAAATTAATGTGATGAAAAAAGTTTTTTTAATTAAAATATATAGTGTCTTTACCCTTCATTAAAATATGAAAGTTATCATAATAATAGGAAAATTTTATCCAAAGTAAATTTTTATGTCTTGATTCGAAAAATAAGAATTTTATTTTGTCAAATTGAAATTATAGACATGTCAAAAACATTTTTTAAATTAGGTGTGCCATCAGAAGGCGGCAAAACTACATTTTTAAAAAAATACTTATTTTACTCGAAAAATTGATTTTGTTCTCATACCATGTTCTAGAAATTGTTTAAGATGAATAATAATGTTATAAAATTCAAAATTTAGTTGATACTATTCATAAAATCTAGTCCATAACAATATTATAACCATATATCGTTGTTCAGTGAAACCTGGTATTGCGTACAACACACGCTATCGAGGAAGGTCGCGATTGTGTGTAATGCAAGACAAGTCAGGGTAGCGTGTTTTGAAAGCTGCTTTTGGTGTATTGTACAACAAATGACATTAATGAAATTAAAAAGAATATTTTTCATAAAATCTAGGGGTGTTACATTCTACCCCCTTAAATTGAATTTCACCCTCAAAATTCATCAGGGTTATAAATGGTTTACTACTCGAAAGTTTCTTTAATAAAAACCCTCATTGGAAAAAGGAATATCACAACTTGGCTTTAAAAACTAAAGTATGAAACACAACGGTTACCCAAATTAACTCATCACTGGGTTTCCACATAGGACAACATAGGTGAAAATATGGATATGGATGAAAAATCTAACCATCATGTTATGATAGAGTATGGTAGAGAACTTGGCTATGAAAAATCCATCAATCACATAGACATAGATTTGTGATGATCTAAGGAACCATCTGATTCATCGAATATAAGGGCACTAGGACAACATTTTTGGTTTTCAAGATCATTTCCCTAAAGTTGATGAAATTGGAATTAGAAGAAATAATTTCGTGATTTTGGTACAGTCTCACTGTTGGTCGTTCTTTGGACAATTTCCACTTCATCTCTTAAAGAAATGAAGTTGAATTTGTCATTCGTGAAGTGTTAGCAGATCATATGATAGAATGATGGGCCATTCCATCTGTCTCAAACAAAAGGTTAGAAAAGTTATAAAAAATACATAAGTCCATATATGGTGTGATTAATCATATATTGTTCTTAAAATGGACTTATACATCATATATCATACTGCTTAATATAATAAAACTAGTATCTACTAAACATGGACTTTTTGTAGGCCAGTGGTAGGCGATAAAGGCCTGTCGCACTTCAGTTGTGGGTTCAATTCCCATAGCCTTGTCCGATGCGATGGGATGTCGCTCGTCCTATAGGTTGTTATTTTTTATAAAAATACATTACTATAACATCCCATCAATAATATCGAAAAAAGTTCTATCCTTAAAAAATACTAAATCTGTTCAACATAATCTATTCCAATCATTATGCTTATCTAAAATACTTCGGTCCTAGATCATAGTGTAAAGAAAATGATTATTTAAAATTTTACATAACAATCACGTGACTGCCATCATTTATCCCCCATATATCATAAGATATATCTTGTTGGTTGAATTTCAAAAATGTGAATACCTTAATCATGTATTCTCTAGAAGAATGAATACCCATTGAACCTTAGTGAAAACATGAATACAGTTAAAAGTTAACACTTTCCACATACCAAAATCCTCAAAATTCTATATACTCAAACCATGATATCACTTAGTCCTTATATCAATCATGAGCTCATGAATACTGCCAAACATTTCATTTTCTCTTTATCCCTTAATTATGTGCATATCATCTACATTCCAAAATATTTGAATCACGTTTCATGGGTAATGGTACCATTCATCATACACTTTCAGAACATAAGGAAAGGAAACAGTGTAACAATCCTTAGATGTCTCTTTATTCAATATTACCATGAGATTACTTATACAACATTACACTTGATAAACATGTAATCATTCCACTACCTTCTTAAACCATTGACCGAAATTCAATAATTATTTCATCTCACATATCATTTGTAGTCAATTCATCATCATCAATATAAATATTACCCATACGACCATACTTATTCTCATCATGAGACATTCCCTTAGGGCATTGGTTTGCATAATGCTCGTACATTCCACATTTAAATCATTTAACCATTATTGATGACTTATAAATACCATTATCCTTGTCCATGGTGTTAACTAAACCTTTTCCTTTGCACTTACTGGCTTTGTGTCCTTCTTTTCCACACATAAAGCATCTTCTAGTTCCTTTTAAACATTCTCCTTCATGCTTCTTCCCACATGATTTACATAGGGGAAATTGAAATTTCTTTCCACTATGATCATCATGAAACTCCATCTTTCTCTTATTAGCCGAGTTAGGAAACTTACCAAATTTGAGTTTATTGATCATATTATGAGATTGCTGATTCGACATAATAATGATATTTGGAATTCAAAATTTGAATTCATTTGGTTTCTCATGAAGAATATCATTCCCTTGTCCATCATATCCTCCATTATCGTGAATCATCATGTTTCCAGCCATTTTCTAAATCACAAAAAGAATAGTATGAGAGGAAAAAATCATAATAAAGGGGAGTAACTTCAATATCTAACATATTAGGTTTAATCTAATATCATTACCATAATTCTAGGACTATAACCTATACTTATACTTAACCTTAGGGACATCTCTATACATACCTTAGAAATATCTATAGGGATCTCACTAAAGATTTCGCATCCTAGTTTCCAAAGTTTAACTAAACCATTCCTCTGATACCAACTGTAAGGACCTGAAGCTTGACGTACATGGATATTACATTACTTTTGTGGAATACTTAATAACTAATAAGAACCAACACTCAAGGACCGTAATAGTTTAGTGTCTTTGGAAACTTGAAATATAAACTTATAATCATGTTGAAAGATCATCAACAACTCCCATAACGATCTTCCCCTTTTTGTTTCCTTACCTAAAACCGTTCTTTATTTCCTGGGGAAAATAAAGCATATAAAGGGTGAGCTCAAATTCTCAGTAAGGGCAGACATAGAGAACATAAAACAACCCATAAACATTTGAAAGAAAAACCATGAACATGAAATTTAAACATCAAAATCTTGAGAAAAGACATAAATTGTGGAAGTACGTAAGACATATATCATAATGGAACATCAACCATGATAAAATATTATGCGAATAAAACATATATTTGTGCCAGCCATTCAGCACTTGTTATGATTTCCATAGTATCCAATGCATTGCTGCCAAGACCATCTTAGTGGACAAAGTTCCTTTCTGAATCGAGTTCACTCCACGTTTCAGTCCTATAACACTAAACTGGATTAACATACCGTTCCAGCCATGTCTATCTCATGAGATATAACTCTTTACCCAATTAATTGGAGGGAGATATAGTTCACACCCATATCATAATGAAATCATTCTTACATGTGCCACAAAATAAACATAAAACATTCATCATATCACAAAGAATAAAATGGGTTTCATAAACATCATCCCATCATTTCATAATCCATATAAAAAATGGACATTTCATCATAAGAAAAGTGAAACCATGTAAATCATAGAGACATTATAATTGAAACATACACATTTGAAGTAATGTAATCTTAGATGGAATTTTTTTTTTGATGAAACACTTGAAATGAATTCTTGAGGAAAATATCCTTTCTTCTTCAAAATCAATTTCTTTTCACAAAACAACATGCATTTTTAAAATAAAGATATTTTGTTGAAAATATTTATGAAATATTTTGGTGGAATATTCATGAAAATAAGGCTTTATAAAATCGTAAATATTCTTTCATTCCATATATGTTAAAAAACATTATTCCCGTACTTTTGTCGAAAAAGTCAATAAATACCTTGTAGGGTAAATAAAAGAAAGATTCCTTCCATACCATGGGGTAAAAGTAAAACTGGGTAAAGAAGACATTAAACATACATGAATACACTTTTATAAATCATGGACGTGGATGATAGCAATAACCCTAGTAAATACATACGAATAAGCAATCTCAGATAAAAATGAGATTTGCAAATTTATCCCTTACCTTAGGTCCGATATGCTTCCTAAGTATCCAAAACTCCTGTATAATGATTTAAATAATGTCATTGACTTATTAAAAAATCATATTCATTGTTATTATATCATATATAGTTCACTAATGACTTTATATTTACCATTCTTTTGTAAATTCATGTTAAAGTAGCGTTTTGGGTAAAATTGTTTCATTTGTCGTTTGTGTTTTAACTTGTAATTATTTATATGATTACATAGATCATGATTACTTATATCTATAATGTAAAACATGATTTATATATAGTATATATTCAGAATATACATATATATAATAGATCAATAAATGGAAATAAATACCCCATTCATGGCGACGGTAGTTCGTACGTACGCATGAACGTTGTTTTCGTTTCCTTATTGAATTGAATGGAATTAAGTAGATAATATATATATATATATATACATAAATCCAGTTGCTTCATTATGTCAAATATTTAATTATTATTCATTATATATACTTTATAATCATTCTTGAATGGTTAATCATGGAAAATGAATCTTATCGCATTCGTGGAGACGGTAGTCCGTACGTACACACGAGCGATGATTTCATTCACATGATCATGGAATTGTATTGAAGTGTATGTATAATATTACAGAATCAATATAACTTTAAAATAATCATATATAGTTATTTATTTACACCATTATACCTATCCATGTAAGGTGGTGGCGAAAAATAGATTACACCACGGTGTGGAGACGGTATTCCGTACGTACGCACGCACGGTGATTTCATTTTCCGTAGGATTGATAGAAGGTGAAATAGGATTATTTCATACTTATAATAACATATCAGTATATTAGTGATACTTATTTTATTACTTCATAATTAAACAACTAATGACGAAGAAGTGGAAGAAGAAATAATGTTGAAAGAATCGTTAACGGACATTACCTCTTCTTTGAAGCGCCTCTTTGAGACCCCCTTTTAGGGCACTAAAATTGTTCTTTGAAGAATACCAGGACCTCTAGGATGTTTCTAGGGAAGTGTAGAAGATAATTCCGCAGGGGTTGCCTGAGCATGAAGGATCAAAGTGGTGTGAGGAAGAGAGGGAGGAGGTGCCCTTTTATAAGGGAGGAGAGGGGCACCTTTGGAATAACAAAAATTATTATTTTATTATAAAGTCATATTCAGTTTTTAATAGATCCAAATTGAGTTATTTCTAAGCTAAGGTGGGGAGGGTACGAAATCATCTACTCCAATAGAATTTAGGCATGTTTAGGTTTCTATTTTGACCTTATCATTTAGAATTAACTTTAAGTTAGATAATTTACCTTTTACCATGTCTTCTTGATTTCTTACACTATAAGGTTAATAAACATACTATAACAAGACAAAAGAACCCCAAGTGGTTAATTTTTAATATATATATATATCCCTATATATGTTATTTTTCCAAACTATAGATTTTTAGGAATAAAATAACAATTAATAATATAATATTTGTTTTAAAAACTATTTTATGACAATTTTGACACTATTTGGTACTTGATTTTTGTGAAAATAATTACAACATTATTAGTTCGAAAATGTTACTTAAATCAATAATAACATGTCATATTAACCTATAAAATTAGTTGAATTCATAAAAAGTCTCAAATTACATTTATTTGGGTATTTATAACATCAATTATGTCAATATTTCATTAATAAGATAACTACTACATCATCTTTGTGTCATAAATATATTAAATTATTTAATGTCTAAAAATTATAAATAAAATACCATTATGTAGGAAATCTTTTTAGGATTCTAATTAATATTTATAGCCGAATTTATATTATCTACAAACCTAATTAAAAATTATTTACTTATTAACATTTGAGTTTAACTATTTTAACCATTCTTTAACTAAATTAATATTAAATGTCCTAATCTAATCCAAGTGGGCCTAAATGGTCATATTTTATTCCTGAGGTTGTTTTTGGTCTAATTACACTTATCCAATAGAATTATTACATGTTTTAGGGTAATAATAATATCATTTTTACCTTTAATTAACCTATTTACTTTTAACCGTGGTCAAAAAAGTAAAAAGTTACTATTCACCAAAAAATTATTTTCATCTTATTGAACCAAATATTAGTCCTTGATATTAACGGTGTCTCTTGGATTTTCGAAATTAAATTCACAGAAGTGGTAAAATTTAATTTAAATTTAAAAGGTCCGTTTTTTAACTATCACTAAGTGGTTTCACTATTCATCGAAAATTGCAGTTTTTCAGAAAAATATCAAAAATTCAGCCTAAGCATTATTTGATATTCAGAATTCAAAATTGATGTCTATTTCTCCAAATTCAAAACATAGAAGTTTCATTAATTAATTTTTAAATTAATTCTCGTTATCAAAACAAATATCTTGTTTTTTATGAAACAATAACTATCAAAAGATTGATACTTGTTTATATCCAATTTCAATGTGAAATTAATTCCAATGACCAACATTGGAATAAATGGTAAAAATATATTCTAATTACACTATAAACTAAATTAAAAAGATAATATATCCATATAAATAATTGTGATGAAAGATGTTGTTTTTAATTAAAATATAGCATGTTTTTACTATTCATTAAAATAATAATGTTTTCAGAATAATATGAAAATTTTATCCAATGTAAATTTTTATATCCTGATTCCAAAGAAGAATTTTATTTTGTCAAATTGAACTTATAGACGTGTCAAAAACAAGATTTAATGTGTGTGCACCATCAAAAGGCGGCAAAACTACATTTTTTGAAAAATACTTATGTTACACGAAAAATTGATTTTGTTCTCATACCATGTTCTAGAAAACGTGTAAGATGAATACTAATGTTATAAAATTCCAAATATAGTGGATAATATTAATAACGACTAGTCCATAATAATATTATAACCATATATCGTTGTTTAGTAAAACCTGGTATTGCGTACAACACACGCTATCGAGAAAGGTCGCGATTGCGTGTAATGCAAGCCAAGTCAGGGTTGCATGTTGTGAAAGCTCTTTTTGGTGCAACGTTCAACACAAGACATTAATGAAATTAAAAAGAACATTTTTCATAAAATCTCGTGGTGTTACAGTCATTGCACAAAACCATGATTTCAACTAATGAAAGCTTGAATCATCCATCTGATAGTGATTCATGGAAACATTATTACCGACGGCATCCATCTTTTTATATAGAATCCAAAAACATGAAATTGGGTATTTATACTAATGGTTTCAATCTGTTTGGTTCATATGGTAGTAAGTATTCATGTTGGTATATCTATAAAACTACGTAAAATTTACCCCAATGGATGTTGATGAAGTATACCTATATCGTTTTGACATTATTAATCCCAATACATCCAAAAAAGAATATTGATGCTTATTTTAAACCATCGATTGAGGAGATAAATTCATTGAGGAGTAATTGTGTTAGTACATATGATGTTACTACAAAACAAAATTTCTTATTAAAATCTCCGTTGATGTGGATGATCAGTGACTTCTTAGAATATCTCATGTTATCTAGCTAGAGTAAACATGGCCTAAAATCATATCCTAACAGTATGAAATTCAATGAAGACTTTATTATCATCAATGGAAAAAACTGGTTATTTTTACTGTGTTCACCAATTTCTTCCAACGAATCATCTTTTTCAGAGGAACAAATCTAATTACAAAAAAGGTATAATTAAAAGGGAAGAAACTAAAAAAAATGATCTGAGTTGTAGTGTTAAAGTTAGTTTTATTTTCATTACCTCCCATCACATTTGGGCCAACAGTAAAACAACAGAAAATTCCTGGCTTTGAAATGTAGCATAGTTTGATAAAACATAGAAATTTTTGGGGACTTCTATATTGGTCAAATTTGTTGGTCTGCCACATGTTGAATTTAATTCATATTGAGAAGAACTATTTTGATACGCAACATATACACTGTCCCAAGAGAGTCTCTTATTATTTTTTAGTGGATTGTAGATTTTAGACTTCCATATAGCTATGCTACCTATTTGGGAAGATGTATTAAGAATCGTCATATTATCAATTTAAAAAATCATGATTTTCATGTTATAATGGAAAGACATATGCCGATTAGATTGAGTGGTTTGTTGAATTTTATGATATTTAATTTGATAGTAGACATATTATATTTTTTTTGAGACATTTATGTGGTGAAAATAGACTATGATGCACTAAGTAAACCTGAAAAATATGTTGTTGTCATTATATGTAAACTGGAAAAAAAAATTTCGTCACATTTCATTGACTCAATTAAACATCTGACATTACATTTTACACATGAATCTAAATGTGGAGTTCCAATATAGTATCGATGGATGTACCAATTTGAGATATTAATGCTGAAATTAAAGAAAAAAGTACATAATAAAGCATCAGATGAAGGTTTAATTGCTGAAGCATAATTACAAGAGGAAATTGCTTTTTTCTACCCTCATTAGTTTGAATCTAAATATCCATCAAAACAAAACCTCATTTGAAGGAACGAGGTGAATTGTAATGATGAAATAGACATTCAATCATTAGTTTTTATTAATCCAAAGCTTGGATTTGGTGGAGTTCAGGAATCATGGCTTTCAGATGATGAAAATCATAGAGCTCATACATATGTTATGCACATCTGGGAAGAAATGACATCATTTATACTATGAATTTTTCAATTACTTATTTAATAATTTATGTTATAGTAGGTAAAATTAATTTTTTTTAGGTTATATGAAAATAATATCAATAAACAGCTTCCAAAAATTATAACAGCTTCTCTAGAAGAAGGCAGACATAAAAATATTTATCAATGGTTTAAAAAACTGGTAACAAAAATAATTGATGGTTTAAAATATCAATTCAGTTTATTATTTATTAAATTGATAATTGATTAAAATATTTTCAAGTGTCTCCACATACTGATAAAATTCATTAGCGACTGTGTCTATTAAGTAACCCACCATCCAAAATGGTTAAATCTAAAAAAGCATATGTGGTGAATGGTTTTTTATTTCAAACATGTGCATACAGGGAATCAAAAAAAACAATGAACAATTGAGTTTTCTTGAGAGGATCACATCATAGTGAAAAAGAAATTGAATTTTAAGGAATGCTAGATGAAATTATTAAACTATATTTTCTAGGGAAAAATTACATAACAACGTTTAGATGTCGGTGGTTAGATACCGAAAGAGGCTTTCATGTTCATCAGATTAATAGAATCGTCGATATTAAATAAAAAAGTAACTTTTTAGTAAATAAACCATTTTTACTGGATCAAGAGGCACATAAAATATATTACACAAATTACATTGAAACATCAAGAGTTCTGAGTGATTGGTTGAGCATAATAAAAGTGAAATCATGGGAAAATCAATTTACTCAAACTGAATGTGGTTCAGATTAAGTAAAACAAATTGTTATTTTTCAAGAGACTACTAAAAATTCATACTTTTCACAAGGAGACATGAATATTGAGGATTAAACACCACAATTAAGTGTCAATGATGACGAAGATGTTAATTATGTTCAAATGAATTTGAAACGGCATGATATTATGAAATCGAAAGTCATATGGATATGGATAAAGCCGACGATGAAAATGAAGAAATTTACATCGTCATATTTAATGATGATGATGATGGTGAACATTAACATAGTTAAATTCTGGTTATAATAATTACTAATATATATAAATATATATATTATTTATTTTTCACTATCTAATAAAAACAATAATTTTGTGTTTCAAATGGACCATGATCTAATTTAGGAGTTGGAGGAGGCTGAGCTACCTTTGGATGAGGAGGATTTGGGATCATTTTACCCTTAAGAAAATGGTGGACCTGAGGGTATATGGAGGGTTCACTGTCTTGCGCAACTTATGATTCTTGACCTTATCCCTGAGTGGCATCCACTTATTTGTTTCAATCCACGCATGCAGAGGTATGATTACCTAGGTTTTTTAGTTTTCTTTCATTTATGTATTTATATACTAATTTTTTTTATTTGTTCTTTTTTTCACAGTTTTGCACATGTAGCAGTTGAAAAGGGGATCACTATCTTGCACAATTACTTTTCTCATCCATGGATCACATGGGAACTGATTCACATTGATGTGGGGTATAAAATGTTCATTTATTTGTTAGTATTTAAATAAATAAATTTAATTTAGAAATTTATTTCATTAATAACTAAGTATTATAAATTATTTGTACGTTTTATGGTATCCCGTCGAAGATATCATGTGTGGTGCTATCCTAGAGGAATGTGAGGTTTCTATGCATATGTGTTTCCCTCAGTTTTTAAACAATTTTAGAAGGACAACCATTAAGAAAGCCGGAGCGACAGTGTTTGATTAGTCATGTAGATCCCACTGACTAGTGTACATTTCATCTCACATATGGGATGGAATATTTTCACACTGGTTGAGTAGTGGATTTCAAAAGTGTTCATCATTTGGCCTGAAAAACCATGGGAGACAAGATGTGACACATAGAGTTGGTTATTGTACATTCAGTACACATGGTGTACACCTGGTAAGAATCTTTTTTAAATATTTTATATAACATTACATATAAATAGGTTATTTTATATTCATTTTTGCAGTCAAGCATCCCAATATTACAGAGTACGATATTTATTAGAGGATGTACAGTGATCTAGCCACTGGAGGGGTTATATGGGATCACCAGTATCTGATTCTGGTCAGTATTAATTTCATTTCAGTTTTTAAATTAACTAAATGTAATATTTTCACTATTTAAAGATCAAATTGAAACAGAATGAGTCATATGAGGCCAAAACCTCTCAGACATAGGTTGAGAGTCCGACAGAGATGACTGCTCAGACTAGTGCACACCATTTGATGAGGAATCATGGATGCTAGCGACCCAGTATGCCTTTGAGAAGGGCTGAGTAGTTTTTATTGGATCTCATTTGACTTTTGGGGCGAATTATGACATTGCTGCGATATAGCCGTCTAACTCAAGAGGAGCTCGGGAAGAGGCATCATTTTCTGGCTCACAATATTAGGAGTAGTTGCGTGCTTAAACTGAGTATATAGAGAGTTTTTTGAAGCAGTCAGATGAGATGTGTCAGCAGCAGCATGAGGAGGACATGCTTCGATTGTAGCAGCAGTAACAACATGTGGAGGACATGCGTCGATGGTAGCAGCAGCAACAGAACCAACACGAGAAGGACATGCATCAATGGCAGGAGTAACATCATGATCAGATGTAGTACATGGGTTGTAGGACTCATATATTATGGATGGAGTTTCCTCCACCATCTCTTTTAGCTCCTCCATGTAGAGACCCGTAGCCTGACGTACATGGACATTACATTACATTTGCGGAATACTTAGTACATAACAAAAACACACACTAAAGGATCGTAATAGTTTAGTGTCTTTGGAAACTCGGAACGTAATCTTCTAATCGTGGTGAAAGTTCTTCAATATCTCCCATAAATATCTTCCCCTTTTTTTTACCTAAAACCTTTCTTTATATCCTGGGGAAAAGAAAACATAAAAGGGTGAGCTCAAATGCTCAGTAAGGGTAAACAAAGGAAATATCAATCACATAATTTTCATAAGAACATAACATTTTTGGAAATCTTAACCTGCAAAAGAGAGCATAATTTCATAACATGGGATAAATCATAGTAGTGAAAATGAAACCCTTACTTAAAACATTACTCATTGTGGCATACACACATAATCATAGAGAATCATTTCTTGTTAGTCAAGACTCATTGCCAAGACTATCTTAGTGGACAAAGTCCCTTTCTGAATCGAGTAATCCTCGTTTCAGTCCTGTTTCACTGAACCGGTATAACCTACCATTCCAGCCATGTCTATCTCATGAGATATGAAATCTTTACCCAATGCATTGGAGGGAGATATAGGTCCCACTCATCTCATAATGATACCATTCTTATGTGTGCCACAAAATCATAAATCATACATCATTGCATAACCCATGCAATAAAAATGGGATTCTTAAACAACATGACATCATAAAACCATTCATATAAGATAAAGGAATTCATAAACATAATTCCATCACAACATAGTCAAATCAATGTAAAAATATGGATAGAAACAGAACCCTTTATTATCTTAGATGGAAAATAATTTTGATAAAACACTTGAAATGAATTCTTGAGGAAAATATCCTTTCTTCTTCAAAATCAATTTCTTTTCACAAAACATCATACAATTTTAAAAGAAAGAGATTTTATTAAAAATAGTCATGAAATATTTTGGAAGAAGGTTCATGAAAATAAGGCTTTATAAAACCGTAAAAATCTGTTCGTGCCGTATAAGTTAAAAAAAACATTCTTCGTACTTTTGTCGGAAAAGTCAAAAAGTACCTCGTACGGAAAAACGAAAAAAGATTCCTTTCATATTCTTTACTAAAAACTCACCTAAGGGTAAAATTGGATTTAAACTATTTCAAGTGGATGGAAACAATATTACATATTGAGGGAACATGGATGTGGATGATAAAATACACCCCAGTAAATACTTACGAATAAACAATCTCGAATAAAAATGAGATTGTGATATTTTCCCTTACCTTATGTCCGACTTGCTTTGTAAGTGTCCAAACCTCCTGTATAATGATTTAAATCATGTTATTGACTTATTACAGAATCATATTCATTGTTATGATATCATATATGGTTCACTTATGACATTATATTACCCGTTCTTTTGTAAATTCCATGTTAAAGAAGCGTTTTGGGTAAAATCGTTTCATTTATCGTAGGTGTTTTGACTTGTTGTTCTTGACATCATTATTACTTATATCATGATTTACTTACTTCCAGAATATAAAATATGATTTATATATCATATATATTCAGTATATATATATATATATAATAGGTAGATAAATAAAATGAAAAACACCGTTCATGGAGACGGTAGTCCGTACGTACGCATGAACGCTGTTTTCCTTTCCTTATTGTCTTGAAATGGAAGTAAGTAGATGACATACATATGTATATATATATATAAATCCAGTAGCTTTATAATGTCATATATTTCATTATTATTTCTTATATATACATTATAATCATTCTTAAATTGTTAACATGGAGAATGAATCTCATCGCGTCGTGGAGACGGTAGTCCGTACGTACGCACGAGCGATGATATCATTTCTATAAATATTGAATTGAATTGGAGTGGATTATATAATATATCAGAATCAATATGATGTTTTAATAACTATGTATAGTTATTCTTTACATCATTATACCCATCCATGTAAGGTGGTGGTGGAAAATAGATTACACCACGGCGTGGAGACGGTATTCCGTACGTACGCACGCGCGGTGATTTCTTTTTCCGTAGGATGGATAGATGGTGAAATAGGGTTGTTTCATACTTATAATAACATATCAGTATATGAGTGATACTGATGTTTTTACTTCATAATGAAACAACCTAAGAAGAAGAAGTGGAAGAAGAAATAAAGATGAAAGAACCGGTAACGGTAATTACCTTTTCTTTGAAGTGCCTCTTTGAGACCTCCTCTTAGGGCACTAAAATTGGTCTTGAAGGAAGACCAGAACCTCTAGGATGTTTCTAGGGAAGTGGAGAGGAGAAATTGGCAGGGGTTGGCCGAGCTTGAGTGCTCAAATTGGTGTGAGGAGGAGGGGGAGGAGGTGTCCTTTTATAGGGGAGGAGAGGGGCACCTTAGGAATTCTTAAAAAATATTAATTTATAATAAATCTAACCCCACTTAAAAACCTCCAAAAATGACTCATATTCGAAGCTTAGATGATATAGAGTTGTAATCTCATCATCCAATCAAATTTAGACATGTTTGGATCTTATTTTAAACCTTATCAATTAGATTTAACTCTAAGTTAAATAATTTGACTTTTACCGTGTCTTTTTGTTTTCTTTCACTATATGGTTAATACACTTACTATAACATGCCAAACGAACCCCAAATTGTTTATTATTAATATATATATCCTTATCTAAGTCATTTGGCCGAACCTTAGATTTTTTTAAGAATAAAATAACAATTAATAATATAATATTTGATTTAAAAACTATTTTGTGCCAATTTTGACACTATTTGATATATGATTTTTGTGAAAGTCATAACAGAATTAAATGTTCGAACCAAGTTTATTAAACCAACATTAATATATCATAGTAACCTATAAAATTAGTGGAATTCATAAACATTCTCAAATTACATTTATTTTGGTGTTTATATTATCAATTATGTCAATATTTCATTAATAAGATAATTACTGCATCATCGTTGTGTCATAAATAAATTAAATTATTTGATGTCTAAAAATTACAAATAAAATACCATAATGTAGGAAAGCTTTTTAGATTTCTAATGAATATTTATAGTCGAATTTATCTTATGTATAACCCCATATTAAAAATTATTTACTTATTAAACTTTGATTTTAACTATTTTAACCCTTCTTTAAATAAATTAATAATAAATGTCCTAATCTAATCCATGTGGGCCTAAATGGTCATATTTTATTCCTAAGATTGTTTTTGGTCGAATTACACTTGTCCAATAGAATTAGGACATGTGTTAGGGTAATATTAATATCATATTTACCCTTAGTTACCCTATTTACTATTAACCGTGGTAAAAAATGTAAAAAGTTACTATTCACCAAAAAATTATTTTCATCTCATTGAACCACATTTTAGTCCTTGATATTAACCGTGTCTCTCGGATTTTCGAAATTCCATTCACAGAAGCGGTAAAATTAAGTTTTATGCAAAAATTCAGTTTTTAACCTACCACTTAGTAGTTTCACTATTCATCAAAAATTGATGTTTTTCAGAACAATGCCAAAATTTCATCCTAAGCTATATTTCATATTCCGAATTCAAAAATGAAATCTATTTTACCAAATTCATAACATAGAAGTTGCATTAATTAATTTTATAATTAAATCCCGCTGTTAAAATAAATAGCGTGTTTTTAGGAAACAATATATATCAAAAGATTGACACTTGATTATGTCTGGTTTAAATGTGAAATTACAACCAATGACCAACATTGTATTAAATTGTAAAAATATATTCTAAATATACTTTAAAACCACTCAAATTAATAATTTATCACTATTAACTATTTCGATTAAAAAAGTTGTTTTTAATTATAATTTAGTAATTTTCACTATTCATCAGAATATGAAAGTTATCCGAAAAGTACCAAAATTTCACCTTAGGCTAAATTCGATACTCCGAATCCAAGAATGAAGTTCATTTTGGAAAATAAGATTTACAGAATTTTAAAAAGTGGTTATTACTATTCATAATGGCTAGTTTTAATAATATTTTAATAGCACATCGTTGTTTAGTGAAACTCAGTATTGCGTACCACACACGCTATCGAGGAAGGTTGCGATTGCGTGTAATGCAAGGCAAGTCAAGGATGCGTGTTGTGCAAGCTCTTTTTTTGGTGTAGCGTACAACACAAGACATTAGTGAAATTAAAAAGAATATTTTTCATAAAATCTCGGGGTGTTACATTCTACCCCCCTTAAAATGAATTTCGCCCTCGAAATTCGTTGGGGTTATAAATGGTTTACTATTAGAAAGTTTATTTAATAGAAACCCACATCGTAAAAAGGAATACCAAAACCAATATTTTAAAACAAAAGTATGAAACTTAACGGTTACCCAAATAAACTAATCACTGGGTTTCAACATAGGTGAAAGTATGGATATGGAAGAGAAATCTAACCATCATGTTCTGATGGAGAGTGGTAGAGAACATGGCTATGGAAAAGCCAGTAATCACAAATCCATAGATTTGTGATGATATAAGGTACCATCTGATTCATCAGGTATAAGATCACTAGGACAACATTTTTGGTTTTCAGGATCATTTCCCTAAAGTTAAAGAATTTGAATTAGAATAAATACTTACTTTATTTCGGTACAATCTCACTGTTGTTCGTGCCTTTAACAATTTCCACTTCATCTCTTAAATAAATGAAGTTGAATTTGTTATTCGTAAAGTGCTAGCAGATCATGTGATAGAATGACGGGTCATTCCATCAGTTTCAAACAGAAGGATAGTAAAATTATATACATAAGTCGATCTATAGTGAGATTAATCACATATGGTTTCTAAAATGGACTTATAATTCATATATCATACTGCTTAATATAATAAAACTAGTTTATACTAAACAGGGACTTCCTGTAGGTCAGTGGTAGGCGATAAAGGCCAGTTGCATTTCGGTTGTGGGTTCGATTCCTACAGCCTTGTCCGAAGCGATGGGCTGTCGCCCGTCCTGCAGGTTGTCCTTTTTTCTAAAACTACGTTACTATAACATCCCATCAATAATATCGAAAATCTTATATCCTTAAACTATACTAACTTATGTCCAACATAATCCAGTCTAATCTTTAGGCTTATACATAATACTGTAGTCCACTCTCATAATATAGTGACAACGATTACCAGAGATTTAATACTGTCGTTGATCCCCACATATCATAAGATATCCAAACATTCAAAGTCCTTAATCGTGTATTCTCTTGAATACCTTAGTGAAAACATGAGTGCAGTTAAAAGTTAACACTTTCCACATACCAAAATCCTCAAAATTCTATATACTCAAACCATGATATCACTTAGTCCTTATATCAATCATGAGCTCATGAATACTGTTAAACATTTAATTTTCTCATTTTCCCTTCATTATGCGCATAATATCTCAATCACTTTGAATACCACATTAGACCAATACATAAATATTCCAATACTCCATGATACAACATTAATTTCGAATCCCATTACATAAACACTTAATCATTCCACCACATCATTGTCATATTCAACATTGCCGATAGTGATCGCATGTGACTTCCCTTTGTCCTTTGCCTTAAGTGGTTGCTCATGTTGATCATCACTAACCCTTGGATTAGGGCAATTATTAGCATAATGCCCCATTTCCTTGCACTTGAAGCATTGAAGTGTTGGCGGTGCGTTCTCTGCAGTGTTTGCTTTATCATTAGAAACTCTTTTTCCATTACTTCGACACTCAGCTGCTCGATGACCTTCTTTTCCACACTTAAAACATTTTCTAGTCCCTTTTAGACAATCTCCACCATGCTTCTTTCCACACTTTGTGCATAAGGAAACATTCATCTTCTTTTCACCATTATTCTGAGATTTCTCCTTGAACTCCATCTTTTGTTTCTTGTCAAAACCATGAGATGGATATGTAACACCAACTTCCATTTCTACCTTGATAGCACAACGCACAATTTCTTCATAGCTACTGAAGTCTCTTATAGCTAATGCCCTTCGAAGACTTGGTTTTAAGCCACTGAAAAATCGATCAACTTTACTTTCAGGTTGGATGATAATTCTAGAAGCATACCTTGCAAGTCTTGTAAAATTTGCTTCATAGGTACCAACAGATTCATCGTCCCTTTGCTTCAGTTCAAGAAACTCTTTCTCCATCTTTGTTCGAAGAATATGAGGGAAGTACTTATTGAAAAATAAGTTCTTGAACTCGTCCCATTCCATGGACTCAATTTCATCTCTTGGCCTCGTATTCTTGATAAGATTCCACCATTGATCAGCTTCACCTTCCAAACGATATACTGCTAAGATGACTTTATCATGTTCAGAACATTGAAGAACTGAAAATATCTTTTCAGTAGTACTGATCCATTGTTCAGCCACAAGTGGATCAGAAGACCCACTGAAAGAAGGTGGACGTTGCCTCATGAAGGACTCAATAGAATATTGTTCCCTTCTCTGCTCATTTGGAAGTCCAGAATGATTCATAGCTTGTGTAAGTATAGCAATAAGATTTTGCACTCCATCTCCCATAACATTTGTTTGTTCAGGAGGGAAATCATTGCATTGTCCATTGCATTGATCAACACGGTTCCTTCGGGTTCCAGCCATCGTCTAAAACCCAAAAAGAATAGTGTGAGAGGCAAAAATCATGCTAGGGAAAACAACATAATAAAGGGGGATTACCTTCAATATCCAACATCTTAGGTTTAATTCTATGATCGTTAGCGTAATTCTATTACTATAACCTATACGTATACTTATCCCTAGGGACATCCCTAGACATACCTTAGAAATATCTCTAGGGATCTCACTAACGTTTTCGCATCCTAGTTTCCAAAGGTTGACTAAACCTTTCTCTGATACCAACTGTAGAGACCCGTAGCCTGACGTACATGGACATTACATTACATTTGCGGAATACTTAGTACATAACAAAAACACACACTAAAGGATCGTAATAGTTTAGTGTCTTTGGAAACTCGGAACGTAATCTTTTAATCGTGGTGAAAGTTCTTCAATATCTCCCATAAAGATCTTCCCCTTTTTTTTTACCTAAAACCTTTCTTTATATCCTGGGGAAAATAAAACATAAAAGGGTGAGCTCAAATGCTCAGTAAGGGTAAACAAAGGAAATATCAATCACATAATTTTCATAAGAACATAACATTTTCGGAAATCTTAACCTGCAAAAGAGAGCATAATTTCATAACATGGGAAAAATCATAGTAGTGAAAATGAAACCCTTACTTAAAACATTACTCATTGTGGCATACACACATAATCATAGAGAATCATTTCTTGTTAGTCAAGACTCATTGCCAAGACTATCTTAGTGGACAAAGTCCCTTTCTGAATCGAGTAATCCTCGTTTCAGTCCTGTTTCACTGAACCGGTATAACCTACCATTCCAGCCATGTCTATCTCATGAGATATGAAATCTTTACCCAATGCATTGGAGGGAGATATAGGTCCCACCCATCTCATAATGATACCATTCTTATGTGTGCCACAAAATCATAAATCATACATCATTTCATAACCCATGTAATAAAAATGGGATTCTTAAACAACATGACATCATAAAACCATTCATATAAGATAAAGGAATTCATAAACATAATTCCATCACAACATAGTCAAATCAATGTAAAAATATGGATAGAAACAGAACCCTTTATTATCTTAGATGGAAAATAATTTTGATAAAACACTTGAAATGAATTCTTGAGGAAAATATCCTTTCTTCTTCAAAATCAATTTCTTTTCACAAAACATCATACAATTTTAAAAGAAAGAGATTTTATTAAAAATAGTCATGAAATATTTTGGAAGAAGGTTCATGAAAATAAGGCTTTATAAAACCGTAAAAATCTGTTCGTGCCGTATAAGTTAAAAAAAACATTCTTCGTACTTTTGTCGGAAAAGTCAAAAAGTACCGCGTACGAAAAAACGACAAAAGATTCCTTTCATATTCTTTACTAAAAACTCACCTAAGGGTAAAATTGGATTTAAACTATTTCAAGTGGATGGAAAAAATATTACATATTGAGGGAACATGGATGTGGATGATAAAATACACCCCAGTAAATACTTACGAATAAACAATCTCGAATAAAAATGAGATTGTGATATTTTCCCTTACCTTATGTCCGACTTGCTTTGTAAGTGTCCAAACCTCCTGTATAATGATTTAAATCATGTTATTGACTTATTACAGAATCATATTCATTGTTATGATATCATATATGGTTCACTTATGACATTATATTACCCGTTCTTTTGTAAATTCCATGTTAAAGAAGCGTTTTGGGTAAAATCGTTTCATTTATCGTAGGTGTTTTGACTTGTTGTTCTTGACATCATTATTACTTATATCATGATTTACTTACTTCCAGAATATAAAATATGATTTATATATCATATATATTCAGTATATATATATATATAATAGGTAGATAAATAAAATGAAAAACACCGTTCATGGAGACGGTAGTCCGTACGTACGCATGAACGCTGTTTTCCTTTCCTTGTTGTCTTGAAATGGAAGTAAGTAGATGACATACATATGTATATATATATATATAAATCCAGTAGATTTATAATGTCATATATTTCATTATTATTTCTTATATATACATTATAATCATTCTTAAATTGTTAACATGGATAATGAATCTCATCGCGTCGTGGAGACGGTAGTCCGTACGTACGCACGAGCGATGATATCATTTCTATAAATATTGAATTGAATTGGAGTGGATTATATAATATATCAGAATCAATATGATGTTTTAATAACTATGTATAGTTATTCTTTACACCATTATACCCATCCATGTAAGGTGGTGGTGGAAAATAGATTACACCACAGCGTGGAGACGGTATTCCGTACGTACGCACGCGCGGTGATTTCTTTTTCCGTAGGATGGATAGATGGTGAAATAGGGTTGTTTCATACTTATAATAACATATCAGTATATGAGTGATACTGATGTTATTACTTCATAATGAAACAACCTAAGAAGAAGAAGTGGAAGAAGAAATAAAGATGAAAGAACCGGTAACGGTAATTACCTCTTCTTTGAAGTGCCTCTTTGAGACCTCCTCTTAGGGCACTAAAATTGGTCTTGAAGGAAGACCAGAACCTCTAGGATGTTTCTAGGGAAGTGGAGAGGAGAAATTGGCAGGGGTTGGCCGAGCTTGAGTGCGCAAATTGGTGTGAGGAGGAGGGGGAGGAGGTGTCCTTTTATAGGGGAGGAGAGGGGCACCTTAGGAATTCTTAAAAAATATTAATTTATAATAAATCTAACCCCACTTAAAAACCTCCAAAAATGACTCATATTCAAAGCTTAGATGAGATAGAGTTGTAATCTCATCATCCAATCAAATTTAGACATGTTTGGATCTTATTTTAAACCTTATCAATTAGATTTAACTCTAAGTTAAATAATTTGACTTTTACCGTGTCGTTTTGTTTTCTTTCACTATATGGTTAATACACTTACTATAACATGCCAAACGAACCCCAAATTGTTTATTATTAATATATATATCCTTATCTAAGTCATTTGGCCGAACCTTAGATTTTTTAAGAATAAAATAACAATTAATAATATAATATTTGATTTAAAAACTATTTTGTGTCAATTTTGACACTATTTGATATATGATTTTTGTGAAAGTCATAACAGAATTAAATGTTCGAACCAAGTTGATTAAACCAACATTAATATATCATAGTAACCTATAAAATTAGTGGAATTCATAAAAATTCTCAAATTACATTTATTTTGGTGTTTATATTATCAATTATGTCAATATTTCATTAATAAGATAATTACTGCATCATCGTTGTGTCATAAATAAATTAAATTATTTGATGTCTAAAAATTACAAATAAAATACCATAATGTAGGAAAGCTTTTTAGATTTCTAATGAATATTTATAGTCTAATTTATCTTATGTATAACCCCATATTAAAAATTATTTACTTATTAAACTTTGATTTTAACTATTTTAACCCTTCTTTAAATAAATTAATAATAAATGTCCTAATCTAATCCATGTGGGCCTAAATGGTCATATTTTATTCCTAAGATTGTTTTTGGTCGAATTACACTTGTCCAATAGAATTAGGACATGTGTTAGGGTAATATTAATATCATATTTACCCTTAGTTACCCTATTTACTATTAACCGTGGTAAAAAAAGTAAAAAGTTACTATTCACCAAAAAATTATTTTCATCTCATTGAACCACATTTTAGTCCTTGATATTAACCGTGTCTCTCGGATTTTCGAAATTCCATTCACAGAAGCAGTAAAATTAAGTTTTATGCAAAAATTCAGTTTTTAACCTTCCACTTAGTAGTTTCACTATTCATCAAAAATTGATGTTTTTCAGAACAATGCCAAAATTTCATCCTAAGCTATATTTCATATTCCGAATTCAAAAATGAAATCTATTTTACCAAATTCATAACATAGAAGTTGCATTAATTAATTTTATAATTAAATCCCGCTGTTAAAATAAATAGCGTGTTTTTAGGAAACAATATATATCAAAAGATTGACACTTGATTATGTTTGGTTTAAATGTGAAATTACAACCAATGACCAACATTGTATTAAATTGTAAAAATATATTCTAAATATACTTTAAAACCACTCAAATTAATAATTTATCACTATTAATTATTTCGATTAAAAAAGTTGTTTTTAATTATAATTTAGTAATTTTCACTATTCATCAGAATATGAAAGTTATCCGAAAAGTACCAAAATTTCACCTTAGGCTAAATTCGATACTCCGAATCCAAGAATGAAGTTCATTTTGGAAAATAAGATTTACAGAATTTTAAAAAGTGGTTATTACTATTCATAATGGCTAGTTTTAATAATATTTTAATAGCACATCGTTGTTTAGTGAAACTCAGTATTGCGTACCACACACGCTATCGAGGAAGGTTGCGATTGCGTGTAATGCAAGGCAAGTCAAGGATGCGTGTTGTGCAAGCTCTTTTTTTGGTGTAGCGTACAACACAAGACATTAGTGAAATTAAAAAGAATATTTTTCATAAAATCTCGGGGTGTTACACTCCAGCTCCTCTAGAAGACTATCCCCCATTGATTTTTTTGTACTATTCAAAACATCTTAATTGAATAATTGTTGTAATATGATCTATTTAGTGTTTTTGTCTTTTATATTGGTGCGTATATTGCATAATTATTTTTATTATTTTTTATTTTTTAGTTTTTATTATTTATTTTTAGTAATATATTTTATAATTTTTGATTAATTTATTAATAATAATATTAATAATAAAAATATTTGTTAATTTTTTATATACTTTTTTGGAATATTGAAAATTTTCTTATTTTTTAAGTAGTTTATTATTTTACAATATTAATATTATTTATTTCATTTTTAATAAATATATTATTTTATTATTTTATTATGTATATGACAATATTGAGAATTTTAATATTTTTTATTTTTTTATTATTTTAATAATATTATTTTTTTTACTTTTTTTTATTACGTATTTCCCAAGGAGTCTTTTTCGACGGGGGACCCGTCACAAAAAGATTATATATATATTTTTTGTTTTTTTGGGACAAGATTATTTAGTGCTGCAATAACATTTTTGTGACGGGCCCATCACAAAAGGTTTATAACATATAATCTATTTGCGATGGGCCCATCACAAATACAATTTTCGACGAGCCTATCACTAAAGGTTCTTGTATATATTATGTAATTAAGAAGGCATATATTTTTGGTGGTCTAGCTTCCCGTTGCAAGAAGTTTTTTTTTCTGATGATCCTGTCACAAAATATACTACTTGTGATGCCATTTTTTGTGACACGCTATTTATGGTGGTCCCCTGTCACATTAGCGTTTTTTGCGACGGGATCCCGTTGCAGATAACCAAATTTCGAATAGTGTCAATCTTTTGGTAGTTTTTACTTCTTAAAAGAAATTCGGTTTTCGACAATATGGATTAATTTTTAATTAAATACTAAAAATTATGTGTTTTCGATTTTGAAAAATGGAATCCATATTTGGAATCAGATACTCAAATTTTTTTAAATAAGAACCATTTATTTTTGGTGAATATGGATAGTAATTTTAGTAGTTATTTTTATTTACCAAAGCTAGAGGGTAAATCATTGAAATAAGGGTATGAAATAATACTATATAATATAAAACTACCCTAAAACGTGTCCAAATACTATTATATGAGTTATGTTCAACCATGATTATCCTTAGGGTGACCTTTTTGTATTTTAAAGCCACAAGGGAGTGATAACGACAAGTTATAATAATTAATTTAAAGAGGAAAATAATATAAACATGTATCTTCGTACAATTTTATTATACAAGGTAATATAAGAAATCCCTAAAACTACAAATAATCATTATAAATATATAAATATTTCCTACATAATGATATTATATTTATAATTTTTAAACAATATATAAATAATTTTAATTGTGACATAATAATGATGTTGTCATTGTTTTATTAATAAATTATTTAAGTAAAGGATATTATAAATATTAAAATATATATTTCATGACATAATTATTGTCATACATGAATTATATTGGTGAATTTGACATGTTAGGATTGATAAACTTTTTTATTCTAATGAATTATGTTGTTATGAATTTTTAAAATAGTCAAGTATATATAGTGTCCAAAATTTACATAATTCATAATATAAATTATAAAATAGTTTATTGAATGATAATAAATTCGTCAAACACTAAATTTCATCCAAATGGTTAATATAATTAAAAATGTTTCATAAATTACTATTTAGGGGTCATTTTTGATAATATGGTAATTACATTAACCCACGGTGTGTAAATAACGTAACATCACTCTATAATAAAAAAAGGTAAAATAAGAGTTAAACCAAGAAGATAAGGACAAATTATTATTCTAAACATGACTGAATAATATTGGATTGTGGGTATTCTATAAAAAATGATATTATAATCGAAAAAAATAAATTTTGGACCTTATGTAATTGAAATGGAATTTATAATATTATAATTTTTAAGACATTCTTAATGTACCCCTCCTCCCTCTTATAAAATTCCACCATGTATACCCCCCTACTCACACATCTCAAGCCCTTTGGATGGTCTAAATTAAAATCATATAATCAACCAATATCCCAAAATTGATTCTATAAGTCTTAAATAGGGCATATTAAAATTTAGGAATTCGTTTTGGCTCAATTCAAAAGATGTTACTCATTTTAGAGGTAGCCTCTTCTCTCAAGTTCCATCATTCTTCCCTCCCTATTGTCTTCTTATTCATTTATTAAATAACAACAAAAGTATCTTAAATATACTAGGATATTAATATTAGAAGTATTAAAAATAAACTTTCACAATCCTCCATATAATGGATATGATCAAACTATTTATTTGTTCAACTAATTACTAACTCACAAAATGATGATTGTTCAACTTTCTCCTATCACCTATCTTAGTGGATATTATGATAAAAATTTATTCATTTATGATATATATTATATATTTATTGTATCTATTATTATATATTATTTATTTTTATCTTACCTTAATTATTACTATAATGTGTAAATATGCTACTTTCATTTGAGGAAGTGCGGACTATATCTCCCTCAAAGTGATATAAATCATTCTTTCCATACATAGAACATATGAAAAATTTAAATAATGAAATTATATAATATAAAGATCAATTATATTATTATGAAATTATACCATACCTATGTATCATATAGTATTCCTTACATTAATATGACATTGAAATGAATGCAATGTTCGTGCGTATATATGGCCTATCGTCTTCATGAATGGAGTATTTCAGTTCTTATATTCAAATGATAGGGATTATTATAAATAAATATATACTAGATTTATATGATATTCAAATAATTATTTTTATTATAGAGATTATTTAATTTTGAATACCTGGACAATTTAAAACAAAAAAAAATTCATTTTTGACTCATGTACTGAAAATTGACCAAACAAACGATAAGAACTTGAATGATTATGTGATTGTTATAATAAGGTAATAAATGATTTAAAATGAATAATAAACATGAAAATAGTTATTAAAAAAATATAAATTATCTTAAATTTATAATTCTGGATGATAAATGAACATACATGATGATATGGACTCATGGAAAGGGACTTTATCCCAATCTCATTTCATTGAGATTTATTTCTGTTTATACATGAACTTATTTTATATGGTTTATAATTATAAACGTTTCTTCAAATCTAAATCAATGGATTTTTAAAGGAATATTTTTTTACAATGAGTTTCAATAAACGAAAAATGGAATGTTTCTTTTTAATGTACGTGGGGACAACGACCTTTCCACTCCAGCTAGCATTATTTGGTGTTTGTCTTCCTTAATAACCATTAATATTTTTAGGAGAAAAATAACAACCATATAAACTTCTCATGTATTTTTTTAATTGGTTTTGAGAAGGCATTTAGTTTTTTAATATATTGAATTATATATTGTGATTTCAATTAATAAATGTAATCTTTCCTTTATGATTGTTTTATGTGTTATTAATATGTTATGGATGTTTGGCATTGTATATGTATACGGGTGGTTGTCTGATAATTAGAGGGTGGGTGAGCCCAAAGTATCTCTCTAATGTATTGTGTAATGAGACATAGGCAAATGATAAGGTTTATCCTAAATGATTTATGTAATATATTATGATGGGTATTCCAAATGTAACCATGAATGTTACTTCTTATGAAGCTGTGAAAGCTACAATGTATGTTTGATATGGATGCAAAAAGTTACCTTTATGATTTTTGAATTTATGAGTTATTCATAAATCAAAGGATTTCATGAGGTATATTAATTATCTTATGTTTAATTATTGAATATTATTATATCATTGATTCTAATATATTCTTGGGAAAAAGTTTTCATTCTTTTTTTATAACACATTCTACGCTTTTTCTACTCATATATCATTTTTTGGAATGTTTTTTACAGGGTATAAGGAAGGTTTAGATAATGAAAGAAATAAATAATATTTTTAACATGAAAATAATTCTCTTTACATTTATGGATATTTTTTTGAAAAATTGGATATAGTATAACTTTCCAATTTTTTCTTTTTTATATGTAATATATAGTTATGGCATAATTCACTAAAACTCCAAACTTGAAAATATTCTCCTTGTGAATTCATTACGAAACTCAATATTATATTATTATTAAAGATGAAGATATATATATATAATTTGGGATAGAATATATAAAATTATTCTTCTAAATAAATTTATTGGATATGCAAATCCATCTATGCTCTATTCAATCTTTTGGATTATTATTCCAAAATAACCAATGTGGCCAGGATATACGATAAAATCTCATAGTTTATTAGAGTTTTTCTGATTATTATTATAATTATGAAATAATATGATATAAAAATCATGAAAAGAATACGTTATTTTTTCTATTGTTATTTCAAAACAGAATAATTTCATTTGCACCTATTTTTGTACTCAACTATAACAAATAACAACTTTAAGGAAAACAATATTTATTTATATTGTCTTTTCAAAATACATTGTCTTCACTATCGATGTTTTATAAAACATATTTCCAATATATTTTTATTATTATAATTTTTTTAACTTCATTTATACCCATTAATTACTTTTAAAAAAAATAAACAAATTAATCTTTCTTTCATTTTGTAATTGTGGTATTTTTTCTACTTATTTTACAAACAAGTGAATAGAATGTTTCCATTTATACTATACCATATGAAAATAATTTGCCAAAAAGATTTAATTATTACAGAAATATATATAATACTTTTCATGATTTCAATGTTATTTTCAACGAATTTTGTTTCTATTGTATTTAAAAAATATTTTTATTTTATTAATGTTATTTAAAAATGGTATAGAAGTATTTTTCAATAATGATTCAGTAATCCATTCATTGTATGTATATTTATTAAAAAATATAATCATGTGTGTTGATTATTATTTACTCTGTATATGATATAATGGTACCATCCTTACCTTTAATCATGATGTTTTATTTCTCTGATGAAAACATTAAAAAGAACATCTTTCTTTTCCTATGGGGATTTCTATGATTACATGTTTATGAGACGTATTATATTTCTCATAGCCGATTATATGATGATTTTTTTTGGAAAATATATTATTGATAATAATTAGGATATGGGTGGTTAGGGATTTATATATCCCTCCAATTAATTGGGTAAATATTAATCTTATGTAAGATCAATGTGTAACGGAGTGGCTATCACATGGTAAAAACTATACGGTTCCCTAGGTGTTATCCTAATACTTAATAAATAAGGAACTAGTAAAGTTAAACCAAGAATGAAAAAATTAGGTTATAACTTTTTCACTATAACTGAAAAAATATGAAGCACAAGAGGTCTTCCCAATCTTAAAAGAGGGTACATGTGAGGTTTTACAAAGCTAGAAAAAGGATCGTGGTTTTTTTGATTCTGGATAAATAATTATGAATATATTAATGGGTATACATGACCCAATATTTGTTATTAATAAGTGTATAGAACAAATCTATGTCTCAAGAAAATTTTATAATCTCATGCATTATATTTTTTTACTTCATTATGATTCTTATTTCATTAAAAATCATGATTTTATAAATGACTCGTGATTATGATCTTGGATATGTTGGGTACGGTTTTCTTAATTTCATGATGATATTATCATAAAATTATAATCATGTTATGATTATGTGATCATTGGATTCTAACATGTTTATCTATAATGATAATATGAGAAGAAATATTCTAATTCATCCTTTCCCCATGATATAAATATATTAATTAGGTGTGATATAAATATTAAAAGTTCTTTTCATGATGAAAGTAAATGGATATAATGTAGTTAAATTATAAAACAAAGGATTAATGTATATGTTTCCAAAAAACACTACAAATATATATTTATGACATGAATATTACATTGATGTAGTGAATATTCATCTCTATGATATAATATCCATATAAGAAAATTGCGGGTCACTATAGAAATAATCATAGAATGTGTTATTTTTCTTTGGATGGTGGGATGAAAAAATATTTGGGATAACCCATTGGATAATCCTATGTATATGAGAATTTACTATGTTATTGTAATGATAAGACTGTTATTACGTGAAAACATCCTTATCTAAATAATAAATGTATATGTGGATTTGGAGTAAATTATTCTATTGGTAATAACACTGGTAATATTCGATTACATATATGTACACCATATTTTTTCTATGTGGCGAGTGTTCTCTTAATCCACACGTAGTTTTTATGTCCATATAGAAATTCATTGGATAATTAAATTATCATTATGAATCATTTGGACTAATATTAATAGATTATTATAATGATTTATCTAGGTCAAACCTATGTTTTCATAGATTTAAATATATTTATCAAGAATGAGACATCCTATAAATAAATTCTCATGATTGACCCCGGTAATCAATGATCTTTGACTATCATCCATACACATTCGGTATTATTATGGGATTAAAGATAAAATTAAGATATTGATGTGTTAATGGGTATACAAAAATATTCATGTACCATATTTTATCATAGTTATATTGTTTTCTATATGTGATTAAATTCAGAAAGAAAACTAATTCTAATCCAAAATAATTAGATATTTAATTTTTAATGATAACCCATAATAATATGATGATCATATCTCAAGTAAATTATTATTTCATTATTATATTTCATTGGAATTTGATTCATTAATATATTCTTTTTCTCCCTCCAAAATAATTATATTTCATGTCAGTCATGGATTATAATAATTTATATTAATCTGACTAAAACAATTAATATGGGAATTTACTTTTGATATTTTAAGACAACCGATAATAATGAATCAGTGTGTTGATACATTTTAAATTTTTATTGAGAGAAAAAAATTGCATGAGGCCTGATTCTTATTAAAAAGGGGTTTTATCTCAGTTATTTTGGGTGAAACTCACCATCAATGATATTACTATTGTAGAATACATGGATTAGGTCTTTCCCAATGTGTTACACATCATTTAATCATTTAATGATATAGAATATTCAATAAAAATCATAAATAGTGCAACACCTATTCGAATAAAACTTTATAGAATAGACCCAATTAATTATTATGAAATTGAGAGGTAATATCAAGAGGTTAACCATTAATCCACACATATCACACTAGGATTCAAATATTATTTATTATGGATGATTGATTAATGAGACACTGTATATATTATTGATATCTAAACAGGATCAAAATCAATAAAATGTATCACCTACCATATATTGATGAAATGATTGATCAACTACAAATAGATAAATACTTTTCCAATATTGAACTTCATTCTCGATATAAAAAATTGAGTGTCATAATAGAGGATATACCCATGGAAAATTTCTATAAAATGTATAGTCGCTATGTAAATCTAATCATTCCATTTGGTCTTAAAATTTTTCTTATGATGTACATGGATTTAATGAATATATTATTTAAAGATTGAAATAAAAAATATGGGGATGTATTTATTTGTGGAATAATTATATATTAAAATTGAATGGAGAGGAATTATGGTCACTTGATAATTTTTTTGGAAAATAATGTATGGTTTTATGTAATATTTATATCATCATAATTATTTTATACAAAATGTATCATTTTTGTGTAACATAATATCAATATTAGCTATATCAGTGGATCCATAAAAGTTAGAATCTATTAAACATTTCTATTGTCCAACCACTGGGAATGAAATTCAAAAATTTCATATATTTTATGTGTATTATTGGTGTCTTGAAATGATTTTTTCATAAATTTGAGAACCCCTCTCCATGTTAACTAATATCGGAGCCATGTTCCCTTGTAAGAATAAAATTGAAAAAAAAACTAATGAATGAAGTGAATAGTATTTAGTGAACATGTCCTTACATTACCCTATAATAGATAAGGGTTTATAATCTATAATGGTTCATTGAATAAAGGACTCAGATTCATTATCATTTAGAAATAAATGGTTACATAATATACCTCATGAAAATTTATGGTTCTTGAGTGATGTTACCTAACTCATTATATTGAGTATGATATAGTAATTTTTATATTGAACATAGGTATGAGTTTTCATTAATGATAAATTTATGATATAATATTGATAATCAATGTTTAATGTATTATTTCACTGAAAATACGTGTATATGAATTGGGTAAGATGGTTAGAGACAAATATTGATTTTGACTGCTGAATATTTAACGAGTAGGGGAATGGGAACAGGGTGGTTGATTTTTTTATGTTAATAGGATCGTACTATATTATCTAAGATGGGAACAAAAATTATAAAATATTTATGGATATTAAATGGATGGGTTTTTTAATCATGAAATAAGGGGATAAACACTATCATTCTAAAATTTGTGATCAATAATTAATCATAGTAATGATTTACAGGGATCATTTGTAATATGTAGAGATGGACATACAAGTTAGAAATAGTCATAATTAGAAAATTTATTTTGATGGAATTATAAAGGTGCAGAATAATGTATGTGTTTCATCTATACCATATCTTAAAAATTATCTATTTTAAGAAGATAACAATTCATAATTACCTATTTGTCCTAGATGAACAAAGAGGTATAGATATCTAAAAGAATATTTATTTCTAATGTAATTAAGAGAGATCCTATAAAACATGTATCATGATGTTTTTTAAATCATAAATTTATGTTTTATAGATAAAACTATTACCGGATGATACACCAATTACCCATACCCAAATGGTAATAGGAAAACATCACTATTGATTTTTTCACCGGACACCCCAAAATGTCCAAATCCTATAATTCCATATGAGTTGTATTGAACCACATTATAAACCAATAACACTAAATTTATATTTCATTATACCTCTATATAGTTCTTATAGATATAAAAAATATTATGGAAGTAATATCAATTAATTGTGTACCACATTATATTTTACCAAAATAATAACTTAAGATTACATCAACTATCTGGAAAAGGCCTCATTAGGCTCTATAAACAACATTATGTTTCACTGATGTGTAGCATCATAATCTAGAAGGTTATTCAAAGCAACCCATTTTAACTATAGAGAATATGTTGAGGTACTAATATATGAAATTTAATGTTTTTTTGATCAACACATTCTTATGGTGGGGATTTCATCCAACAATAACTCTCCCTTGAGCATTCATATGGATCCATATGAAGCACTCGATAGATAGAAGTGTAAAACAATGTCATGTTAGAATAATGATATAGAATGGGTTACATTTTGTCAAAAATGATCTGATTAATGGAAGATATGTTTAGAATTATCCAAAAAAACAAGGGAATCATAACGTTGAAAAAAGTATTATGCTGATAATTATTGATCCGATTTTGAGTTTAAATGTGGAAAGATATTGTTTTTATGTATATTCTTAGGGAAGAAGATAATGAGAGTTTTGAATAGCGGAATAATGGACCCTTGGTATATGGAATCACTCGAGATTCTATATTGAGTATTTATGGTATCGTACCAATTGGGTATTCCTCCGAACCTTTATCATGTACCTGATGTGTTCCATATATCATTTTTAAGGAAGTACATATGTGAAATGTCCTAAGTATTTATCCTATTGGTAGTGTTAATTGAGAAATACCCATATAATTTGGATCAATTGGTTTAGAATCTAGATCATATAGAGAATATGATAGAAAATAAGGGCACCCACTTGGTGAATTATTTTTTTGGCGAAATAAAAAATGTGATGAAATAACATTTGATCCTAAGGATATAACATGGATTAAGAATCCTCTATTTTTAAACATAAGGTTATTGAATTTGGAGGGATAAATTAATTTTTAGGATGAAAAATTTAATACCAATTGAATTTATGAAATATATGAGAAAATATATATTTAAAATTTTTAATAGCATTCATTACGTGGAACATAAAGTCTCAACGAATCAACATATATTTTAAAATTATTATTATTTAATTTGAAATATATCATATAGGTGATAGATTAGAGTTTATTCTTTATTTTAAATAAAATATGATAAATTTTTTTCCTATAATTATATAAATTATTTCCATTGGTTATTAATTGACTATCAATGAAAATAAAAATCATTGGAAACTAAAATAAATACTTTTCCGAAATGCATTTTTTTCTTAAAATGAGTTTTTATTATAATAAAATAACTATTCACTATTGGGAATGATTTTAATAAAATTTATATATTACATATTCAATTAATTGTTTTAACACACATTTAATATGATTTCTAACCATGGGGTAAGAATAACTAAATTTTTGTGATTAAAAATAGTCTCTTTTCTAGAAATGTGTTTCATTGGATATAACCAAATTGTTAAAAAATAATTTTTTCAACTTTTAGAAAATATATTTTATGAAATTAAATTTTTTTTAAATCAAAATATAATTTTTTTTACTGAAATTTTTATAATTTTCTTATAAGAATAATTTTAACGAGGATAGTTAAAAATACAATTTTTTAATTAAAATATAGCTTATCTCTTAAATAATACTAAAATTTTCATATATTTAAAAAATGAATTATATTTAATAATTTTAACTTTATTATTAATAATCCAATTTATGTGATTTCTATCAATTTCATCTTGATTTTTAATATCAATAATTTTTTACATTTGAAATTGTTTTCTTTAGAAAACCAATTTTTCATCATGTTTACATGTATAAATTGAAAATAAATTTTAATAAATTTATCATTAGAAATAAATAAAATTTATTATACATATGGGATAAACATAATTAATATTATTTATTATGTAATATGTAATATATTTTTAGAAGGAATGGTAAATATAATTAAAATATATTACTAGAGTTATATATAAAATGTGTTTATATGGGTTGCTTAAACAAAATTATATGGGTATGTATGATTATTAAAAAATATAAATACTATTATGATGATATATTTGTACATTATAATATCTAGAATTTGATTCTATGTCCATTTGTAATGTATATTCATTGGAATGACTTTTTCATTTGGATTTATTTTGGTGATTTCCATATGGCTACACTCCCACATAAATAAAAGGACACCTCGTATCCACTCCACTAAAATAAATGAAAAAATATCCTTCCCAATTGATAAATACATGAACATATACATTCCATAAAATAATCACCATGTCTCAAATTCTAGGGTAGTATATTAAAGACGTCCAAGGATGAATGTATTTATAACACTAAATAAGTTATATGTAGATGAGTTATACATCATCACTAAGAATTTACCATTTATTTCTAATTCCAAATCAATAAAATATTAATAAAATGTTGAATTAATTAAACTATTATATTCCTTATTTTATGATGTTATTATGTTAATGTTATAATCAATATCCATATCCTCCATCGAAAAATGTGAATCATCATTGTTAATCATGTGTACAACTGACTTCCTCATTGAAAACTGATGTAATTAATTTTCTCTCACCACCTCCCACAAATAGATATAACAAAATATATATTTTATATCTATGTATATATATAACATATTTATTTCAATTTTACACTATTTTAGTTATTATATCACATAATCCATCTTACATTCCAATCCAATGAAGAGAGGAAAATTCGGTCGTGCATACATGTGGAATATGACATCCAGGAAGGGATATGATATGTCCTTGCATATAATTTTGACTTGTACTATAATAAGGATAGAATAATTGAATATATAAGATATATATATATATATATATATCATATAATAACTTGTATATAATTTTTAATAAAAATTTAACATTCTTTTTTTCAATCTGGTGAAATATTAAAATAATATTCATCTCTACATACGACATATTATCTCCATGAACCATGTAATAAATTTTCATGAATCTAACCATTATATGTGATGATAAATATGTATGAAATGAATAAATATAATATTTTTATCCTTATTAATATTTTTTATTATTTAAACATATTCAATGGATAATGTAATAAACTACGGAACAATAACATAATCTAAAATTGAAGTAGTTATCCACCCAGAATGGTGATTATGCTAATGAATTATCAGTAAATAGGTGACGAAAGAAAATAAGTAAATATTAAATGTTATGATATATATTAACATGTTTATGTAATAGGTGTATAATTATCCTATATCTATTATATTGGAGGTTTTATCATATTCAAATAAATTAAATTCTTGATGTAATGTATATTCATCTCACATTAATTTATGTGGGACAAATACCAAATTCAAATCTTATTTAATCTATGTGGTGTATATTATGCCAATGAATTTTAATTAATGAAATTATAAACAAATATGGTATTTAAATATCCATATAAAGTTATTTCCTTTTATGTCTTCTGATTCTAAAATTAGTTGTGTGGTAAAGGGTTTATAATAAAATATCATTGTTTGTTCAGACGAATTGTGGATGTGTTTATAATGATGAAATAGTGTGGTATATCTCTTATAAAACTCATGAATTTTGTTTAATTTTGTGTGTATGTAGAAAAATATTGTATACAATTAATTTTCCCATATTGATGTACAAAATAGTAATACATAATATTGTTTAAGGAGAATCCATCTTTATTTCTCACTTTTGTTGAAAGAGTATCTTCTACCATCTATATCATTTTTAAAACTAAATCTATATTTTTTGTTCTCTTATCCAAAAATATATTGAAGTAATTATTCTAAAAAAATTAATTTTTTTTAAAATGGAATTAAATTAATGTTATTATAATTTAATGAATATTGTATTTTTTTTATAGAATAGTGAATGTAATATTTTTAGTTAACATATTAGGAAATTATAAAAATTTTCTCTACCCTGAAAACACAATCCATTGAATTTTATTATATATGATTCAGAAATTATTTTAAATAAAATCGATTCATTAATATTATTTTATTTTAACTGTTTTAGATAAGGTATTTCAAAATGTAAAGTATATTTTTAGTTAAAATGTTTTAACAATATTTTAATGGAATTTCATTTCCATATTTATAATAACCACTTATGTTACATATGATATAATGGGGATATGATTTAATTATACCATAAATATAATTTCTATAAACGGTTCATGATTATTATGATTATTTTTAATCCCATTTCATTCCCATAGATTATGATATGATGAAATAATTATGAAACATGTTTCCGTTTCATTTTCTAGGATATTGTAAATAATTTATGGCATTCATATGTACGATTTTAATTATGGTATGGGTGGTATAAAATTTTCATATCCCTTTAATGAAGTAGTTGAATATTAAATATAATATTGGATAATGTGTGAATTTGTGGTTTTCCCAATCTAAATGAATTAAGGTAAACAGGAGGTGATCCCAAGCCCAAAAAACAAGACTCATAAGATATTATGGAATTTTGGACAAATACATGGATAAAAGATAGGTTATCCCAAATAAAAAATATAGGGTTCGTGCAAGGGAATCACATTCCAAAATGAGGCAACACTGGAGGATATCCAATGGACAAAGAAAGTACACAGTTTGTTAGAGAAAATCATGGATGGTATGAATCTCTTAATGGGAAGTCTTAACATAAGAATTTATATGATTATGTATATTCAAAAAATATATCTCTTATATAAATATAATACTATCATGGACATATTATATTTTTCATTTCAATTCATGTATTATAAATATCAATGATTCATTCCATGATATATTAGTATGATATTTTAAATGTAAGGTTGGATTTCAATTATTAAAATGAAATTAGTACACTCATACGATCATGTTATACTTATATGAACATTAAAATCTCTATTAAATTCCATTTCTAAGAATATGATCTCACCCTTTATTATGTTTCCATTCAACAGGTTAGGAATAATTGAATTGTGATTGATTAGTGAAAGAATGGTTCTAGTAATGAAGAACATAAAGAGAGAATATTTAGTTGACATAAGATATAGTTTTTTAATAGTACATGTTTCCAAAGGTAATGGACCTAAAAAATTATGGAACATATTTTTTATATCTAATGAATATTCATCTGTTAATATTTTATATCTATTTTTGAAATGTGTGGCTCCCTATAAATACCGTATAGTATAATTCTAGGTTGTTACATTCTACTACCCATTGGAAACATCATTACTTATAGTATTTTGAAACTATATGAGTGCACAACTATTTATATAGCTCCCCAAAATTCAAAATTAAATATTTTAATTCAATTTTGTTTATGACATAAAACAACTTCTGTAATAAGGGAATATATTTAACTGATTCAATAAAATATATTTACAATCTAAAATAAATATAATATATTTTATAGCATATATTACATGAAACACTGTGTTAGATTGTGTAACATGCAAGAGTTAATTTCCATGATATCTTCAGTTACACCCAAGAGAAAACAACCTATATATTTTTCATTACACACAAGAGAGACCTTCCATGATAGCTTGCATTACATGCAATACTATGTTTCATCAAATAACAATATATTATTAAAATATTATTAACAAATATGATATGATATAAACATGATATTAAATTATTCATTATTAATATTAATATGTAACATATAAAAAATATATTTTACACCAATATATACGGTGTTTTTTGGTATTAATTAATTAGAAATGAAAATAATAACCCATTGGATATAAAATGAAATATTATAATTTTTATGATTCTAAATGAGTTTTTTCTTTCAAAAAATATTAAATTAAAAGTAGTTAATGATATTTATAAATATTATATGTTATATATTCTATTAAATATTTTGTATATTTATCAAATGGTTTTTTGTGAATAAGATAAGAAAAAACTCTAATTTACACATAAAACCAATATTATCAAAGTGTCATTTTTACCGCCTTTTAATGTCGTACGCATTTTAAATATGAATTTTGAAATTTTAAATTATTTAATATGTATAAATAAAAATAAACTTTTCACTGAAAACATATTAATTTGTTTAGTGTAAAATGTTTATATTTTTATGAAACATTTTATTTTTAATTAATATTTAAATATTCCAAAGTTTAATTCAAAACTACATTATCGTATAATATATTTTTAAGGATAAATTAAAATTTTAATTTATTTTAATATGTAATTACATAAAATTTCAATGAATTAATACAAATTATTTCATTGATATAAATTTTACTATAGAATTAACTATAATAAAAGATAATCTTTTTGGACATTTTAACTTTAAAAACAAGCATTGTCATCACGTCTGCAGGAATAAATTTAAATTAGTTATATCCAATTATGGGATTGGAATTTTTACTAATTGATTAAAAAATTTGAATCGTAATAATTAATAATTTATAATAATACCAAAATTTTTTTATAATAAAGAATTTAGAGAGTAATTAAAATTAATTACAATTATTTTCGTAAAATTAATTGAAAAAACCCTAATCCTATATCATTATGGCTGAAATTAGTTATAAACATTCTTAAAGAAAATTAATTTTGAAATAATTCAGTAGTAAACCTTATAGTGTTGTTTTTTATTATTTTTTTGTATTTTGTAAGAAATAACATGGGTATAAATAAATTCTTTTCAAAAATACTTAGTGAATATTTTCCTCCTTTATAGAAGGCCACCACATATACCTATTCCTCACACCACTAAGTACCCTTATTTTCGGAAAATATATTCCCATATAGATTTACAGAAATACCTCACCTAGACATTGAATCCTACCATTTGTAATAAATCTTTCAAAGTTATATTTTTGGTTAAGACCAAAATAAGATAGCTGATAAAGAGGTAACATCTTCCCTCAAGATCCCTTCATTCATTTCAACTGTACACACCCTAAAATAACTTTATTACATTATTATAAAATAAATTGGATCCGAAATATGTTATTATTTTTTTATGGGAAGGGTTTGACCTATACTAACACAGACCACCATCTAAAGGGTAACCGGTATACTGTTTCTGTCTATGGAGTACTACCTCACGAAAGGATTATTGTTCATTTCTCTTTTACCAGCACCTATCATGGAAACCATTATGATAGAAAAAATGTATATATGATTTACTTGATATTTATTATGTATTTATACTTCTATATCCCTTTTATAACAAATACGATTAACACTTTTTATTTTACTTTAATAAGACAACATCATTTGAAGTTGTGTGGACTACCGCCCCTAGAAACGTTGTGATTCATTCAAAATATACATGAAATGTAAAAAATATGGTGTTTATTAATAATATATGACATAAACAACCTTATATTATATTCATGAAAAAATTATATTTGATTAAATATTATATATATATATATATGATTTTCATTAGTACCCTTTCACACACATAAAAGTGATAACGTCATTCGTGGATGTCTGGACTTCTGCCACATCGACACAATGTTATTTCTTTTAAATCAAAAGAATTATATATTTATATATGTATATATGATTATATAACATTTAAATAATTTTATAATGATCATTATGGAATTATAGGGTTTTTCTTACCTTCATTCCATTATGATCATTGAAAAATGGAAGCGTTACACATGCGTATGTATGAACTACCATCTCCATGATTATAATGTGGTTTAATTTTTTTACTTCCTTCTATAATTATTATTTCTAAAAGTAAATTTGACATATAAAAAATATTATTATTTCATTATTAATATTATCTAAATTTTATATAATGACCCATTTGACCATAGTTGACCTACCAATGTTATTTTTTATATATAAATTGACATTGGTCAAAACAATTGATGTAACAAATAATTTATTATGTTGTTGTGTTCAACATAATAATATGTGAAATCAAATAAATTATAAACATTAAAAATATTATGAATCATGTAGATAATTAAAACTTGTTTATTATATAATAGTTAAATGGATGACCACCTAAACAGAATTGGAAGTTAAGGGATTCTCATATTAGTTTTTACATTTGTGAGATAAATCTCATGATCACCACTTATATAATTTTTGTGCTGTGTATACTACCATTTTTTTAATATTATATCTTAAATAATTTTACATTTATCATATTTTAATCTTTATTTTAATTTTATTCCTACCAAAGGATAATGATTTAAAATATTTCATTCTGGTTTGCGACACTTTCGAATGTTTAAATATTATGTTCCTCAACAATATCATTAATGGTTGTTTAATGGTATTTCTATTAGATGAAATTATATGTCCATTGGTTAATAAAATTTTTAATTTCTCGTCCTATTGCAATTTATTACTATTTTCTTGTATTAGTACCATTTTATTTCTCTTTTATAGTTAAACTTTTTTAGAAAAGGGTTTTCAGAAAACATGACTTTGTATATCTCATTATTCAATGAACTTATTTTCCATTAAAAATGATGATTTTAAAAATTGTATTATTATTTTTAGAATTATTTTTTAATTGTATTTTTATCCTATTTGTATTTTATGAATTCTTTCAAAGGAATATTTTTTCCCTATCTGAAAAATTCATCTTTCTAACTTTTTACCAGGTAAAAGGAATGTTATTTTTACCAACTCTAACATGTATATATTTACATACTATCACTTTTTTAAGATTCATATTCATGTTTAAAATATTATTTAATAAATAAAAATATTTCAAAAGTGAAATTCAATGACAATTTTTTCATAATATTTTTCAAAATAAAAAGGAAATTTCCCTTATGAATGTTTATAAAATATATTTTTATAATGTCTTAGTTTATAAAAAAACCCTTTATTTTATAGTACTTTGGTTATTATTTATTGATTCCTTCCTTAATATTCAAATTAATTAATTATGATTGATTTTTCCATGGATATTATACACATTCACTTCCTTGATTCCATTTAGTCCATTTTAAATATTTAATTTCTTATAATCATTTAACATTAAATTTAACCTAAATTTCTATATAATTTTTCATAGATATGATTATTTACTAAACCATATACCATTTTTATATAAAGTGTTAATTCTAAATATAATTGTATTATTTGGGGAAATATTTATGAATTTTATCATGTGTTAAATATGTTAATTTGATATGGAAAATTGTTTTATTTAAATGAGGTGTACATGAATTATACTGGTTGGGTACTAGTTAAAGAAAGATCTATGGTATAGAGAAAATTAAATGAATGATCTTAATGATGGGGACAAGTTAGTGAAAGCCCCATGATGCATCGATAGCCTCATGGGATGAATTAGTTGTGAAAATAGTAATTGTTAAACTATATATTGATGCCAATAGTTCTAAATAACATGGAAACATGTATTCCCAAAATTATTCATCCATAGTATTAGATTATGTTATTATTTATCCATGAGATTTTGAATTCAAATATATATGGATAAATTTAAATATTAGTTCATCTAATAAATTGAATGTGTTTTATTTTCTTACATTTTTATATTTATTTCTCATTATATATTTATTTGAATAACATTGTTTTCCAGTTATTAACATTCCATATTGTCTATGAACATCAATTTGGTTTAATCAATACATTTCAAGTGTGTTCTGTTATTTACCATTACATATTGACTATTCTCATTGATTAATTATTTATTTCACCATATGTTTACCTCACTGAGAATTGGAACTCAACCGTATTACATTACTTATCCTAGGAACCCATGAATCCTACATTAAATGATATTTATGATTTTACTTGATGGAATAGAGTTATACTTGGTGCTATTTATTTAGAAGAAGGTAAAAAATATTTTTTTATCTTTTTATTTATATGTAATATAAAACACATTTACGTATCTGGTATACCAATACTACTCATCCCATCAATCATTCAGAGCATTATTTCCTGTACTCATGCGAATGTAATTGAGAGAAGACACGAGCTCTAGGCCTTCTCGGGCTAGGTAACAATAGCTGTAATCAAATAATATTTAGTAGAAAATGTGGAAACTAGATTTAGTAAGCATATATTTTGAATAACCAAAATAATATAGAAATAGAGGATAATTATATAATAACATCCTAGTAATTTTCTAAGATATATTTTATATTGGACTTCCATGAAGTACATCCTTGTATGGATACAACAAGTGGAAATGGTTCTGAAACATATTTACCTAGGATTGTTACGTCCGACATGGTGTTTTGAGCCAGACACAAGGTAACCTTGTACACATAAATGGGCCTTAATTCACACCCGGTTTGAAATTAACAGGGGTGTATGCATAAGAAAATTCCCATTTTCTTTACAAACTGTTATAATGGATTTTTCCAATGATTATCCTAGGTCATCCATAAGGTGTTTTAGATGATATATAATAGGTCACAATTAATAAATGATCAAAATAATATTATGGACATAAATTAGACAAAGGATGAACCTATGTTAAAATAAAATGTATAATGTGTTTTGTGTTGAGGATATATTGAAAACCATAGATAAAAAACTATTTGATGACTAAATTTCAAGGATGTCCATTTAATATATTTGTGAAATTATATTAATTTGGTTTTTGAAAAAGGGAACAAGTATACTGGGTGAAAACAACTCAAATCTAGCATGGCCATATATCATGAAACCTATAATTAGTGGATGATATGGGTTTTCTGCCAACTAATGACCAGTGAAATGTTCTAGTCACTTTTCTATTGTTTTAATTTAAAAATTTAGACAAATAAATGATAATGATGTACCACTATTATTGATTTTGATGATTGTAGATTTATATATTTAACATATTTTTGATGGATGATAATCTAAGGAAAATAGTTATATTTTTCAATCTTGTATAGGCCTTGTAATCCATTTATAGTATTTTTTATTGATTTAGGAAAAAAAATTATAATTGTTAATTAAATTATTGGAGAAAAGGGATTAAATTTTGTTTTATTGAATCATGACCAAAATATAGTATATTTCATATAATATTGATACCTATCATGTTAAAATATTATTTATAGTTTTATTTATATAAATAATTACAAAAAATTTGGAAAATATATTTAGAATAAATTTTTTCTTATATATAAATTTTGGTTTAACAAATGTTCTTTTAAATTATCATACATTTATGGATTTGAGGCCCTCAACATTATATTGATCATTAAAATGATTATGATAGATGACCTCATTCACTCCATTTAAATAAATAGCCATTTCCACCAAGTAATTTTCTCTACATTTCACTAGTGTTATCAAACTAAGAGACCTAGATACAAGGTAGTCCATGTGACCATTTTTACATTCAATTCTCTCTATTATATATGATATTTAATGAACCCTTCTAATGATGGGGGATTTCAATGTTGAAAATATCCTGCCTGAATTTCCCAAATGCCTTCATTTTTATTGATTTTTGATAACCCCCATTTCAAGGGTTGATGGGGAACACTTACAAGGCCCATAGGCTCAGATATTAAATGTCCTGTAGGCTTAGGAGATTACATGACCCAAAGGTCTTTAGGGAAATCAACCAGACTATCTACAAGGAACTTCCCCTCCCCAACATCTACATCTTGATAATATCTCTCCACCTTTACATGACCATCTGGAAAGGCGTCCTGTGCAAGCACATGCTAGTATATATGGCATAGCCATACCCTCTCATACTGACAATCCATTTGGCTCTACTCTGGTGAGTGCACCTGCTCTGAATCCTCTTCTGGTGCTGCTCCTTTTATTTAGTGTGTTTGGGTTATGCATTCATGTGGCCTGAAGGCCTTGGGGTGGCCCGAAGGCCTTAAGGTGGCCTGAAGGCCTTAGGAATCAACTGGCCCGAAATCCATGGGTGGCCCGAAAGCCTTGCAAGACCTGAGGACCAAACCGGTGGCCCGAAGGCCCAGATAGATGAATAGTTCCGGCTGCTATAGTACCGAACAATGACTTATATAGTTCTAATTTAGTACTGTTATAGTAACCCAAAAATATGCCTCCACCCAGATTTGATCTGAGGTCTCTTGGATGCACCTAGTGATTCCTCACCAACTAGGCTGAGGCTCTTGTGGATATCAAAAAACGTAAAACTACGATCATGTTTACGTTATGGGGAAATAATTTAATTAATGTGGTGATAATGTAACACCATTAATTTTTAATTTATAATAGTGTATTGAATATTTTTTAGGACACACAACCCAATGTGTAAAAAGGAAATATATTAACCTTCTTGTTTTCAATATATATACAATCTTAAATAAATATAATATATTCTATACCTTTTAATGGATGAAACACTATACTAGTTTGTGTTACATAGAAGAGAGAATATCCTTGATATATTTTGTTACATGAATGACAGATATTACATGATATCTTGAGTTACATACATGTGAAACCTTACCCCATAACATTCATTACCTATAAGACAGAGTTTCACCAAATTTACAATGTATTGTTTAAATATTATAAGTCAATAAAATAGGATATAAAATAGCTCTTAATGGAGCTATTTTGAATAATAATAAAAAAATTTATAAAAATCATAGTTTACAGTACTATTAAATTAATTCATTGGTAACCAATTAATGAGAAACAAAAATAATAACCAATTTTATATAAAAGGAAATTTAATTATTTTTATGATTCTAAAGTACTTATTTCTTATGGAACACAATTAATTGAAACCCGTTAAATTTTTTATTAAAATATATATTATATATATTCAATAATATATTTTGGATATTCATCCATTGAATTTGATATGCATAAGATACAAATAACCTATATAATAAACATAATAAGCTATATTTTTATAACACTAATTTTACCAGCATTTAATGTTAGAAACTTTTTAAATTCAATTTTGTCGCATCAATAGATTTTATATGTCAACATAATCTTTATATTTGAAATATAAACATAATAATTAGGTTTTGGTTAATTTATAATATTTTTCTATAATCATTTAATCTTTTAATGAATTTTGAAAAATACAAAATTTAATTTTGAAACTACTTTTTCACTGAATTTATTTCTAATGATAAATTATATTTTCAATTTGATTTGAATTTTATTTTTATGTTAATTTTAAAAATTAATAAAAATGGTTTTATTTTATTAAATATAAATTTGAAATTGAATATAAAAACATAGTAAACATATATATGTTTTGTACTTTAAAAACATGTATTGTCATCATGTCTGTAAGATTAAAATTATATTAATTTCTGCCATTTATGTAATTGGAAGTTTGCAAAGTGGACTCCATATTTTGAATAAAATAAATTTAAAACATATTATAATGAAAAAAAATTAAAATAAAATATTTTCTAAATTAATGATAATTAATTACAATTTTTAAGGTAAAAATAATCTTAATAAAGAACTAACATTTTATCATAGGGACCCAAATGACCTATTCACTTATCCAAATCCCATTTAATGGCCATAAATAAGACATAATACTTGAATTATTAATTTTTTTTGTTTGAAGTAATATTTTTTGTAAAATCATTAGTACAACTAAATTTTTCTAAAAAACACTAAGTGACTCTTTTTCATCGCTAATAAAAGGCTACAAAATCTCCCCATTCCTCACACCTCTTAAACAACAGTGGTTCAGAAATTATCTTCCAATACAGCTTCTGAATATCCCTCCACTAGACCTTCAATCCTATTATTGGCAGGAAATTCTTCATATAAATCATTTTTGTACAAACCAAATGAAGAGACCCGGTTAGGAGGTATCATCTTCTATCAATATCTATTGTTTCATTTCCATTATACATCCCAAAAATCACATTATTCCATGATTATATAACAAAAACATTTTCCTCATTATACTAGTATTTTTTTATGCAATGGTTTCGATCAATAATTAAAAACAACTCCATCAAATGGCTAATGAACATACTATTTCTGTGAATGATGAACATATGCCTCCTAAAATGTTGATTGTGTATTTTTATTTTACCTCCTATAATGTTGATTTTTATGAATTAAAATATGTTTTTATATGATATATATGATACATATTTTGTATTTACACTTTTTTAATGATTTTATAACACATACACTAAATACGTTATATTTTATGGTAATACACTACCTTTATTTTAGGAAGTGTAGACTATCGCCCATATAAGTGACGTGATTCATTCACACTATACATTGAACATATAATGGATGGATTAAATTAATCATATGTGACATAAAAAACTAAATATTATATTAATTACACAATTAAATTTTAATAAATATATATATATATATATTTCATTATTAGCATTTTTACTCAGGTTAGAATTCATAACGTCCTTAATAGACATGTGGGAAACCACCCCCTCGACAAGTTATTTTTTTGTTTTAAAAAACGTAGTATATACATGTATATATGATTAAATAAATAGGTATTTAGGATACAATTATTAATCTATAATGATATGTTAATACTTACCTTATTTCTATAATGTAATTGAAAAACTGAAACATTACTCATTCGTTCGTACGAACAAACCTCTCCATTATTGTAACATTGATTAATTTTTCAATACCATATGTAATGGTTATTTTTGAAATTATAACTGATTTATAAATTTAATAATTAATTTATGATTAGTATTTAATACATATTATTCAATGTTTACATTGACTATATTTTAACTTTCAAGGTTGTTTTTGAAACATAAACTTAATTTTGTTAAAGAACCTTACATAAACATAATTGATTAACTAATTGTGTAAAAATGTAATAAGTGAAATAAAAATAATGTTAAACATGGAAAAAGTTCAGAATCATGTATACATATAAAAAAATTATTTTATAGTATGTTAATGTACATTCACCTAAAAGGAAATGAAAGTTAAGGGATTCTCATCTCACATTTTACATCTATGGGGAAAATATAATGATTAACACATTCATATTTTTTTTATGGTGTATCTACTAGATCTTGTGTGATATTATATCATTTATAATTTATATTTAGGTTATTTAAAATATTCATTTAAAATTTTTCCTCGATGAGGTATAGGAATTTAAAATTTTCAAATAGTTATAAAACGCATTGGAATGATTACAATTTCATTTTCCCGGTAATAAATTTACGGATCATTCAGTGGTATTTACAATCATAGAAATTATATAAGAACTGTTTAATAAACAATTCATTATATCTATTGAAGTTATTCATGACCATTTTGAATCATTACTTCCATTTTACCAATATATGAGACTCAATATTTTTTGAAAATGTTATTCACAAAAGCCAACTTTGTATCACTCTTTAGTCAGATAATATATTTTCTTCAAAAAAACCATGTATTATTAAATTATTTCTAATTTTTTTTAAATTACTTTTTAAATATATTTTTACCATTTTTTATTTTACAATTTTTTTAAAGAATCTCTTTGTTACATTTCGAAAAGTTAAGTTTCTAACTTTTAACCATGCAAATGAATGTTATTTTTACCTCTTACTGCTTGTAATGATTTACCTAAAGTATTTTGTTTAATGATTCCAGTGAATTTTTAATATTTTATTATTAAAATAATATATTTTCAATATTTATTTTCAGTGAAATTATTTCTCAAAATAGTTTTCAAAACTGAAGGAAATTTTCCTAAAGAATGTTTTTAATAGATATTTTTTATATTTTTTTCATTCATCAATGACAACAACAACATAATTTAATCCAGATTGGTTATGTGTTATTGATACTATCCTTAATATTCAAATGGATAGAAGATGATTATTTTGTTTAAGGATATTATTCAAATTCACTTCCGGGATCCCTTTTAGTCAATTTTAAATATTCATTTTTCTATGATAATTTTATATTGATTTTCTCCAAAATATCTGCATCATTTTTCATGGATATAATTATTTCCTAAACCATAATAAATTTTTCATATGGTTTTTATATTGAATTTTATTCAATTATTTGTGTAAATATTGATGAATCTATATCCAATATTCAATATTGATATTTGATAATGAACATTTTTTAAAATTTAAATGCTTTGGGCATGCACTATACAGGATGGGACCAGTTAATAAATAACCCAAAATGCATTATTAGTCCCTAGGTTGAATTAGTGATGGTAATTGGAATAGGTAAACAATGTATTGATGGTAATAGTTATGTGTACCTAAGAGACATGGTATCCAATAATTAAGAATTACCCTCATATTAGTTGTAGTTATTTTATATCCTTTAGATTTTTGATTGAATTCTACATGTATACACTTCATCTTCAGTTTCTTGATTAAATGGAATTTTTTTAGTTTCTTACATTTCTACAATTATTTTTCCATATCTATTTATTTTAGTCACTTTAGTTTCCAGTTATTATATTTCCATATTGTTTCACACATCCATTAATTTTATTTATTACATATAACATGTGTTCTATCAATTATATTTCCATATTGAATATTCTCATTGATTCATTATTTCATCCACTATATTTTTCACTTATTGAGAATTTGAACTCACAATTATTATGTCATTTTTCTTAAGAATCCAAGAATAATACTATGAATGATATTCAAGGATTTACATGATGAATTAAAATTATCCTCATTGATATTTTCTTTAAAAATGAAAAAAATAAGTGGTATATAATGTAATAATATTTAATAAAAGACTCCTTTATGTATCTACTTTATCAATACTACTAAACTGAACAGTCCAATTAGGATTTATTCTATTTAATCAAGCTGATTTAATTTATAGAGGACCCCAGCTCAATGCCTATTTAAGTCATATTTCTACAATTTCATTGCAACCAAATGAATCCATGTCACATCTTTACACTTATGGTTTCTCATATATACCATGAAAAGGTATGATTTTATTTGTTTTGCATTAAATTATCTATGTAGTCCATGATATTTTTCAGATAGTTTCTATAAGATATATTTTCCCTAATTCAAAACCATATAACTTCAATAATGTTTATATATATATTATATAAACTATATATACAGATACATGGATGACTTCAAGTACTATAGATTGGTTTGGTGGGAGATTTTGTTGATCTAAATCATCAATAAATTACGTAAGAGCATTCAGTGAAAAATGTATATGGGAAGTTGATATCCCATTTTCAAAAACCACTTTACTCAAATACATTGTGATTAAATATGTATTAATTTATCTCAAACCTCAATCACTATATCTCATTCATAATTGTAATCACAAAACTTATATATTAATTTTATTGAATTGTAGTGTTATTAATTAGTGTTGAACATAATTTTTACTACATTAACTTATTCTTGTATAATTTATTAGGTTTTATAAAATCCTTCTATCATTTAGTATTTTCTACACTTAATCATATTTTCCATGTTGTATGGATTAATAAAAATCCATTGGGTAATGGTACATATTTATTAGAAATTGAAATGTTGATTATGTAAATACCTTCCACCTAGAAATAATAATAATAATGCACTCTCGATATTCTCATGTGCTCTCGTAGTCCATTTAGATTAGAAATCATTCGTGTAAACATATTAAATATTAAATATTTATTTTTTATTCAAGTTATTTTAATTACTTTTCCATTGTATTAAAAATGTCCTTGGATCTCAATCATATAGAATTTATTTTTGTGTGAGAACAACCTTGACAGTCCAAAAATGTATAGGTTCACTAGTTGATCAACAAAGAGGTCATATGAAATATCAATATATTCAGTATATTTATGTGGTGGTCAAATACAAATCATATTAATATATTTCACTATTATTTATTAATAATAACATGGATAATGTAAATTTTTATGGTATCAAAATTACATATTTTTATAGGAAAAATGTTTATCAATCCCTTATATGTTTTCAATTAATACATAACATGTTTCCATAAAAATGTTTCTGATGTATATTTTAGAATCCATTTTTTCATGTAATCCCATGTGATGTTCTGTCAGAGATCTATATACATCATTTTTATATATTGGATGATAGGGAAAGGTGACCTAAAATTTTCTTCTATAACTCAATAATTATGTAATAATCTTATGGTATAAATTGTAATATTACTTATCATTAAATTTCACCATTATCAATGTAAAAATATTATTGATTCCCCAATTATAGTTGTAAATATTATTCTTTATCGCCCCATAAACCACTTTTTCTTCCTTATTCTTCCAAATAATATATTGGTGTGATATCATTATTGAAATAGGTGATACTATACTTCCCATTGAAACTACCAAAGAAATTTATTACACATTATAGAATATGAACCCCATAAAATTATAATCATTAGAGGAGTTTGTAGGAAAATATTTATTTACAAAATATTTCATATTATTTATTTTTCATGGATAGTAATGGACATAGGAATAATTGAAATTGATCATCTCCATCCATATTAATTATGGAAATATATTTTCCTTAAAAATGAACTAATAATTAATCAATATTTTGAAGTATAATTTTGGAATTTACAATAAGAAAACCTAAAAGTAACTCATTTTCATGAATCATCTATCATTACTATTAGAATAAAATATTCCATTCTACCATAACATTGAGGTTTTTTATCGGTTATTCTAAATAACCCTTTACAAATTAATTAACATGAAAATATTATATTTACCTTGAGGTTAATAGATTTATCTAGTGATATAGGAATTATCAGATCATTTTCTTTAAATATTAATTAGAAAATTAATTTTTGTTCAATACTAAAATATTAGATTATGTTCATTTCCATATATGATGTAGTTGTGTTTTCTTTTTAGATAGTTTACATGATTCTTTTATCCCATTACTTGACTTCTGGGAAGTTGAATATTATTTCCCAATTAATATTTATATGTTGGACCAATAAATATAAACTATATTATACTAATATTATCTCTATTCCAAAAATAAAATTGAATATAAATGATCACAATCTCCACTACAGGGTTAAAAAAACTTTTTCATAATTACAATAAATGTTTCACCCGGTTAATCATGTCATTGTTTTTTTCAAGTTCATTGAAAATCCAAGTATTTTTCATGGGTCTTGGGTAAGGTGAATTTTGAGTTTTTAAGTTTCATCTATTTATAATCACCCTACTTTGGGTTCCCCATTGTTTTTGGGTGTGTTTGGAGAGTGGGTGGTTACTTCAAGACTTTAGCCAAACCATGAGCCCATTTGGAGATTTACAAAAAAATTCTGTTTTTTATAACTCCATTGTTTTTCAACATTATTCACCCATTAAACTTCTAACATTACATTCCATGATATATTGAAACCACCATATCCTTTTTTACCCTTTATGAATTCATAAGAACGATGAATTTGGGTTATTTATTTAGTTTTTGGGACATCCTGTTAGCCCATATATAGTATAAAAAAATAAATTTTTTCATTTATATCATATTAATTATTTAATAAATTTAGTAATTCCACCACCCAATCATTCCCATGAACCATAGGTGCACCCCCATGTTCCAATTTCTCAATTTGAAACTTATATTTGTCATTCCGTAGGGAAATATTCTCAATGATTCTTAAATCATCCAGATTTTCCAAAGGTAATTTATCTCATTCATAATTCATTCAATTAATTGTTTTTTTTAAAAAATTCCCCATTTTTTCTTGACATTATGATCATCTCTAATATGTTTCAATCCATTCAATTTTCTATAAGGTTGTAGATATAATGTATTACGAAGTGTTCCTTAGTATCTGATGTAAGATTTATTCTCCTTTCTCCTCCTCCTTACACCTTCATACATTATTTCACTGTTAATTTCTCTCCTTTGGTTATTATAGACATGTTCTTCAATTTTGGAATGATTTTTGACGGGTGTTATTTAGGTTTAGGTCTGTTCTTCACAGTTTCAGGGTTTATAAACCGTCGATGGGTGATTTGGGTTCTGCATTTCCAAGCCGCCCAGTTTTTGAGGTTAGATATAGCAAGAAAAAGCATTTATTATTTATGATTCATATTTTTAAGGTTTTTATCACTTTTTATAAATGATTATTACTTTTATAAATACTTTTAATGTTCTATTAGGTGTACATAATGATTATTTAAGCCTGGTTTTGTGAAAAACAGAGTTGGTCTATTATAAAAGTGCACACCGCTTGTTTAAATAAATGCCTAAATTGTTTTTACATTGGTATTGTGATTTTTATAACCTTTTTTAACTACTATAATAAATATTTTCATGAAAAATTGTGTTTTTACACCTTTAGGGGTTAAATTGATGATGTTTTGCGAAATATTGGATGGCTAGTTTTCAGAAAAGTGCCTAGTTGGATTTTTTGTCCAAAATGATATATAAAATGACTTGATTGAATTTATTAAATTATGGGACGCTTTTAAATTGATATATTGGGCTCCATTTATGGATTTCAAATATGTTTTTGGTTTTATAAAGATATGGATATTTTTTTACATGTTTTGGCAAGAGTTTCTAGTAAGTGGGTCATTCGGTATTTTTATGAAAATGGTTGAAAATTGAATGTGAAACCTATGTGTATTAAAGAGATTATGTAAATGATTTTTCTGATTCTAATTGAATTCATACAGAAATTTATTAATGTTGTAATTTTATCCATTCATTCCCATTGGTCTGGTAAAATGACTAAAGGCTCGTTTGACATTTTTCATAAAAAAGGTTTTCATGAGTGTTCAATGTTTCACCATGTGGGGAGATTTTATTATCCATGGAATTTATTTATTAAATAATTTTGGGTCAGAAAATTTTGGTTTTATATGGTTCTGATTGATTTTTTCTATTAAATGATCATTTTAAAAGAATTATATGTGCAGAGCCTCATTATACTTCTTCAATTTGTTTTATGAATTTTTGTTGTAGTATATTAATCTGTGAAAGTACTATGAGACATTTTTGTTGGATTTTTTATGTGTGTATGATATAGGAATGTATTTTTCATGTGAATTTTGTATTGGACAATATGTGTAACTTTATTGTGAACTAATGGCGATCTTAGGTATTTTGGTGGGAAAATGTGTACTAGCATGCTAGTGATTTGGAAGGGTTTCGTCCCTATTACACATAACATGTTTGACAATGACAAGACTAACTAAAATATGAGTATGATGGTTGTGGGGACCAATATTATATAGTTTATTATCATAATAGTGGATCATGTTTAGGAAAATGTGTATTTATTATGGTTAGATTCAACGAGATACGAGTTACCTAGGGCTCACTACGAAGTAGTTCCTTGGGGTGTTCCCATGACATTTTCTCATTGGCTATTGTCTACTCACTATTGGAATATAATGTGTTTGGTTGGTAAATTTAGTATCATCTATGATTTATATAAACATGTAAATTCATTAAATAATCCATCTTGAAAACTATTTTCATTTTGAATTTTAAATTCGTTGAAAAATTTTACTAGCATTTTTATTTATAAAACATGCATGTTTTTGATTGGTACTTTTTATAGTGTGGAGCCTCATAAGAAAACATACATTTATATATTTTAGTTATAACATGAAATTGATTTTTCATTTATTTTAATGGATGTGTGTTAGGAATATAATATATGGCTAACCTACTGAGTTCTAATAGTCACACATACAGTCTTTTTCTATTTTCTTCCATTGTGAAAGTTTCAACTTGTGTTCGATTGCCTTGGGAGATGTGTGAAAATGGTGTTAGAGAGTGACCAGTGGGGTCACATGGAGTAATTTGGTCATCAGGTTTGGTCAGTAGAGTTGTTGGTTTAGGTGTTCTTTAGGTTTCCTGTACAATTGTCATTTTTTATGTAAATGTATATTGGGTTGTCCATTTCATTCTGTTGTTTGTTTCATTGTGTATATTTGGGAGATATTGTTCCCTTGAGTACTCTATTAATACCCATAGTGCTTATCTCTTTCTGAAGGGGATAAGGAACTCCTCTAATGACATGTCACGTATAATGACCCATACATTACTTAAATTTTTAATACTTCAAAATTGATGTACACTTATTACAACATATAAAAAAACCATGAAAGGACATTATAGGTATAATTTCGTTAGAATCTAGGAAACATAAACAACTGGTTCACAAATCATCTACGTTGTCTCCCATTTATTTCATCATATCTAGAGTCCGTTTTTGGAATATCCTACTTAATATCCATCATCCGGACCTGGGGAAAAGAAAACATACAAAAGGGTGAGCTCGAATGCTCTGTAAGGGTAAACAAAAGAAATATGAAACATATCATATTCATAAAAACATAACATTTTATAAATCTTACCCGGCAAAAGATATCATAATTTCATAACATGGGATAAATCATAGAAGTGAAATGTAATTCCAATAATCATAACATAAAACATGAAGCTTTGTGGAATACACATATAATCATAGAAAATCATTTCTTAGTAGTCAAGACTCATTTCCAAGATTATCTTAGCAGACAAAGTCCTTTTCTGAACCGAGTTCACTACTCGTTTCAGTCTTGTTTTACTGAACATGTTTAACCTGTTGTTATAGCCATGTCTATCTCATGAGATATAAATCATTATCCAATGCGTTGGAGGGAGATATAGGTCCCACCCATCTCATAATTATACCATTCTTATGTGTGCCACAAAATCATAAACCATACATCATAGCATAACCCATGTAATAAAAATGGGATTCTTAAACATCATGTCATCATAACATAATCCATAAAAGGATACTGTAAAAATGATTCCATCATAACCTAATCAAATCAATGTAAAAATCGGTATATAAACAGAACCCTATATTATCTTAGATGGAAAATAATTTTGATAAAACACTTAAACTCCATTTTGGAAGAAAATATACTTTCTACTTCAAAAACACTTATCCTTTATTTATATGTCATACAATTTTATACTAAAATAAGTTGATTAAAAATAAACTTGAAAACTTGTAAAGGATGATTCTTGGAAATAATTTTTTAAAAATACATTCATGCCGTATAAGTTAAAAAACATTATTCTTGTACTTTGGCCGGAAAAGTCAAAAAGTACCTCGTACGAAAAATGAAAAAAGATTCCTTTCATATCTTTTACTACAAACTCGCCGAAGGGTAAAATTGGATTTAAAAAATTGTATAAGGATATAAATATTACATATTATGGAAACATGGATGTGGATGATAAATATTCCCCAGTAAATTCTGAAGTATAAACAATCTCGGAAAAAATGAGATTGTGAGATTTTCCCTTACCTTAGGTCCAATTTGCTTCATAAGTGTCCGATCCTCCTGTATAATGATTTCAATAATGTCATTGACTTATTCCAGAATCATATATATTTTTATGATATCATATATTGTCATATTCTTAGCTTTTTATTAGTAATATTTCATTGCTACTTGTTATTTGGGTGTTTATTGCTTTATGTTCGTATGTGTGTTTTGTCGAATAAATTATTATTAATAATTTTAGGTTATAGAAACCTCATTTCCAGAATGGTATTAGTGTAATATATATCATATTTATTCATTAAATTCATTTATATAATCATTATGAAATGAAGATCATGTAGAATGAGTCGCATCACATCGTGGAGACGGTATTCCGTACGTACGCACGGGGGATGATATCGTTCCCATGATTGTGGAATTTTATTGGAGTGTATGTATACTACATTAGATGTGACATCACCTTAAAATATTCGTATATAGTCATTATTTACATCATTATACCCATCCAAGTAAGGTGGTGGTGGAAAATAGATTACACCACGACGTGAAGAAGGTATTCCGTACATACGCACGCGCGATGATTTCGTTTTCCATATGATGGATAAGTGGTGAAATAGGGTTGTTTAATACTTATAATAACATATCAGTATATTATTGATACTGATATTATTACTTAATAATGAAACAACTAAAGAAGAAGAAGTTGAAGAAGAAATAAAGTTGAAAGAATCGTTAACGGACATTACCTCTTCTTTGAAGCGCCTCTTTGAGACCTCATCTTAGGGCACTAAAATTTGTCTTTGAAGAAGACCAGAATATCTAGGATGTTTCTAGGGAACTGGGGAAGTTAAATTGGTAGGGGTTGTCTGAGCTTGAAGGCTCAAATTGGTGTGAGGAGGAGAGGTAGGAGGTCCCTTTTATAAGGGAGGAGTGGGGCCCCTTTGGGAATATAATAAATATTAGTTTATATTAAATCCCAACCCCACATAAAAACATCCAAAATGACTAATATCCAAAGATTAGATGAGAAAGGGTTTTAATATCATCAACCAATAAAATTTAGACATGTTAGGAATCTATTTAAAACATTATCAACTTTATTTATCCTTAGTTACCAATTTAATTTTATTTGTGGTAATAATATTCTAAATTTTAAATTATTATAAATAATTACATATGTTTTGTGAATTTTCAATAATTTGACACTTTATGACATTGTAGACCATATAAATTTTAATTTATAATTTTTAAATATGTTTGTGATTTTTAAACTATTTTATAATATGTTATTTTCATAAAATAACAATAGTGTCAATTTTGACACTATTCATTTATTTTAATTTAAATAAAATATTTATAGAAGCTATGTTCGAAAAAAAGATTTAATAGATTCATAAAATTTCATATGTATCTATAAAATTAGTGGATCACATTTAATAGTTCATATAATATTTATTTTAATAGTTTTAAAATAATTTATTTGATATTTTAATTAATAAAATAATTCAAACATCACTATTGTGTCATAATTAATGATAATTATTTAATCCCTAAAAATTCTAAATAAATTCTTCTGATGTAGATAATTGTATTAGCTTTCTGAAGACTATTAATTTTCGATGTTTAATTAAGTTTATCACTAAAATAAAATTATTATACTTCTAAGATTTAAGAAAGTGACATGTTGTCACTTTATTTGGTTTTAATAATAATTAAATTATTTTCACGGAAAAAAGTCCATTAAATGAATATAATCCGACCCTTAGGTGACATGGTTCTACTTTTAGCCATCAAATAATATTTTGGAAGGTTTTAGTGTAATTTTATAATCTTATATTTACCCTTAATTACCCGATTTACCTTTAACTAGGGTAAATAAAATTTACCGTAGTTACTATTCATAATGGCCAAAAATAAAAAGTAGCCTATTAAAATAATTTAGACCCACGGATTCCATATATGGAATCAATTTATAATAATTCAAAACACATAAGTTGTAGTAATTAATTTAAAATTAATCTCATTGTTATGAAAATGGGTTTTAGAAGTTAAAACATTGCCAAAGATTGAAATGTTTTTCCTATGAATTCAATGTGAAATTAATGATAATGAGATAAATTATATAAAATGGTAAAAATATATTCTATTTATACTTTAAAACCATTAAATATTATAATTTATCCTTATAAATTATCTCAATGAAAAAAGTTGTTTTTAATTGAAAATATAGCGTATTTTTACTATTCATCAAAATATGAAAGTTATCGGAAAAATATCAAAAATTTATGCAAAGTAAATTTTTATATCCTGATTCCAATAAATAGTTTTATTTTGTCAAATTGAACTTATAAAAATGTCAAAAACTAGATTTAATGTGGGTGCCCCATCAAAAGGCGGCAAAACTGCATTTTTTTTTAAAATTACTTATTTTACCCGAAAAATTTATTTTGTTCTCATACCATGTTCTAAAAAATGTGAAAGATGAATAATAATGTTTTAAAATTAAAAATGTATTTAATACTATTCATAACATCTAGTCAATAATAATATATTGTTTTTTAGTGAAACCTGGTATTATGTACTACACACGCTATCGAGGAAGGCCACGATTGCGTGTAATGCAAGCCAAGTCAGTATTGTGTGTTGTGAAAGATTCCTTTGGTGTTGCGTATAACATAAAACATAAAAAATATTTCTCATAAAATCTCAAGTTGTTACATTCTACCCCCCTTAAAATGAATTTCTCCCTTGAAATTCGTCACTTCACTACAAATAGATGAGGATACCTCTCCCTCGTCATATTCTCAAGTTCCCATGTAGCTTCTTCTAATTGGTGGTTCCTCCATAAAAATTTCACCAAGCGAGTTGTCTTGTTCTGTAGGACATTTACACTACGATCCAGAATCTCTATCGACTCTTCTTCATAAGAAAGATCATTCTTTATTGGTACAACTTCTAAGCTGAGTACATGTTAAGGATCGGGTATGTACTTTCTCAAGAGAGATACATGGAACACATCGTGATCTTGAGAAAGATTCAGTGGAAGCATCAATCAGTAAGCTACCTTCACAACACGATCCATTATTTCGAAAGGACCGATATATCTAGGGCTCAACTTTCCCTTCTTTCCAAATCTCATTACCCTTTTCCAGGGAGATATTTGTAAGAACACTTTATCACCCTCTTCAAACACTAGGACTTTTCTTCGGTTGTTGGCATATATTTTATATCGACTCTGAGCTGCTCTTATGTGTTGTTGAATAGATATGTGCTTTTCTGTCATCTCATCAAAAAGATCAGGTCCTAATATCTTTCTTTCCCCAACTTCATCCCAGTAAGTTGGAGTTATGCATTTCTTTCCATAGAGGGCTTCATAAGGAGCCATTTGAATACTAGAGTGAAAGCTATTATTATAAGAAAATTCCACCAAAGATAGGTGTTGATCCCAACCACCTTTTAAATCCATAGAGAAATCTCTCAACATGTCTTCAAGAGTTTGAATTGTCCTCTCAGACTGACTTTCTGTCTGAGAATGGTAAGCAGTGCGGAAACTCAACTCCCTATCTAGAGCATGCTGAAGACTTCGCCAGAATTTCGAGGTAAACCTTGGATCCTGATCATATATAATGGAAAGTGGTACTCCATGATATCTTACCACTTTTTTTACATATATCATGGCGAGCTGATCTAGACAGAAATCCTCTCTAATAGCAATGAAGTGTGCTGACTTCGTAAGACGATCAACTATAACCGAGATAACATTATTGTCTTTGGATGTTTTAGGAAGTCCAGGGACAGCGTCCATAGTAATGTTTTCCCATTTCCATTCCGGTATGGGTAATGGTTGTAACATCCCCTTAGACTTTTGTCTCTTATCTTTAACTTGCTGACAAACCAAGCATCGAGAGACATATTCAGCAGCATCTCTTTTCATGCCATCCCACTAGATGTACACTTTCAGGTCCTTATACATCTTCGTATTTTCCAAGATGAATTGAAAATAAAGAACCATGAGCCTCATCCAGTAGCTCCTTCTCTAATTCAGGGATGGGAGGAAAAAAACCCGATTATTGAACCTCATTATCCCATCACAATCAAGGTTGAATTCAGGAACATTTCTCACCTTCTTTTGTAACTCTACATCTTCATTCTGTTCCTCTTTAATCTTCACATGTATAGATGGTTGAACATTCATTTGAGAAAGATAAGATTTTCCCCTTCCATTATAATTCCAAGAACCATCCTTTGTAAATCCATAAATATTGGATCTTTTGTGATCCACATCATGGATAAACTGGCATGGTCTTGTCGACTTAATGCATCTACAACCTTGTTTTCTTTCCCAGGGTGGTAATGAATTGAGCAGTCGTAATCCTTAATCAGCTCCAACCATCTTCTTTGACTCATATTCAGCTCCTTTTGTGTGAAAATATACTTTAAACATTTATGATCAGTATAAATATCACACCTTTCACCATAAAGGTAATGCCTCCAAATCATTAATGCAATGATTACCGCAAATAACTACAAATCATGAGTTGGGTAATTTTTCTCATGGAATTTTATCTGTCGTGAGACATAAGCTATCACCATATCATTTTGCATGAGAACACACCCCAGTCCCTTCTTGGATGCATCACTGTATATCACAAACCTTTCTCCACTGAAAGGTAGTGTGATTATAGGTTCACTGGATAACCTTCTTTTTATCTCTTTAAAATTCTCTTCACATTCCTCCGTCCAAGAAAACTTAACTCATTTTCGAGTCAACATGGTGAGTGGGTTAGATAAACTTGAAAAACCTTTCACAAAACGTCGGTAATATCCAGCCAAACCAAGAAACAATCGGATCTCAGTTACTGTTGTTTGTCTCGACTATCTTTCTATAACCTCTGTTTTTGCTGGATCCACAGATATACCCTCTTTTGAGATTATGTGACCCAATAATGCAACTTTTTGAAGCCAAAATTCACACTTTGTAAATTTGGCATAAAGCGTCTCCTTTCTTAGGGACTTCAATACAATTCTCAAGTGATCTTTATGTTCATCCTTGCTCTTTGAATAGACAATAATATCGTCTATAAAGACTACCACAAACTGATCAAGATAGTCTCTAAAGACTCTATTCATCAGATCCATGAAGATAGCATGGGCATTAGTAAGACCAAATGGCATCACTATAAATTCATAGTGTCCATACCTTGTACGGAATGATGTCTTTGGGATATCCTCCCTTTTGAACCTTAATTTATGATTCCCTAAACGAAGATCAATCTTGGAAAAGTATTGAGCTCCACATAGTTGGTCAAATAGGTCATCAATGCATGGGAGAGGATATTTGTTCTTGATAGTGATCTTGTTATGTTCTCGATAATCAATGTAGAGTCTCATTGATCCATATTTCTTCTTAACAAACAAAATAGGTTCTCCCAAAGGTAACGGACTAGGGAATATGAATCCTTTATCAAGATTCTCTTGGAGTTTCTTCATTAATTCCTGCAACTCAATTGGGGCCATTCTATAAGTTATCCTTGAAATAGGAAAAGCACCAGGTACGAGTTCTATTGAAAACTCAACTTCACGATTTGGTGGAAGACCTGGAAATTCCTCCGGAAAGATATCATCAAATTCTCATACAATGAAAATATTATTAATCGTGAGTTTCTATCCAACCATTTGAGATAAATAACCTTTATTTAGTGGAATCAAGACCCATAAGATGGATGAAATTTCCACTAGAAGGTTATGTTCATCCTTCCATCGATAGACGATCATAGATTGATCTGGAATCTGAAATGTGACTTCCCTTCTTTGGAAATTTATATGGGATCCATATAAATAAATCCAATCCATGAAAAGAATCACCTCAAATTCTAATATAGGAAGGATCACAAGATTTCCAGGAAGCACTTTTCCACAAACTTCAATCGGAGAAGAAATGTAAACTTTTAATGCGACTGTTGTGCCATTAGGAGTTTTCACATCCAACTAAACATCTAATTGTTGAGGTAATATGGCGATACCCTTAGAAAATAATTCATAAATAAAAGAGTGGGTGGATCCAGAATCGAATAAAACATTTTATACTTTAGTGTGGATGGTAAGTGTACCTCTCACCACTTCGTTGTCGTACTCCACATCGCCGAAAGTAATTGCATGTGACTTTCCTTTATATTTGGCCTTAAGAGTTTGTTGACGTCGATCATCATCATCAACCCTTGGATTTGGGCATTGATTGGCATAATGACCATCTCCTTGCACATGAAACATTGAAGTGTAGAAGGTTCATTCTTTGTATCCCTTCCTCAGTTTGCGTCATTAGAAATCTTCTTCCCATTATTTCGACATTCAATTTCCCGATAACCTTCTTTTCCACACATATAACATTTTCTTGTCCCCTTAAGACAATTTCCACCATGTTTCTTTCCACACATTGAGAATAAGGGAAACTCATCTTCTTTTCAGTTTGGTCTTTATATTTTCCTTTGAATTCCATTTTCCTCTTCTTATCAAACCCATGTGACTGATGGGTTACACCAATCTCCATCTCAACATTGATAGAACATCGAACAATTTCCTCGTAGCTATTGAAGACTCTTATGGCTAACACCCTTCAAAGACTTGGTTTTAAGACACTAAATAATCGATTGATCTTACTCTCATGTTGGATAATAATTCCGAAAGCGTACCTTTCAAGTCTTGTAAAATTTTCTTCGTGGGTACCAACAAATTCATCATACTTTTTCTTCAGTTCAAGAAACTCCTTCTCCCTCTTTGTTTGAAGAATACAAGGGAAATACTTATTGAAAAATAAGTTCTTGAACTTTTCCCTTTCCATGGACTCAATTTAATCCCTTTGCCTCATATTATTAATAAGATTCCACCATTGATCATCATCAACTTCCAAATGATACACTTCTATGATGACTTTATCATGTTCAGAACATTGAAGAACTGAAAATATCTTTTCAATGGTACTGATCCATTGTTCACCCACTAATGGATCAGAAGACCCGCCGAATGAAGGTGGATACTGCCTCATGAATGATTCAACAGAATGTTTCTCCTTCCTTTGCTCATTTGGAAGTCATGTATGATTCATCGCTTGAGAATGTTGTGTGAGCATGGCTACAATATTTTTCATTCCAGATCCCATAACGTTTAGTTGCTCAGGGGGACAATCATTGCATTTCCCGTCGCATTATGCATTAACATGGTTCTTTCGCGTTCCATCCATTGACTAAAACCAAGAAGAATAGTGTGAGCAACACTAATTATAATAGGAAAACCACATAATCAAAAATAAAATTTCACACTTAAGGTCTTATCATAGGTTGTTCATGGCCATTTATAAAACACTTATATTGTGTTCTATGCTTAGACATATCCTCAGGTCTTTTACTAAGGCTATCACATCCTAGTTTCCAAAGTTTAACTATACCTTTCCTCTGATACCAACTATAGATGTCTGTAATTACATCCAGTGGACTATAATTGATACCTATTAGGGCACTCCATGGGCGGATACACCCCCTGGGCAGGACAAACCACCATCCCCAGTGGCAGCCATTTCGTCATGAAGCCCTTGGGTGGAGATCCATGCTTCGTCCAATGCTCACATGTGAGAGTTCCCAATGATCAAAAACATTCCTACCTCATTTTCCTATGATACCAGCTATAACACCCCATCGAATACATACATTGTTAATACTTGAAAATTGAAGTGAACTTATTACAAAATATAACAAAACCCTAAAAGGATCGTATAGGTATATTGTCTTTAGAAACTAGGAAAAATAAACAACTGGTACATAAATCATCTACGTTGTCTCCCATTTATTTCATCATTTATAGAGTCCATTTTGGGAATATCCACCTTAATATACTTCTTCCTGACCTGTGGAAATGAAAACATACAAAAGGTTGAGCTCAAATGCTCAGTAATGGTAAACAAAAGAAATATCAAACATATCATATTCATAAGAACATAACATTTTGGAAATCTTACTCTGCAAAAGAAATCATAATTTCATAACATGGGATAAATAATAGAAGTGAAATGTAATTCCAATAATCATAACATAAAACATGAAACTTTGTGGCATACACACATAATCATAGAAAATCATTTCTTAGTAGTCAAGAATCATTGCCAAGACTATCTTAGCGGACAAAGTCCTTTTCTGAACCGAGTTCACTCCTCGTTTCAGTCCTGTTTTACTGAACCGGTTTAACCTGTCATTCCTGCCATGTCTATATCATGAGATATAAATATTTAGCAAATGCTTTGGAGGGAGATATAGGTCCCACCCATCTAATAATTATACCATTCTTATGTGTGCCACAAAATCAGAAACCATACATCATAGCATAACCCATGTAATAAAAAAGGGATTCTTAAACATCACGTCATCATAACATAATCCATAAAAGGATATCTTAAAAATAATTCCATCATAACATAATAAAATCAATGTAAAAATATGTATATATACAGAACCCTATATTATCTTAGATGGAATATAATTTTGATAAAACACTTGAACTCCATTCATGACGAAAATATCATTTCTACTTAAAAAACACATTTCCATTCTTTACATGTCATAAAATTTTAAACTAAATGAAGTTGATTCAAAATAAAATTGAAAAATTGTAAAGGAAGATTCTAGAAAATAATTTTTTAAAAATCCATTCATGCCGTATAAGTTAAAAAAACATTCTTCCCGTACTTTGGGTGGAAAAGTAAAAAAGTACCTCGTACGAAAAACGACAAAAGATTCCATTCATATCTTTTACTAAAAAATCACCGAAGGGTAAATTTGGAATTAAACAACTCTAGAAAGAAATAAATATTACAAATTTAGGAAAAATGGATGTGGATGATAAATATTCCCCAGTAAATTCTGAAGTATAAACAATCTCAAATAAAAATGAGATTGCGATATTTTCCCTTACCTTAGGTCTGATTTGCTTCGTAAGTGTCCAAACATCCAGTATAATGATTTAAATAATGTCATTGACTTATTCCAGAATCATACTTATTTTTATGATATCATATATGGTCATATTATTAGCTTTTTATTATTAATATTTCATTGATACTTGTTATTTGGGTGTTTATTGCTTTATGTTCGTATATGTGTTTTGTCGAATAAATTATTATTCATCTTTTTAGGATATATACACTTCATTTAAAGAATGGTATTAGTTTAATATATAACATATTTATTCATTAAATTCATTTATATAATCATTATGCAATGAAGATCATGTAGAACGAGTCACATCACATCGTGGAGACGGTATTCCGTACGTACGCACGAGTGATGATATCGTTCCCATGATTTTGGAATTGTATTGGAGTGTATGTATACTATTTCAGAATCAATATCTCATTACAATAATCATATATAGTCATTATTTACACCATTATAACCATCCATGTAAGGTGGTGGTGGAAAATAGATTACACCACGGCATGGAGAGAGTATTTCGTACGTACGCACGCACGGTGATTTCGTTTTCCGTAGGATGGATAGGTAGTTAAATAGGGTTGTTTCATACATTTAATAACATATCAATATATGAGTGATACTGATGTTATTACTTCATAATGAAACAACTAAAGAAGAAGAAGTAGAAGGAGAAATAAATTGAAAATAAATGGTAACGAACATTACCTCTTATTTGAAGTGCCTCTTTGAGACCTCCTCTTAGGGCACTAAATTTGGTCTTTGAAGAAGACCAGGATCAATAAGATGTTTCTAGAGTAGTGGGGAAGTGAAATGGGCAGGGTTTGGCTGATCTTGAAGGCTCAAATTGGTGTTAGGAGGAGAGGGAGGAGGTTCCCTTTTATAAGGGAGGAGAGGGGCACCTTTGGAAATATAAAAAATATTAGATTATATTAAATCCCAAACCCACATAAAAACTTCCAAAATGACTTGTATAAAAATATTATATGATATAAGGTTGTAATCTCATCAGCAAACAAAATTTAGACATGTTAGGAATTTATTTTAAAGATTATCAACTTGATTTATCCTTATTTACCAATTTAATTTTACTTGTGGTAATAATATTCTAAATTTTAATTATTATAAATAATTACATATGTGTTGTGAATTTTCCATAATTTGACACATTATGAAATTGTAGACCATATAAATTTTAATTTATAATTTTTCAATATTTTTGTGATTTTTAAACAATTTTATAATATGTTATTTTTATAAAATAACAATAGTGTAAATTTTGACACTATTCATTTATTTTAATTTAAATAAAATATATACAGAAGCTATGTTCAAAATAAAATCTTTAATATATTCATAAAATTACACATGTATCTATAAAATTAGTTTATCACATTAAATAGTTTATATAATATTTACATTAATATTTTTAAAATCATTTATTTGATATTTTAATTAATAAAATAATTCCAACATCACTATTGTGTCAAAATTAATGATAATTATTTAATCCCTAAAAATTATAAATAAATTCCTATGATGTCGATAATTGTATTAGATTTTTTGAGACTATTCATGTTCGAAGTTTCAATATGTTTATCAATAAATTAAAATTATTATACTTATAAGATTTAAGAATGTGACATGTTGTCACTTTCTTTGGTATTAATAATAATTAAATAATGTTCATGGGAAAAAGTCCATTAAATGAATCTAATCCAACCCTTAGTTGATATGGGTCGACTTTTAGTCATCCAATAGGAATTTGTCAGGTGTTAGGGTAATTTTATAATCTTATAATTACCCTTAATTACCCGATTTACCTTTAACTATGGTAAATTTTTTTTTACCATAGTTACTATTCATAATGGCCAAAAATAAAAAGTAGCCTATTAAGATAATATGGACCCACTGATTCCAAATATGGAATCAAATTTTCAAAAACACATAATTTGCAGTAATTAATTTAATATTAATCCCATTGTTAAGAAAACGGGTTTTAGATGTCAAAAGATTGCCAAAGATTGAAATGTGTTTACCTATGAATTCAATGTGAAATTAATGCTAATGACATAAATTATATTAAATGCTAAAAATATATTCTATTTATACTTTAAAACCAATAAATATTAAAATTTAACCATATAAACTATCTCAATGAAAAAAGTTGTTTTTAATTAAAAATATAGCGTATTTTTACTATTCATCAAAATGTGAAAGTTATCAGAAAGATATCCAAAATTTATCCAAAGTAAATTATTAAAACCTGATTCCAAAGAAGAATTTTATTTTTTCAAATTGAACTTATAAACATGTCTAAAACTATATTTAATGTGGGTGCTCCATTAAAAGGTGACAAAACTGCATTTTTTTTAAAAATAGTTATTTTACCTGAAATATTTATTTTGTTATCTTACCATGTTCTAGAAAATGTGTAAGATGAATAATAATGTTATAAAATTCAAAATGTAGTTAATACTATTCATAACGACTAGTCCATAATAATATATCGTTGTTTAGTGAAACCTGGTATTGTGTACTACACACGCTATCGAGGAAGGTCGTGATTGCGTGTAATGAAAGACAAGTCAGTATTGTGTATTGTAAAAGATTCCTTTGGTGTTGCGTATAACATAAGACATAAAAAAATTCTCATAAAATCTCAGGGTGTTACATCGTGGGCTGCCCTCTGTGATCAGTTTAGGGTCAACTCGGGATGGTTCGTGAGAAAATGGTATCAAAAGAGGTTGGCTCTTAGCAGAATTATATTTTTAGATCATCCTTGTTATTTGAGGGATTTCATGGTATGTAGAGTAGTATTTTTTGGACTTGAGCTGTGTGTTTGTAAAGAGTTTTATGAATTCTTTCTCGTTCTGATCCTTGAGTTTCCAAGGTATGTCTTGTTTTATTAGAGTCATTTTAGTTGTTGATTGTTTGGTGTTAGGATATGACATGCAGAGTCTAACTAATAGCCTATGTGAGATCGCTGGGCCTGGAATTCCATGTGGAGCTGGGGCATGGTCCTAATATGTGACATTTTGTTGGTTTTGTGTATGATATATGGCCACCATCCAAAATTTCATGTCACCCACAAACACTAGTTCCCTTTTGTGGGTCTCTTAGACCTTTCATTAATTATGATTTTATTAAATCCTTTTGTGATAATTGTGGAAATGGGGTTTTAAGGATGGATTGTATTTTTATAATTGTAAAAAATGGTTTAAAAAAAATTAATATAAGAATGGGTTTGGAAGGTTGTGTTTTTTGGAAACAATTTTTGGGGATGAAGTGGAAAGGATTTAACAGGTTGGATTTTACATAATCTAAAATTGTGGTTTATTGAAATGAAATGATTTGAAAGTGTGAATCATTTTAATGTGATACTGAATCATTATTTTAAATGTGGTATTTTGGGATTTTAAAAAGTTTTTGAATATGATGAATTGGTTTTGGAAATTTGTTTTGAGAAGTTGGTGTTTTCTTAGAAACTGTATTAATCTCTTTGGCAATTGGATTATGAAAATATAACTGGATAAATTATAGAAAATGGGAATGGGTTGTTAGGAGTAACTTGGTGGTTTTGAATGTTGTTAAAAAGGAAAATGGGTATCTTTTTACGAATTTTTTTTCATGATTTTTGGTTTGTTTTGTGAAATCAGAAAAGGGTTTTTGACTTGGTTTTTAGTTTTCCTTTGGACGTTACATGATTTTTGGAATGATTTTTTTTGTTTCAGCCTTTGTTGTTTTCATGGTTGCTCACATGCATGGTTTTATTGATATTTATAATGGTGATATATATGGAATGGTGGTTGGGTGGATGGGGTGGAATGAAAACGTGCATGTGAGTGGGACATGATGAAATACTATTGGTGAATGTTGAAACCCATAAATTTAGTTTGTTTTTCAAAATTGTTTTGTGAAGAAAAAATGTGGCATCTATTTGTAAACTGATTGTTATGTGGCTAGTTTTTTATATGTCTTAGAAGATTTGTTTTTTAGAATTCTTCTTTGTGATTTGGATGTCATACTATTGAAGTGTATTTATATGATTTCTTGTTGGTGGCTCTATTTGGGAGTAATGTTTATTGGGTTTCTAAAGATGCAATGAATGTTGGGATGTGGCCATGAATAGTTCTCTTTTGGAAATATTTATAGTTGATAAACCTAAAAAATCATTTCAAATGTTAAATCCACCTCTTTTGATGATTACTTGGACCATATTTTTGAATAGATACCTTTTTTGGTATTGATTTAAAGTGATTCCAAGTCATGATAATTCTTTTGGACATATCATTTTTGTTCGGTGATGTTGATGTGTTTTACTATATACTTTATCCACTCTGCTCCACATTCAGAGTGATAGATACTGTGCTATATATCTATGAGTTCCTTTTTTGATGATTTTTTGTTTTAGAGAATGTGAGTTGGGGGGGGGGGGTTGTGATCTATAGCACCTGACTACAGTGCACAAATTCTTTAAGCATCAATGCTCAAGCCATAGGCTTCAGAGGGATGCTTTTCACAGAGTTAAGAAATCGCTAGAGGTGTGGAGAGCATGACTAAGATCCTGCCTCCACCATTGTGGTATGGAAGTTTCTATGACTGTATTGTGGCTACTCATCATAGTGAAATTACCCTTGTCACAACAACCATGGTGGGCTTACCCCTCACGTAGTGTCTATGGTTATGCCTTCTCATATGAGAGTTTCCGATCAATTTCCTTGTGTAGACTACCCTTGTGAATGAGGTGAGTTTTAGGTATTACAAGTTTGTTGATGGATGATGTTAGGTGGTTCCAATATTTTTTATGTGTTTTTAGTGACCTAATAATTGGGTCCCCTTCCCTCCCCTCCCAGAGTGGTGGGGGTTTTTATCCGTGATGAAAGTATTGTCCACATTCTTGTATGCTCCTTTCAGGAGTGAGTGGGTCAAATGTTCATGTTATAACCCTCAATTAATAGGTTGGTAGGTTGTTGTGGGATAATTTTGGAGGTCTTTGGAATGTGCGGCCAAGTATAGATAATGTTTAATTATTATTTTTACATTTCTAGGTTGGTTCTAATGGTGTGGAAACCCACCACGAGTCTCGTTTAATTTTCCTCCAAAGAATAAGTCTAGTGGTAGTTTTATCTTAGTTGTACGAAGTCCATCCCACACTCCCCTATAATCCTTGGTTTTTTAGTGATATATGATTTGGATTATTGTTGGGTTATTTCGGAGATTCCCAAACAATTGGGTTCTTGGTTTGGTTGTGGAGGCAGTGACTTGATCATTCATTTGATTCTCGAGAAGTGTTTGAGAGTTTGTGTTTTGGTTGAGGTCAGAGGTTTCAGTTAAATTAATGGTGGATGGTGTGTAATTATATTAATAGGATGGAAAATATTGACAATGAATCTTTAGTTTTTGATCAATTAGTTGGAATATATTGATTTCTTCTATGGGAGTAAAACGAAAATGGTGGAGAGATTTGTCACTCCAAGTTTTTCATGTCTTCATTTTGATCTGATTCATCAGAAATCCCAATCGTTTTCATGGGAATTTTTTGAGATGAATATAGAGTTTTTAAGGTTAATAAATTTCTAATCACACTAATTTGGGTGCTCCATTTCTTGTTTGAGATTTTTTTAAGAAATAGTGTTTACTAATGGATTTGGGCCAAACTGTGAGCCAATTTCTGAATTTAAAAACAAATTTTTTTATAAATCCTTTGTTTTCATTATTTTCACCCATTAAAATTCATAATATTCCTCCCTAAAAAATTAAAAATACAACATAAATTTGGACCCCTTATGAATTCTTAACCATGGTGAATTTTTTTATTTAATAAGGTATTCGTCCATCCAGTGTGCCCGTTTCCAATTTTTATAAAAATATATTTTCACTTTTATATATTATTAATTTATTAATAATTTTCGGTTATTACACCACCCACTAAATCCCAAAAACCGTAGACACACCACCATGATACATATTAACTATTTATAGCTCATTTTAGTTGCGGATTAGGGATAAACATCTCAATGATTCTCAAATCGTCTAGATTTTCCAAATGTAATTTGTCTAATTCATAATTCATTCAATTAAAACAATTTTTTTCACATATCATATTTCCTTGTTTTGTCTAGACCATCGTATCCTCTTCATATAGATTAATTCCATCCCCTTTCCTCTATATGTGTAGATCTAAGGTAATATGAAGTATTTTCTAATTTATAGGGTGAGATTCCTTCTACTTTTTCCTCCCTCTTCCCGCTCCTTCCATTATATCATGGTTAATTATTAACATATAGTTATTACTAACATGAGTTTATGTTTTGGAATAATTTTTTATTGGGGTTATGATTTTTTAGGCATGTTCTTCACAGGTTTAGGGTTCATAAACATGCGGCAGGTGATTTCAGTTGTGCATTTCTATTCTGCCATGTTTTTAGATATGTTCTACAAATCACATGCCTTTGTTATTTATGTTTCATCTATTTCATCACATTATCACCTTTTGTACATGATTAATATTTATTTTCAACCTATGTATGTTATATTTGCTATGAAAAAATGGTTATTTATGCCTTGTTTTTTTTAAATCAATTTTTTTTGTTATAGATGTGCACACCGCTTGTTAAAATAAATTTCCTGCTAGATTTCGCATATGGATTGTGATTTTCATGACCTAATTTCACAACTATAATAATTATTTGGAATTAAAATTTAATTTTTTGTCCTTTTGTTGTTAAATAGAAGTTGTTTTGCTAAATGTTGCAAGCTGAGTTTTCAAAAAAGTTTCTCGTAGGCTTTTGTGTCAAAATGTGATATAAAATGACTTTTTTGAATTTATTAATGTATGTGTAGAATATAAAGTGATAGTTTTGGGTCCATATATATAATTTCAAAGGGTTTATGTTTTTATAAAGTTATGGGTGTTGGGTTTTCACGAGTTTTGGAATGAGATTCCAGTAAGTAGCCCATTCGACATTTTTTAAGAAAATGCTTTAACTTGGAATGTGCACCTATGAGTTTTAATGGGATTACATATTTTTTTTTAGATACTAATGTAGTGCATACACATCTTTTTAAAATTTGTGATTTATTCCTTTGATTCACAATGACTTGGTAAAATATTTAAAGGTATATTTGGAATTTTTCTTAAAAAAAGTGTTTCCATGTTTGTTAATTATTGTACCATGTGGGGTCATTTAATGATCAATTAATTCTATTTATTAAAAAGTGTATGGGATTTATAATTGTGGTTTATAAGGTATTGGATGGTTTTTTTCTTAAAAAATAATTTTTAAATCTATTTTATGTGCAGAGCCTCATTATACTTCTTCAAATTATTTTATGTAAATTATATGTGGTTTATTTATCTGTGAAAGAACTATGGGGCATGTTTGTGGTACCTTTTTTGTGTATATGAACAGGAAATGGAGATTTCATGTGAAAAATTTATTTGATAATATTTGAAAATTGATTGAGCACTAATGGGAATCCCGAGTATCTAGGTGGGTGGATGTGTACTAGAATGCTAGTGATCTGGAAGAGTTTCTTTCCTGTTTCACATAGAAAGTTTGACGATGAAAACAATAACTAATGTATTATTACTACGATGATGGGAAACACTAGGTTATGTATCATTATCCTATGAGTGGAATTTGTGAACAAGAATGGATATTGTTTATGGTTACCTTCACTGAGATACGAGGTACCCGGGGATCACAACTAATTAATGCATATGGGAGTTCTCATGACTTGTTCTCATTGGTTATTTTGTTATCACCATCGGAATAAAATGTGATCAGTTGGTAAATTCAAAAATGTGAGTGTTTTATTTAAAAGTGTACATTAGTTAATGAATCCCTCTTGAAATATATTTTCATTTTGATGTTTCACCTTAATGAAAATTGTTACTAGCATACATTTTTATAAAACATACAAGTTTATGTTTGGTAATTTTTATAGCATGGAACATAATTTGGAAAGAATTTTTTTATATATTGTATTTAAAAATTAAATTTATATTTATTTTATTTTAATGGATGTGAATTGGGATTGAATATAGGGAAAACATACTTAGTTTTAATACTCTCACCCATATTATTCTTTTTGTATTCCTTATCCAGGTTTCAACTATGAGTTCGATTTCCTTAAAAGACTTCTGATAATTGTGTTTGAGAGTGACCAATGGTGTCACATAGAGTTTTTGGTTATCAGGTTATGTCAGTTGAGATTTTGGTTTAGTTTTACTTTCGGTTTCCTGTATAAATAATGTCATGTTCAATTTCTATGTAAATGTATTTTGAGTTGTTTGTTTCATTCTACTTCTTGTTTTATGGTTTATATTTTGGTGAAATCTTTCATTTGTGTATTATAAATATTCCATTGGATCATTTCACTAATCCAATAGGATCAGGAATGCCTCTTGGTACATTTCATGGGCTTGGCTGGGTGACCAAATAAAGGTCTACTTGGGCTAGATCGTGATAATAAATGTCGAAAATTAATATTTTAATTTAAAGACATTGTTTTAGGACACTATCAATATAATGTTATATTATTTATTGAAAAATTATAAATCCATAGGTTTGACCTAATCACGTTGTGATGTTTTCATTATAATATCCAATTGATTCATAATCCATTTGCATGATCCCATGAAACTACCAGTCATAATTTATATATAGTGTAGTGGGGGATATTAATTATGAAATACATTCATGAATTTATACTTATCTATATATTTGATATAATCCTTGTAATCCATGTTAATGATCAATTTCTTCAACTAATCTTCTTCTAACACCTATTTATATATTACCAATAAAACATTATCTTATTCATTGCATTTTACTTTTAGAAATATGCTCTTAATGAAATAAATCATGAACTACTTAATTAGTGAATAATATAATAATCCAAATGAGGATGTTCATATTTTCAGAAAGGAATGAACCAAAAAAGGATTTATCATATGAGTTTATTTAAAATAAACATGATTCATGTTAATTTTTTTTGATATTGAGTGAGTTGATAAAGTACCTAATTTATGTTCATAACTAATGAAGACATTATAATATTCATGAAATTCATAAAAAAATTTCATTTTTATATCATTAATATTGATATATTTCTAATTATTTCCACATATGTTCTAAGAATGTAATTGTTAAAATAATCAACATAAATATTATAATAATATAAATATGAAATATTCATTCATTATAGAGACATTTATGAGACATATTTTGATCACAAGAGTCTCAAATATATATTCAAGAAAAAGATCTTAATATGATCCAACAAATATTGGTAGAGATCATCAAGGATTATGAATGCTCACTCCACTTCCATCCAAGTATACCAAATACGGTGGAATATTCTCTTAGTAAAAAATAATCCTACATATTTATCATTTATAGGAAATGAAAATGATCCAAACATCATAGATTTTAGATAACATCACTTGAATCATTAAGGGATGAATATCATCAATCCTTTCTAAAAATATTTCTCAACCATCCCATAAGGTGAAAAAATTGTATTATCAAAGAAAAGTTGTGGGAATTCTGAAAAGGGTGGAGGCCATTTGAAATGGGAAAATCTATGAGTTCATTATTGATGAAGAAGGATTTATATGATTTGGGTCATGATTATATTCAATATCTGATCTAGATATAAAGAAGGATATTTTGAATAGTGAACACAATTCAAACCTCTCTATTCACCCAAATAGTACACATATGTATTGAGTTATTCATGATAGCTTTTTGTAGGAAAATATGACGAAGGATATTACTGAGTATACATCAATGTTCATGGAATCTTAGCATGTGAAGGAAGAAATGAAAATGTATAAGGGGATGATGTATCCACAACCCCTAATATCTTGGAAGTGTGTAAACATCACCATGGACATTGTAACTTGATATTCGATTACATCGATAGAAACAAAGCTATATGTGTCATTGTGGATTGCCTTACAATGACATCTCACATTATCTCAGTTCGGTAGGACTTCACATTGTATTAACATTCATGTATATTTATCCAAGAGGTTGTAAGGTTGCATGGATTTGAACTCTCTATTGTATCCAATATATATTTTAGATTCACCTCAATGTTCTAGAAAAGACACTAATGTGCCCTAAGAACTGACATGATGTTATGTACGAACTATAATCCTCAAACTGATGGCCAATTTGAGTAAAAAATTTGGACACTAGAATATTTTTTGAGAGCATGTTCGATGGAATTCAAAGAAGGTTGGAAGAAACATCTTCCACTGGTTAAATTATCCTACAACAATAGTTTCCAATAAATAATATGAATGGAACCACGCAGTGACATATATGGGAAAATGTTCAGAACATAAGAGTTTTGATATGACATTAGTGAGGCCATCAGTCAATGAAATTGTGGGGAAGGTGAAAACCATTCAGCATCACATCCATGCATCCCAAAATCGAAAAAATATTTGTGAAGATAGTAATCAAAAGTACCTTTATTTCATAGTTGGTGATGTATTATTCCTCCACATTTATCCAAGGATGTAGGCCATGGGGTTTGGTAATAATGAAATGTTACGTTATAGGTACATCAGCCCCTTTGAGATTCTTTCTCATCTTAGGGGTGTGTCATATCGACTGAAACTTCCTCCTACCTTGTCAAAAGTACAACAGGTCTTCAATGTATCCCTATAATAGAAGTATATACACAATTCTGTAAAGGTTCTTTCTTAAGATATGGTAATGTTGGAGAATGATATTTTATTGAGGAGCAACCAATGATGTTCTTGGATCATAGAGATAATGTTCTATGTAACAAGACTACTCACAAAATATATGTTCTATGGTAGAACCATAAGTATGGATTGGCAACATGGGAACAAGAATATATAATGAAGGAAAACTACCCATAACTATTTATGGTTTAGAAAATAAAACTAAATTTCAAGAGAAATATTTTATAAGGGAGAAGAACCTAATGACCCGATATTTCATCAATGATAATATCATTCTCATAATTATGTAATATAATCACATTAAATAACAAATCAAAGAACTAATAAATACTATGTTTCCTTTATACATAATATTTTCACTTCTTTGATCAGAATTCATAAAATTTGACATACACAGTTGCGATCAATTAGATGATTGGAGTCCAATAGAACAAACATAATTTAAGGTGAATAGTAATATACCCCAACGAATAGTAACATACCCTTATGAATACAAACATGAAAATTATTAATAATAAATAGTACTAAAAAATAGTAACCTCACCCATGAATTTATAAAAAATATGCAAATTATAAGTGATAATATGACAATAGTTAATGTATGTGTATTTTGTAAGAAAGAAAGAAGTAATTTAAATTAATTAATTAAATTCAAATTCAAATTATTTTCATAAATTGTGTTCATTAAATAAAAATTTTATTTCATTGGGTTTTATGATAATTTTATAAAATCTTTTGTAATTTTTGAATTCATTATAAAATGAGTGAAAGTTTTAAAATCTTCATTTTTCATGTAAATTATCATTTTAATTAATACTTAAATTGATAATATTTATGAAATTACTATAGAAAAATGGATTTCATTTTTTGATCCTTCATGTCAATAAATGGTTAAGTTGAATTTTTGGTATTTTTCCGAAATACATGAAATTTAGATGAATAGTGAAATAAAAAAAATTATAAAAAAAGCTAAATACTTTAATTACTGAGTCATGGGTAATGTTTTGATGATGTATGATCATTAATTTCATACTCAAATGCACATATTACTATTTTTTGTCATGAAATAATCATTATTTTTTTTGTTATGGAGAAATAATAAACTGATGATTAAAATATTGAGAAAACCCTCATCCCATCCACTATAAAAACCACCCACACTCCCCTCATCTCTTCACACATTTGAATATTTGATACTTGAATAAATTCTACACACATATCTACATAAGAACCTCTCCCTGTTAAATCATCCCTCTTTCTCCTTAAATGAAAAAATCTTATCCCCTTAATAGGCTCTCATGGAAGATTAATTCAAGAGGTAAATTCCACTTTTCAAATCTTTTACATTCTATTCTAGTTCCTTGGTATTAATTTATATCCATTCCTCACAATATACAAAATCAATGAAAACTATAGTACAATATATTTACTCTAATTTTATATTATAATGTAAGAAGTTATTATCATCTCTCCTTTACCCATATTTTGTATTATTAGTAGAAACACCATCTAAGATGTGTTAATTTACCACATTCAGGGACGATGGGTTTTCAACATCCATTACCATCTAAAATCATGTTCATGTAACCATTATTAATGTTTAAATATAATATTAAATATTTTTCATGTTTCATCTATGGATATCTAATCTCTTTGAACACATGGTTTTGATATATCAATACAAATGTGTTCGTTGTGAAAAAAACATCCAATTAACCCAAAAGGATATCACTGATGTTTTATATACTGATCCAACATCACTACAATTAACTAGATTAAAGTGACAACCATGAATCCATATGGATTTTCAATAATAAAATATAACTTCCATTCTGGATTACCATCCGTGTTTTACATGATTATATGTTCCTGTATATGAGTAAACCGAACATGAAACAAATAGACAGAAACAATGAAATTTCACCACATAACCAGTAAAAAATGTTATCGTTAAACAAAAAAAGGTTATGATAAATAACATAAATTTAAAATAAGTTCTTGAATTATTAATTTATGTAGATAAATTTCTTATTCTGGTCAATAATATCATATGTAGAACACTATCAGATAGAAGGTTTGGGATTCTACCCAATCATCCATTATTCCTTTAGGTTATTCATACTATATTCTTACACAAATGAAATACTATATTATATTTATGTACATAATTTAATTTCTGTTTATATTTAAAAAATCATGTATTGATATCCAATATCCATTCACTATTGGGGATATACATACTTTAAAGTGAATCCCTCCTCAAAACATCTGGATAAGAAAACCTGATTTAAGGAACATCTAATATTCGTACCCAATTTCAAGTGCACTCAACCATTTGTTTTATACTTAAATTATTTTTATAATACTAGTATTTTCTAATATTAAAACCATCTAAGATATCTTATGGTTTTATATGAAATATTATTCCCTTTTCTACATAAAATACTCGTCAATATTTTCCTTAAAATTGCACTAAAATGTCATAGTGCTAAAATTTATTAAATACACTTATAATATGTTTTCAATCATGATTGACCAGAATTAACATGATATATAAATATTTTACCTTATGAATTTATATTTTTGATTTAATAATTATCTCTCATGGACACTTGTATGATACACCCATTCATTATGCAATATGATTTGATTATGAAACCCATTTCTTTCCCTGAGACTAAATATGTTTATTTATGATTCATAATGTTCCAAAAATATTAATGAATGTATTATGATATGCGAGAAAATATATACCACCAATTAATTGAGTAATGTCGAGTCTCATGAGACATTATGTGTAATTGTCTTTTCAGTTATCCTTAACTCATGCTTCCATGTGCAATGGTCTTGATGTTTAACATTGACTTGTGATACACTATGTGAAATGATCCTTGAATCATTATTATTCCATTTTTTATTTTTCTAGCACATTATTATGACCCCAGATTTATATTATCTCATGTTTATATGTTATGATTCCACATGTTAAATGCTTTTTTATGTCATTATTTTGTGAATTCTAACCCACATTCTAATGCTTTATTTCTACACTTTTTCACTTACAATGATTTTAGTTCGTTCCATTGTTCAGGATGTCCTAAGTTAGTCTTATGCTGATGTATGAGCAAAATGGATGATAGGAGATCATTTTGGATATTAAAAAAAGTAGTTTTTATAATGTCTGATTATGTACATAGTCGTTGAAGACACTAGACTAAATGATCCATGTTGGGTAATGTGGTGTTTTATTATTCATAAAATCATGTAATGATATGTGTAAAAGGCTAGGGTCTATATAACTTTTATTCTAGATTAATGTTTTTAATTGTATTCGACCACACATTCCATCCTAATTTCTTTTTATTACTTCTTGAATGACCTATTGTAGTTAATTGATGACTTGATCACATGTGTACAATCTCTAGGTGCACAATTTCTCCTTTTATAAGAATTAGAAGACTTGTTAGATGGTGAAAAAATTAATGATCGATGTGAATTATATAGGAAAACCTCATCATAAACACAAAAAATTATTTTCAAACCATATATTATTTTACTGGGAAACTTGTTATGGGTCTGATCACACACAATCATGTATGAAGAAGTTTGATCTTGGTTTGTATTTGGAAATATATATAAAAATAATTCTCAATTTAAGACATGTAAAATACAATTTTTTTGGACCAGGGAATGAATAATTATTTGGTCCTTTTGAGCTTACTGGGATCTAAGAATGGGAACAGGCAATGGGGATAATATAATATGAAATTATAAAAAAAATGTTTTAATTTTGATTCAGGTGTATTTTTTTCTCTAGTCAATCAAATTGTATAATATAAAATGAGTTATGACTCAAATAATAATGTTAATCAATAAATGGTTAGATGAATAAATGCTGAAAATTTCATAAATATGTATCTATGCATTGGGTAAATTGAGATTTTTATATATATTTATCAAATTATTTAATTTTTGGAAAGAATATGGGAAATATGATATTTTACACTAGATTCTTCCCATGTTAAACAATGAATATAGATAATAAAATGATAATATTTTCCAATCAGACAATCCATTTTATACTTTAGAAATGGGATATGATCATAATTTAATTTTATAAAATCAAGTCATGGTACTCAAAATATTGTCATGGTGTTAAGGTAAATATGGACCATATGAATTCGATATCTCACATTTCTCCTATTATATTGGATTCACCTATTTATATGAATGGTTGTATATATTCTTTGTAATTATGAATATTCTTGGTCATTTGAAAAATATTTTTTCATAGAGGTACATAATATATATATATATAATTGTATTTAATGGGGATTCAGTGTGACATTAGTTCTTATGTAAAATAAAGTAATTTTTTTTACACATAAACTGGTGGAGAATCATTGAAAATGGTCAATGAGTTAGTGGATAAATTACAAAATATAATTATTGAATAAAGACAAGCATTTGAAAATATCCTAGATTTAGATGAATTATTCAACAATGAAATCTACCAAAATTATTTTCTAAGTGAACCAATCAATTATCCATATGGGAGACTATTCCATTCTCAGTTATATTTTACTAAGAATGGTGAATCCGTAGTTATCAATCCTACCATATTCTATGAGATAAAAAAATCACACAGATAAAACTTTTAAACATCAATTGATGGAAAAAATATGTTCAACAGGTTTATATATGTTTATATCTATAAGCGGTTCATACTTGTAAGGGCATGTTGCGTAAATTAATCTTGAGATTCCAGAGGTATTTCTATATCATTGGATATATCAGTGATGTAAATTATAAACTAGATATATATTATAAACTAAAAACCATAGAAAATATTTATCACACATCATAAAAAAGGAATTATGTTCATGATCCTTCAAATTGGATTAATTATAAAAATGATGTTCATGAGGTTTGCACATTCTTTATATATCAAAATATATGCTCTGTCTAATATTGATATTGGGCCCGAATTTAATTTTTTATCAAGATTATAATATTTCATGATCGATGATGTGGTGACTTCAATATAATTATTAGGGATCGATCTAATTGAATTGGATGTCACACATGGAAAAATATCCATTTTACAAAGATATGATTTAATGTGATGATCATAAATGGAAATCAAATATTCTATAGAATTTTCTCTTTGTTAACAACACTGAAAACTAGAATAAGATAATGAAAATATATAATTTATAATGATATTTTTATATGAGGATAATTTGAAATCTATTTCTAATATATATTTTTTTGAATACATAATAAATATATATCGAGGCTCGGTATTTGGTAATGTTTGTATATATATTTTATTAAATGATTTCATTTAATTTCATTATTATATTATTTATATGTTTAATTTGGCATGCCATATTTTAAAACTAGTGTCATCCCACTAGAATAGCCTTGGGTAAGAATGGCCTTATCATTTAGGGACCCATATATTTACAATAGTCAAGAATATAGCATTGGCCAGCCCATCGGTAACCAATGTGGAATTTTTCATGCCATGTGGATGTGGCCTTGTGTATAGTGTCCACAATGAGAAAATACCATAGAACAAATAGATTGGATCATTATCCTACTGGGCCCATTTCCCATGGAATTTTCCTTTGTAACAGATGCTAATCATTGGTTTCCATCTCCAATAAGAAGAATTGAAGGAATAACTAATATACAAGAGATTATTTCCGTATAATTTTTGATATGGGACTTATAATATTTGGTTAATTATCACATGTGCTCAAAAATCAAGGAATAACATCAGTATCATTATATTAGTGATCTTATGAGTCCCCTGAAACTTGAACCCCACCATATTAAGCTAAATTGAATCTACAACCTCTCACCAATTATTCTACTACATTAATACCACATGAAAACCAGAGGGATCAAGAGATAATAGTTATAATTTCTTTGATTGATCAAACTGAGCATTGGATGAATCATTTTCATGAACACATTTATAGAATAGAGGCTACATAAGAACCTGTCATATAATATAGTTACCATTTCATGGTTCCTTCACATGATAATGGGAAATCGTATAAAAGAATAACTATGAAATATGTTTTATTTTTAAATGGAATATATTTTTTACTATGACATCATGAGATGATCTTATATAATGAGAAATTATGAATCCAACATAAGAAGAAGAAAATTAAAAATAGAATTCCACATTTTTCCTAAGATTTTTCGAATTATTTAGGAAGATGTCCTCCAAGAGACATAACATAATGTCAGGTCAAAATACACCATGGCATATCAAGAAATCTACCAAATCTATGCATGACCATCAATGTGATCATCCGATGGAGAATAATTAATCTCATTAATAGCATGATAGATCCCGCGAGACATGAGGATATAATAAGAAATGATTTATGATAGTTAAGAATTCATGAGATCATCAATCGGTTGATGGATTCATCATACAAATATAAAACTTCATGATACATGTTATTATCTATCAAATATAAACTTGGGTAACTCCATGATTTCATTGGTGAAAATATATTGAGCTATCCAAAAAATAGTGGTTCACAAGAGTCATTATCACAAATGAGATGAAGCATAAATTATTCCATTATGCAAAAGAAGTTATAGACCCAAAATATTTTCATGTGAAAATATATGGAATAATGTAATTGTATCATGATAGTATATGTGATTCATTAAAATACATCTCATGGATAACCAGTCATGTTAATGGGAATAAATCCATGGAAAAAAATATAGAAACGTAAAGGACATGAAGATAGTGATTTAAGATCATGTGAAGTACACTTTTTTATGATAATATTTATAAAGAAACAACCATATGAATTATCAAAAGATAACTAGAGGAAGTGGGAATTTCAATTGAATATTTTATCATCATGTGAAAAGAAGATGATTTTTTCCAATATTCATATCTATACTGTTTGAGGAGAGTAGTGACAGGCTATGCATAAAAACATACTATACAAAAAACCACTTCGTATATTTTATGATAATTCCAAAAAATAGACCTTGATATATCATTTTATTCTCATGTTCTAGTGAATTCATGCAGGATGTGGATATATAGTGTAAGAATCTTATAGATCATGAGATGTTAAGATGAATGTGATAATGAATATTGACTAAAGATTAAATATATTTATGATTATAAATCATGATAAATTTGGAATTTTATAGTCAAATTATAATTATGTTTAAAAAGAGAGGTGCTTATAAAATATTTAAAAGATATTTAAATACTTAAAAGATATTTTTCATTATTTTTTGTGTACATAATTGTTTTTTGTAAGGGTTGATATTTGGTTTTAGTGGTACTCTTGAAATAATAGTGTGACCATATGATGTTAACGAATTATTATTTTATCCACATTTGATTATAGGGGAGAATATATGACTTCAGTTTCTAACCAATCCCAATATGGAGTTGGCTTTCATTGGGACAAATCCTTTTAAAAAATATATTTTTCGGTGTGATTTAATTTCAAAACATTCGAGAAATGTCATGTAATCAAATGACTGGATCATATCTTAAATGATCAACTATGGAAAATTTTAAAATAATGAAAATATTGAAAAACCACCACCGATTTAACCCCCACCCCTCTTAGTGGTTTATCATCACAATGGAAACCTCAACTACTCTCAAAATTAATATTCCATATATCATTATCAACTATACTCTAATGATGGATAATGTCAATTAGTCTTATAGTAGTATTATTTTTACTTTCATTGTAATCAAAATTCATACATGGAAGAATATGTTTTTCCCACTCTTATATCCCTTTTGTCCGCCATGTCAACGTTAGATTTACTATATGATTCCTACATGTTGTAAAATATTCTCTTATAATGTTTTTGATAAGATAAAAATGTAATTTGATGGAAATTGTTAGAAATTTATTTTTGTGAATATTTTAGAAAAAAAGTACATGCAATGGTTATGGCACTTAAATATTCCCAAAAAATTTGGATTCAATTGGAATGTATTTATAATGTTATCAAGAATGGTAAGGAGTAAAATAGAAAATTTTAAGGAGTATATTTTAAGATATCAATATGGATAAATATGATAATTTTTATTATTAATTGACAAGATTAAATGATATTGAGAGATAAATTTTGGGGTTTTAATAAAAATATGGTTGATTCAACTATTATAAATATTCTGATGAGAGATTTTAAAGACATTTTTAATCCTAATGTTTCATCATTAGAATACAGAGATATTCACACCCTAAATGAATTACAGAAACACAGTCATTCATAAGAAATGAGAAATATAATATTAATCAATAATAAGATCAATGATGATATGGATTTTGAGGCCATGTGGGAGATCAAAATCCATGATGATGAAATATCAGCATCCAGTAAATCAGATGATGAAGATTATAATGAATATTATAACATAATAATTACCCTTGTATCAAATATATTCATTATGTTTATGTTTAAGGGTAATGTTAAATTTCTACTAAGGTGATACAACTGTAATGGAATTTGAAATATTTCTTTATATTGTCCTAAAATGAAGTCTATGAAACCTATTATAGAAAATGATGAATAATATTAAATGAAATGGGAGAAGGGAAAATGGTATAATCAAAAATTTTTGTAAGAAAGAATAAATTATTTAAAAATAAAGGAAGACATTTTATGAGAAAATAAGTGGAAATGAACTCCACCTAAAGAATCAAATAAGAATAAGAAACAAACATTAAGGATCTTATGGAAAACGGTTTTAACTTAACTGTGTTAGAGATGATGAAATTTAAAAAAATACAGCTAGAGAACATATTGAAAAATGAACAAAAATCTAAAAGGCATGTCTTGTTAAAAACACTAAGATCAAGAAAAAAAATATAATTTTTTTAAAATAGAAAGAAATCATAATCATCAAAATGAAATATTATGATATTAAAGTGATTATTTACATTAATGAAAAAAAATATTTAAAAAATAAATGTGGTTAAAATGGAAAATATGGTAAATGTAATTGAATAAGAATATTTTCTTAATGAATAATAATATTCAAAGACTCAATCTTTATGAATTTAGTTATAAAATATCTTAAAAATAATAGATTGGATATCATAAATTTTATTGAGGTCGATGAAGAATCATCACAAACTAGTGAAATTAAGAGATCAAATAATAGGATAATTCTAGACTCTATGCATTTAAAAATATATATCTTACCATTGAAAATTAATTTCTAAAAATATTATTGGAAATATTGGACCATGAAGTGAATTGATATATATTATTCTAACAGAATGGATGAACCCAATTACCCAAGTTGTTCCGTTCCTGTGTAAAGATACTATATTAGTATAATGATGTACAAGAAAATGATTTATCATGGAATGGATATTATGAGTTGCAAAGATTAAGTTTTGATGGACCCAAATGGGTTTTTATGTGTTTGTGAACAAATCATATTTATGTTCGTATAAAATTTACTTAAGAGTTATGATCCATAAAATAAGGGGGATCAATTATTTGAAATGGATGTAACAAAATAAAATTATCATATATGTTATTATAAATTAAACCCACCTTGCAACACAAAAACAATTATAGAATTTATAATAAATCAACTTTATTTTCCATAAGAAAAAACTTATTTAAGAAATGTGTAGGATTATTATCCCTCAAGTAAAATAAAATTTTTAAAAAATTGTTTGAGTTTAAAAAATAAAGGAAAAATAATATTTTAATGATGTTTATTTGAAATATGTTTCAAAAACAAGTCCTTTATTCTTCAAATTGTGTGTCCATCAGACATTAATAGTAACCAAATCATCTGAGAATCATTGAAAATCACAGTGGAGATGTATTTACTTTTATAAATGAGTTTTTTATAAAAATATAATTTATTAAAAATAAGATATTGAAACCAAAAAATATAAGTCTAATAATGAGTTATTTGTTAACGTTATGAAATTGATTTCATACTTTGATTAAACTTTGTGATTACAAGAATGAGGTTCTTTTCTAATAGTATTATTGAAATATCTAGAAAAAATTATGGAAGTATTACAATTCTAGGGAAAATAATAAACTCTAATATATTTTATATTTTTGAATCTACCAATAATTATTACTTTGGTTCGAAATTAAATAATCATGATGAAATTTAAAATATCATCGATAGTTGTAATTCTATGGTTAAAAATATAATATGCATGATAATTAAAAAAATTCACAAATCGGTAAAAATAAATTACATACACTATCATAGGTAGTTGAGCATGAGGAATTGATAGTCAGAATGAAGGGTGACCATGATCAAATTGATAATAAATCAATTTGGGATCATTTACAATGAACTAAAAATAAAAATTATATTATTATCATGTGGTTTTTACAAATAATATTAATTCTAAATTTCTTTTTCAAATAAATAATGAAGGGATGGTGTGAAAAGGGTACCATCAAATTGTAGAAATTTAATTTGAGAAAAGAATCACTAATAGATATATTACAGGTTGTTATACTATTCTTAGAAGTGGTATCACAAAACCATTATAATTTCTATAATAAGGATGTACAATTTGAATTCCTATATAAATACATTGAGGAAAAATTTCATATTTGAAAAAATGATGGTTTTTATCATAAAATTAGGGAAACATGTTATGTTGTTTGAATAAATCACTATATTGATTAAAACTGGGTCCTAGTGTTTGGTACTCCATGACACATGGTTGATTATGGGATATGAAATTTGAAGAACAAAATATTGTCACTCACTATTGTATGAAATAAAAATTCAAATGAAATATCGTTGTCGTTTTGAATGTGGATTAAAAAATATTTATAGAGATAAAGAATTTCTATTTGATTAATATGCATAACAGATGAAATATAATTTTGAGATTTCTATTCTTGGTTAGATAAAATAAATTCTCTAATTTCGGATTGATAAAAATGAAAATAAATATTCATACCTAAAGAAAAATTTTCAATTAAATTGAGAATTTTTTTTGGAATGGAATAAAAATAATAATTTAAACCCCATTTCCATTGGGGAATTTTTTGTAAAAATATTAAACTAGAAAAACTATAAACCATAAAATTTAAATGGAATAGTTTAATGTATGCTCTATCTAATATCCTTAGTAACATATATAACATATTCAGTGATAGTAAATAACCTATTTCAATGATATCCTTCTGTTTCTCACTTGTAGAATCAAATGAGGTTTCTGAGATACCTAAAAAATATTTTTTACTTCAGCATTTAATATAGAAATATTTTGAATTAAAACTATTGGGGTTTATTGATATTGATTTTTTACAATATTTTATATAAAAAATAAAATTTAGCATGAAATTTTAGTATAGGATAGGGATGTGTTGATTAGTACAACCTGAAACAAAATTCAGAAGCCCATATCATATTTTTGTCGAATATAGAGTAATTACAATTCTTTTACATAGATGATTTCTATGAGAGTAACTTAATAATATTTGATAATTCAAATTGAAAAGCATTTATATATTTTATATCAATATTACGGTAAAATAAGTTTATCAAAACACCATATTAACTATTCAAGATCCACGAATATTGATTTTAAATGTCACTTTGTCAATAAAAAGTGGGGTGGTGAAGATTTAAAGATAGAATAAATCTATAAAAATGATCATGTTGTAGAATGTTCCCCAATCATATACCAAGAGATATTTTTGAGGTAGATGGGTTTACACTTCATGTTTATCATTCTCCTCTCACATGATGATTGATAAAAGGTTCCACATAATTCCAAATTATTTTATATTTCCTAATATATCATGTATAAAATAAAGTAGAAGTTTTATTCATCATTGGATTCATTATTTTCAATTATGAAAAAATGATCCCACTCCTCAAGTGGGTGAATTCATAATACTTATGACAACATAATAGGCGAATCTATATTGTTTTAAATTTTCATGTATGATGTGTTTCTTGATATATGTACTATATTTATCAATTCATTGATTAATTTTTTATTTTCAAAAAAAAACTTATTCAAAAATAGATATTTTTTATTAATGAGTTAACATGTGTGGTTGTTCATGGATATCATAGAAATACTTGGTTGTGTATCTTTTGTTTTCTACACTGGGTTATCCCATGTAGACTTATAGTTGATTAAATAATGTGTCATTAATTTATGAATAATAACACATCTTCCCATTATTTTAAGTGTTCAAGAGATAATTATAAAATGGAGTAGACAATGTTTTTTGAATTATGGTGAGTTGTGAAAACACTATTTTCTATTTCCATATTTGTTTTTTTTCATGGGTGGAATATTTGGAACCAGAGATGGAATTTTTTTGCTAGGATATGGAAAAAATATAATGGGAGTATTAATTATCTTTATTGCATTTTTTGATAATTAAATATGTTTTCATTTAAAAATTGGTGATTCTATGGGAATTTCTATGGATCCATCTAATGTAATTATATGTAATTATTAAAAAACACTCCTTGGTAAAATCTGATAATTCAATATACTAATATTAAATTGAATATTCATGTCCAATTCAGATTTCTCAATGATTTTAACACATAATAATAGATGAAGTCCATGAAAATGATAATTTATATGATTAAATGATTTTATGTGATATATTTGATGTGAATTGAAAATTATTATTTTGATTTAATATTTTATGATTAGATTTTTTTTGGATTTTTATTTACTAATGGTGTGATTGGATTATTAATCATTGAAGGGTATGAATTTCATTTCATATATTATTTCAATGATAATTTGATTATAACTCATATTAAAAAATTTCCAATCCCATTAGACTAGCCTATAACAAGATTAACAATAGCGCAATGAGTCCCATAGGTCATCCATGCATAAGTAAAAATCCTAGGAAACCCCATTGTTAGAATATAATGCATTGTCCCCCCTATGGGTGAGTAGACCCAAGTATAAGGCCTATAGAGCTTGCATGTCATAGTGTGATCAGTTTGGAAAACTATACAACTATACTGATAGGTCAGGGTGTGTGAAATTGTTAACATTGATGATCCTTTTTATCCATCATGAATGATTAGAATACATGGATTTGTTACTATTCTAGGATAATGTTTGGTTCAATTTATTATGTGGGACGTCGATGAAATGAGAACTATTCAACTATTCATAAAAATAAATATACAACATAAGTAGATTGATTATATTGATTGATAATATCCTTGAATCCCACCACATATTGTTCAATACATAACGTGGTATCTAACCTAACAAAGAGACTTATGTCTAGAAGACGAAAATCAGTCACACTATGTGATAATGTCACGACAGAGATAATGTGTTTGGTTGATCATGCCGAGAAAAGAAGGAAAATTTTCCTTGAAATAATTGTGTGTATAATGGCCATTTCAAGAGTTTATCAAAAGAAAATGATACTACTTCACGATTCCATAACATAACAATCATGATATCACACAATAAAATAATTATGATCTAAGAGGAATTGAATGAGTGAATGTTGACATTCACTCTAACACTATGTAATGATCCTAGATCACGCAATAGTAGGATTCATTCATAATAAGATGAATGATCATATTAGAATATTGACATTTTCAATTTTAATGTTAATTACTCTAGAATAATCCCTTTTATAGATGCATTATAAAGGAATATTGAATTCCAATTTCCCATTTTAATAAGACAATCAATGAATCGTATGAACAATTATGTGATATTGAGATGTAAAATCAGCTATCTCATTAATGAATTGAATGATCCTAAAATTCTTTAGACTCGAGAAGTTATTTTTTTTTTCTTTTAATAAATAGTATGATCATTGGTGTCTACAAGAGCCCTCATGGTTCCTTAAAACATGGAGATATATGGTCTCAAAATGGAAATATTACTTGAGTCATCCTTATGAGTTATTTGATGATAATATATTTAGATATTATTATTATATAATTTCTGATGACATATTCAAAATAAATAGAGGAACCACCCATGATTTATTCATGTGAAGGAAATAACATAACCAGAAAAAGTGTCATGTGATATAATCATAAACAAATCAACACTATATAAATTTATCATAAAAAAATAATTGATTTAAAGGAACCAATATCATGGACAATACATATTTTTTATATTATGAAATCCACTAACAATCTTATGTCAGGTGAAATAAAATTTAACATGAAATTAAGATAATTTGGGGCACATTTTTTCTTACATGCACATGGATGGGGAATCACCTAAAAAATCATTATTGGATAGGTGGTATATTTAAGCATGTGTTGTGAATATTTTATATTCATGTGAATGATGTGTAATAATTATGAAATATCACTATCTAGATACATGAATGTGGAATAGGGAAGGTGTTTTATGAGAATCAAGAAAAATATAAGAAAACATGAGATATTTTGGGATCCTGGGATCACATAACCATTAAATGATCTTGTGCTTAAAATATGGAAGGAAATTCTTCTGATAAGTTTATAATTAGTGAAAATAACAACTGGATCATGAGAAGTTAGGAAAATGATCTGAAAGAATAAGGTTTAAAAGGTCAAATGTATTTATTATCATATATATTGATAACATTAAAATCTTCTAATAAAATGTCTTTAAGGATATAAATAGTTATCATCATTGACTACTTATTGGAGATGAAAAAATTCATAAGAGATATTTCTTGTTTTATTTGTGTACATATTTGTCTTATGAAGTGTCAATGTTTTGTTTTAATTAGACCCATGAATTAAGAGTATGATTCGAGTAATTTTTATAATTTAATACTATCACCTATTTTGATTTTTGTGTATAAATGTGATTATGTTGTTTATTAAAGTAAAATAAGTAGTAGGATAGCATTAAGACCGCACTAGAGAAACAATTTGGGTTACATTGTTATTTTCAGTTCCAAATTTTGGAATGGTCACAAAATTACAAGAGTGTATTTTATCTTTATAGGTCATTATTTTTAATTTCAATAGAAATAAAAATTGAAAACCCCACACTTGAATAATGCTCGCCTTTGTAGTGATTTAACATCTCCTATATAACATCATATGATTAATGGTATTAAGTGGGATGATTATTCCCCTGGATCTGATTAATGGAAATTGTGGAAATCTCAATATTGAAACATTAGAGAAGAATTATATTTATAAATTCCAATGGAAAAAATTATTTTTATTGGAAACTACTTGATTATTTTTAAGATAAGAATCTAATTATAGGTTATAATCACTCGATCCTTTCAAAAAAAGTAGTTTTTTTGTTTATATAATAAATTTCATTTTTTATTTTTTTTTCATAAAGAGGATTTTCAAGAAAAATTGAAGCTATTAGATGATGGGGTAATGAAAAATAGATTGATACATTGGTATTGTAACAAAATGGTACTTAGTGGATTAATAGTCATCCCTTGGTGGATTCCTATATGTTATAGGTGGATATATTTTACACACCAAGTCCATGATATTACTATAATGATTTCCAAGTATCATTTTATAATATTTCTTAATGTATGTGATTTTATATACTTTTAAAACTAAATGTTAAACCACACTAAACCTATGTGTCATGATTATATATACATTTACATTGTCTTTATTTTCCTTTTTCTACTTCCTCGCCCACCAAAATAAATGGATCCATTATTTCATATTTATCCAAGGTGAAAAAATTAGATGTAGTGGATCTTTTTCAATGATTTAATGATAATAATCACTTATCAATTCAAACATATCTATATTTTTAATTAATGTTGATAAATATATATTTTTAAATATTATACACATGTTGATCATTTGATTTCAAAAAGAAAATCTTCAGATATTGATGGTATATGTTTTTTAATTAGAAGTTATTATCATTATTTACTTTGTTTTTTTCATGTCAAATAAATTTTAATTCATAATTCCAATATTGTCATAGATTGATTGTAAATGTAACGTGTTTTATAGAACTACATCCATGGACCTGATGAAAGTGCATTGAAATTCATTCATATGGAATATCTCTTTCTTCTAATATAATCATTGGGGACTTCGAGAGCATTGAGATATGGCCATGTAGGATTTAATAAAAACATAATTATTTTCTTCTAATAATATATTTTAAAAATATTTTAATGGAAACAAAGGATTTATAAATGGTTATTTTGGGTTTATTTATTTTAGGTAATTTTGGGATCTATGATGTATTTCATCTACCATAATTGGTATATCATAATATATACATTGTTGGTTCATTTAATTAAAAAATATAATGTGTATACTTTTTTTGATATATGAATTCATAACTGAACAATGTGAAGAGACTCATTGAATATTTTAATTTTTTAATGACTTTATATTTTATACAATTACTCATTATCTGTTAAAAGTGATTAACACTAATACATTAATGGGGTATGTTATCCATATACTGTAATGGTATTTGGGTACATTTATTGGTCATGAACATGTAGATGGAATGGTATGTTCTCTCAGTTTAGGAATATAATTATACCCCTCCTCTTGATAAAATTTAATATTATGAATATATAGCCAACATGTTTTATACATGATTCTATTCCAATAAAATAGTATGGGTGGTTCCACATGAATTTTTTTATGTTATTCCTTTAATATTGGTTAATCTTTTAGTATGTCTAGATGGTTTCAACTACCTATTATATGGGGCTACTTAACTTATTGCTAAATGATAACTGTCAATGATTGTGGATTAAGTCGATACTTTCTGAATTTAAATTTTATAGATTAATTATAGTTTTATATATATTTGATTTTATGATGGGTTGAATCGAGAATGCTGCGAAGACTAAACAATATATTATAATCACTCTGTACATTTGACCTTTTTGGGATATGTGAAGGGACATATATTAATGGATTATGTATGGGAAATGTTCCCAAATTAAAGCATAGTTGTATGCAGTGTATCATTTGATGATGGAATAATTTTAATCCTTTGTGAGGGTAATTATTAGACACATGAGGTTCATAGATGTTTGAGGAGTTTTTTCACACTTTAGTGATTTATTTTTTATTTATATTGAATCTTCCTTGGGATAATTTTTATGTGTGTTAATTTTATAATATTACCCTACTTTTTTACACATGAATTAAATTTTTACTAATCAATTATTTTGTATTTGTTTTATATTCTAGAATTATAATTTATTAAATATAAAATAATGTTTTATTTTTTTTGAATATTGTATTATAAATAATGATTCCCCTAAGACCCATTTTTTATTATCACAAATAATATATATCATTATGTTTATGTATTTTAAACTAATGGAAAAATCATCTACCACTAATATTAATATCATAATTATCTTTTCGTCTAGAATTATGAAATTTAGAGTGTGGATATGCTGTATTGGAGGCATGTCATGATACCAGTCCTATAGTAATGGAGTTATAATAACACGAGAGTTATCACACACACAAAAACACAATTTGACCCTCATAAAAATATTTTTTATCATTATATGAAATATTTTATTTTATGACATTAACATTACATCAAATAAAAATACCCAGAACTAGTAATGTATGTTATGGATATCATAAAGATATACATTGAGTGCAATAATCTTATTTCAGCTAAAAAAATAAATACTTCCAATTTGAATTAACTTCTAAACTAGAGATTTTTATTTATATAGGATGACACCTTTGATATACATTAACTATATTATAAATATATTAAAATACTTTCATATATTATTACGTAATTATATTTCATATAGTAGGCCACCATAGTGACATATATTTTCCAACCATATTGGTTCATGTTTGATTCATCACTTCATTACATAATTCATGTGTCGTTCCTATACTGAAATATTTTAATAATATATCCTTAAAAAATATATTATGAAAGTCGATGAAGAAATAAATTTTTAATAATAATTTTATATGAAGAGAATATTATGATTTTTCTATTATATATGCATATTTTGCAACATTTATCGACATAAAAAATATGTTGGCATCTAAAAACATTTTTTTTCATATTTAAATCTATTTATAATATCAATTTTATCAATTTTATTATTACCATTTCCATCAAATCTTTTCCATGGATTATTTTAGGTTCCAATATAACTCTTCTCATTAATCCATTTGTAACAATACATATACATTAATATAGTATAAGGTGAAATTTAATTTATTATGATATCTAATAAAATGAAATTATAAAATATCATTCAGTGATATACTAAAAAAATATGATAATAAGTGATATTCATTATATATTCAACTTGCATAATCATTTACATGTTGGGCGTGATCTTTACTAATTCCAAAAATACTCCAATTATCGCCACGAAACTATATTATTTCATAAATATAATAATAAGATATAACACCCTTGTCTTTTCAGAAAACAATCAAATAACTTACATTTTGAAGTATTTATCAAAATATTTATTATATTCATAAAATATAAGGTTTTTTATGGTACTTGTGAAAAATTTCAATCAAATATTCTCTTTAAATAACATTATACACTAAATGTGGTTGGAAAATAAATCATATTTTAACAATATATATAGATAAAATGTATCATCAATTATAAAGGTATATTAACTTTTTGTCCTTATAAAAATTGTGGTAAAATTAAATCATTAAATTAATGTGAACCATGAATAATCATGTGGTTTATTGATAGATACACATTATAAAATAAGATTATCATATAAAAAGTATAAATTTAATAACAAAAAAATTATTTTGATAATTTTTAATATTATCCACTTATTCAATCATCATAATTTAGTATAATCATTTTAATTTATTCATTATATTGTTTTATCAATCGATCTCTATTTTTAACTTCTATGTAATGAAAATAATTTATAACTCAGTTAGTATCATATAGCCTTTGAATATTTGTAAATTTATTTGTATTAATTAACCCCTAATGAAAACTCTTTGAAGTATTTTTATCCTCTAAAAACGATATTAAATTAATTTTCTAGTTGAAAAAATTACCAAATGAATATATTCATTTCTCATATTTTATCCAACATAATATTTTAAAACCGTTGAACTAATATTAAAAGATTTATTAATAAATATTCAAATAGATCTTCTATTCTTCTAAAATTAACACTTACAGTCTCATAATATCATTTCCATGATTGATCAAATGAATCACATATAATCATTATATAGAATAGGAATATTGAGTAATTTGAGATAACATTTCCTAAATTCATATATATTGTAATTCACAATGATCTTTTAGATCCATTTAGTAAAAAAATATAAAATTAATATATATATTAGATTATAATTAGTATGTTCCACTACTCACTCTATATCATTTACATATTAAATAGTATAGAATATATGATTAGATATTAAATATATTCTATCATCCCACACTAAAGGTGTTTTTGAATAACCATATAGTTAATTTATTCTCTATGGATAGAGAAGAGCCATTAAAATTGGATTAAAAACAATTGGTGTTGACATTAAAAATGGTTCGATTTTCTGTTGAGAAATATTTAATTTTATTGGGAAACACTAATGATCTAAAAAAACTATAATATCAACATCTATATAAATCATTATTAACCTATATGTTTTTGTAATATAAATAACCATGAGGAATCTATAATATATGAAAAATTTAATATTAAAAAAGGAAATAAAAACTAGTGTAAGACCAATTATATTTTTAATATTAGATGAATATTTATATAAATTTATAATTGACTATCAATTTATAATTATTTATTATTATTATATATAAATATAAAAATGTAATGGAAAAACAAGTATAAATTGTTAAGGGAGACCATTGGTATTGTTATATACCAACATTTTTACCAAACTATTAGAATAAGTAACATATAAAAATAGTACATCGAAACTATCATTATATGTCCTTTGGTAAAGGTATAATTTTAGATCATGATACAATATACCTCTTATGTCATTATTTATCATGATATAACATTTTTTTCTAATAATCCTATAGTCATCTATTATTTCAAGATGAATTCATTGTATAGACTATGTGGAGATAAGAATCAATGTTGTGACATCAATAGATATAATTTTATGTTTATAATAAGTATTCAAGTAATATTCTCTTTCATAATCAATCATTGTTTCTTCTAAAGTGGTTTTTTCTAGAAAATATTATTTTTCATCATCCTAATTATCATATTTTAGAAAAATATTAATAATTGTTGACAAATAATCTTATAATTTTAAAAAAAATTCATTATGATTCATATTTGATGTTTAGGCGGTCAAAATATATACAAAAAAAACCTTTATCAATTGAGTATCATGTTTTACATTCATTTATTAATGTAATTAATAATTCTTACTTCAATTAAAAAGAAAAAATATTTTAAATGTAAAATAATATTCACTTATGGGAAAATATTGTTATTTCAATAGGTATTACACTAAATAATAATATAAATTAATCACAACAATATGTACTAATCAATCATATTAGTCATATCACAAACCAATCGTGGTTGGTTAAATGGACATATATTTTTCCTATCCATCGCATGGATTATATATAATCTATCTCTATGGTGTCCTAACGATTAGAGTTTAGAAACTATACTTAACCCAAATAATTAATGCAAATAATTTATATAGTTTTAATCATCACTTAATTACATTTTTCAAATATATAATATAAATTTAGATTATACTCATTATATTGGGCTCAAACAGATTGATTACTTATATTTTGACTAGTTTCTTGTTTTTATAGAGACAAACACTTAGTATTATAAATTGGAATTTGACGCTCATTATTTTATACAATTTTATTAGCATTATATTACTATATACTGCAAATAAATTATTTTTATAATTCATAATCCATTATAGAAACCAGTATGTAGAAGACTGATGTGCCACTCTTAAAACAATTTTCTAATTAGTCATAATCATGGTGAAGGGAAAATTAATTAATTGTCTTAAATAACTAGAAGCTCATAATATGTTTATATGGAAATATAACAATTTAGTTTATCTATTTTAAAAATAATTATACACCAATTCATTCGACAACCTTAAAATTTATGAATAATATCAGAAATAAATTTTCAAAAATCCAAACATGATAAAATAAGGTTAAAATTATTTATACATATATCCATTATAATAACTTTTTAAATTAGATAAACATTATACCTATTTAATAAAATAAAAAATTAACTAAAAATACTATATAAATTAGGATTGTATAATCCTGAATAATTCAATTTAATTAACTATGTAATAATTATATTATCCTTTATATAGAATTTTTATATAAAAATAAAACTAGAAATATAAACATTTTATTTAAAAAATATCCAGATATTAGTCAATTATTAATAATATAACATATTTATTATTATTTAATGACTGATCATATCAATTATTAAAACTTATTTTCAAATGATTAAATAATATATCAAATATATTCTTTTAATTAGAATAATTTAAAATTATAATTATGATTTGTTAATAATTTCAAAAATAAACCAAATTGTAACAAGCCATATTTTTTTTGTAATCACTTCTTAAATGATCTTTATAAATATTAAAATATATAAATTATTATGAATAATAAGATATTTTAAAATATTTCATTATGTACTTATCCTTAATCTGTTATAATATTGAAATATTTGTATATTAAATGATTAATAAATATTCTAAATATAAATATAGATATCATTTAAATTATTAATTTATAAAAATAATTGAAAATTAAATAATTATCCCAAAAATCTATTTTAGATAATTTTAAAATATTTTTAAGTTATACAATTCAATTCAATTTATAAATTAATATATAATAAAATATTGATGTATAAAATATTTTCGTATATTTTTTATATAATTTATATTTTACTATATTATATATCATGTTCAATTGGGGTTTCCTTTTTAAAATAAATTCCCTATTTTAGGAAATAGTTTTTTTAAACTAATATGTCATTATTATTTATAGATACTACATTTTAATGCACATAATAACACTATAATAGAAAATATTAATATTTTTTATAAAATTAATTTTATAAAACATTATAATTATTATTACAACACCATTTATATTACTATTTATCCTTTAGGTGGCAACATCAAGACATGAAATATTTTATATCACAACATAATCAATAGTTAAAAATCAACCATTTTAAAGGATATAAATTATGATTCTAATAGTATATCATATTTCTTCATTTTCATAACAATATTTAATGATTCATGAAGAATTTAATTTCAATTAAAAAAGATATATGTTTCTAAGTAATTATTAAAACATATTCAATGTTTTATAATAGAAATGAGTCTCAATTACCATAATAACCATTAAATGAATAACTTATATCATATTTAAATAAATAAATAAAATGAACATTTCACTAATGATAGTCTACCCCCCTTCATTAATTGTATTATTTGATTGAGGTCCATAACTAACAACAAAATCACAATTCAATGTGAGTTTCTCCTGTGGATAAACAAAACTAGAGAATTATTGGGTGATATAATCATTAAAACTATGATTGAATAATATATCAATGGATATTTAAATATATTATAAAGAGCACTTTGGGAGAATCAAAAGTGATTTGTTTCTAATAAAATTAATAATGTTTTCAATTTTTATACCCCTTTTACATTGGTTCAAATACACTCAATTCCATTTATGATGATATACCTATACAATATGAAAACAATTAGTAAATGGTGTGTATATAAAATGTTTATAAATTTATTATGTCTATTCTCCCATTTATATCTTCTTATAAATATAAATTTTAAAATTGCTATTTTTTAATATTCTTAATTAGAAAAACAATCAGTTATCTTATATTCTTTGGGGAATATTTTTTTAACCATATTATGATATCACAATATCAAATATTACAATAATTTTGAAGATTTTCATGATATCCCTATATCACACCCCATAATTTTGACCAATACGTGGAATATGATTTTTCATGAATTTAATTCATATCATACTCCATTACATTCTCATATTATTAAATAATTTTTTTAAACATCTCATTATTTATTTTGTAAATAACGAATCATCTATCCCAAAATAATATTATCAAATTGAATTTATAAAATACGAATCATTATATAAAATAATAGATTATTAATATTTATATATTCATTAATAATTTATATATATATATATATATATGAAATTCCAAGACCTATATAAAATTCATAGTACCCATGTTTGTCTACATCACATGGCCAAAAGTACACTTCATTATCACATGTGGTTGAAAAAAACATTATTTTAAAAACATGTAATTATTTGTGAATTATTTCTATTAACAAAAAAAGTACATACATTCTTTCTGAAATTAAATTAAATTTTAATAAAATTAGAAATTATTTAATATTTTCAATGAAACAAATTACCATAAATTTGTAAATTAATTTTTATATAACAATGAAAATGTAAATTATTTAATTAAATCATATATGAATACATAAAAAATAGACAATATTTATTGGAAAAAATATATATCATTCTATGTGTCTCCTATGATATACCATTGATGAAAAATTAAGGTATTATTTAACCCCCTTAATGAAATTAAAAATTAATATAAAAACTGGTTTATAAAATAAGGGGTGAGTAAAATAGTTCTAAATTATATTTTCATTATTCTAATTCATATATTCTAATGTATGATTAATCATAGAACATGAAATAAAATTCAACATGAAATATAATTAATCATTTTTTGGAATACCTATAAATAAATGAACATAATTCAAAATAAAATAAAATAAAATAATATTTCACATAGGGATCCAAAAATATCATTTCCCCAACGCACCAACCATATCTACCCACTAATAGCATTGTTTTTTAACCAGATGAAACTCTATTAACCATTAAATAAATAAATTTCAAATTCACAATTAACTTGTAACTATTATTATAAAATTACCCATAATATATTTTCATCCATTCGAATGATTAAAATTTTCATCGCTCTACTATTTATATCACATTATATCTATCCCTTTTTATGAAAATTCCAAAAAAAAAATCTACTTATTGATCATTTTTAACATTTAATTGAATTGATGAATATTTCATATAATCATTATTTAATTATGATAAAATTTATTTATTTCTTAAATATGTCTCTTAATATAATCAATATGAAAATAAAATAAAAAACAAAATAAAATTAGATAAGTGTATGATATTATCAAATTTCAATTCTATATTAATATAATAGCTTTTACAAATAAATCAATCTATAAAATTTATATTTAAGGATTTGCAATAAATAATAAACAATAAACTACACTATTATTTAATATGTTTTCAATTTATATAAAACAACTATTTTATAAAATATATTTCAATAAATACATTACAAATGTTATCTTCATCAAAATTATTGATTCCAAAAGAACACTAATTTTGAAATTAATTAATCACAATCCAAAGATAGTGGAATAAAATTAAAATTACATAGACAATGCATTATGAAAACCTTGTAGACCATGTAATGTAAATGTCTCAAATAATCTATAACACTAATATTATCACAATTTTAGATATATGTAATCCTTATTATTTCATTACATTAGGTCTATTTTACATCTAATGAAATCTACATGTTTTGGAAATGATAGTTTTAAGAGAGCATAATGATTAAAAAGAATGAATATTGAGAAAATAGTCTTTTCTATATAGTAAATCAAAATTTCATATCGATTTAATATTAAGATCCAAAATATACTATTTAAAAATCATAAATTTTTTCCAAAAAAATTAGAAGTTATAGGGACATAACATGTTATATTAATCTTTTAATAAGTTATTATAATCTCATAATCAACTAGGATTAGTGTATATAGTTATGTTAATCATAATCAAAATCGAGTTTATAGTTTTTTCTAAAATTCATATTAAATGATTATCTCATCCATTCGTTATTATTGAATAAAAACCATGAGTCTTGATGTTTCCAAAAAACAATAAGGCATTTTTAGTATAAATAAATTTATGATCATGATTTTTATAATCTCTTTGGAAAAAATTATTCATAATATGATTTGGAATGAAATATATAAAAAACACAATTAAATTCCTAAATAAAATATCCAGAGAAAACTATTTCTCTAAACCTATGATATTTCATTGGTATATAATTTAAATTATTCATAATTTCTAATAAATAATATTCATTCATACTATACAATGTTTATTCCTCTTATATATCCATGTATAACATTTCATACATTAATACAAATGTTATATACTTAATAATAACACCCTAATATGATTAACAAATATTTTAATGTCCTTCATTGTGAAATGGATATTTTTTATCCATTTAAACATTGATTATATCATCATGAATATCATAATATGATTTTTAATTATATATAAGTAATAATCATATAAAATATCTATCGTCAATGTAGACATCAATGTAATCTCTTAATTCTATGATAAATAAAAATATACAATAAATTTTTCACAAATACCTAAAATTTATGGTGATACATTTCTTACATCACCATATATCTATTATCAATATTTGGTGGTTTAATAAGAAGAAAATAGAATATAGCTAAATAATAGCATGTTGATCATTTTTTTAATATTAGACTTTATTCATAACTATTTATTTTTAAATATATTCTTATTCATTTTATTATTATAAGTATGTTGATTCGGAATCTGAATGCAGGATGTAATTGTAAAATCTGACATAATGAATTTGATTAGGTAATTATAGAATAGGAATAAACAAATGGAAATGTCCCAGGGAATAAAAAAATCATCTAATATCTTCCATAAAAATAAGCATGATCTATTAAATATATACTATAACACAAAAAATTGCTGATGATGGAGATAAATGATCATAACAAATAAATGAACAAATGGATTAAATGGTTTGAGAAAATTCCAATTCAACAGCATAAATAATATTTAATATTATTAATAATATATGAGAAATAATATAATATTTAAAATAATTTTTAGAAACATTTATATCACTAATCTTATATGCATATAATATATCAAAAATAAAAATTTCTTCCAACATATGATCAATATGTACGATATCCACCACTCACACACCATGATATTTGGGAATAGATTTTTTATTGTTTATTTCACAATAAATATTTAATTAGAATGAGACAAAAAGTATTTCATGACCAATATTAAAATGTAATATGAATAAATAAACTATACTAACTTATATTTTATTCTGAAAATAGAAATTAATATATTAATATATTTTATTAAAAAAATTAGTTTAAAATATTTTTATGATATATTATTAATGTACATAAATATTTAAAAATATCATTAACTTATAAATAACATTTGATTTTATCAATTAATTAAATATCACACGTGTAACTGATTAATAAGATAACATACAATATTTCAATACATTATATGATATATTAAATTTGTGAAATTTTTTTTATTGAGATAAGAATGATAAATTGATGACGTTTTCAAATAATTCAATAACATAAGGTTTTGGGAAAATACTAAGGACACTGATTTATGAAATATATGTGTTAATGATAATGTACGATATCATGTGGTTACTTCTTCTATTGACTTACAAAAGAATATTAGGATTTGCACATGGTTTAGAAAGTGTAACCAAGAGGTTATACGGAAACATGAATGATTTTTTATGAATATCCATGTAGATATATATGGGTAGAAGAATTAATCATTCAAAATCCTAGATTATATAATCTATGACTAATTTTTTATTCTATGGGAACATGGGATATCAGTATCAGACTAGTTGAGTTTTTAAGACAATAGTCACTTCTAATATGTCAAAATATCTAATGATGATAATCTATGTTGTTTCCCTTGTAAATAGAATCTTTTCTAGTTAGAGAGTGGAGAATGATCTCCTTCTAGGGAAATTATTGTTTATATAATGCTGATAGAGGTTTAGTTCATACATCAATGCTTAGTGTCAGCATATTGTGAGAAAAAATCATAAATGTTTTCTACTATCATCAATTAATTTTAATATTTGGTTTCTATTTTTTCATAAAATATTTTATTTATTGAGGACAATACTCCAATGGTACTGATGGTATGATTTCTCTATGATATATTGGAACATTTGAAATCATAAAATATATCATAATGCTGACCATGAAATTATATTTTTCATCACATATGAGAATTATTCATAATTTATTCACATATCTTGACAAACAAAATATCATATTTAGCCTTTTATGTTTGGAATTGGTATGAAGTTGTCATGCATGAAAATAAGTGAGTTGTCTTGGAGTCAGTGTTAATCTTTAGATCTCATGTAAATGGTCTATGTAAGAACTCGTCCTCAGTGGTAAATGTGTTATGGATGAATGCATCAAATTCTTAGATGAAATTGAATAAAAACATAAATGAGGATGAAATGGACTCATATATTTCATAATACTCCTTATTTTATATGGTATTAAAATATATTAAACTAGATAAAAAACCATTCTGAAACTTTTTTTAATCCTTGGTAGCACCTCTATACAATAATCAGATCCACCATTTCCATTATAAGATGGGGTTCATGTCTTATCCTGTTGGTGGTCTCCATATTTTCCGTGATCAATAAAGGCAGAATATTTTATTTTGGAGGTCATGAAATTTCACAAATGTCCCCAAATTTTGAGATATTATTATTTTAGGTTTTTCACTATTCTAGAGAATGGAATTATTAACAAACCCATGGATATATTTTAAACATCCATACTATTGATGGAGTGTTTTTATACTTTGTAAAATGATGATTTGTGTAGATAATATTCTATGAAGTTACAACCCTATATTATAATTACACAGATACAGTAAGTAAAGGTATTTATAATTTCATAGACTCATTTTATCCCAATGAAATAAATATATTAATTTATTCTGATTCAATTATTTTGAGGGATAATTCTATAAGAGATGTATAGACAATCCCTTCTACATTCGAGGGTCTATCGTTTAATGATTTTTATCCTTCATAGAAAATTTTTATTATAACTTATTGTAATATATATTAATAGAGGATACTGATTGGTTCCTTGTTGTGTTTTTTTGTGGAATTTTTATTCATCTGTACATCCATATTTTACCATGAGAAATTCAGGATATAGAATTCTAGTTTCACCATATTGAATCCAATGATTCAGAACATCCTCATATATTGTTAGATTTTTAACGTTTTTTTATAAGTCTAACTAATTATATAGGAGAGTTTTATTTTTTCCCATGTTTAATAATATCATTTAGATTATTTATGAATTTATATTTTATTTCATTAATATTTTAAATATATTATAAAATAGATCAAAACATTTTTCGGTGATCAATGAAGGAAAATAATTTAAAATTGATTCATAGGATTGAATGGTGAAATATTGATTCAAAATTGAATAGTACATGAAATGGGTCTTATAAAAGTACATTTTGACATATATGGCTTCAAAGAACCATTTTATTCAATATGGTAATTGATCTTAATGATTTATATCATGGATGAAATGTGTATCAAATAATTTTTTATCTGGTGAATTCGGTTTTGATGAATGAGATGTGAAACTGAAATCATATTGATATTGATCAAATTATTTTAATTTTCCTATGAATAATACATAGGATCCTAGGTCATTAAGGAGTGGGTGTAATTAGTAAAATCATGCCAGTCATGGTATGTTTTTCATACAAGGAATACAGATGTAAAAAATTAATAATACTATGAATTTTATGAAATCATATAAGGGTACACATATTGGGAGGATTGACTTAATCCATTAAATTAATAAGAAAATGAACAATTGGTGTTAATTAGTCATGAAAATTCATTAATGAGTGATGTTATTATCTAGGAAATTCCAGTAGTAGACATGAAAACATTTCCATGTTGTTATCATGTGGAGTAGTTTTTTATATCTGATTGAAAATAAGTTGATTGCATGAAATTATTTATAATACATTTTGATCATCGAATTAAATATGATGGTGAAAAATGTTCTCAATAAAGTGGTTCATTTTAATGACATTTCGAACTTTTTATATATTGATATTTTCCATGATTCTTATTTTTTTTAAATGACTATCTTTCATTATTTCTATTAAATTGAGATAAATAGTTCAATTTTATAGATTAAATTTATTGAAAAATAATAGGGACCCCTCTAGGATCATTTTTCACAATGTATAAAACCCTCAGATATGTATAGAGCTCATTTTATGTTATTTAGTTAAATATATTTCCCCTTAAGGAGTCTAGAATATTTCAATTTTTGTGATGTGTGGTGGATTCTGAAGGGAAATTATTCATATAGAGGATTGTGAATATACTTTTTCTACATTGTATTTTATTTTTTTGGGTTTATGCATGTTTGTATTTTTAGTAATTCTTTAATCCCTAATATTATTATAATATTTTGATATATTTGTTAAATATTCTTTTTTTCTCTACTTCATTTAAATTTTAATAAAAATATTCTCGGATTTTATTTTTGGTGCACTAGAAATTGTCACAAGCCCATAGGGTTTATGACTATCTTTACATCATTGAAAAAAGTGGGGATTTTTTCTTCCTTAGTGATGACTCAAATGGGTTTTTTTAAATTATAAATATTCCTTAAATGTATTTTAGTTACTTATTACAAATTTTTAATATAGAGTCTGAGTAATCCTGATCATTTTGATGTAGATTCATAATAAAGTTATTTTATTAATTATTTTTCCATAGTTAAACAATAAAATATTATATAGGATAATTTATTTTTTGAATTATAATATCGAATAATGTTATAATTTCATTATATATGAGTTTTTGATATGGTCTTTAACAATTAATTTAACAATTATCATGTTTTTATGATCATATTAGATACAAATATGTTTTCAAAATTAATTAATTAAATATTATATATTAGTACTAACAAATAAAAAAAATCAATATAAATTTTAGACATAATATATTAAAAAAATTATATTCTTATAGTATTTCATGATAATAAATGTTTCATTCTTCATGTAATAGTTTATGCCAGCTCAAAAAATAAAATACGATAATTAATATATAGAAATTAAATAATTAATAAGGATATAATTTTTCTAGGGAACTAATGATATTATTTTTAATTTCATTGTGTGATATATATAAAATTTAATGAAAATAAAGTAGAATATATCCTATATGAATTTATTGAATAATATAATGAAATAATTTTTCTTATTAGATGTTATTTTTTAAAGATTGATTTTAGAATAAATATTATTTGTTTATATTTTTAATATGATTACAAATTTTTCTTCTCAATCTGTTTGAATATTAAAAATAATATATTTACCCATTAAATCAATTTTCATGATTATAATTTCATGGTAGTGACAAAAAAATTGACTTTTCTCCAAAGAAATTAGTTTACAAATACACATTTATGGCGACATAATTTTCACACGAATGGGGAAAATTAAATGTTTGGATAATTGTATCAGAAAATTAAATATTTCATTGTTATCATATATTTTTATATATTATATTTTAGAATCCTCTTTCTAAATAATACAAGAAAAATTATCCCTTATTCATTTTTGATGGATTTGTATATAGAACACAAAATGAATGTTTTAATTTTCATAAGAGAAAATGGAAATGTGGTAAACTATTGTATCATAATTTTAACAATATTTAAAAATAATAACAATTATTATTATTTAACTTCATGATACTGTATTTCAATTTAGGGAAGATAAAATGAAAATATTTCTATATAAATGAAAAATGTTCTGTTAGATATTTATACCTGACTACTTAGATTACCGAAATTAGAAAAAGGGATGCTACTTTAACAAATAGACATTTTAGAACCCCCAAATCCATTCAATATTGATTTAAAATTATTGGGTATTTTTTGGTATAGTATGGTATGATCAATGACTATTTTCATGTGAGGATATGTGAGGATAGTTTTTACCCTTCTATAAGTGAAATGGGGTGGTATTTTTATAAATTCACATATCATTTCAATATTGGTAATTCTCTCTCAATTTATTTAGAATATAATTTTTTGAAATAATGGATATTTGGTTTGATAATTCATATAAGGATATAAAAAATCAATTCCCATCCATTTTTTGATTGTTTTTTAGTCCGTTACATCGTTTTTAATCGCATTTTAGCCTTTTTATTGATGTAAATTGTTATTAACAAATTAATGAATGTATAATACATAAAAATAATTTTGTTCTCATTAAATTATATGGATCAAATTATTCAAAAATTTTAATCAATTTCATTATTATTAATTTCGTTGAAATTTCATAAATGAATAGAAAAATTCTAGAGGAATAAAGAATTAAAATATTTTTCTAAAATATAAATTATCATCTAAATTGTCAAATGTATGATTATAAACTGAAGAATTAATTTCATTAATTATAAATTCACATATAAAATAAAACTATTGTATCATGAAATGGATTCATGATATTGAAAATAATTTTTATACACTGATAATTTTTTCAAATTCAAAATAATTGTAAAAACACTTTTTCCATTCTATTTTTATAAGAAACCATTTAGAATAAGAAAAATATTCATATTCATATATTTATGAAATTATAAATATTTTATTTTTATCAATTTCTGAAAATTAAATTTCATTAGTTTATAATAATATAATAAAAAATAAAAGTTAATGTTATCCATATTTATTTTATAATTACCCGAAAAATCAATAACTATTATTACATTAATCCCATAAAATATCATAACATAACAATATTCATGTGTTTGGAAATATTCTAAAATATTATATATTTTCAAAATACTATTTAATGGATTTTTATTTTAATTTATTAATAATTAAATTTTATTTGAGAATATGTAATCATGTTATAAATTAAAACATATTTATTATAGATCTATAAATAAAAATATTTTTAATTGGTTGATATCACATTTTTTATAGATATATTATTATTAATATGATTTCTTATAATGAATATGAAAATAGTCTTTTTTGTTTGGTTTTTGTTGAGGGTAAAGGTATTAAGTATTTACATAAAGATATGTATTCCAAAAAACTATATACTTATATTCTCTCCTACCCATTAAGTAATTGTGTGATCTTCATATAAATTATCACTTACTAGTTAATCAGAATAAGGGTTACAAATAAGATATAATCCATTAATGATTTAATTTCTATAGATATATAAAAAACCAAATTAAATATATCAAATTACTTATAATATTTCAGTAAAAATCTTTTCTATTTATCGAAGAATTTTAGAAAAACATCCATCATGATCACATATCAAAAATTCATTAAGGGAATTTATTTTGAAAGCAAGATTATATTCTTTCATTCATATATATATGATAATAGGATGGTATGAAATATGAAATGGGATTCACATATTATGTTTATTATTATATATTTTTTATGGACATGTCCAACTCATTTACAATTACATAACGAATTCATCCAAAGTATGGGAAAAATAATTTCGTTAAACATATTCTCTAAATGTCAATATCTGACACATTAAAAAATTATAATATCTAAGTGTTATAATTTTTATTTGTTTATCTTATAAAAAATCATAATTCTAGTAGGTCTTGTATAAATAGATTCTAAATGTATATCCATAAATATAGAGTTGAGGTTGAATATACCTTATACCCCTCTTTTTCATTACCTACCTTCTGTAGTATGTCAGGTATATTCTTTTTATTCTTACCATTATTTATTTGAATGATAATTTTTTTATCCTTAATATATGTAGGATTAAGGAATAATTTTGAAAAATAAATATACATAAAACATTTGTGTAATTGGGTATTATTTTCATTCATATCATTGATACAATACATTAACAAATCTTAAAAATCATTACCTATATTTATAATACTCCCACACTTGATGTAGTTATTTATTCCCTTTATACATTAAATTGGGTGAATAATTCATAATTTTTCGCATGTTTAATGTTTAATATATATTCTTTAATCATCTTCATCAAATGATCATCTATGATGTTGTACCATTATCATGTATTTTTCAATAAAATTAATAGAAAACATAATTTTTTAATCATATATTGGGATATTTTAATTAGTGTATCCCAAATATTGTCAATACCAAAACATTACGATTTGGTTCTGTATTATGAAAATACTAACGTTTCCATCATGAAAATTATTAACATAGTACCTCTTATCTCTATCCATTTATAAAATAAAATGTTTGTAATATGAAGTGATGAAAAATTAACACTATATGATAATCACTATAGGTTTAATCTTGGTTTGCTTATATTGTGTTAAATAATATTACATGAAATAATTCCATTACATAATAAATCCATTATAAGGATTGAAAAGATAATTTTATCAAAAAAACCATTTATTTTTTGAATGTATCGCTAGGTATACAGTCACATTCCAACATACTAATCACAAAAGTGAAGATAGTGTGAATAAACAACCACCTATTTTTTTATGTTTTACCTATGTAAATATGTCCCAAACAACATTAAATTAATAATATATAATATGAATTTTAATTTCCAATAAAGTCACATAATATATATATACAATACAAAAAACCAGGATGTTATCATAATAATAGTCTTATCACATAGAATTATCCTTAGGGGGTTCACAAATTTTCTCTTATCCTATTATTCAATATAACAAGAATAATTCTTAAAATTTATTATACTCACTTACATATCATTGGATCATTTATCCATGTGATCATTTATCCATAATAATAAAACACAACACTCCATTCAATAGTTCTAAATTTTTTTACTCACTTACATATCTGGGGAAGTGAAACATAATAATGGATTGAGATCATATTATCTATTAGTGAAATAACATCAACATTTCATCCTAGGATAGATCAATAACATATGATAAAACATGAATATGGGAGAAATATTTTATTATATCAATATGAAAAAATTCATTTTGGCCTAAATTCATAATAGAATGAAGAGTAATATAATATTACCAAATACATTCAATGGAAATGTTTTTGAAAATTTGATACAATAAACATGAGACAAAGAAAATAATCATAGACATAGGATTTTGACACAAAATTGTGACCAAAGTATATTTTTAAAAATCATATTCCAAATATGAACACAATTATATTCATTTTGAAGTTGGCTTGGGATAATTACATGTGTACCTTTTTTCTATTTTGATAATCCTTGAGTTCACATAGGAGACATAGATAAAAACTCATGTGCAACCCTTTAGTTTGGGATATTACCTCCCATGTAATATTAGGGTTTTGATAAAACCTATCATGTACCATTATCTGTTGGATAAAATCTACCATATATCATTCTATGTTAGGTAAATCTTGACTTGTACCCTTTTCATGTGATATGTCCATATTTATAGCCTATATAATTGGATAAACCCTATCATATACCATTTATAACTCATGATATATATACCTTACCACATAATTGGAGATCAATATATGACCCAACATGTTAGTCATCCATACATGTGGTGCAACTTGTAAAAAAATGATATGTAGAATAATTATCTTAGGGAATGGAAAATGGGTTTCAAAGTAATTTAACATGGTATCACCAAATGTTTCTCCATGAATTTATATAGTGGAAACACAAAACACAATTATCAAAAGATATTTTTATGATGAATATTTTCTAGGTGTTTTTGGGAAAACAACATAAATGGAAACAATTCCATTAAATATAAAAAAATAAAGATAAGACATTATATAATTGATATAACATGGTTTAATCTATATATTTAGTATTTATAGTGAACAAATAATTCCAAATTAACTCCAAAAAGGTAATTTGATATTTTTTTAATTGATATATTTTATCTCAAATTTAGCATCCTTAAAAAGGAGAAAATGATTTCATGATAAATAATGTTAAAATGTTTTGATTAAATTTTTCTTAAAAATTGTATCTTTAAAAAAGGATCCATAGAAAAGAATCAATGGTTTCAAATAAATTTTTTTAATTTTTTATAGAAACATGTAATTTTTAAATAAAAATTCAATAATACAGTTTGTAAATTACATAATTTATTAAAAAATGACATACAATGGAAGATAATTTTTTTTATTTTAAATGGATGGAAAACCATTCCTATATTTTGAAATAAATTTGTTGAATACCACATCATTAAAATTTATATTTAAATATATATATATATAATAAATGAAGTTGAAGAATAATGTGTCATCAAATACACATAATTCAGTTTCAAAATATAATGTAAAAATATACATTAAAGAAAAATATGGAGGAGAAACCATAATCAATGTGTATTGGAAATATTATAATCACTGATATAGATTGTGAGACTAATAATAATTAAGGGATAATAATATTCATAAAATGTAATTTTTTTCTTAAGTGGATGTAAATTTAAAATGGAATAGAATTTAAGATTGGAAGAAATATATATTTGATAAATGATATTAATGATGAATCGATTTAAATTAATGAATGCAATTGAGTTAACAAATAACAATATAACCATGGTATCACTGTGAATGAAATCGAGTTCATGAAATTAAATGACATGACTCATAAATCCTAAAATGTTACATGAGAATTTTAAAAATATCATTATAAATTAATAAAAACATATCAAATAATTCATTGTTGATAATAAAAAATAACCATTGGGAAATTAAATTTAAAAATTGAAATGGATACCATAAATTCATACTGAGTGTAACAAATGATAATATACTATATATCATTGATTAACATCATAATCAACTATATCAAAATGTTATTAATATATGTAAAATTTTAAAAACATAATTCAGTATTATTACCTTCATATAAATATTGTTTCATGTAACTAATTTTCATTATTTGTTGTGATTAATCATGATAATTTTAACATGTTTTGTAATATGGGTATTATTCTTCATAATTCTCCCAAATATCATTTTTAAAGATCATACATGGTAATATAATTGTTTTAGTAAGTCTGTAATATTTTATATATTTATATTATGCTTGCATGTCACGACCCGTCCTCGGGGCACGTGTCGTGACTACCCCAAGTCCGCCTTCCATAAGCCATGGGATGAAGACAACCACCAAATGCGTAAATCCTGTAACACCCTAATCTTCATTGGTACGTTTATATTTGAATAATACAGTAGCGTGCATTGTACGCATCTTCGAGTTCTAACACACACCACAACCAATCAAACTAGCCGTTATGAATAGTAATACCCACTTTTTTGAATTTAATACATCTTATCTTTCACAATGGACTTCATATATGGATTCTGAATATCAAAATTAGCTTAGGGTGAATTTTTGGTACTTTTCAGTTTACATTCATATTTTGATGAATACTGAAGATTACTAAATTTTAATTAAAAACAACTTTTTTAATCGAAATAATTAATAGTGATATATTATTAATTTGAGTGGTTTCAAATTATATTTACAATATATTTTTACAATTTAATTCAATGATGTTCATTGGACATAATTGCACATTTAAACCAGACATAAACAAATGTCAATCATTTGATTGTTATTGTTTCTTAAAAACACGCTTTTTGTTTTGACAGTGGAAATTAATTTTAAATTAATAAATGCAACTTATATGTTTTTAATTTGGTAAAATAGAATTAATTATTGAATTAGGAATATCAAACTTAGCCTAGGGTGATATTTTGGTATTTTTCTGAAAACCTTCCATTTTTGTATGAAAAGTGAAAAAATACTGAGTTATCGTTTAAAAAAGAATTATTATTTAAATAATAATTTATTTTATTTAAATTTAGTTAAATTCAAAATAGATACATAATACCTATATATGTTCAATTTAATTCATTAGAGTTAGTTTAGAATAATTTTAGAAATATAGATATTCTATTTAACTTTTCACCGTCTTTTTCCCACCTCATAGGAGAATTTGGAAATTCACATAAAACATAACATTACCGCTTCTGTGAGTGGAATTTCAAAAATCCGAGAGACATGGTTAATATCACGGAGTAAAATGTGGTTCAATGAGATGAAAATAATTTTTGGTCAATAGTAACTTTTTACTTTTATTTAACACGGTTACAAGTAAATAGGGTAATTAAGGGTAAAATGATATTAATATTACCTTAACACATGCCCTAATTCTATTGGACAAGTTTATATAGATAAAAAATAACCTTAGGAATAAAATATTATCATTTAGGTCCACTTGGATTAGATTAGGACATTTATTATTATTTAATTCATAGAAGAGTTAAAAGAGTTAAAATCAATATTTATTTACTGAAACATTTTTAATATAGGGTTATACATAAGATAGATTCAATTGTAAATATTCATTAGAAAGATAAAAATATTTCCCACATAATGGTATATTATTTATAATTTTTAGACATTATATAATTTAATTTATTTATGACACAATGGTGATGCAGTAATTACCTAATTAATGAAATATTAAAATAATTGATATTATAAACATCAAAATAAATATAATTTGAGACTTTTAATAAATTCCACGAATTATATAGATTAATATGAGATGTTAGGATTTATGTAATTAACCTTTTTCTAAGTAATAATGCCTTTATGATTTTCACACAAATCAAATACCAAATAGTGTCAAAATTGACATAAAAGTGTTTTTAAAACAAATTTAATATTATTAATTGATATTAAATTCTTAAAAATATAAGGTTCACACAAAGTACATGTATCGTGATAGGTTTATCATTAACGGACCACATGGGGGGTATCTTCTAGTAGTATAGTTTTTTTATTAAATATATAATATAAAAATATAAAGTGGGATGGTAAATGTTAATCTAATTAACCATGAGATTAAATTAAAAGATAAGGTTAATATAATGACCCAAACCTGTCTAAAATCTATTCGTTGGAAGGATTTAGACCCATAACCAACTTAGACATTTATTAATCCACTTCAAATTCATTAGAAACCGAATATGAATTTATTATTAATTAATACTTTATGTTTTTCCTAAACAGCCCGTCCTCCCCCTTATAAAAGGACCCAACCTCTAACCAATTCTTCACACCATCAAAGCCATTTGGTTCGACCAAACCCTGAAAAACTACTCTCTAAACATCTCTCAATTCAACATAGAGGCCTTAGTTTGATCAGAAAGCCAACCTAAGGATCCCTTTTGATCAAATCAAAAGGAAGAACCCGAAGAAGAGGTAATGTTTTCACCACCCTCTTCCAAGTTCCTTTCTTCTTAAACTTCTTCTTCTTTGTTATTTATATTCTAAAAAAAACTCCAGTATCTCCTATATACTGTGATGTTATTATAAATATGGTACAACCATATTCATTATTCTATCCATCCCTTGAATGACAGGTCACCCTACGTGCGTACGTACGGCTTACCGTCTCCACGTCGTGGTGTAATTGTTATTCAATACATTATTATTTGGATGGTTATAATAATGATGTGTATTTGATTAAATAACAAATATAAATTTTTAAGGATTCTGTATATAAGATATACCATCCAAATATATATTATTTTAATATCAAAAGAATGATATTTTCGCTCGTTCGTACGTACGGATTACCGTCTCCACAATGCGATGAGATTCATTTCCAAGTTCACCATTCATCGACGATTATAAAAATATATATCACTAATAAGTATGTAATATTTGACATAATAATGCTAATAGAGATATATATATTTATATATATAAGGATTTATGTACTTAAATATATCTTATTCACTTACATCCGTTCAATACTATATGAATACAGAAACAACGTTTATTGGTACGTATGGACTACCGTCTCCATAAACGATGTTTTCAATTTCATATATATGTATATTATAAATATTTATATTCTAAATATATATGATATATTTATCATGTTTTATATTCTGGAAGTATTTAAATCATGATCTATGTGATACAACCAAGAAAAACAAGTTAAAACACGTACGATAAAGAACACGATTATTACCCGAAATATTAATTTAACATGGAAATTATTATTAAATTGGAAATATAAAGTCATAAATTAATCATGTATGATATCATAAATATTAATATGTTTCTAGTATAATATAATAACATACTACGATATTCGTACAAGAGGTTAAACGTACCCTTGACTAAAGGAAAGTGCAAGGTAAGGGGTTTTCATCTCACTCCTTATTCCTGTGAGATTCATGACATATTGCCACTATTACCTTTTGTGTGATGTAATTAATGCCCATAATTGTATTATTTATGTAATACACATTAATTTATGTGTATTTACATATTCATTGTATGGTACCTCTTTCACAGGGTGTATGTTTTGTAAGTTACCAAATTGGTAAGGGTTAATTTCACAATCTCTTTATTATCGAAGGTTGTTTTTTTACATAAGTATCAACTAGGAAATATTTATTATATATGTACATGATTTATGAAAGATTTTTCAAATGGATTCTTTTAAGGGTATTTTTATTAAAACATCATTTCAAACTTTTTAAATATTTATTCTTTTAAATCTCTCTCATTAATGTCTATGTCGTCAAAATGGTTTTTAAGGATTTATTTATATGGACATGAATTTTTTTAAAATGTTAATTCCGTTCAAAAGATTCAAAGTGGTATGAGACACATTGATTCAAAAATTTCTTTAAACGTCTTATTTTCTAAATTGTATGACTTTTAAATGTTTTCATGAAAAGCGGTAGTTCTATCAACGAGTTGTAGAAATCATTTTGATCCATGTCAAAATCTTTGGATAAATTTTACACTTGTTTGAAGTTGATTTATTATGATAAAAATCATCCATATTGTATTTAAGGTTTTGTGATATGTTTGACTATGGATGAGTTACTTTTATGCCATTAATGGTTTATGATTAATGTTTTGGAATTTTGTATGCTAGTTTTTATACGAATGTTATGTTATATTTCATTCTCTTCTTATGATGAATGTATTGGACTAGTATATACTGGGATGGGGACCAGTAAAATTAAGCCCCCCGGGTTGGGGTCCGATTATTAGAGGCACTCCGGGTTGGTGTCCGTTTATTAGAGGAACTCCGGGTTGGTGTCCGATTATTAGAGACACTCCAGGATGGGGTCCAGTTATTAGTGGCACTTAAGGTTGGTGTCCGGTAATTAGAGGCACTCCGGGTTGGTGTTCGGTAATTAGAGGCAATCCGGGTTGGTGTCCGGTTATTAGAGGCACTCCGGGTTGGGTTTCGGTGACAGTTAGCCCCTAGATATTGGCATGAGGACTTGACAAAGAAATTAAAGTTCAGCATTATGCATTCCAACATTGTGGAAGTGGTTAGTGATATTGCATGTGATTATTCAATTAGTATAATATCCATGTGAATAATTAAATGGAATTATTTCATTTTATTTCTTCCATATTATGCTGAAGTTCAAGTTTAAAAGGCTTTTGATTTAGTTTTAAACATTTCCTTAAATGTTTATGCTTATTTTTGAATGTTTCCACTGTATTGCTTACCCTTACTGAGCATTTGAGCGCACCCCTTTCTATGTTTTATTTTTTCCAGGATTCCAAAAAGTGTATTGTGATTGATATGTAGGGTTAAGCAATGGGAATAATGGTGTTCATAAAGATTATTTATGTTGTTTTGTATGTCTTAAAGTGCAATGTAACATTCATGTATGTAATCTATTTTCCAAGACTGCTAAACTAATTGGTCTTTCCGGACATGATTCCTTATAATAATGCCAATGTATTATAATAATGCACCGACTCTGGGTAACTGGGTTCAGGGCGTTACAGTTGGTATCAGAGGAAGATTAGAAATATCCTTGGAAACTAGATTTAGATAAACTCTGATTAGAGCACATAGACCTAAGATAGACGTTGAGGATTAGTATATAATAACCTCCTAGAATTTTGGTATTGTAAAGATTTTGTGAGTTTTCCGAGAAATACATCCCTGTCTAGATACGAGCAGGTAGAGGCGGCTCTGGCACAGATGTATCTAGGGGTAATACCCAAAACACTGCTTTGAGCTGGACTCGAACGAGAACTGGTGCTCGACAACAGGCCTTACTGTACTCTTGGTTACGACATTCCTGGGGATATAAATAGGATAATTCTCATTTTATTTACCAACCATTATGAAGGGCTCATGAGTATATACTAACTCAAAGAAAACATTTTTATGATTACAGATTATATCCATAAACTGTTCAATTTGAGTTAGGTATTTTACATGTTTAGAATTATTCATTGCAACCCATAAACTGACCTAGTTAATGCTATTGTATAGAAATGGCTCCTAGTAGAATGAATCTGAACTCCAGTAATATGTACGATCCAAAGAGTAAGAAGGATTATATATTTCATAGTCCTAATCCAGAATTTAGAAGGGAAATAGTCTCCCATGTATTATCATAATATGGAGAAATAGTATCATTTTTTGACAAGATAAGTAATGAATTATCGGAGTCCTATGGCTTTGAAGGGAATCCAAAGAAGAAAAGCATGGTAGAGAGAAGGAAAATTAAAGGGAAGAAGGTAATGAAGGGTTTTCCCATATGTGGAAACTATGGAAACAATCACCTTGGAAAATGCATGAAGGTAATGGGAGTATGTTATAAGTGTGGAGAAAAAGACACCAAGTACATGACTGCAAGTGTAAGAAAAAGGTTTCAAATGTACAATGCTTCATCTACAAGGAGACTGGACACTACGCGAACCAATGTCCCAGTCATCAGACTAAGCCGCAAATGAAGCTATTATATAATAATCACGTTATGATACTACCACAGATGAAGAGGAATGACTAGTGTTGTTATGTGGTTATTTTATAATTGTTTCATTTAAGTGTTGTATCTATGATGTTTTGGAAATAAATAAGGATTATACTACAGTACTATTTCGTTGAGGATTTGAGATTTTATGGTACTATGAAAGGTGACACTTCAGCGAGTTAAAATTTTTGGAAATTACATGGTTGAAGGAAATATAAACCTTAATATAGTCCTAATATTGAGGAAGTGATTTTGAAATAAGAGATGGTTGATTTTGGTAATTCAGGATGTTTCAGTGTTGTAAAAGAATATATGAGGAAGGCATTCACATGTTATTACCTGGAAAAAAGGATCCTCATTATGTTTAACATCCTTGTAATTTTTGGACTGTGAGTTTGGATAGTAGTATTTTGGATAAGTCTAAAGGTTGGAATGGATTATGTTTGAAAGGTTATTTTTGGATTTTTATAAAAGGACAACACGCAGACCGTGTGACAACCTGTCGTGTCGGAAAAATCTGCGGGAATTAAACCCACAACCATAGTGCGACTGAGATTTATCACCTACCACTGGACTACGTGAAGTCCCTGGATTGAATAATTTAGTTTTTTTAAATGGTTCTGATATGTGAATTTTAAATTCATTATATTTGGAACCCTATACTATTTGGATAAATAGAGTATTTTTGAGTTGTATTATCTTTTGGAGTGAAAGATGAGTTTTTGGTAGAAATTTAGTAATTTAATAAAAAAATAATTATAAAGTCAGTATATATCCTTATTATTTGATCCAATCTCATAAATAAATTCTTCAACATTAAGAAAATTAACTTAGATCAAAAATGTTTCCCTAGATAGTACCTTAGATCATCACAAATTTATGGCTTTGGGATTGGTGGCCTTTTCAAAGCCATGTTCTCTACCACTCTCCATTAGATATTGATGGTTATATTTCTCTTCCATATCCATATTTTCTTACGTGGAACCCTAGTATGTGTTATTTTAGGTAACCTTCATTCTTACCACTCTTTGATTTCAATAGAGGCCTCATTAATCCATTTTTCGATGTGGGATTGAAACTACAATATTTTGAAATGTCAACCCCAAGTTCCCAATATCGAGAATAAACTGCGAGGATGCAATTTATTGAAGGAGGGAATAATGTAACACCCCAATATTACATGGTAAGTTTATCTTTTAATAATACAGTAGCGTGCGTTGTACGCAACTTCGAGTTCTAACACAAACCACAACCAATCAAACTAGCCGTTATGAATAGTAATACCCACCTTTTGAAATTTTATACATCTTATCTTTCAAAATGGACTTCATTTTTGGATTCGGAATATTGAAATTCTCTTAGAGTAAATTTTTGGTACTTTTCAGATAACTTTCATATTTTGATAAATAGTGACGATTTCAAAATTTTAATCAAAAACAATTTTTTTAATCGAAATAATTAATAGTGACAAATTATGAATTTGAGTGGTTTACAGTTATATTTAGAATATATTTTTTACAATTTAATCCAATTTTGGTCATTGGACATAATTTCACATTTAAACCATACATAAACAAATGTCAAACTTTTGATAGTTATTGCTTCTTAAAAACATGCTTTTTGTTTTGACAGTGGTAATTAATATTAAATTAATAAATGAAAATTCTATGTTTTTAATTTGGTAAAATATAATTCATTATTGAATTTGGAATATCAAAATTTTCCTAGGGTAAAATTTTGGAAATTTTCTAAAAACGTTAAATTTTTGATGAATAGTGAAAAACACTAAGTTATAGTTTAAAACCGAATTTTTATTTAAATAATAATTTGTTGTATTTAAATTTAATTAAGGTCAAAATAGATACATAATTCCTATATAAGTTCAATTTAATTTATTGGAGTTAGTTTCGAATAATTTTAGAAATACAGAAATTCTATTGAACTTTTCACCGTCTTTTACCCACCTTCTAGGAGAATTTGGAAATTTACATAAAACATAATTTTACCGCTTTTGTGAGTGAAATTTCAAAAATCTGAGAGACACAGTTAACATCACGGAGCCAAATGTGGTTCAATGAGATGAAAATAGTTTTTGGTGAATAGTAACTTTTTACTTTTATTTAACCTGGTTAAAAGTACATAGGGTAATTAAGGGTAAAAATGATATTAATATTAACCAAACAAATTCCCTAATTCTATTGGACAAGATTATTTCGATTAAAAACAACCTTAGGAATAAAATATTATCATTTAGGTCCATTTTGATTATATTAGTACATTTATTATTATTTATTTCAAAGAAGAGTTAAAGAGTTAAAATCAGTGTTTATTTACTAAAACAATTTTAATATAGGGTTATACATAATATAAATTCAATTGTAAATATTCATTAGAAAGATAAAAAGATTTCACACATAATGGTAGTTTATTTATAATTTTTAGACATTAAATAATTTAATTTATTTATGACACAATGGTGATGCAGTAATTACCTAATTAATGAAATATTAAAATAATTGATATTATAAATATCAATATAAATGTAATTTGAGACTTTTAGTAATTTCCACAAATTTTATAGATTAATATGACATGTTATGATTGATTTAATTAATGTTTTTCTAAGTAATCATGCCTTTATGATTTTCACACAAACCAAATACCAAATAGTGTCAAAATTGACATAAAAGAGTTCTTAAAACAAATTTTATATTATTAATTGATATTAAATTCATAAAAAACTAAGGTTCGGACAAAGGACTTGTCTCATGATAGGTTTATCATTAATGGACCACTTGGGGGTCTCTTGGATGTATATAATAAGTTTATTAACTATATAATATAAAAATAAAATGTGACGTGGTAAATGTCAATATAATTAACCAAGAGTTAAAATTATAAGATAAGTTTAATATAATGAACCAAAAATGTATAAAATCTATTCGTTGAAAGGATTTAGACCCATACCCACATTATACTTTGAATAATCCACTTTTTATCCATTATAAACCGAATATGAATTTATTATAAATTAATACATTAAGTTTTTTCTAAAGAGCCCCTCCTCCCCCTTATAAAAGGACCCAACTACTAACCAATTCTTCACACTTTCAATGCATTTTGGATCAGCCAAACCCTACCAAAATATTCTAACAACTTCCATCACTTCAAGATATAGGCCTTAGTTTGATCAGAAAGGCATCCTATTGAGCCCTTTTGATCAAATCATAAGAAATACCCCGAAGAAGTTGTAATGTTTTCACCACCCTCTTTCAAGTTCCTTTATTCTTCAACTTCTTCTTCTTTGTTATTTATTTTCTAAAAGAATAACTACAGTATATCCTATATACTGTGATGGTATTATAAATATGGTACAACCATATTCATTATTTTATCCATCCTTTGAATGACATGTCACCATTCGTGCGTACGTACGGCTTACCGTCTCCACATCGTGGTGTAATTGATATTCAATACATTATTATTTGGATGGGTATAATAATGTTGTGTATCTGATGTAAATAATAAATATAGAATTATAATTATTCTGTATATATGATATAATATCCAATTATCTATTATTTTAATATAAAAAGTATGATATTTTCACTCGTACGTACGTACGGATTACCATCTCCATGACGCGATGAGATTCATTTCCAAGTTCACCATTCATCGACGATTATAAAAAATTATATTACTAATAAGTATGTAATATTTGACATAATAATGCTACTATAGATATATATATTTATATATATAAGGATTTCTGTACTTACATATATCTTATTCGTTTACTTCTGTTCAATACTATATGAAAACAGAAACAACGTTTATGCGTACGTACGGACTGCCGTCTCCATAAACACTATTTTCCATTTCTTATATATATATTATATATATTTATATTATAAATATATATGATATATTTATCATGTTTTATATAATGGGTGTATTTAAATCATGATCTAAGTCATACAACCAAGAGTAACAAGTTAAATCACGTACGATAATGAAAATGATTATTACCCGAAATATTAATTTAACATGGAAATTATTATTAAATCGGTAATATAAATTCATAAATGAATCATATATGATATCATAAATAATAATATGGTTCCTCTATAATTTAATAACATACTTCGATCATCGTACATGAGGTTAAACATACCCTCGACTAAAGGAAAGTGCAAGGTAAGGGGTTTTCATCTCACTCCTTATTCCCGTGAGATTCATGCCATATTGACACTATTACCTTTTGTGTGGTGTATGTACTGCCCATAATTGTTTTATTTATGTAATACACTTTAATTTATGTGTATTTACATATTGATTGTATTTTACCTCTTTCACGGGGTGTATGTTTTATAAGTTACCAAATTGGTAAGGGGTAATTTCACAATCAAATTATTTTCCAAGGTTTTTTTACTTAAGTATCTACTGGGACATATTTATTATCCATGTACATGTTTTATGAAATATTTTTCAAAGGGATCCTTTTCAAAGAATTTTTACTAAAACATCATTTCAAATGTTTTAAATATTTATTGTTCTAAATCTCTCATAGTAATGTCCATGTCTTCAAAATGGGTTTTAATGATTAATTTATATGGACATGGATATTTTTAAAATGATAATTCATTTAAAAAGTTTCAAAGTGGTATGGGACACTCTGATTCATAAATGTATTTAAACGACTTCTTTTCTAAATTGTGTTACATATAAATGTTTTCATGAAAAGGGGTATTTCTTTCAAAGAGTTTTACAAATCATTTTCATATATGTCAACATACATTGAAAAATTTTACACTTGTTTGAAGTGGGTTTATTATGATACAAATCAAACATATTGTATTTAACATTTTGTGATATATTTGACTATGTAAGAGTTATTTTTAAGCCATTAATGGTTTATGATTAATCTTTTGGAATTTCGTATTCTAGTTTTAATATGAATGTTATGTTATATTTCATTCTCTTCATAAGATGAATGTGTTGGACTAGTATGTTCCGGGTTGGGGACCGGTAAAAGTAAGCCCTCTGGGTTGGTGACCGGTTATTAGAGGCACTCCGGGTTGGTGTCTAGTTATTAGTGGCACTCCAGGTTGGTGTCCGGTTATTAGAGGCACTCCGAGATGGTGTCCGGTTAATATAGGGACTCTGGGTTGGTGTCGGATAATTAGAGGCACTCTAGGTTGGTGTCCGGTTATTAGAGGCACTCCAGGTTGGGTTCTGGTTACAGTTAGCCCCTAGATCTTGGCACGAGGTCTTGACAAAGAAATTAAAGTTCAGCATTATGAATTCTGTCATTATGAAAGTGGTTAGTGATATTGCATTTGATTATTCGATTAGTAGAATATCCATGTGAATAAGTAAATGGAATTATTTCATTTTATTTCTTCCATATTATGATGATGTTCAATTTTAAAAGGCATTTGTTTTAGTTTTATAAATTTCCCTACATGTTTAGGCTTTTTTTTAAAGTTTCCGCTGTATTACTTAACCTTACGGAGTATTTTAGCTCACCCCTTTCTATGTTTTATTTTCCACATGATTCCAAGAAGTGTATTGTGATTGAAATGCAGGGTTAAGCCAGGAGAATAATGGTGTTAATAAAGATTATTTATGTTGTTTTGTATGTCTTAAAGTTAAATGTAACATTCATGTATGTAATCTATTTTCCACGACTTCTAAACTAATCGGTCCTTCGAAACTTGATTCCTTGTAATCATGCCAATGTATTACAATAATGCACCGTCTCTGGGTAACTGGGGCCGGGGAATTACAAATCCTGATAGAAAGGGAAGGCTTTTCGTTTATATAGGTAAACAAACACAACAGAGTACACAAGTGAAGTAAGAACTATGTAAAACTGAGTACAAAGTAAGTGTTGAAGAGTAAATGAGAAAGTATAAAAACCCAACTAAAGGTACAATACAACTGAAAAGGAAAGTTGAACTGTAGAAAAGTAAAGTGGCAACAACTGAGTCATCCTCTGGGAATCCCACCTGAATGGTGGGTACAGATAGTCTTGTCGGTGCCTCGGGTCCGTCTTCCCGCTCCGTGTACGTCCCGCCAGGTGGTCCACCTTCAGGTACCATCCTGCTTCACAAGACTCAACCATGATCAGTGTTGTCTGTCGTCTGTAACCAACACAACGTTGTGCATGCAATGCCCATGTAGGGGTCAATATACGATACTCAGTAGGGACCCTGAGACCCCTGAAGGTCTCCCATAATCCAAGAAGGATAAACTACAAAGAATATGAACATTAACAAGAATAAACCAACCCCACTAGGGTATATGCCCATACATATACCAAAGTTAACAATCTCAGTTTGGATCCAACTTTTGAGCCCATGCACAACCCAGTCCACACAGGAAAGTACTCAATCACACAGTTGGTAATGATTGAAAGTCAAGACTCAGCTCACATAGGTATACTATTTTCGATGTGAGGTGGAGGTGATTAGATGTAGCCTCTGAATCATCTCCTCTGCTGAACCCACGTAGGATCCATGTACAGAAGTCGTCACTGCCGATCCTACGTAGGATCCAAATACAGTAAACATCGCTGCCGAACCCACGTAGGATCCAGGTACAGTTGTCTTCACTGCCGAACCTACGGAGGATACAAGTACAGTCATCCTCACTGTCGAACCCATGTAGGATACAAGTACAGTCATCGTCGCAGTCGCAGCCAGCTCTGGGGTTTCCACACACAGCGTACTCGATTCCGGGAGGGTCCACTCCTCAAGTAAAGGGGTCGATACATCAACTATCACGAAGTCTGCAGTTGATGTATCCCGATGTTCCATCCTGTCAATGTGAACTCAATGTGATAGATGCCATTCCAAACAGACGCCCGGTCTGAGAGATATTGGCCTTTCGTTCCAGGGACTCGATTGGAAATATGCTCATTCCAAACCCGACCATTTACCAAAGTTGTCCAAAACTCAATTAGGGTATCGAAAAAGAATCGCATCGTCTATAGGATCCCAGTGTCATAGATGGCTCATTTATCAAATGCCCGATATTTATGTTATTCATGTTTAAGTGAATAACAAGCTCGGCCTGTTAAGCCCAGTGGGATAGTGGTTCGGGTCAACAAGTTTTAACGGGTCCCACCCGGTAGGGGTTTCAGACCAGCACAAAGATTCGCGCAGCCCGGCCTAAGGGATGCAGCCTAGCCCTAAGAGGGAACGACCCGACCTGAAGTGGCCATGTCCAGCACGGTGGGGCGCAGCCAGGACCGATGAGGCACAACCTGACCCGACAGTGTGCGGCCCAGCATAGAGGGGCGCGGCTCAGACTGGCAGGGAAGGCCCAGCTTGGCGTGGCCCGGCAGGGCGCGACCTGGCTGGGTGCGGCCCCCGGCTGCCCGAACAGGCAGCGCAAGCTGGGACGACCTCCCATACCGGCCGGTTAGGCCAGCCGGCCTTCTGGCGCGAGCGTCTCACTTGCGCGGGATGCTCATTTCTTCAATGTGGTGCCCTCCTGGTGCCGCAGTTTGGTTCTGCCCGACGGACCGGTTCTACTACCGAAGCAGCCTGCTTGGACAGGCCACAGTCTCCCGCAGCACAACACCGTGGGGAGCTGCAGTTTCTTCCATCAGCCTGGTTCTTCCTCAGTTGATGGGCCCATGTTTGCGGGTCGCGGTTCTTCCATACACACCCAGCACACGACCATCACTCCCATCATTGCATCTTCCAACGTAACTCAATCACAAACAAGAGTCTACGGAGGGTCGTCGGGCCGTGTGCGTTCGGCCCGCACCCTCCGCGTTAGGCAGTACCAGTTGGCCGTATATAAACAATGATTTCCAACAAAGAACGAGATATGAAAAAATTCACTTCAAAGAATAAACCCCTACCTCGAATATGGTTCGCGGATGACAAGCGTCGTGGATGAATGTGTCGTTTCTGTCATCGTAGGAGTGCACCCGAAGTAGAATTGACGTCTCCTCTCTTGTCGTAGAGAATAGAAAAGAGGGAGTGTCATTGTTCATCATGGAAGGGAGTGTTGTTCTTCTCCGGAGGTTTGGTGTTCTTTAACAAAGGAGAAATTTCCCTCTTACTTCACAAAAGCTCTATCTCACAAGTTTCCCCCAACAAAACAAGTACCAACCCAATTAGAATAATGCTTCCCTTTATTTTTTTTAAACATTCCAAGCATTCAAAATTCAAAATTTAAATCACTTAATTAATTAATTGAATAGGTCCCATTAATTATTTATGGTGTGATGGAAAGAGTTCAGGAGGAAGAGAGAGAATAGAAAGAGTTACATAATTAAGAGAGGCTAATAAATTAATGAAGGGGGTTAAAGGGGGTTTGGGAAAAATGAATTGTTGGAGCTCGTGTGGACCCCACCTCTCATACATCCACACATGGGAAATTGGGTGGGTGTGGGCCCCACCAATAACTTTCCATGGGAGGAGTCAACCTCCTTAGATATAAAATAAAATTGTTCCAACAATTTTATTTAATTCTTAATTAATCCCCAATAATCAACTTCTCCTCCCATGAAAACGCAACTACGTTAAAGGTCCACATAAGCAATTACTGGAATTGCAAGTTCATCGGTGCCCTTGGATTTCAACTCTAGGAACCGGTTCAAAAGATAGAAATACATGCTCGTTCATTTACTGAACGTACCCAAGATAAATATCGGAAATTGATTTTGGGTACACCGGGACTGAGAATCAAGTGTCGTCAGAAGCCATATAGGACCCTCTCCCATTTTCTCTCTTGGAGGTTCCCATGCTGCAAACGAATGTGCACAATTTAACGCCCCAACCCCAGCTTCCCAGAGTCAGTGCATTACTTCGTAACATTGGTATGATCACAAAAGATCACGTCTCGAAAGACCGATTAGTTTAGTAGCCTTGGAAACACTAGATACATTCATAAACATTACATTACATCATTAAAATGAAAACTATAATAACATGGTCTCCATAGTCCACACTCATATCCTCACTGAATATTCTTTCATGTCAGTCATAATACACTTCTTCACATCCTGGGAATAATAAAAAATTGATAGGGGTGAGCTCAAATGCTCCGTTAGGATAACAATATAGCGGAAACTTTCATAAGAAAACATAATCATTTAAGGAAGTGTATAACTAAAACAAAAGCCTTATTGAACTTGAATTTCAGCATAATATGGAAAATGTAAAATAAAATAATTCCATTACTTACTCACAAGGATATTCTACTAGACGAATAATCACATGAAATATCAATAACCACTTTCATAATGTGGGAATGTATAATGCCAGACATTCTGAAACATTTTGTCAAGGCCTCGGCCAAGACGTCTAAAATGATTAAGGCATCGGCCAAAACCATAAATCAAATTGGGAAAGGGCCTCAGCCAATTCCACGTCTAGTTGTCTCATGAGACCTACCGATGCATCGAGGAGCTATAGCGGGCTCCACCCGTCACTTATTAAGTCCAATACATTCCTCATATGAATAGGTTTAAACATATCATAAACCATAACATAATCGTATCACATAAAACATGCATAAAGGAAACATTACATTTCCACATTTCAATCACAAGATATTAATACAACACATTGTAAAAACGCTTTCAAAACCATTTTCAATACTAAAATAAAAGAAAGTTAAAACTTTGTATTTATTTTTCATTAAAAAAAATGATGGCTTGTAGAGGAAGCCGAAACTCAAATAATGGTCACAGTGGCGGTGAAGTCATTGTCGCCGCATAAGTACGGAAAGAAAAACATTCCCTTTTGTCGTTTAGCAAACGCTTCATATAAAAAATATTCCTTTTGAATAAACGTAAAAGTCAAAGGGGTTTATACACCGTATAAAATAAAATTGTGTATAAAACCAAATATGCCTCAATGAAAGGAGATTGAGACGAAGTCCTTAAAAATATCATTTTTAAAATAAAATAGATCTGTTATGTGTATTCACTATAGGTACACATAAAGAACGTAAAAATACAAAATAGGACATAATAATATCATGACATAATTTGAAAGTAGTAGATTAACCCAAAGAATGGAAGTTGGGTTAAGAAATTCCCTTACCTCGTGTCTGACTTGACTCAACCATTCTTTAACCTCCTAAATAATAAAATAGATTTAATATATACCTTATTAAGAACCATTTTCAATTTCATTATCCTTTTTATATCACTTATTACAATGATATGATCATTATGTAATTATTTATGTTAATAACGGTCGTTTTTTCGATCTTTGGTACTTGAGTCAACAATAAACTTCTTATAATTACAAGTTGTTTATGTGGTAGAATATGCATTATATCCAGAATTATATTCATGATATAGATATAATATATCTCATATATATCCATTATATACATTCATTCATAATATTACATGACATTTAGAGGTAAGAAATGAAATGCACCATTCATGGAGATGGTAAGCCGTACGTACGCATGAACGCTACATTCATTTCTATTTCATATTTAATGGAATGTATTTATAATTATATAAAGTTATAATATAATTAGAGTATAATATAGTGTATAATACCATTTACTCCATCCTTTATACATCCCACATATGGTATTAACGATTCAAATCACTTTGAGGGGACGGTAGTCCGCACTTCCTAAAATGAAATTATCGTGTTTACCCATAATGGAAATCATAAAGTATGCCATAAATGAGAAATACAGAAGCATAAGTAAAACATAAACATATTTTAGATCATATATAAATATAGTGACATCTTAATGGCCACCTTTTAAGGTTTTATATGAGTGTTGAACAATCATCATTTCGTGAGGCAGAAATTCGCCATCCACAGAAACCGTATGTTCTTTAACCATTAGATGTAGGTGTGTGTATGTTTAGCTCGAATCCATCTTATAAAAACATCCTAGTATATTGAGGATACTGTTGTTGTTACAAAATAAATGAATAAAAAGAGTTTAGGGGGTTGGAGAAGAAAAATAAAACAAAACAACATTAGAGAAGACATTACCTCAAAATCGGGTAACTCTTTTTGATTTGAGCCAAAGGCTTCCTTGAGAAGAGTTCTGCCCAAAGTGAGGCTTCTAGGAGTAATAGGGGGAATTTGGGAGAGTATTTGGGCAGAGGTTGTCCGAGAAAAATGGCTTGAAAGTGTGAATGAGGTGGTAGAGGTGGGGCCTTTTATAAGAGGAGAGGAGGGGCACTCTTGGAAAGTAATGAAATATTACTTTATTATACAATGATTTTCGGATTCTAAAGGTCCCACACTTATATAATTCGAGGATAAGGTGATAAGGGTTCTAAATCTACCCATACAATAGTCTTTGGACAAGTGTAAGCCTTGGATTTTACATTATCTTTTCATTTTATTAAAATCATTAAATAATGAGGTCATCACTGCATCATCATGATGTCATAAATAATTTAATTTATTAAATGTCTAAAAATTATTAAAAAAAATACTATGATGTAGGAAATATTTTTATCCTTCCAATGACTATTTATAGTAAAAAATATGACTTGTATAACCCCATGTAAAAATTATTTTAGTAAAACATTTCATGTTTGTGTCATTTTTTACTTTAACATTAAATAAAATGTATTTATGTCATTTTCCAACTAAAGTGGCTCCATGGGGTCCCCAAGTTGACCCATGGATTGTCTTGGTCGGCCATGACTCATCCAATAGTAGTAGGACAAGTGTCAAGCTCATATCATATTATTAAAACATTATTTTTTCCTTAAACTACACTAATTACCTCTAATCGCGATTAAGAACTTAAAAGTTACTATTCACCAAAAAATTATTTTATTCTCATTGAACCACATTTTACTTCTTAATGACAACCATGTATGTCGGATTTTTGAAAATCAAATCACAGAAGTGGTAATATTTCATTTAAACGAAAAATCAGTTATTTAACTACCACTTAGTGGTTTCACTATTCATCATAAATTGAAGTTTTTCAGAACAATGCCAAAATTTCACCCTAAGCTATAATTGATATTCCGAATTCAAAAATGATGTCTATTTTACAAAATTCCAAACATATAAGTTGCATTAATTAATTTTATAATTGATTCCCGCTGTCACAACAAATAGAGTGTTTTTAAGAAACAATTTATATCAAAAGATTGTCAATTGTTTATGTCCAATTTCAATGTTAAATTAATTATAATGACCACCATTGGATAAAATGGTAAAAATATATTCTAATTATACTTTAAAACCACTAAATAGTATAATTTATCACTATAAACTATTTTGATTAAAAAATTTGTTTTTAAGTATTTTTCACTATTCATAAAAATTTGGAAGTTCTCAGAAAATTACAAAAAATTCAACATAGGCTAATTTCAATATTAGGAATACAAAAATGAATTCCATTTTGAAATATAAAATGTCTATAATTTTAAGAAGTGGTTATTACTATTCATAACAGCTACTTTGATTAGTCGCGGTGTTTTAGAACTCGAAGTTGCGTACAATGCAAACTATTGCATTATTGAATGAGAAGCGTATCGTGGAAGCTCGGGGTGTTACATTTTCCCCTCCTTCAATAAATTGAGTCCTCACAATTTGAAATTTTTCATTGAAAATAAAAGGTTGAAAAGAGAAAATACCTTTGAGGAAAACCCACATCAGAAATAAGATTAATAAAATTTAGCCTTAATAAGAGGGAAAGGGAAATGAAAAAGTCACCACCCAATTATGATCTCGATTAGGAGAACATTGGTGGAAATTAGAGACATATAATTGGAGGAAAAATGTAAATATTTGTATGGAGTGATTGAGGTCATCAATCACAATCAACTATTAAATTGAGGGCCTCAAAGCCTTCAATCTATGTTGATTTAAAATATCATTAGTTCAACAAGACATAAGGTATTAAGATAACACATTTTTTTGTTTTAATATCCCTTTACTAAAGTTTAAGAATAATTTATTCATTGAATAAGAGATAGGTATATATATATTTATGCTTGAAAATTAGAGTTTCAACCTTTAACTCATCTTTCACTCAAAAAGATAATAGAACTCAAAAATATTATACTTATCCTAATTGTATATGGTTCCAAATGTTAACACATACCATTTAGATTAGTAAAATTATTTTGTAATAACCAGGGACTTCCTGTAGGCTAGTGGTAGGAAATAAAGGCATGTCACACTATGATTGTGGGTTCGATTCCTGCATCTTTTTCTGACGCGACGGGTTATGCCCCACCATGCAGGGTGTCCTTTTCCTAAAACTATAGTATCATAATATTCCAAAAATAATCTTCATAAATTTTTTAACCTTAAACAATACTATCCAAAGATCAACTTAATCCACTCCAACCTTTATAATTATCCAATATACCTCTGTCCAGACTTTCTCTAAAAGGTCTCTTAATTCTAAAATCAATTTATCAGATTCCCCAAACAAAGTAAAGTTTCTCTTATTGTCACATACTAAAAATATAATTACCTTCATCATATTAAAACCATAATGAAACAACGAGTACTGCAGTACAATCCATATATATATATATCACATTATTCTAATAACCCGAATATAATCCATGAGTCCAAAAGCACCAATACATTAGTTATTCTGCTTCAACTGTAGTAACAGCATAATATTGTCCTTGATCCCTTGGCCTTTTCTGAGGTAAGTTTCCCTGACGCTTAGGACATTCATTTGCATAATTCCCCATTTCCCTACAATTATAGCATTCAACTTTGATAGACTCTTTCTTTCCCTTGCAATCACGAGCCTAGTGACCCTTTTCTCCACATTTATAACAAACTCTCATTCCTTTTAGGCAAGTACCAGGGTGATTCATCCCACAATTATCACATAATGGAAAATCCTTCTTTCCCTTTTTCCCTTTATCTGTCTCTTATTCCACCATTCTCTTCTTCTCTTGCTTTACTTTGTTGTCATACGACTTAGAGAATTCCTTTTCTGTCTTGATAGCACACGAGACAATATCTTCCTATGATGAGAAGGATTGTGATACTAAAGCTTGACGGAGAAACGGTTTTAACCCATCAATGAAACGATCGATCTTACTTCTTGGGTTACGTATGTAATCTACAGCATACCTCGCTAACCTTGTAATGTTAGCCTCATACTTTGCGACATTTTCATCCTCCTTCTGCCTCAGACTCAGAAATTGCCTTTCCATTTCCGCTCGATGGTCTCGAGGAAAGTATTTTTCTAGGAAAAGATATTTGAACTCCCTCCATTCCATATTCGATACGTCATCATCTTCCTTTGTGTTTTGAATCAATGACCACCATTGATCAGCATCTCCAGTGAGGCGGTAAACTTCCATGATAACCTTCTCCCTTTCACTACTCCCCAAGGCATGGAATATTTTCTCTAAGGAGTTTATCCATTGCTCAGCTACTAATGGATTTGTACCCCCATTAAATGTGGGTGGTTGTTGCCTCATGAAGCTGTCTAACATTGATCCTCCTCGTTGTGGATCAGGGTGATCCATACAAGTAAGGATATTATTCATAACCTGAGTGAGTTGTCCTAGTATGGTAATAAGTTGATCAGCACCAGTTGTATCTCCAGATCCACAATAATTAACTTGAGCAGGAGGGCAATCCCTACACGGAGTGCATGCATTGATACGGTTTCCATTCCTTCAACTAGGCGCCATTTCTAAAAAATGGCATAAACTAGATTAATTTATGAATCAAAATACATAATTCCATACTTTTAAAATATTTAACATAAATTGAACTATTTATGGATATAATCCATAATCATAAAAAGGTTTTATTTGAGGAAGTATATACTCATAACCGTTCATAGTGGTTTGTAAAGAAAATGATAATTATCCTAAGCATATCCCCCGGGAGTGTCGTAACCAAGAGTACAGCAAGGCCCGTTGTCATGCACCATTTCCTGTTCGAGTCTAGCTCAAAGTAGTGTTTTCGGGTTTTACCCCTAGGTACATCTGTGCCAAAGCCGCCTTTACCTGCTCGTATCCAGATAGGGATGTATTTCTCGGAAAACTCACAACATCTCTACAATACCAAAATTTAGGAAGTTCTTCTATAATAATCCTCAAAGTCTATCTTTGGGCTATGTGCTCTTATCAGAGTTTATCTAAATCTAGCTTCCAAGGTTATTACTAAAGTGCCTCTGATACCAACTGTAACGCCCCAACCCCAGCTTCCCAGAGTCGGTGCATTACTTCGTAACATTGGTATGATCACAAAAGATCACCTCTCAATAGACCGATTAGTTTAGTAGCCTTGGAAACACTAGATACATTCATAAACATTACATTACATCATAAAAATGAAAACTAAAATAACATGGTCTCCCAAGTCCACAATCATATCCTCACTGACTATTCTTGCAAGTCAGTCATAATACACTTCTTCACATCCTGGGAAAAATAAAACATTGAAAGGGGTAAGCTCAAATGCTCCGTAAGGATAACAATATAGCAGAAACTTTCATAAGAAAACATAAGCATTTAAGGCAATGTATAACTAAAACAAAATCCTTATTGAACCTGAACATCAGCATAATATGGAAAAAGTAAAATAAAATAATGCCATTACATACTCACATGGATATTCTACTAGACGAATACTCACATGAAATATCAATAACCACTTTCATAATGAGGGAATGTATAATGCCAGACATTCTGAAACATTTTTTCAAGTCCTCGTCGAAGACGTCTAAAATGATTAAGGCCTCGGCCAAAACCATAAATCAAATTGGGAAAGTTCCTCGGCCAATTCCACGTCTAGTTGTCTCATGAGACCTACAGATGCATCGAGGAGCTATAGCGGGTTCCACCGGTCACTTATTAAGTCCAATACATTCCTCATATGAATAGGTTTAAACATATCATAAACCATAACATAATCGTATCACATAAAACATGCATAATGGAAACATAACATTTCTACATTTCAATCACGAGATATCAATAAAACACATTGATAAAAACGCTTTCAAAACCATTTTCAATAACAAAATAAACGAAAGTTAAAACATTGTATTTATTTTTCATTAAAAAAATGATGGCTTGTAGAGGAAGCCGAAACTCAAATAATGGTCACGGCGGCGGAGAAGTCATTGTCGCCGCATAATTACGGAATGAAAAACATTCCCTTTTGTCGTTTATCAAAACGCTTCGTATAAAAAATATTCCTTTTGAATAAACGTAAAAGTCAGAGGGGTTTATACACCGTATAAAATAAAATTGTGTATAAAACCAAATATGCCTCAATGAAAGTAGATTGAGACGAAGTCCTTAAAAAGATCATTTTTAAAATAAAATAGATCTGTTATCTATATTAACTATATGTACACATAAAGAACGTAAAAATACAAAATAGGACATAATAATATCATGACATAATTTGAAAGTAGGAGATTAACCCAAAGAATGGAAGTTGGGTTAAGAAATTCCCTTACCTCGTGTCTGACTTGACTCAACAGTTCTTTAACCTCCTGAATAATAAACTAGATTTAATATATACCTTATTAAGAACCATTTCAAATTCATTATCCTTTTTATATCACTTATTACAATGATATGAACATTATGTAATTATTTAAGTTAATAACAGTCGTTTTGTCGATCTTTGGTACTTGAGTCAACAATAAACATCTTATAATTACAAGTTGTTTATGTGGTAGGATATCCGTTATATCCAGAATTATATTCATGATATAGATATCATATATCTCATATATATCCAGTATATACATTCATTCATAATATTACATGACATTTAGAGGTAAGAAATGAAATGCACAATTCATGGAGACGGTAAGCCGTACGTACGCATGAACGCTACTTTCAATTATATTTCATATTTAATGGAATGAAGTTATAATTATATAAAGGTATAATATAATTCCAGTATAATATAGTGTATAATACCATTTACTCCATCCTTTATACATCCCACATATGGTATTAACGATTCAAATCACTTTGAGGGGGCGGTAGTCTGCACTTCCTAAAATGAAATTATCGCGTTTACCCATAATGGAAATCATAAAGTATGCCAAAAATGAGAAATATAGAAGCATAAGTAAAACATAAACATATTATATATCATATATAAAAATAGTGACATCTTAATGGACACCTTTGAAGGTGTTATATGAGTTTTGAACAATCATCGTTTCGTGAGGCAGAAATTCACCATCCACAAGAACCGTATGTTCTTTAACCATTAGATGTAGGTGTGTGTAAGTTTAGCTGGAATCGTTATTATAAAAACATCCTAGTATATTGAGGATACTTTTGTTGTTACAAAAGAAATGAATAAAAATAGTTTAGGGGGATGGAGAAGAAAAATAAAACAAAACAATATTAGAGAAGACATTACCTCAAAATCGGGTAACTCTTTTTGATTTGAGGCAAAGGCTTCCTTGGGAAGAGTTCTGCCCAAAGTGATGCTTCTAGGAGTAAGAGGGGGAAGTTGGGAGAGTATTTGGGCAGAGTTTGTCAAAGCCAAAGGGCTTGAAAGTGTGAATGAGGTGGTAGAGGTGGGGGCCTTTTATAAGAGGAGAGGAGGGGAACTCTTGGAAAGTAATGAAATATTACTTTATTATACAATGCTTTTCGGATTATAAAGGCCCCACACTTATATAATTCGAGTCTAAGGTAATAAGGGTTAGAAATATACCCATCCAATAGTCTTTGGACAAGTGTAAGCCTTGTATTTTACATTATCTTTTCATTTTATTAAAATCGTTAAATAATGAGGTCATCGCTTCATCATCATGATGTCATAAATAATTTAATTTATTTATTGTCTCAAAATTATAAAAAAATACTATGTTGTATGAACTATTTTTATCTTTCCAATGACTATTTATAGTAAAAAATATGACTTGTATAACCCCATGTAAAAATTATTTTAGTAAAACATTTCATGTTTGTGTCATTTTTTTCTTTAACATTAAATAAAAGGTATTTATGTCATTTTCCAACTAAAGTGGCTCCATGGGGTCCCCAAGATGACACATGGATTGTCTTGGTCGGCCATGACTCATCCAATAAGAGTAGGACAAGTTTCAAGCTCATATCATATTTTCAAAACATTATTTTTACCTTAAACTACACTAATTACCTCTAATCGCGATTAAGAACTTAAAAGTTACTATTCAACAAAAAATTATTTTAATCTCATTGAACCACATTTTACTTATTAATGACAACCATGTATGTCGGATTTTTAAAAATCAAATCACAGAATTGGTAATATTTCATTTAAACAAAAAATCAGTTATTTAACTACAACTTTGTGGTTTCACTATTCATCAAAAATTGAATTTTTTCAGAACAATGCCAAAATTTCACCCTAAGCTATAATTGATATTCCGAATTCAAAAATGATGTCTATTTTACAAAATTACAAACATATAAGTTGCATTAATTAATTTTATAATTAAATTCCGCTGTCACAACAAATAGCGTGTTTCTAAGAAACAATTTATATCAAAAGATTGGCAATTGTTTATGTCCAATTTCAATGTTAAATTAATTCTAATGACCACCATTGGATAAAATGGTAAAAATATATTCTAATTATACTTTAAAACCACTAAATAGTATAATTTATCACTATAAATTATTTTGATTAAAAAATTTGTTTTTATGTATTTTTCACTATTCATAAAAAAATGGAAGTTCTCAGAAAATTACAAAAAATTCAACATAGGATAATTTAAATATTAGGAATACAAAAATGAATTCCATTTTGAAATATAAAATGTCTATAATTTTAAAAGGTGGTTATTACTATTCATAACGGCTACTTTGATTAGTCGCGGTGTTTTAGAACTCGAAGTTGCGTACAATGCAAGCTATTGCATTATTGAATGAGAAGCGTATCGTGGAAGCTAGGGGTGTTACACACAAGAGGAATCAACTGTTCAAATAGGACCCGATCTTGTCGATCCACGATCTCCACTAGGACCTCCACAAATGTCACCCCATCATCGATGTCCAGCTCCCCATGATCAATTATATGTGCCGGGTTGTGCACCTATCTTCTCAGCTGAGATACATGGAAGACGTCATGCACCCAGTGCAACTGAGGTGGAAGGGCCAGGGGGTAAGCCACCTTGCCTACCATACTATGGACCTGGAATGGTCTGATGAAGTGCATAGATAACTTGCTGCCCCGACCAAATCTCCATAATCCACATCGAGATGAGACCTGTAAGAAAATGTGGATTCCATCGTCGAACTCCAGTGGTCTTCGTATCCTATCAACACATGACTTTTTTCTACTCTATGAAGTCCTTATCTGCTCTTGGATGATCTAAACCTCCTCCGTCCAAGCCAGAACCATATCTGTTCTTACAAGTGCGGACTCCCCATGGTCAGTCCAGCACAGAGGTGATCTACAAGGTCAGCCGTACAATGCCTTGTAAGGTTCCATCCTAATGGTAGAGTGGTAGCTGTTGTTGTACGCAAACTCCACTAAGGGTAGGTGATCCTCCCAACTGCGACCAAAGTCATGGACACATGCACGGAGCATGTCCTCGACGGTCTGAACTATCCTCCTCGTCTGGCCATCCATCTGAGGATGAAAGGCGGTGCTCAGGCGTAGCTGTGTCCCAAATTCCTCCTACCACCCCTTCCAAAGCTGTGAAGTAAAGAGAGTGTCTCGATATGAGATGATAGATTTTGGCACACCATGAAGTCGTACGATCTCATGAACGTAGAGTTGTTCCAAGATCCCTACTGAGCCCTACTCTCTAATCGGTAGGAAGTGGGCCGACATGGTGAGTTGGTCTATGATCACCCAGATGGAGTTGTGTCCTCTGGAGGTACGTGGAACCCCCATCACAGAATCCATGGATATCCCATCCTACTTCCACTCTGGAACCTCTAAGGAATGTACCAAGCCTACTGGTACCTGGTGCTCCGCCTTCACTTGCTGGCAAGTGAGGCATCGTGAAACGAACTCTGCTACAACCGTATCCATACCTAGCCACTAGTTTTGTCATCTGAGGTCCTGGTACATCTTCGCCACTCTAGGATGTACCGCTAGAGGGGAAGTGATAAACTCCCTCAACACATTATCCTGTAGTGAAACATGTTCCATGGTATGTCCCCTGAAGAGGATGACATGATCTCCTCTTTCAGAAAATCAATCAGGCGCATGCCCTGTGGAAATCTGAGAACGTCGCACCTAACAGTCAACGTCCCCACGCTGTGCCTCTTTGAACCACTGATGTAGTGTGGGAGTGTTTCTGAGGGAATGTAGAATGGCTACCCCATCTCTATCCACGAAGGATATCTGCAAAGCAGCTAACTGCTCTGTCACCTCTCCAAGTAGCTGAATGCCTGAACTCTTGCTAAGAGAAATAGAGACAACATTCCCCTTCCCAAGAGTATATAATATCTCAGATTCATAGTCCTAGAGGAACTCGATCCATTGCCATTATCTCAGGTTTTGGTCCTTTTGTGAGAAGATGTACCTGAGACTCTGGTGTTCATAGTAGACTGTGAAGCGCTCGCCCATCAGACTGATCTACCACGACTTCAAGGAAAAAACTACTACTACTAACTCCAGGGAATGGGTAGCGTAGTTATTCTCGTGTTGCCACAAATGTCATGGAACACAAGCGATCATTGTCCACTCCTACATTAGAACACACCTGAGTCTGGTCCCCGATGTATCATAGTAAACTATGTACCTTATGCCCTCCTCCAGTAGCCACGTGATGGGAGCAATTTTCAATCTTTGTCTCAGCTCGTGAAAGATCTGTCGGCATCTATCTAAACACACGAATTTTTTCCCCTTCTTCATCAATGCTGAATGCGGTGCAGCATCTCTGGAGAAGTCTGGTGCAAATCTCCTATAGTACCCTGCCATACCTAGGAAACTAGGCTCCTTTGTCACGCTCTTGGGTGGCTCCCAAGCAAGTATGTCCTCAATCGTAATAGGATCTATAGCAACTCCCTCCTTCGAGATGACGTTCCCCATGAAGTGAACCTCTCGAATCCAGAACTGGCAGTTCGAGAGCTTACCATAAAGCTGGTGCTCTCATAGTGTATCTAGTACAACCCACAATTGGTAGGCGTGCTCCTCCTCAGCAGTCGAGTAAATCAGTATGTCGTCGATGAAGACTATGACATAACGATCGAGGTAAGACTAGAAGATCATGTTCATGTGACTCATGAAATCTGCTGGTGAGTTTTCTATGCCTAAGGGCATAACCAAGAACTCGTAGTGGCCATACCGTCACCTGAAGGCCGTCTTCTGCACATCATCATCTCAAACTCTGAGCTGATGAAAGCTTGACATCAGGTCTATCTTCGAGAACCATCATGCTTCCTTGAGCTAATCAAAGAGGTCATCAATCCTCATAAGTGGGTACTTGTTCTTTACGGTTACCTGATTTAGGAAATGGTAGTCAACACATACTCGTAAGATCCAATCTACCTTCATGGTGAATAAAATCGGAGAAGCCCAAGGTGAAATACTGGGTCAGATGAATCCCTTTCCCTGTAAGTCCTCCAACTGTATCCGCTGCACACGACGCTTGGCGGGATCAATCTGATATGCTGGATTAGATATCGCTGATGTGCCGAGTTATAGGTCAATGTAGAAATCTTACTTTCTGCGACGAGGTAGACTAGGAACATCGTCAGGAAAAATGTCTGCATACTGATCCACCACAACAGGAAAAATTGGTCTTTGAACATCAAACGCTCCTAGGATGATACTAGCCAACTGATGTGTGATCAACTGACCTCTCTTATGCGTAAGTCCATCCTGCACTGCCAAGTCTCCCTTCTCACTGGTGAAGATGAACCTGCTCCAATCTGTGCGAACACACCACACTTTTTACCTAATACAGTCAATCTGGGCCTAGACTGTAGATAACCAATCCATACCCAAGATGATGGCGTAACGCCTCGACGCCACTACAAGAAGATCCCAGCCGAATCTCCCACCTCCAATAGTAAGCTCACATTGCTAGCACAAGTGTGTAATGGTTGATTCTTCTCCCGTAGGAGTCTCTAGCCATAAGGATCGAGCCAACGGCTCCGTCAAAATCTCTGTGCTCCAAACAAGGGCAGCGACAATAAGAGAATGACTCGCTCCTGTCTCTATAAGAACTGCAGCAAGAGTGTAGTAGACACAGATAGTACCTCGAATCATCTTAGTTGTTCCATGGTCGTAGGCCTTGAATGCCTGGAGCATAACATTCCCATGTCTGCCACCTCCCTGTGGTTGGGGTGGTCCTCATGGTGGTGGTGGTGGTAGAGCCTCTATGCATCGTCCACCAACTACTTCTCGGCCAGATCCTCTATCTCATCTGACTTCTCCCTGTGGACCACCACGGTCGAACCTCTGCCTCTTCTTGGGAGGTCCCTATAAAATCTTCTGCTCATCTGCATGGCAGGTCAGGCAATCACGAGCCATGTGGCCCTGCTCACCGCATGCATAGCACTGCCTTCCCCTCGTATGACTAGATCTAATCCATGTGCCCCGCACATCATAACCAGTATCCTGAGATCACCAACCTGATGTCCTGGACTACTTGGACCTCTGCGACATATGTCTACTACCAGCTGTAGAAGACTCCACTACGTGTCTCCCTATGGTGGGTCTTTCTACTGGAGTAGGATCAGCAAGAAATATCTCCACAAGAAGGGCTCGCTCCAGTGCTCATGCATGCATCGAAATGCTGAGAGAGATCATCGAAGCCCAGATCTCGTGCCTTAGTCCCTGCTCAATGGTCTGGGCCCGGATGATTGGGTCTCGTACCATGCCCGTAGAGTAGCGCAAGAGTTCGGTCAACCTCGCTGAGTACTAGCCTACTGACATGCTGCCCTACCGCAGCTGTAGTAACTCCTGGATGCACACCGTATGGAGGGTGGCTGGAACAAACTCTGAGTGGAAGAGGCTCTCGAAGTCCGTCCAAAGTAGAGATGCCTCGTCGTGCACCTGGAGCATCAGGCTCCACCATGTACATACTACTGCGTGCAGGAGACTCATGGAAAGGATCATCATATGGTATTCTAGTGTCCCTACCACTCTGAAGACTCTGACAATAGCCTCCAGCCAATCCTCGGCTTCCTGAAGGTCCGTCTCTCCATGGAACATGGGCGGCCTCTGTCGCTAAAACGTGTGAAATGCACTCAGGCGGCGTGCACTCTCCGATACTGGGGATGGTGGTATCAGTGGCCTAGAGGGTAGTGGTACTGCTGCTGCCTCCACTGTAATGGGGCCCTGCACCGATGCCTCGTCGTATGATGGGCTTCCATCAAGCACGTAGTTCGGAACCCAGCTGGCTACTATGTGGGGTTATCCTGAAATGAAACAGGTGCACCAAGGGTAATAAAGTATACCAGTTGATCGGACACAAAGTAATCACAAAGAAAACTCTTGAAACACACATGAAATCAATGTTTTTTTGCACTGAGTCGGAAATCTGAAGTCAGGATCTTGGTCTCTGGATACGTCAGCTGCCGCAGCAACACTGGACTCCCTGGACTGAAATCCACATCCAATACTCTTAACACTATTGCTTCACAGAGAAGAAATTATTAGAGTCTGGAGTTCTGCGGTAGAACCGACACCTCTGATACCAATTTGTCATGACCTGTCCTCGGGGCCCGTGTCGTGACTACCCCAAGCCCTCCTTCTATAGGCCAGGGGTTGGAGACTAGCACCAAAAGCATAAATCCAAATAAAAAGGGAAGCCTTTGCCTTTATATAAGTAAAAAACACAATAGAGTGTGCAATTGAAGTAAACACTAAGTAAAACTGAGTATAAAGTAAGTGCTAAAAAGTAAATGGGCCATTATACAAACTCAACTGAAGGTACAGTACAACTAAAAAGGAAAGTACCACAGCAACAATGTAAAGCAGCAACCACTGAGTCATCCTCCAGGAATCCCACATAAAGTGTGGGTATAAATAGTCTGGCCAGTGCCTCAGGTCCGTGCATCCGCTCCTTGTATGTCCCGCCAGGTGGTCCACCTCCGGGTACTGTCCAGCTCTACAAGCCTCAACCACGATCAGTGATGTCCGTCGTCTACAACCAATACAACGTTGTGCGGGAAATACCCATGCAAGGGTAAGTATATGATACTCAGTAGGGACCCTGAGACCCCTGAAGGTCTTCCAGAATCCACGAAGGATAAACTACAAAGGGAAGGAACATAAATGATAATAAACCAACCCTACCTAGGTATATGCCCATACATATACCTAAGATACCAATCTCAGTTTGGCTCCAACATTGGAGCCCCATATCAACCCAGTCTATACAGGAAATAAGTCAATTACACCATTGGTAATGTTTTCAAGTCAAGACTCAGCTCACACATGTATACTATTTTTTAAGTGAGGTAGAGATGATTAGATGAAGCCTCTGAATCATCTCCTCTAACGAACCCACATAGGATCCAAGTACAGATGTCGTCGCTACCGAAATCATGTAGGATCCAAGAACAGTAACCATCACTGCCAAACCCACATAGGATCCATGTACAGTTATCTTCATGGCCAAACCCATGGAGGATTCAAGTACAATCATACTCGCTACTAAACCCACGTAGGATCCAAGTACAGTCATTATCGTAGTGGCAACCATATTTAGGGTTTCCGCACACAGCATACTCGATTCCGAGAGGGTCTACTCCTCGAGTAAATGGGTCAATACATAAACTGTCATGAAGTCTAGATTTGATGTATCCCGAAGTTCCCTCTTGTCAAACGGAACTCAACGCGACAGACGGTGCGTCAAACAGACGCCCTGCCTGAGAGATATTGTCTTTTACGTTTCAGGGGCCTGGTTGGAAATATGCTTTTTCCATAGCCGGACATTTACCAAAGTTGTCCAAAAATCACTTAGGGTATCACAAAAGAATTTCCTCATCGATAGGATCCCATTTCTGCAGATGGAACGTTGATCGAACACGCGGTCTTTAAGTTATTCATGTTTAAGTGAATAACATTCCCGAACCGTTAAGCCTAGTGGGATGGCGGGTCGGGTCACCCTGTTTTGGTGTGTCCAACCCAGTAGGGGTGTCGGACTGGCCTGAAGATTCGTGTGGCCTGGACTAGCTCATCGCGGTGCGTCTCGGCTTGGCGCGGCCCGGCTAGGCACGGACTGCATGGGTGCGGCCCCCTGCTGCCCGAACCGGTGGTGCCAAGTGGCACTGCACTCCCAAACCGGTTGGCTAGGCCGACCTGCCTTCTTGCCCAAGCGGCCCGTTCAGGCGGGCAGCGGGTTTCTTAAATTCGGCACCATCCTGGTGCCGCGATTCGACACTACACGTCCAGTCGACGAGCCGGCCGGTTCTCCATAGCGGCACCTTCTTGACGCCGCGGCTCGCCTCCGCCTAGCTGGACGATGGGCAGGCCAGTTCTTCAGCCGAAGCGGCCCTCTCGTGCGGGCCCCTGTCTCCCGCAGCGCGGTTCCATGGGGCACTGCGGTTTCCTCATTTGGCCCGGTTCATCCTCAGTTGAGTGGCCCAGGGTTGCGGGTCAGGGTTCATCCGTACGTGGCCGGAGCACGACCGTCACTCCCGTCGCCACATCTTCCAACATAACTCAATTGCAAACAAGAATCTACGGAGGGTCGTCGGGTTGTGTGTGTTCAGCCCTCACCCTCCGCGTTAGGCGGTATTAGTTGTCCATATATAAACAATGATTTCCAATGAAGAATGGGATATGAAAACATTATCTTCAAAGAATAAACCCCTATCTAGAATAAGGTTCATGGTTGACAAGCATCGTGGATGACGATGTCGTTTCCGCCGTCGTAGGAGTGCACCCGAAGAAGATTTGGCGTCTCCTCTCTTGTCGTGGAGAAGTGAAAAAGGGAGCATCATCGTTCTTCATGGAATGGAGTACCGTTCTTCCCTGGAGGTTTGGTGTTCTTCAACAAAGGATAAATTCCCCTCTTCCTTCACAAAATATCTCTCTCAAATGTTTCCCCCAACAAAACAAGTGCCAACGCAATTAAAATAATGCTTCCCCTTATTTTAATTAAACCTTCCAAGAATTCAAAATTCAAAATTTAAATAACATAATTAATTAATTGAATAGGTTCCATTAATTAATTAAGGTGTGTTGGAAATAGTTAAGGAGGAATAGTGAGAAGAGGAAGAGTTGCATAATTAAGAGAGGTTAACAAATTAATGAAGGGGGTTTAAGGGGGTTTGGGGAAAATGAAAGGTTGGGGATCGTGTGGTCCCCACCTCGCATACATCCACACATGGGATGTTGGGTGGGTGTGGGACACACCAACAACATCCCATGGGAGGAGTTTACCTCCATAGATATAAAATAAAATTGTTCCAAAAATTTTATTTATTTCTTAATTAAACCCCAATAATTAACTTCTCCCCTCGTGAAAATGAAACAACGGTAAAGGTCCCCTTAAGAAATTATAGGAGTTGCGAGTTCATTAGTGCCCTCAGATTTCAATTCAGAGAACCTGTTCAAAAGATAGAAAAATATGCTAGGTCGTTTACTGAACGTACCCGAGCTAATCTTCGAAAATTGATTCCAGGCACAGCGGTCCTCAGAATTAAGTGTCGTCAGAAGCCACAAACACGTAAAATTCAAATGTATTTACGAAAACAATTTCCATGAAATTTATGGGTCTTTACATTACTCTCGACGCATGGATTTACATCCCTGTTAATCTACATTATAAACTATGGAAACCAATGAGGGTATTGTGAACGCATCTGAGCCTCCCACTCCCATTTTCTCTCTTGGAGGTTCTCGTGCTGCCAACGAATGTACACTACAGGAATCGACTATCCAAATAGGACCCAATCCTATTGTTCCTCGATCTCCACCAGGACCTCTGTAAATGACTCCCCATTATCAATGACCAGCTCTCCATTATCAATGATGTGGGTCAGGTCATGCACATATCTCCTCAGCTGAGATACGTGGAAGACGTCATGCAGCTGGTGCAACTGAGGTGGAAGGGCCAGGCAGTAAGCCACATTGCATCCCCTGATGAGGACCTGGAATGGTTCGACGAAGCGCAAAGATAACTTGTTGCCATGGAAAAATCTCTGTAATCCACGTTGATGTGAGACACGTAAGAAAACGTGGTCTCCATTCTCAAACTCCAGTGGTCTCCGTCTCCAATCAGTATAAGACTTCTGTCTGCTCTGTGCAGTCCTCATCTGATTCTGGATGATCTGCACCATCTCGGTCGTAGAAAATTACATTGCAATATTAAATTGAATATAAAATAATGTTTTGAATTTTTAATGAAAATTATGATTTTTTTATTTAAATAATTATAAATATTGATTTCATTAATCATTATTTTAACATAGATATAATGATTAATCAATTCAAATCATGATATCAATGTCATTATTATTTAATGTTTCAGAATAATACATTAATGATATTTTGTTAAATAAAACAGTTTAATTTTGACATATTCTTATATTATATATTTCGTTATGTAATGGGAATTTTATATTATTTATAATATTAATATTATAGAATATTATTTATTTATATTTATATACAAAAATATATTAATGCATAATTTGATTATAAAATGTTTAAAAGGGTTTATAAATTCATATGAATGTAAAAGGATTGAAATTTTTTTATTTTGAACAACCTATTTCCAACATAATTAATAATATTCCCCACTTATATAATATAATTACACAATTACATAATATTTCAACGTGTTTAAAAATATATTAAAATTAATTATATTTTATATATATTTCAAAATATTATAAGATTACTTAATATATAAAAGGAATATTTTTCTATAAAACCAGTTTTCATTATTTTTTATTTTTATATAGGTGAAAGATACCTTTTTGGTTAAAACATAATATTAAAAAATATATTTGCCTTTTAATATAACTAATTTTAATTATATATTCACTTTCTTTAAACGAGGATATAAAATGGTCTGTGATATACAGATAAAATATTATTATTTAAAAATGAATATTACGAAAATGTTGTTAAAATTACATATATGATTAGGAATAACCACATTATGAATGTAATATTGGAAATTCTGATATAATATAAATTTAATTACTATTTTATAATAGTTATATAATCATATTTTATTAATTTAATTTTATGATTCTAAAAAAATCATCAAAAAATATTTTAATTGATTATTCTATGTGGATTATATAATTAAAATCCATTAGAAATAAAAAAATGCAAAATTTTTTTATCTTTTTTAGAAAAAACAAATCTAAATTATCATATGGTAACATTTTAAATATTTTGATTAAAATATTGGGATTTCAGTTAATAGTAAAAATATTTTTTTTATTAAATTTCATTTTTAATAATAAAAGAAATTAATTTAAGAGTCCCATTGTAATTTTATGTTTTTTCAAAAGAGGCATGTGGTTAATTTTATATATAACAATATATATAATATCATTTTAATTTTAAATTTAATTAACTATATATATATATTTATGTTTAAAAATACGTTTTCATTAAAAGTGTATTTAGGTATAGAATATTTTCTAATATTAATTAATAAATTTATTTAATAATGACGAATGAATGAAATGGTATTTATATATTATTTTTTTTAAAAAAAGTAATTAATTTTAATATAAATATGATTATTAGTCATGCAGTTAATGTAACATTGTAGTTCCCTTGAAAAATACTTTTTCCATGTAAATATATTTTCATCTTTTCTATTAGATATATTTTCCAATTAAATTATTCCACTTATTGTTATTCAATCACAAAAAGTAAATCTATATTTTGAGTTAGGTGTTAAACTTTTTTTGACTATGCACCTTTAATTTTTAGCACTTTCGAAGAGTAGCAATAAATTAAATTTATTAGCACAATATGGGTAAATCAAGAAAATAAGGATAAAAAAGAATACAATAAAGACTAAAAATTTAGTATAAAAAATGCTTTATCGAAATGTGTTATTGAAGATAATTGATTTCTATAAATTTCTAAAAAATATGGAATCATGGTCCTATATTTCTATGATTTTGGCCATTATTATAATTTAGTAAATGATGAAGAAAAAATTTACACACAATGGAATTTAATGACTATAATGTCTTCCTATAGATAAAAAACCTCATTTGTTTGGTTTTAAATATTCATTTAAATTTTAAGTGAATTTTTATCATTGTAATTTATTTCAAATTTATAATAATAAAATTATTACATTATATAAATATTCAACAGGTACATGATATTAATTTAATTAATAGAATAAAAAATAATTATTTTATAAATATTAAAAGTAATGTAAATATAATGAATCTTTGATGTACATTAAATTTTTAGATAAATTGAAAATTCAGTGAGGTTTGGAATGATAATATTCAAATTTTATTCTTATGTTTCTGTTTTCAATGATAAATTAATTATATACTTTAAAAATGTTATAACTGATAGTTTGTAATAAATAATTTCCTATAACATTTTTTAAAATTAAAAATAGTCCAGTATTCATATAGATTATTTTTATTTGGTTTAAAAAATATAAAATGCTCTATTTAATTCAAAAAATATCATTGGTAGTCAATATCATTACCCAGAATGAGTAAAAACCAATCTATTGTAGTAATTTAAAAAAATGAATAATTGATGTAATATAAAAATATATATGTATGAAACTAATCTAAATATTTAAAATTTTACGAGATGATATTTTTTCAACTCGAAATTATAATTATAAAAAATTATACTACTCTAGATATTTTTTACATATATATTAATTTATATTTGTTTAATATTTAATGAAATTCCAAAAAGGAACCTCCTCTCCTATATTAACACACCTAAGAAGAACTTTTTTATAGATAATCACAGTCAAAAATCAGTTTAGTACCTCTTATAATGCAAATAAATGGATAATTATGAGGAAAAACTAATTTCAAGATATGTTATGGTATAAACCAAAAGAGGTTGTCCAAAGAAGATGTATTGTTCTAAAATGAGTGTTTTTGGTTAAATAATTCATCCAACACCATCAAATAATATTAAAATAGTATTATTTTATGGTATATTTATATCTCATATAATTTTTTGATATTATGATAATTATATACCCTATATAAATATAGACTTCCTCTATATAAAAAACAAAACCACCATTAATTTGTAAGGAGAACTATCATTTTACGAATCCCTAAAATTATATATCCTGCACAAACAGTCAAAGAAGGATTTAATTATCAAATTAATTTATATATATATATTATTAAATTCCAGAAAAAATTATTAATATATAATGATTATGTATCATGTCATTTCTAAACAATCAATTAATTTATAAATGATAACATCATTTTTCAAAACATACAGATTACAATCTATACAATGATATGTAATATTTTTTCATTAACGCCTCACATGACCGATATATGTATTTATTTTTAAATAAAAATATTTTTATGAAAAAATTTTAACAATAAAATGTAAATAAAACACTTTTATATTTTCAATCATGATCGATAAGAAATTTAAACTTTGCTTGTGCATGTGTATGACCTACCATCAATATGATTGTAAAGTAGTTCTTTATTCATAACCATATTTCATGGTATGTTTTTTAGGTATAGTTGGTTTATGAAATTGATAATCCCTTAATGAATATTTTTACAAGGATGATTTAATAATGACTATTATTTAGATAGTCATCCTTCTAAAATTATTTTAGAAATAAGAAAAAAATATCATCAAAACGTTTGAAATGATAAAAATTGATTAAATAATTAAATATAATATTTTATTTAATATAATAACATAAGAAAGCATTAAAAAAATTTCCTAAGAATTATTATAATTAATATATATGTTTATTATTCTAGAAAATATAGAAATTTTGTCATGGATCCGGCCTCTAGTAAGGTGTTTCATAAATAGTTTTTTCATTAGGTAATATTAAATAATTATTTCCTCTTTATATTCTGATATTATGTCTAGAATGCATTTGATTATTTTATGATTTAAATAAACACTTTTATAAGGATTTATGGTTTTATGAAAGATCAATTCAATGATCAATTCTCATGGCATTGATATTTTATATGTAATACATTTCTACGAAATTTTCAATCTATTTAGGAATATTTTCTGTTATGAACGAATTTTTTAAGAGTTTTCCCTAATAAAATTTGATATTTAATATATTTATTATCTTTATATCATTATTTTCAATTTATTTTAATTTATTGATGATGGTTATTTTTTAAAATATAAGAATCTGGTAAGGGATTTTTTCACTGTAAAGTCCCGACCTAGCATTCATGGAATAGAGTCGTGATCTGGTTCTCCACATGACCTTATGTGCGCCTCCCCATATGATTGAGGTTGTAGACTAGTAGTGAGTGTATGATCCTGAATTTCTGGAAAAATTTTTCTCATGTTTACAGTTCAGTTAATTCCCTTATTTTTGGATAAATATTTTTTTCCCAAGTTCATGTGAAGTTGTTTGGGTGTTTCATGGGTTCAAGAAAAGATAAGGAATGAAAAAGGGAATTTATAGGAAGGTGGCATGATTTTTTCATTGTTAGTGAAAATATATTGGAAATCCTAGAATCTATGCAAGAGGTGATAATTTAGGACATTATTAACTTCATGGTTTGTGCACGGTTTTCAAAACTATGAATGAATAACATGCTGCCCAAGAAACATTTAAAAAAATTTCAAATAATTCCATTATGAGTATTTTATGTTCTAAATAAGATTTTTTCTCCTCCTTCCCTCTAGAAACCACAGGATTGAAACAATTATATCAAGATCTTCCAAGGGTTATTCTCCTTCAATCCTAGGTTGTTTTGATTTCCTACAGTTGTGAAACAGTGATTCGAGTAAGGCTAAATCACCACATGCTTATTCTTCCTATTTAAGGTTGGAATCATTCTCCTCTCTCCATCGGAAGATCTAAAAATATAATTTTTCAAATATATCATGGTCGAGGCAACAATGTCATTTTGAATTGTGATCTATGTCTTTTTTGAAGGGTTCTCCCACCAACTAATTCAAGGTAGGTGGTCTACAAGTTACATATCTTGGTTTTTATGAAGCTTTTTGTGTGTAAGGTCATAATTAATTCCCTATATTGGTGAGTTCCTGGTGCCTTTGGCATGATGTGATGTATTGAGAGCCTAATTAATGAATTTAACCCCACTTAATCTCCATGTCATTCCAAGATGATGACATGAAAAAAATAAGGAGACACATGGGCCGTCTCGGCCCTCCCGTTGGGACTAACGGAAATATAAGGTGTCAAATCGACACATGATGATGTAGAGACCTATAGAGTAGGCTAATTGGTATATGTAATGGGTTATAATGGATGGTTAACACAATTTTCATGAGTGGTTAAAGGATAAAGGATTATTTTGTCTATATTTAAAATTTTAAATTTGGATTAATGGGAATATGATATGGAATAAGGTTTACCCCACAATATTCATCGTGGGATAGGCATGGGAAATGTGAAATGGGGGTAAATGTGTAAATAATATAAATAATAAATGTGTCAATGGATTGATGCATACTGTTTATTTCCCACTTATTGATATTGTGGTGATGTTGAAAATGATATGTGTTATGCTTTTTGTGAGGTGTTTAATTATGGTGAATGATAAATAAGAATTGTGCACATGGCTTGGTATATTGTGGTATCAACATGAGGTTCTAGGCCAATGGGTTGAGTTGAACCGAGGTTCTAACTCCACCCTTTAATCTATGGGTTAGGGAAGAAGACAGAGTTCGATTCCCCCAAACTATGGCATTCCATCCAGACTCAGACATTGAGTTGAGGATTGAGAGGTTTCCATAATGTGATTCCTAGTGATATAAGACATGATTTAATATACATATGTTTGGGAATTTTAAACACGCCTAATCAATTTATTATATGAAAAATGTAGACTAAATCCCAGAATGACTAACTATTTAACTTGGATTCAATTGTATTCTAATTGAATGGATCAATGGATAGACTGGTCTATTGAGATATTTACCTTTTAATTAAAATAATTTATCACTTGCATGCAGTTTCTAATTTTTTTGGATATTTATTAGACACCTTTTATGGTGTCATATAGAGTTATACTCACGCCCTGCTCAGGTTTTGTTTGTGTACCAGTGCAGTTTTCATGGATGCAAGTCAGGGCAAGGGCCAGGGTGCTATAAAATGGAGTGGAGTTGGACATAGTACATATAAGGGTGAGGCTCCAAATGGTGAGTTTGGACCATTTTGGTTATCTAGTATTTTTTCTTTCTTTTGTGGATTTTTTTACTTTGTACTGTATCATAGAATGATATAATTACTATGATATATGGTTGTACCTGGTTTACTGATTGGTTATTTATTCATGTTATTTATTTTCTCTATTGTATCCACTATTTAATCTATTTTATTACGTTTCATACTCGGGTAGAGAGGGTATAGTCCCCCCACATATCCTTTTAGACCCTCTCCGCTATTTGGAAACGTCTACCGTACATGGAGGTCTGCATGAGGTCATGTGTTTACCCATATCAAGACACAGTTAGTGGCTTCTGGGTCTAGAATGTTACTATGATATTTTGGGAGAAATCATTTTTCATTATCACAAATTTGGGATGGTATAAAGGTGGTTCAAAATTTGTCTAGTTGTGGTTATGAGATCATTCTTAGGATTAGCTAACCCATCTATGGGGGAAATCCCATGTCACCCAAGGAGGTGATTGCGGTTATTGTTGTGTGTTGTTATATATGATGTGATTTCCCCATCGATAGATGCATTTGATGGGTAATTTGACAGTTTTGTGATATCTCTCTTGTGAGGAAAGGGGAATGAGGATGTGAAATCATGCATCATTATTGTAACCTATGTTGTTAAATTACATGAATTTTGACAGGTACACACACAACATGGGTGTATAGAATACGAAGGTCATGATGTGTTAGTTCTCTTAAAAGTATTAAAATTATGTCAAATATGATGATATGAATGGATAAAAAGGGAAGTGAAAATGTCATAGTAGTAATTATAAAATGGTGCATAATAAAGAAATAAAAGTGTATTAACCTGTCATAATGGTAAATTGGGATAGAAATGGTTTTTAATTAGTGTAAAATATAATGCTTGTAACCCTATAGATTATATACCCCTGTTAGTGGTGGCCTTAGGGGAAATGGACATGGGTAGTGATCCTACTATGAGTGGTATATTTTGGGTAGTGTACTCGAACTGGTTTGGTTATGGAAAGTGATGATACTACTTATATGTTTTTTTCTCTCATTAATGTGTTATAGTTTCATTCCAATACTCATGATTTTCATTTTAGAGAAATTCCACCTTGACGACATGTGATGGTTGGGCGACATGAGGATGTTTCTGATAACACTGCCCCATTAGTGATGTAAGAAAATGTGGTCCTCCAATGAAATTGTAAAGAGAATTAATGTGATAACATCACCCATTTTATGTAGATGATGGAATGAGACATTGGTCAGGTTGCACTGAGTATGTTTGAGCAGACCAGGGAGTTTCAGCTACATCACCCTCCGACTTTCACAAGTGAGGGTGGGCCAGAAGTAAAAATGTTCTCGATAGAGTTCAACCAAACTATTCATGAACATCTAGATACACATATCAAGAATCAATTCAGATTGGAAACCTATATATTTAGGGGTCATGAAAAACATTAGTGGACCTCATGGTCTAAAGGGAGAAAGTTGAAGGAATGAAGAAAAAATATTTTCCATAGAAGATCCTTGAGAATTCCTAATAAAAAAACATGAGGAAGGAGATGGATGGATATTTTATTAGGCTAACATAGAGAACTATGTTGGTGGTGGACTATGCAAGTCATTTAACTTATCTGAGATGATTCATTCTGATGTTGATAGAAGACAAGGAAACTATGGATAAACCCCTCTACGATGGACTGAGACACGAGATCATGTCTCACGTAAATATCTTTGATCAGAAAACTATTATTGAAGTGGTTTATCAAGCCCTTATATATGAGAAGAATGTGAAGGGATCTTTAAGTAATCAACTTTTGGACCCAGCTGGTTGGGAAAGGGATGAGGCATCTGATATTAAAAAGTGAAATTTTGGAAATATTCAGTAGGGTGGAAGTGTGAATAGTAGTTAAAAGAGGGGGTAAACTTCCCAATGTGGCAATAAGGTATTATAATATCAATATAGAAGGTCGGGATACAAGCATAACTAGTATCCCATCCCATTGGTTGAGTGTCAAGGGTGATGCAGGATGGGCCACGTACAGATGGTCTATAGTAACCTATGACAATCAAGGAATCATTGAGGACAGAAGAAGAGGCCGATTGTAGGTATGGGACATTTACCCTGTATCAAGAAGGTAGTTGGAGCTATATAGGCCATATTGGTAATTGTGGTGGACATGGAACTCTGGATCATGATCATTCTTACCAACAGTGTTGTGTTGTGTAATTTACTCATGCTTGAGCCCGTGGTAGAGGGTCAGGTCATCTCTAGGCAGTTAAAACAACACCTAAAGGTGTTGATGTAGGACCATCTACACTTTGAGGTAAGATTATTGTATCTTACACACTTTCAATTGATTTATTTGAAATAGGTGTTACAAATTACATTATTTCAGCATATCTGGTGATTGTGTTGGGTTTAACAGTGAAGACAGCATGTAGGTTAATGTCTCCTAATACTCAGCTAAGGGTACAAGTGGAGTACATCATGTTGTGTAAGGGTTTTGCTCTAGAGGATTGTAGATATCATTTTTATCGGTTTTTTTTGTCCTAGAAATGTAAGGATTTAACCAAATCATGGGTATAGATTGGATGGTGTAATTTCAGTCCCACATCGATTGTTACCACCATCTTGTAATGTTCACATCTCTCTATGGGAGAAATTATGAACTTTTTAGTGAGTTGGATACTTGAGAAGACAATGTAGGGCCACTACTCAAATGGTTGGGAGAACACACAGACCAAATGGAATGCCTTATGTTAGATTATTGGGAGAAAGGTAATCCATTCTTCCAATTTGTTGTGCCAAGTTTTAGGATGTTTTTCCTAAGGACTTCTTGGGGTTTCAAACTAAGAGAGATGTAGATTTTAAAATCAAATTGTTTCCCGGAGTGGAGATGGTTACCATTCCACTCTATCGAATGGTGATAATAGAGATATAAGAACTGAAGTATCTGTTAGATGAATTAGAGTGTAAAGGGTTTCTAAATACTAGTACATCATCTTGGGGATCTCCAGTGCTATTTTCAAAGAATGTTGACTGATCACTAAGGCTATTTTTCTATTATAAGAAGCTGAACTATGTGATTGTTTAAGAAATAATACCCTATTAAATGAATAGTTGACCCGTTCGATCAACTCAGAGGTTCCTTATTGTCTTCCAAGATAGATTTGAGATCAGTGTACTAGTAGTTTAGGGTGAGAACTTCTTGCATAAACTAGAATTCATTCCGAAGTAGTTACTGATAGTATGAATTTCTGCTACTACTATTTGGATTGACAAACACACTTCATATGTTCATGGAATTGATGAAATGTATATTTCTCCCATATCTAGATCAGTTTTTAGTTGTCTTCATTGATGAAATCATGGTGTACTCCAGAACACATGATGATCACACAAAACATCTTGAAATCATCTTGAGAACACTAATAGGGGATATGACTTATGCAAAACAATAAAAATATTAGTTTTAGATTAATGAGTTGAACATTTGGGACACATCATTTATGGGTTAGGATTGTTGGGGGATCCAGTAATGGTGTAGGTTGTGGTTTCATGGGAGCAACCCATGAACACCTCCAATTATTGGAGTTTTCTTGGTTTAGATGGTTATCACGGAATGTTTATTTGATATTTCTCTTGTTTCACCATGCCTCTCACATGCCTAACCAGGAAAGGTGTTATGTTTCATTGGTGATAGGATTTTGATAATTATTTTTCAAGATATGAGTAAATGGTATACTAGAACCTTAATTATGATCTTTCCTAAACATTGTATGAAGTGGACCTTCTTCGGTGATGCATCCAGTGTTAGACTTGGAGAAGTGTTGATACATGATGGTTGTTCCGTATTGGTCTAGAATGTTGAATCCATAAGATGGGAATTATCATAATCAAGGAATGTAACTACCTAATCTGATTCATACCTTGAAATTTTGGCGGCATTTGTTATTTGGAGATCCCATCATGGTGTTAACAAACCATAAAAGTCTCAAATACATATTCTCTCAACAGGATTTGAATCCTCAATAGTGAAAGTGGGACGATTACCTATATTATTTTGATATTGATTTGTTCTACACATCATGTAAATGTGAATATTGTTTTTGATGCTTTGAGCTGGAAGACTCAAAATTATGGGGGCTCAAGAATCCAGTTCAGAAAGGAAGATGATTTCTTTTTTTTGTTGAGGTGCCTTTGGAGGTACAAGATGGGCACATGAAGATGATACATGTGACTATTGTAGGCGTATCTTCACTTTTGAGACATGTTAAAGAGATATAGTTGGTGGATTTGGAGAGTTTTTCTATTAAGAAAAGTAATAAAGGTGGGGCTCATCTTTTGGTTAGGAATTCAGTGATGTTGGAGTAACTTATGTTCATGGTCATGTTTTGTTGATAGAAGTTGTATTAAGGAGTTGATGCGCGAGTTCCACTTGCAATGTGGAATTTTTTTAAGGAATTACAATGATTTATAATGATCATAGAATGTAGTTTTGGTTAGTGTGAATGAAATCACATGTTTTGTGGCATGATATATTACCTTTCAACTGGTGAAATATGAACATTAGCGTCTAGATGTGTTGTTGCATTCATTGCATATTATAGTGTGGATGTGCAATGACAATATAATGGAATACTTTGTAGGAATTCCAAGGATGACAAAAAAGAATGTTCCAATTTTGGTGGTGGTAGATTAGGTGACCAAAGATGCTCATTTTTTATTGATCCAGGAAATATAAATAGTCTACCAATTGGATGAATTTTATGTTTGAGAAATAGTAATGTTGCATAGTGTTTTAAGGACCACCGTTTTAGATTGTGATCCGCATTCCACCTCGTTCATCTGTAAGGGACTTCAGAGGGAACCCGATACTCAGGTTTTTTTTAGTACATCTTACCACCCACACACTTATGATTAGTCAAAATGTTCAATTTAGGTTTTAGAAGAAATTTTGAGAGCATTTGCCCTAGATTTTGGAGGAATGTGGGAGAAAGACTTGTCTTATGATTAGTTTTCTTAAAACAATAGTTTTCAGGATACAATTCATATGGATCCTTTTGAGGAACTCTATGGAAGACCATGTAGATCTTCATTATGTTTTTAGAGGCCAGAGGGTATGAGCTATTAGAATCGTGTCTTATATAAGATACATCACAGAAGGCTCATTTAATTCAAAATAATATTGAATTTTATCATATTTGGATGAATTAATTTGATGATTGGATTTGTAGACCCCATTAGTTCGTGGTGGATGATAGTGTATTTATTTGGGTGTCTCCAATGTTTGATCACCGTCGAATTCAAATGTAGGGAATGTCAGCACCTAAAAATGTTGGACCATTAAAGATTGTGAAGAGGGTCAGACCCATGGAATACCTAATTTATTTTCCACAGTAGTATAGTGGGATGAATGATGTTTTTCATGTTTCATAAATCAGATTGTATCACCCTGATCCATCTCATTTGTTTAATTAATATGATCTTGAGCTTGAGGCTGATGCATTCTTTTATGAGCACCAAATTCGTATTTTGGATCGTAGTGAGATAATGTTTCTTGGAAAATTATCCCCTTTTGTTTGTGTTATATGGAATTATTTAATTGTTTAGGATGAAACATGGTGGTGGGAATATGATATGCAAGCCAAGTGGCCCCGATGTCTTATCTTAGGGACTCAGTCATGCTCAGGAATAGAGGCTCGAGGATGAGCCATTATAATGAGAAGAATTTGTAAGATCATGAATTCATCTAAAAGGTAAGTTCGTGTGTATGTTACAGTTATGTCCAATATTTTTTGTTATGTAATTGCATTCGTATGTTTGTGTTAAGACCCATGGGTGTTTTAGGGGATCAAGACACTAAAATGGATGAAAAAATGGGTTTCTATGCTTGTGGAAGGGTTAGAGAAAACCCTGAAAAAAATCCCAAAAACCATGAGAGGTGGGATTATTTTGGATAGTAGAGTCCAAATGGTTTGCACATGGTTTGGAAAACCTTATGGGTAAAGATTTTATCCTAGAAACATTTTATAAAATTACCAAAATAGAATTAAGTGGTTTTTATGTTCAACTCGAGATTTCTCGCCTCCATCCCTCGTGCAACCATATGAATTAACAAAATCTCCCAATAGTTTCTAAGGGGAATATCCTTCTATCCTAGGCCATTTTAGAGTGCCATTATATTACAAATAAATATCCAGGTAAGGATAATTCTCTCATTACATATTTTCCTTGTTTAGGGCTAGTATCTTTATATTATCTCAATAAGAAGCTCTAAAACCTTCCTTTACCATTGAAATCTTGGATGAGTAATCAAAAGTGTGTTGAATTGGGATCTATGGCCTTGATTAAGTGTGGATTTACCAACAAATTCAAGGTCGGTGGTCTACAAGTTATATCCATGTGTTTTTTAACGATTTGATCAATTATGTTCTTAATTCATTCCCTATTTTGACGAGTTCATGGTTTCTAGGGAATTATGTGATATATTGGGTGTCTAAATATTTAATTAAACCCCTCTTGATCCAAATGGGATGCAAGCATGATGACTAGACCAAAATAGGGCTACCCATGGGGTGTGTTTGCACTCCCGATGGGGCTAACAGAAATATAAGGGGTGAAATAGACACATAATGATGTAGAGACCTAGAGAGTAGAATAATTAGTCAATGTAATGGGTTATAATGTACAATGACATGTTTTTTCGAGAATGGTTATATGAAATGTTTTTGTTCGGTTGACATTTAAATTGGAAAAATGGGATTAATGTAAATATGATAAGGTATAATTTTTAGACATGAACGTTTTTAGTGAGATAGGCTTGGGAAAATGGAAATGGTTCAAAAGGGAATGTAATATAAATTATTAATGTGTTATTTGATTAATGTGTAATGTTAAATTTCGTATTTATTGATATTTATTAAATGTTTGATTTGATATTAGCTAGGCTTGTTGTCATGTGGTTAATTGTGGTGATTGATTTATAATCATGTGCACATTTCTTGGTATAGTTTGGTATCAACATGAGGTTCTACCCCCACATGTTTTTTTTGAGTGAGGTTCAAGCTCTACCCCTAAATGAACGAGTTCTGGAAGGGGATGAAGGGAGATTCACCAAATGGTTGTATTCCACCTCAACTAATAGTTCACGTATTTGATTATGATGTTGTTATAATATGATTCCTAGAGAGATATGAAATTATTTAATTTATATATGTTTGAGAATTTTGAACATGACTAATCCATCGAACACATGAAAATGTTAGATTAAGTCATGGAATGTCTAAGTATTGAACCTCGATTCAATGGTAGTATAATTTTAATTAGAAAAGTATATAATGGCCAATTGAACTATTTACCTTTTATTTTCCATTATTTATTACTTGATTGCACTATTTACATTTGCTGGATATTATGTAGACACTATTGCTTATGGCCTAATGAGACGTACTCACACCCTACTCAGGTTTCCTTTGGGTACCTGAGCAGATTTCAAGTTTGCAGGTCCAATCTAAGGAATGGTTCATATTCTTTCTAATTGAGTTAGACATTGGACATGTACATGTGAGGTTCCAGACATGGATTTATGACCATTTTGTGGATGCCACAATTTTTAATCCATTTGGGGTTTTTTTGACATTGCACTTCAGCATGTCATGAAATAATTACTTTTGTATATTGTTGTACCCATTTTAAGAATTGGTTTTATATGAATGTTTTTTATTTCTCTCTATTTTTCATCTATTTGAACTCTTTTCTGCTATGGATTACTCTATAAGAGAGGGTAGAGTCTCCCCACATATCATATTAGTCCCTCGCCGCTATTCAGCAGACTCTAGCATAAGGGGAGGGGTGCTTGAGGTCATGCGGTGAGCAGACATAGGGCACACTAAGTGGCTTCTTGGTAGTGGATATTACAACGATGTCAAGGTATGTCATTCATGGGGAGAAAATACACTAATTTATCAAAATAAAATATCCCTAAAAATAATCAAACAAATGTAGAAGATTATATAACCAATGAAACAAATATCACAAGATAGGAAAAATTAAAATACAATAAAAAACTGAAAGAGAAAACATATAATGCTAATGTAAATGTCAAGTTTCTATAATGATACTGAAATTAACGACACTATGAATCCATAATTGGGGCCCAAACCAAGTATGTATACCTATTAGTGGATCCATTTTCAATAAACAATCTATCACATGTCCCTTTCCACTATCCAGTCTAGCATCAATATAATCTATTAAGATTCCGATGAGGCATCATGCATTTGGTGTGTGTACAACTCAGTAGCCCACCAACAGTCTTTATAACAATTCCTTTCAAAATATAGTGTGTGTAGGTCAATAGGAAATAAGAACAATTCATAATATAACATGTTATTACATTACCATTTATTCATATCTAACAAAATTTACTCCAGGGTTCCAAAGGTTACTCGAACCTCAATACAAACATCATCTCATAATAGAGCCCAATGTGTTCCCCATAAAATTTCATATATTAATACCCACTTTATTCCTATCCTCAATGTATTCATGGTCCTATGATATCTCAATATCTGATTCGACTCATGCCATCATTATAATATTCTCATGTGATTCTGTTACATGGAGTGCCTCTATTTGGGTTCATTAATTTCACATTTAAATTACCCATTGCAAAAAAACTATATCATAATAAGGTATGGAATATGGCCATGTTATCAAGAATAACCCTTTATAGAATGACCATGTTACCATTATATTTACCCAAAAGTATAATGGCCATGTTACCATGTATACATCACATAAGAATTACTATGTTCCAATTCTATTACTCCTATGTATAATGAAAATGTAAACATTTGTACTTCTTAGTTTAGAATGATCTTCAACTCATTCATAAACACATAATTAATTCATAAATTAATTATCCAATGCAATTTCCTTACTAATTCAACAATTAGACAATACATAAAGTCCATTACATATCACTATAATTAAATAAATGAATCATTCCCATTAATTAATTAACCAAAATCACAAATCCTATCCCATAATTTGATTCCTAGAAATATTTAACTCATTCTAAATATAAAATCTACTTAAATAATTCATTAATTAATTATCTAGATCGTAATATCAAATAACATATTTAATTGAAAATTAAATATCTCATTCAAAATAACAACTCTTCATAATTAATCCCTCAATTATTTATCTAGATCAGAATATCAAAGAACATAATTAATTCACAATTAAATATCACAACTTATCCAATTTAATATCTCATAATTGATTTTATAATTAATTATATACATTACAACTCCAATATATTATAACCAATATTTAAAAATTAATTATCTTATAGGCCATCCCATTATCCTCCTGATTAAGTTCCAAATTAATAACTAATTTACAACAATGCTTCGATAAATACATTTTACAATCAAATTAATATATTTAAGAAATTAAATTGCTAAAGGATTCGTGAAATTATCCAATTTTTTATATACATATCAAATCCAAGAAAATAGTAATTAGAGTTCGAACATCTACATACATATGTGGATATATTATTTCCAAATAGACAATTCCAAAAATATGAGGACCACAATGAAGTTGATAAAAATTATAGATCTAAATCCCCAACCCCAAATAATGATCAAAGACAGAAAGATCTCATAAATCATGAAATAGATCTGCATTCTTAGATTTAGATGTCAATAAAAGGTTTACATCCAAGGAAACTAATGATGTCTTCGAAGAAATGATAGAAAAAAAGATAAAATAAAGAATGATAGAACAGTCATGATGAAACCACTTACCAGGATAAGAGAATATCATCAATTCAAGATTTCAATACTGTATAATAGTGTTTTTAAAGACTTGGAATACCTCTAAGATGATGAGAAAACCATAATTTTTCTATAGGAATTAAAAATCTCATGTTAAGTCCACTGAGGAGTTGAAACTAGTCATTAAATGTTTAAATGAGTCAGATCCACACAATTAAGATATCACTGTCATCCCACACATAGTTTAGGAGAATAGTTATAAATACAATACTCTAACCATGAGTTAGCTGCTACATCAAGGGGTAATGTCGCACTACAACCTCACATGGACTCTCAGACCATTATTTAACCATGCCAAAAAACTGCCTCAATAGGGCTGAGAGTGCAGGATTTCTCAAAAGAAGTCGCACGGTCGGTTCAAATCATTCACTAATAGTGCACATCCAATTTTCACAAAACATTTCATATACTACACTCAAATTCACGCAAGATATATCTCCCATGACAGGTACATAATTAAAAACATAGTACATGAAATCACACATGAGATAATATAAGAACAAAATGGGATCTCACAATCTCCTGACCTTATCAATCATCTTCATCAAGCTGCACATACCAGTATTTATAAAATTCTGAACTAAAAATATACAGCCATTGAGACCTAATTTCTTCTTCCTTTTCCCATGATTCCTCCAACATAGGTCCTTGTTGACGAAACACACTAATTATGTCAATGATATTTCCCCACAACAATTTCTCACTATGATCCAACATAACTATCAGATGCTACTCATAAGAAGCATCCATATTAAGGTCAACCACAACCTCATCGATCACATGAGAAGGTTCGGTGTGATACCAACAAAGTCATGATATATGGAAAACATCATGCATAACACCATATCTCTATAGAAGAGCTAATATGTATTCCAGTGGCCTGATTTTATACACTATCTCAATGGGTCAAACCAACATGGGTGATAAATTGTGTTTCCTCTATATCCTGATGTTACCCAACTTAAGTGGTATGAAAATTTCATACATTAAATTTTGGTTGATTTAATAAAGGAATATTTTAATTTAATCGCATAATATTACCAATTTTGGGAACGATTTAATTGTTTTATGTATTAAAGTATGAAATGAGTATTATTTAAAAAATGTAACAAAAAGTGGATAAATTATGAGCTAAAATACCCTTCGAATCGCCTCTCTTCACTCACATCATGAAAATAGGACTTTTAAATAGAAGGTAGATTTAAATTCAAGAGACAGACCAGTACATGTCATGTCATGTTAGCACAAAGCATGTAATCTATGTTCGTGACATGATACAGACCATGTATGACATGTTTTGATGATGGAACCCATTTTTAACAACATGTACATGTTGAAAGTCTCCATTACATTATGTGACCAGAGTGAAACCAGTATATGGTTTTCCCCAGATTAAACATAGCGGAGTAAAACCTAGATCAGAAGTACACACCATATATTCCAGGTACACGCCATGATGAAGGAATCCCAATAAAAAAATTATGACGAAGTGATGTAGGTTTCTATGATTTGGTGCTAAAAATACATTACCTGGATGATATTCCATGACACTCACAAAAGGAGGACATCATGAAAAACCAACATATGGCCTCAAGACAATGGAGTGACAATCTGGGGTACCTCTTCACCGCCATTCACCCTCAGGTACCCATGTTGCTCACTCTTAGAATGAAAAAGTATTCCACTTCATTCCAGAAAATGTGATTATAGAGGGTATTTTCTTAATGATTATATTCATTTTTCGATTAATGATTTGTATTTCTACAACACTGCTTATTCCATCTCAATCTACCAATTGAAATTTCAAGACCATTTCTTGTGATTCATTGATTTTTATTTTGTTTTATCAATTAATCGACTTAGTTTGTGTATGAACATTATGCAACCTAGTATGCTTATGCTTAAACATATTTATAGGTCTCCTATCTCTATGATTAAATCTAGTAGATGTACATTAAAATAGTCCAATAGTAGGATTAGAGTAGGATACTAAGACCAGTGATCCCTACTAACCTTACACTGATTCAAAAAATGAATAATACCATATAAATTAAATCCCATGCCCATTAACCAGAAATTCACTGACCCTAGTATGTCTCATTTCTTGATTTTCAACCCAACCAATCCTAATTTCTTTTTCTATTTTTTTCAATCAAATGAAACAATTTTAATCTTATTTTCCATGTTAATTTTGATACATATGTATATTCCTTGTGGTTTCGATACTGTAGGTTACCATGTACTTTATTATTGTTAGTTTTTCTTAGTCTGTATAAATGAATAAATTTTGTAAGCCTAGATAAGATTTAACGACACCGTATGTAATGTCTGATTTTTGAATCTCTTTCCGGTGATGGTTGTCATTAGAATTTAATTACATTCAAATTTAGTTAACTTTTTTTATTTTAATTAATTTTTTTTTAAATTTTGTCTTCTCATGATATAGTTTCAGTTAACAACTTGTTTCACGATTACATCACATGAGGGAAAGACAAAGTATAATATCTTGCATTTGGCCGTGAGTTTGAGAAGACATATCTTGAATAGATGAATGAAATATTGGAGAACCACTAAGAACAATTCACCCTGGCCGATAGATAGAAATTTCAAGGAACTGATCAAGGTATGTGCAAACCAGATAGACCACAACATTATGGAAGGAATCAAGGGGGCCAATAATTGATCAACTACGAGAGACCCTTGACCATGGGATTCAACATTAACATCCTCATACTCCATTTTTCTCTACAAAATTTAGAAATATTGATGGAGGTTATCTTAATAGTCACAAATTTACTATATTTAGTTGGGAATCCTCTTGAAGACCCCAACTGAACCATATGCCGTTTTTGAATATTTGGGACATATTAAAAATATAGAACATCAAATACTATGTTTTAATGTTTCACATGTTTGGATTCTCACTTAAAGAAAATTCATGATAATGGATTGAAAGTCTACATCCACATTCAATTGCAACATTGGGGGATCTGGTAAGAATTTTTTCAATAAGGTTTTCCACCTCATCAAAGCCTTTGGATTTGTGGGTACGTATTTTAAATTTTGATCAATTAAATGAAGAGTAATTATTTTGTTCATAGTAGAGATTCAAAGTATTGATAAGATAATTTCCACATCAGGGAATCAATATGTTCATTCTAATTCAAAAATATCATAATGATTTATTGAATGGGAATTAGTAAATAGTTCATGCGAGTACTTGTGGCTCGCTGATGATAAAGTCCCAAAAATAATGATTTTAGTTACTAGATGGAATGTCCAACAATATTTTTCACTGGCATCCTGATGAAGGAAGTGTAAAATAATCACACCTAGTGGACAATAGACATGTTTCACAAAATTGATTTTCATGTCAAAGAATATGGATGAAATGATGGATAACCAAAATTTCCATTGTATGTAAGGTGAAGTTTCTATTTATCTTGATTAAAATTGTCAAAATAAGGTGCATAGATAGAGTACACCACAACCACAATAGAAAAATCAGAATCATGTTTATGGATTTCAAATAAGACTACATGTTTTTAAACCTCAACACCAAGGGCCAACACTGACCTACCAGGTCCATTCACTGGAGGTGACTATGGAAAATTTCATGACCCTGACAAGAGATATACATAAATCATAGACTACATATTCATGAAATCCTATACAAGTAATTAGGGTATGGACAAATGACCCATGAAACCAACAAGATAAAAGAATGAATCTGGAATTACTGGACGATATAATTACTATGACCCAAAGAGAAAGACAAAAATGATAGCTTTGTAGATGTCCCAAACATCATCCTCTCGCAGATGTGAAATCCATATTTCTACGAAGTTTATATAATGCATGATAGAATATTATATAATTTGGCAGAAAAGTATATCAACATGAATTACATGAATTTATTGAATCTAATTGAGAAGCTGGGGAATGAGATAATGAAGAAAAAACACCACCGTAGAAACCACCACTACCATTTCTGTTTTGGATGATGCCAAGGAATATTGTTGAGAAGAATAAATTTTTTTAGATAAGATCAATAATATGCACATTAATATCCCATTCACGAAGGAAATTTCTAACATCCATATGTATGAAATGTTCCTTATGGAGTTGGTGACGAACAAGAATAATCGTGGACAATTGTAAATCGTTCAAATTGAAGGAGAAAGTTCAACAATAGTTTCAAGAATCCTACCAAAGAAGAAACATGATCTATGTAGTTATTTAATTAAAGTTAATATTGGTACTAATGAATTGGTAGATATATTTTTGATTTAGGTGATATCATAAATATAATTTCATATTAAACATTATATTTCCCGGTATTGAATAAGATGAAACTGACTCGAGTTATGCTTCAACTAGTTGATACAACATTGAAACATCCTTAAGAACTACATGAATATTTAAATTTCAAAGTGGATGATTTGAATTTTTGAGAATATTTTCTGGTAATGGACATGGGTGAGGATAAACACCCAATAATCATTGGAAGACTAGTATTTGTTGTAGGAAAGGAACAAATTGATGTTCAAAATAGAGAGAATAGTTTAAGAGTTTGATGATCAATGGTAAAGTTCAGTTTCAAACTATATATTTTAAAGAATGAATAAATAGTTAATGAATTTTAAAAAATAGATTTAATAAAATATGTAAATTTTAATTTCAATTGATATAGAGATGATGTAGCTGTTGGGGAATTAAAATAACATTTAAATAAAAAGATAAGGAAATATAAAAAACTTCTGCAAAAATATGAATCCATTAGAAGAATATTCATTCAAGAGAAATTCAAAGAAGGAGAACATGTTTGGTCAGTCTCTAAAGTTCTATTTAACTATTAATGAATGTCTAAGAACTATTTGATTAGTCCCATGGAGATGGATTAAATGTTAAAAAATAGAGTAGTGAGATTAGTTTAAGAGAATGGGGAGGACCATTTTATAATGAGGAATCAGGCCTGCAAAATTTTTTTTATCCGAATTAGGTTACCACATTCTTCATTTCAGTCCCCTGAACTAAAGAAGGTATGTTGAAGCCAGTGATGGTAAAAAAAATCTCTTCCAGGAGGAAAAATGAGTTTATATTATTTTTTATTTTATCTTCCTAGGAAAATCACTAATCGAAAATGATTTTTTAATTTAATTGTATTCCTTATAATTTCACATGCATATTTTTAATTTTTCAGACCAACAAAAGAAAAATAGAAAAATATAACACAAGAAGAATGAATAAAGTTGTGTAGGACCTCTACATATTATAAATCTGGTATAGAAAGTACCTACATATCCCATGATTGAAGTGTAAATTATATTGGGAGAAAGAGTGTCAACTCTACAATTTTAAATAATATTTACCACATTTTAATAGTTTATGGGTTTTATTGTTAATTTCATGCCCCATATTTTATTCATTCTTTAATCAAATGAACTAGGAGACATAAACTTCTAAACACTATAACCATACCATGTATTAAAATTTCATTTTCAATAAATTTGAATGAGAAAAAATGTAAAAGAGTTAGTTGAGATAGGCATGTAGTATAGTATTTGAGAAGACATGATTAAGGGATATTGTTTATCATTTTAAAGGAAATTTTTTTGAGATCTATCCATGTTTTTAATTTCTGATGTTTTCATTAATTTATTTAATTATTCATATTAATTATCAAGAGTATGTTATCCAATCATTCTTCCTATTTCTGAGAAATACATTGAGCCAATATTTTCCATTCATTTTATATAGAGTATTTTTTAAAAAAATTGGGGCCAAAGCCTCATTTATTATTAATGCAAAGGAAAGTTTTCTTTAACTGGGTAGAGGGAGACCCATTACATACCCCGAAGGCCCAATGGGATTTTAGCCCATTACATGGCCCGTATGCCCATTTTAGTCCCAAATCTCATTCTATGAATAAGTACTGCTACAATAACCATGTTGCTACAGTACTGCACATTACCCACCACTACTACAGTACCCTACCACCACTACAGTGCCTGTCATTGCTACAGTCTTGCCGCTGCAACAGTACGCAACAGTATTACTATAGTAACTTATGCCTAATGGGTTTTGAACCCAAATTTTATTTTATAATTAAGGGGTTCTTACCACTAAGCCAAACCCCAACTACTTAAATCGAATATTTTTATTTCTATAGAAACTGATCCATGTTTTCACTTACTACATTATTTTCTTCTTATCGAATCAATATTGGAATAGAATCACATTTAATATAATTGTGGATTTATTTTTAACTACCCTTATCATGTGATCCATGTTGCATTAATCCTTATTAATCCAATAAAATACATGAATTTCATTGTTAGGAATTGATGAATTTTATGATTCTATTTTATCCATGCATACCTTCTTGTAAATGTTTTTCTCGATATTTAAAAGAATAATTGGGTGAGAGGAATAGATTTAGTGTACTTGAATATAATTATTTGTCTATATTTTTTTGTGGGATTCATTATTATAGTATTGGGGAAGGCCATGAAAAATTTCAGTATAACCTATTAATCATATTTACTGATAAATAAATTAAAAAAATAACAAAAAATTTAAAAAAATTGTGTTGGGTCATGGGAGGATAAAAAATAAACATTTTCTAGAATGATGCATTGATTATATGTGGTTAGGTGATAGATGTTATATTTTTGATAATCGTAGAATTTAAAAAAATTATAAGAAAAGAAAAAAAGTAATGATATATTGATTCAATTATTGTTTTTACTTATATCATGGGCTAACTTTGAGTTTTTTTAGGGGATTAAGGAGAAGAAAGTTCTAAATAGGTGATCTTTATTGAGCTGTTTTAGAATATAATGAAATGTAATTTTGGGTCATATATATTTTTAATCATCACATTTAATTTTGTTTACCTACATACCCATAACACTAAGAGTAAATTGATCCAATAAAATTAATCCCTTGTGATTAATTGTGATTTATGTTTTTTTGTGTGGGATATGTAAGATGCCTTGATATCCAATGGAATGTTAAATTTTTTGAGGAATGTTTAGAACTATATTTACATTTTCACCTTGATGATGAGAAGAAAAAATCATGAGAGGTTGTTTGAAACTGGAATACATATTGTTAATGGATTTCAAAATATGAAAGGATTATTTCAGAGGATTGGTAACTTCAAAAGGGGAAAAGTAAAATACCTAATTATATTTTTTTCATAAAAAATGATGTTTCAAATAATTATCCTCTGTGGTTTTTGAAAATTTAATTTTCCATTTGATCAATTGATTTTATTAAAATTAAATATATATCTTGGTAAAAAAAATCTATTTTGTAGTATGTTGAGATTCAATCAATTAGGACAAGGATGAATTCACGTGTGGGGGATTTGATAAGTTAATTTCATGCATACGTTTTTGGGTGTTTTAATAAATGATATTTTGTCTTTAATTAGATAATATTTTGAATTTTTGGAATTAATTTACTTGTTTTATGTATTATGAGATAAAACAATGACTATATGAAAAAATTAATGAAATGAAGATAAAATCGCCCATGGAATGAAATTAATTATTTAATAGAGAATGAAACATGAAATTATAGAATTGAACTAGAACACGTCATAGACTAAGAGTACATGATGTGTATTTTTAGTTCATAAAACAATACAAACCACATAGACAAATGATGTGATGATAGAACACGCCGTGAACATCATGTACAACTCATGAGTCTCCAGTACATGATATGACATGATTCCAACCACCGTACAAAATTCCAATTGTCTCAATGTGGTGGATGAAAAATTGAATCTAAAGTACACGACATGTATTCCAGGTACACATCGTGACGTTTTCAATGCATGAAAAAATAAAAATGATTGGCCTTGGGTTACACTAACTTTTCATACAAATATTGTCCTTGGATGCCATTCCCAGATACTCAGGTGCTAAGGAAGACAAGAAACATCAACAGAATGGATACAGATGATGGTGTGAGGATTAGGAGTCCCACTTCACTACCATTCTCTCCATGGTATCCTTGTTTCTCGCTCTCAGCATGATCAATTATTTGACTTCATTCTAGGTAATGTGATTTTTGTGGGGTGTACACATAGATATTATTATCATTTTTTATTCATTTTATTAGATTTATACAACACTAATTATTTAATTCCAAACTACTTAATTTTTCAATTGCATCCCCCTGGCTTATGATTTGATGATTATTATTTCATTGCATCAACTATCTGCCTTACTATGTGTATTAACAATACGAAACCAATGAAAATTATGTTTAATGTTGATTTGTGTCACCAATATCTATGATTTAATCTTATAGATGACCATTCTGATGTTCCATTTATAAAATTAGAGTAGGATACTAAGACCAAAAATCCTTACTGACCTAATTTTGATACAAAAAATGAATAATACCATAAAAATTGATTCCCTAGAACTTGAATCTAAAATTCTTTGTACCTGGAATGTATCCCATTTTATTTCCAACCCAACATATCATAAAATATATTTATATTTTTTCAAAAAAATCAAAACCATTCTAGTCATAATATCTTAATTAATTTTGATACATTTTGATCGCCCCTATGGTTTTGATACTCTAGAATACCAAGTACTACATTTTTTTTGGTTGTCTATGTATGTATAAATTACTGAATATGGTTAGCCCTATATGATATAATGATTTCATGAGGGTTGTCACTTGTTGTCACACAACGGAATAAACAATCACCCTCTACAAACTAAGGGGGTCATATCTGTCTATCAGCATACAAATTATATCAAATCAAATCCATATCCATATGTATCCAAATTAATTTCACTTTCTCAAATGTATCCTACCGAAGACTCTGTCCCAACAACTCTCACTCTCCATCCTCTATCTAGTATGCTGGTTATCTACAAGGAATTCCATAAAGATCCTTATTTGGTTCCATGTTTATAGTCTCCTGATAACTATTCTTATAGTAAAAAGCTAGTACAACCATGTGATCATCCCAAGATCAACCGATGTCTGAGCACACATGCTTGTACCATGTTCTCATGAACCTATATAGTACGTTTTGAATTCCCTTCTATATATGGGTGGAAATAAGTGCTAAATAATACATGTGTACTAAGTGCTCTTTGCAAGCCCTTCTAGAAGCATGACATAAATCATTAATCATGATCTGTAACTGTAAACCATGGAACTCCATGCAGATCGACTATATCCTGAATGTATAGTTTTCTAAACAATTATACTATAATGGTTTCCCTTATTTCAATGAAACGATCTACCTTTGTTAGTTGATCCCAAAATCACCAAATAGTGTCATTCTTCCCAAGGATATTTGGGAGACTCATCATAAAGTCAATGGTCATGTCATCCCACTAACATTCTGAAATAGGCAACGAATGTATAAACCAATAGGTCATTGATGCTCTACCTTCACTTGTTGATAAGTGTAGCATCTTATCAGAAACTATACTATCTCATTTTTCATGCATGGCCACTAGAACTATCACTTTACATTGTAGTACATTTTGGATACACCTAGAATAATCTACTATTTTGATTCATGATATTACTTCATGATCTCCAATAGAATGGTCCTTGGTATGGCCACTCAATTTATCACACACATGATCTCATCCTCTTCTACAAACTATATCGAATATATTCCGCACCTTTAATGATTTCCATAAAGGGTATTCACTTGGGATCCTCAAACTGTCTATCGCTTATTTGACTGAAAATCTTATACTCGATTGCAACTAAAACTATAGATATTTACTCTTGAGTCTCTTGAACCACCACATGCATTTCATCCAGTATGTTCATCATCATACGCTATGAACACCATTCCTGAAAAATCTTAGTCTATGATTTTATGCTCCCGAAATCAGCCACACTATTTCACTTCATCGGTGTATATTATTATTCAAAACCAAATGAATGAATAAACTAAACCCATATCCATTCCATAAGTTTCAAATCGCACTGTGAAAATATATAATTTAAGCTATTGTGATATATATGAACTGTATACTTTTTTACAAAAGATATTATCTGCAACATGTCATAGAATAAACTACCACGTCCAACTCAAGAACATGCTTAAAATTATTCTGTTGATGAGACCTCAACTTCCATGACCCATATTCCACAACATGATCTTGCTGCATTTGAAAAAATCCATGTATAATACTAGAATCATGACAACAAATTGTATACTACTCACCAGACTCATGTAGGTCCAAAAATATTATCATTGTTATATGTTTCTTCAACTACTGATAATCTCTCTCATGAGCCTCTTATCATTCATTCTTGAATCAATTTTTGGTTAATATTAAATTTGACACAAACAAATGGGAAATTTCTTTGATGAATTTCGTATAGTATACTACTAATCCCAGAAATCATATGATATCAAATTTTATTGGGATGCTTCTAAGAAACCATTCTATGAACCTTCTCGGGGTGCACTGACACACCTTCATCCATGATGATGTGCCCCACAAATTTTACCTAGTCAAACCAAAAATTAACTTATATATCTTTGAATATAAATGATGCTCTCTCATTGTACCTAGGATGCTATCAAGATATATGTAATTATTTTCATGCGTCTCTGAGTACACCAAGATGTTTTCCAAAAACACAACAATGAACTAATCTAGATATGAATGAGTGATCATGTTCATCAAATCCAAAAAAACACAACTGGAGAATTTTTGAACCGAAATGACACTATTCCAAACTCTTAAATCCCATGTATCCTTTAAAACAATCCTCGGTATATCATTATTCCATACTCTCGACTGATGATACTTAAATCTCATATTGACCTTTGAAAATACACATGATACCTTCAATTGGTAAAATATACCATCGTTATATGGAGGAGTATCATGGTTCTTCATAGTCATTTTTTCAACATATGGTAACCGAATCACAAATGTAAACTCCCTTAAGCCTTCCTTGCAAACAAAACAAGTGATTCCCAATGCAACATACATGGATGGATAAATCCTTTATCCTAAAATTCCTCTAACTGAGTCTTATTATTTTTAATCTCATTCAGTTTCATTCTGTATGGTGGAATGGATATTGGGCCATCCCCTGACATGATCCGAATAGTGAATTCCACCTCTCTCTCAGGTGATAGCCTTGATAATTTATCTGGAAATACATCCAAAAAATATTCACTATTGTTAGATATACATCATACCTAACACCCTCATCATTAATAAACTAAATAGTTACATGATCAATGATCTCTTAGAATTTCTATGTAATTGGATCTACTCAAAGGGTGATGCAATTGAATCTCCATTTTCAGCATCGACATACATTTTGCATCTCACCATGTTTTTCATTCTGTGAATTGTATGAAATTATAAAAATTATCTCGGTACTTCTCCCCTTTATCATCAGCAAGAACTATTAGTGTCCCATGTTCGCTAACTAGCAATTCAATCCATGGAATTATCCTATGATTTCGCTTCAACAACCATCATAGAGGCATACTCTCCAAAAATCCAAACACATGTCTCCTGTCACATATCATTACCTTATAATGCATAAAATAGAATAATATAATCATGACAAGACTTTCCCCCCTACCTAGCCACATGGTCAAACCCTGAGTCTCTATCACTATTCATAATCATCTTTGTCATAGGATTTGGTCAAAATGGGTAAATCCAATATGATAATAAAGTATATTATTTAGAAAAAAATTATTCGCAATTTACATCATTTTAATATCATTATCAATTCAAATTTGGAAGCATTTTTTTTCTAATCTCAGAATCATGGAAAACTGTTAAAGTTTAACAACATAACTATAACCTTTTTTTATGTTCCTGATTAAAATGATTCATGTCACAATAACACCGAGTCGTTATAATGATTAATGTAGACCCAACTCTCATTCTATTTTGGGACATGAATCAATAAAAAAATTATGAGAAACAAAAATAACTTCACACCAAAAGTGCATCACTTGAGGTGAAATAATATTAAACTATAACAAATAACAACAATAACAACAATCCCACCCTGATTACATTGGTTTCCCCCCATACATGGCATTTTAACACCCATACATGAGCTCATTACCAAGACTCAACACTTTCTAGTCTCATGTAGACCATTCCAAAAGTAGTAATACAGAAGAAGAATAAATAAATATGAACCTATGATACCACTTTTTAACATCCCAACATAGGATCCACAAGATTATACCCCAAGATGGTTCTCCACATGAACTAATGTGGTCCTCTCCACACAAAAGAGGCTTCTGAATAGTAGTGAGGATCTTGAAAGACATCAATGGGGTCAATATATTGTCATTTATCAGAATAAAACACCGGTGGAAATAAATAAATAGATGCAGAAGCATATATACAAAAACAATACTCATCTCACAAGATTCCCAAATTAAAAATAAAATAATGAAATAAAATGGAAAACATTTATGAAAACATAAGTGTCATGAAACGATAATACTACAGATAGAAAAGACACTAAGACTCCCAATGTGGGTCCCAAACCGTTTCTGGTTCTCTCCTCCATGCTCTATTCTTAATCAGCAATCTATCCAAGGTCGTATGTCCTTTTCCAAAACTACTAAAATATAATCTATTTGTGTATTTATTAGGCATCCTAATTAGAGTGTGACTAAAACTCATGAGCACTGCACCAACTATGTATAAAATAATTCCAATCAAATGATGGTGTATATAGTTTTATAAAAAATAAACACAATACATAAATAAACTGTTATTACATTATCAATTTTTTCTAGTCTAACTACATTAATTATGAGGTTCCAAAAGATTCATGTAAATAAATATTGACCTGATATCATACCAATGCTCAAATTTTTCCCAAAAAGATTTCATTTCCTAATACCATCTACATAACTAAGAATGAAATATTCAAGATGTTACAATTTATCACTATCTGATTCGGCTCATTCTATAGTTTTAATATTCCAAGGTGAGGGCATTACTCGGAGTGCGCATATTTCCATTCATTAAATTCAAATTTTTATTTCCCATTTCAAAAACAAATCTAGAGAACTATGCTTATAATATATTGACATTAAATTTATCTTATATAATACTTAATATATGACACTATCAAATTCCCAAAGACAGTATTAGTTTAGTGTCGTTCGATACATAGAACATAATATTCTAATCATGGTGATAGGTCTTCAACATCTCCCATAAGGATCTTACATTTTTCCTCCCTAATAACATTCATTAAATCCATGGGAAAAGAAAACATATAAAGGTGGTGCTCAAATGCTCAGTAAGGGTAATCATGGAGAACATAAAACTAACCATAAACATTTGAACATAATAACATGAACATAGTGTTTAAAAAAAAATAATGGGAAACTACATAAATTATGGAATTACCGAAAGAATAGATCATAAAAAACATTAAACATGGTTGGATAGTAGTACAATAAAACATGTAGTTTTGGAAAGACAATATGAACATATTATGATTTCCACAGTAGCCAAGGCATTGCTTCCAATACCATCATAGTGGAAAAAGTCCATTACTGAACCTGGTTTACTTTTCGTTCTAGCCATGTATTTCTGAACTGGATTTACCCATCATTTGATTAATGATTATATCATGAGTTTTAAATGTTTAACAAATTCATTGAAGGGAGATATATCTATCACCGATATCATATTGAAACCATTCTATCACGTGCCCCAAAAACCTAAATCATACATCATAGTATAGCCCATGTAATAAAAAGGAATTCTTAAACATCACCCCATTATATTATCATCCATATAGGATAAATAGACATCATGAAAACAATTACATCCTAACGTAATTGAATCAATGTAATAATAGGGATAGAAACATAACCTTATGACATCTTAGATGTAAAAATAATTTTCAAAAAACACATTAACTTAATTCTTGAGGAAAATATCCTTTCTTATTAAAAATAATTTTATTTTATAAAATTATCATTGAATATTAAAAGATAACTTGATAATTAAAAATAAATTTAAAAATTTGTAAAGGATGATTCATTGAAATAATACTTTATGAAAGCGTAAAAATATGCTCAAATCATATAATTAAAAAAAGAATTTTCCTCGTACATTTTTCTAGAAAAGTCAAAAAGTACCTCATATGGTAAACAAAATAATGATTCCTTCCATACCATGTAGTAAAATTATAAAATGAGTTTAATATACATTATGAATACAAAGAAGAATATTAAAAAATTTATGATAGCATTTTTTATAAAACATGGACATGGATAATAAATATAACCCCAGTAAATACTTATGTGTTTGCAATTTTTGATAAAAATTAGATTTCAAAAATATTCCTTCCTTAGGTCTGATATCTTCCCTATGATTCCAAAACATCTGTTTTGTGGGTTTAAACCTATAAATAACTTGTAAAAGAACCATAATAATTTTTTGAAATCACATATGATTTTCTTATGTCTTTATATTTCCCGTACATTTGTCAATTCCATGGTAAATCAATGTTTTGGTTAATAATCGTTTTATTTGTCATACGTTGTTAGACTTTATATTCTCGATATTATTTCATAGATGATGATTTAAATGAATACATAATTTAAAATATGATTCATATATATCTTATATATACAGTATATAAATATATATATAATATATAGAAAAATGAAATGGAATACACTATTCATGGAGACAATAGGCCATTCGTACACATCAACATAGTTTTCATTTAATTATTGAATTGGAAGGATTTAAGTAAATGACATATATATATATATAAACAAATCTAGTAGAATTATTATTTCATATAATTCATGATTATTTATTATATATACTTTATAATCATTCCTTAATGGTTAACATGGAGAATGATTATCATCGCTTCGGGGAGACAGTAAGTCGTACATTCTCACGAGTGATGATATCATTCCCATAATTGTTTAATTGTATTGATGTGGATGGTGTATAGTATATCAGAATTAGTTTCATGTTATAATAATCAAATATATTTATTATTTCCACCATTATACACAACAAAGAAAGGGGTGGCGAAAATAAATTACACCACTACGTGGTTGTAGTAAGTTGTATGTACGCACTTGCCATGATTGAATATTTCATAGGATGGATAGAAGGTGAAATAAGTTTGTTTCATATTTATAAAAACATATCATAATATTATTTGTACTTATGTTATTAATTTATAATGAAACAACATAATAATTTGAATGTCACGACCCGTCCTCGGGGCCCGTGCCGTGACTACCCCAAGCCCGCCTTCCATAGGCCAGGGGCTGGCGACTAGAACCAAGGCGTAAATCCTGAAAAAAGGGAAGGAATTGACTTTTTATAGTAAACAATAAACACCACAGAGCAATCATGCAGAAGTAAACACAAAGTAAAAACTAGTACAACAGAAAGTGCGGAAAATAAGTGGGCCAGGATACAAACCCAAACTGAAAGTAAAGTACAACTCTAAAGGGAAAACTGCAACTGAAAAGTAAAGCCACAACGTCAAGCTGTCCACTGGAAATCCCACATGAAGGGTGGGTACAGATATCCTCCACAACTCCTCGGGTCCAGCCATCCGCTCTGAGTACATCTCGCCCAGTGGTCCACCTTCAGGTACCGTCTTGCTCCGCAAGCCTCAACCACGGTCAGCGCTGTTCATCGTCTGCAACAAACAGAACGTAGTGCGGGCATTGCTCGTGCAGTGGTGAGTATAAGCTACTCAGTAGGGACCTTGATACCACCAAAGGTCTCCCAGAATCCACAAGGATAATCCAAAAAGGAGAGATACAATCACGAAATAACATCCGACACTGCTTAGGTATATGCCCATACATATACCTAAGTCATCAAATCTCGTTCGGCTCTAACATCTGAGCCCAAGAACATCCTAGTAGACACAGTAATTCAAAACGTAAATCCACACAGGATATCACAACAAAATCCACATAGGAAAGAAAAACAGGATTCAGCTCACACATGAATACTTCTTGAATGACGATAGAGATAATCAGATGTAGCCAGTGATTCATCTAAGCCGTCAGACCCACAAAGGATCGGTAGGTACTACCCCCCGCAATGACCCACACAGGATCGATCATGAAGTATAAACCATAGATATTGGGAAACTCCTTCTCCATCAAGTACATTGGTTATGCCTCTACAACCAAGCGCTTCCCTCTAACCTTGGACTGCTGTAGTACTCCACCTATCGAGTACTGTGGGCCTACTGATACAACCAAGCGCTTCCCACCATGGGTCTGCCGCTACAACCAAGAGCTCCCTCTCATAGCCTCTTGGGGTATTACTTCTGTTGAGTACCACGGGTCAGCCGCTACAACCAAGCTCTCCTCCGTCGTGGGTCTGCCGCTACAACCAAGCGCTCCCCCGTGCTGGTACAACCAAGCGCTCCTCCGTCGTGGGTCTGCCGCTACAACCAAGCGCTCCCCCTCATAGACTCCAGAGGTACTCCTTTTGTTGAGTACCGTGGGTCTGCCGCTACAACCAAGTGCTTCCCACTGGGCTATCCGTAACACACCGAGTCGTTCGATCAACAGTCATCAAGTCTCAACCGGCACTAGGGTTTCCGCACAAGGCATGGTCGTTCGGGGAGGATCCACTACACGAGACAAGAGGTTGATGCATCAACTGACACATATTCCAGAGTTGATTTATCCCAAAAGTACCGTAGTGGTCACTACCGAACCCACAGAGGATTCCCGTACTGTCTTCATTGCCGTCGCAGACGCAGCCATCTCTAGGGTTCCCGCACACAGCAAGCTCGCTCGGGAGGGTCCACTCCAAGAGCCGAGGGCTGATACATCAACTGACACATAGTCCATAGTTAATGTATCCAAAAGTTCCGTATCGCCAACAGGAACTCAACGTCGCAGATGGCGCGTCAAACAGGCTCCCGGTCTGAGAGTTATTGGATTTTTCGTTCCAGGGGCCCTGTTGGTTTTTAAGGAAAAACGAACCTGACCATACTACACCTGCGTCCAAACCTCGGGCAGAGTAACCCAAAAGATCTGTCTCATTTAGAGGAAATCAACAAAGTCGACGGCACATCAATCGAACGTACGAAGCTCAAGATATGAGTGTTTCCGCTCCGAGGGCCCGGTTGGTTTCGTGTACGAACCAACTCGGCCGAACCCAAAGTATTCAAAAACCTTGAGTGTAATATACAGAAACGACCACCTTGATCCCAGGATCGCATCTCCACTGATGGTGCATCGTTCGGAGATCCACAGCTCATGTTATGAGCAAAAGACCGAAAAGGTCCAGAAATGGGGGGATCCGGACCCGGACCGACCCGGGTCCGGGTCCGACCCGGCCCGACCGGCGCGGGCGCAGCCCGGCCGCCAGGCGGCTCAGCCGTGATGGCCGAGCGGGTGCAAGGTGGTTCGGCCCCCCTTGAAGATTCCGAGGCCCTGCGTGGTGCCCCTCGGTGTCACCGGACGTGGCTTAAGTAACGTTCCTGCCTTCGGTTCCGCGAGGCCGCGGAACCGCATCCCGCTGACACAGCTTCAGCCGTGGCGGCTCCGTCTGGCGGCACATCGGGCCACCGCCGCCTCCCGCCGCCGGAGACCCGCATGGCTGGTGGAGTCTGCGGGCCACTGGAGTTGCTCCGATGGTCCGATTTCATTTCTGTCTGCGCCGTAGCTCATCCTGGGTCACGTTCTTCACTGCGGAATCAACAAATCGTCTCTGCGGACCGTTTTGTCGTGGTCCGTCGTTCTTCACACCAAGAACAAAAAGGGCGGTGGGTTCGGACTTGTTCGTTGGTCTGCACCCACCGCTTTAGCGGTTTCAAACAACACCATAATTCCTAGCAATTATTAAATCCCGACCGGCAATAATAATCCGTGGACCAAATTGTTTATTGGTTGGTCCGCGTTCTTTCTTTGGAGGAAAACAAATATGGGTATTATCATTTTTAAAATGAACCCTACCTTAACGTCGTTGTTGGACGCGATTTCGTCACAGAATTGACCGTCACAGAAGAAAAGGATCGTCGCGTCGCGGAAGGGCGTCGCTGTCGAGAAGTACTCGGCGTCGCGTAGACAAACTCCGAAGATCAAGAATATACAGATTTAATTATAACAATTAAATCCATGTTGATGTTATAATACACAAATAATTAAAAGGACCTCAATCCCCTACATAAATATGTCGATCGAAGATTGTCGCAGGGATGGATCATCATGGAAGAAGCATCATGGAGGGATTATCGTTGGCGTCACGTCATCGATCTCCGGGGGTCTGGCGTTCTTCGTCGCCCTTCGTTGGAGGCCAGTGTTCTTCGCGTTCTATGCGTTCTTCGCGAAAGATGATGAAGGACTTAATGTTTCTGTCAAATCCTCTCAACGAACCATCCTCAAGAAGACAAGTGTTGGTCTTATTTCATTACATGCCAACAAACAAAAACGTGTTAAGAAACGAAAAAATTAATTCATAGAATTAATTTCACCGAATAAACCACCCAATTAATAGGGGCGTTAAGAATTTAGAAAACGTGTTAGTTGAATTTCATTAAAAAGAGTTTTCGCTGGTGCGTTACTTAGGGGAAAGGAAACGGTGGGGCTCATGCGGGCCCCACCTCACAAATATCCTACAAAGAGGGTAGGATATTTTGGGTTCCACCCTATCCACTTCAACTCAGCTTAAGTAGATTAAAGTGGCTTTAAGCGGCTTTAAGTGAAATAAAATAAAGTTTTTCATACCACATTATTTTATTTCTTAACTTAAAGCCCAAAAATTAAAATCCACTTCCGAGAAAACGCAAAACCGGAAGAGCTGTTTCTATGAAAAAATCGGCACTGCGATTCCATCGGTGCCCTCAAAATTTGATTCAGAGCACCAGTTCAAAAGTTAGAAAAACCCGCTCGTTTGTTCACTGAACGTACCCGAGCCAAATTTCAGAAAATGATTTCGGGCACACCGAGCCTCGGAATTAGGTGCCGTCAGAAACTACGTTCTTGTAAAATTCCAAAAAAAATTAAAAAAAAAAATTCCTTGAAATCTAAGAGACATTACATGGAAGTACAAGAAGAAATGAATTTGAAAGAATCGATTGAAGAGATTACATCTTCCTCGGAATATATAATTTCGATATCATTATAGGGAACTAGAGATGTTCTTTTGAAAACACCATAACCTATAAAATCTAACTAGAGAAGTAGATAAGATAATTGGGAAGGGATTGTTTGATCTTGAAGTCTTAAAATGGTGTGAAGAGGATATGGAGTAGGTTCCTTTTTATTAGGGAAGAGAGAGGCATTTTAGGAAACACTCAAAAATATTAATTTATAATAAAATCAAACCCTACCAAAAAACATCCAAAGGTACCAAAATTTGAAGATGAGATGATATATTTTTGTATCCTAGTCATCCAATAAATTTTTTACATTTTATTTTATTCAATTTAAACATTATAATTTTAATTGTCACATTGTTTCCTTATTAATTTTTTATTTTGGAAATAAAATTATAAATAATTTATTGAATGGAATATTTACATTTTTGATGTTAATTGACCATAAATGGATAATCTATAAAAATTTATACCTTATAATTATAACATTTCAATTTTTTAATATTATTATGATTATTAAATATTTTAATAAAATGTTATTTTTATAAAATATCAAGTGTCAATTTTCAATATTCATTTATTTGACTTTAAATAAAATACCCACAAAAGATAAATTCAATGAAAAATATTTATTACACTCATAACAGGTAACAACCACCGAGAAAATTCATGGTCCACATTAATTAGTTTATATGATATTTCTCATAATATATTTAAAACCATTTATTTGATATTTATATTAGTAAAATAATTTTCACATCACAATTGTGTCATAATTAAAGATAATTAATTAATCTTTAAAAAATTTAAATAAAATCAAATGATATTTAAATTTTAATTATATTTCCAGTGACTATTTAATTTCTATGTTTCAAGACATTTATCAATAAACAAAAATTATTACACTTACGAAATATTGGAGAGTGACATGTTGTCACATTATTTTGTTTTAATAATAATTACCTCATTTTCAAAGACAAAAGTCCATGTAATGAATCAAATACAACCATTAGGTAATATGGGTCAACATTGATTAATCCAATATAATTTTGACATGTGTTAGGTTAATTTTATAACATTATTTTTACCCATATTTATTTGATTTACATTTAACTATGGTAAAAAAATACCAATGTAACTATTCCAAAGGCCAAAAAATTCAATGTAACCCATTAAAATAATTTGGACCTACTGCTTCCAAATATGTAATCTAATTTTAAAAATTTTAAACATAGAAGTTGTGGTAATTAATTTAAAATTAATCATGTTATAAAAAAAATGGGTTTTTTCTAAAAACATTGCAAAAGATGGAAATGTTTTTACATACAGATTTAATGTAAATGTAAGGAAAATGACTCAAATTGTCTTAAAGTGTAAAAATAAATTCTATTTACACTTTAAATCCATTCAATAATATATCTTAACCCTATAAATTATTTTGATGGAAAAAGTTTTTTCAATTAATATTTTCTGTATTTTAACTATTCATCAAAAATATGAATGTTATCATAATAATATCAAAAATTAATCCAAAGTAAAATTTTATATCCTCCATTTATGTAAGAAGTTTATTTTTCAAATTTACCATATAAACGTGTTAAAATATATTTAAAATTGGTGCGACATCAAAAGGTAGTAAAACTGCATTAAAAAATACTTTTTCTATCCAAAAATTGATTTTTTCCTCATATAATTTGTAAAATGAATTATAATGATATATAAAATTCAAAATGTGGTTAATAAAATTCATAATGGCTAGTTTATTTAATATTTTAATAATATATAATTGTTTAGTGAAACTCTGTATCACATACAACACATGCTATCAAAGAAGGTCACTCTTACGTGTAACGCAAGCCGAGTCAATACTGCTTATGGTGTATGTATCCTTTGGTTTTTCATGTAAAATAATATAAACACATTTCATTTAATCTATAAAAAGTGTTGCGTGAAATTAAATCTATCAAAAGAACTTAAAATTATATGCAATATAAGCCAAGAATATAGTTGTGTATACTGGAAGCTAATATAGTATTGCATAAAACAGAATATAATCATAGTGTATAATATAACAGGAGACATCAATGAAATTAAAACATAATATATCTCATAAAATATTGGAGTGTTACATTCTACCCCCCTTAAAATTAATTTCTCCCTCGAAATTCGTGGGGGTTATAAATGGTTTACCACTAGAAGGTTTCGTTCATAAAAACCCACAACATAAAAAGGAATTCAAAAAAATCATTTCAAAAAAGGAATGTTAAAATCATAATGGTTACCCAACATAACTATTCAATGGGTTTCTAAATATGAGAACATTGGTAAGAAGTGAAAATATTGATATTAAAATGAAATCTAACAATTTTGTACTAATGCATAGTGATAGGGAATAATGTTTGGAGAATGTTAAAAATTAGAAAGGAATAAATTTGAAATTTTTTAAGTCACTAAATGGTTTATTAGATAATAAGGTACTAGGATAACATTTTTTATTTTGAAAATCCATTCCCTAATGTTGACGATTTTTAATGAGAATAAATAGATACTTGATTTTGGTACAATATCTCTGTTGTTTGTGCCTTGAACAATTTCTGGTTCATTTTTTATTTAATGAAATGAAGTCTAATTATTCATTTTTGAATTTTTATCAAGTCATGTGACATAATGATACGTCATTCCATATGTCTCTGTCACAAAAACGTTTATAGAATGTTAATAAATATACATGAGTCCATCTATGGTGAGATTAATAGTATATGGTTCAAAAAATTTAATTATACTTCACCTATACTACTACTTCATAATATAAAATTAATTTATATCAACCAGGTACTTCTTGTTGGCCAGGGGTATGCGATAATGTACTGTAACACTTCGGATGGAGGTTTGATTCCCATAGCATTGTTTGACGTGACATGTTGTCTCATATCCGGTGGGTTGTCCTTTTTCTAAAACAATACCATTAAAACATTCAAGAAATAATATGAAAAAATGACTAACCATAAACAATACTATCTGATATCCAACATAATAAATTCCTACCTTTAGGATTATCCAAAATACATCAGTCCAATCTCACTGTACAATGATAATAATCACCAGAAAGGTCATATAAATAGCATGTGAATCCCATAATTTATCCACCATATATCATTTGATATATTTTTTTGGTCACATTCCAAACATGTGAATACCATAATAAAGTATTCTATTGAAACATGAATTACCATAGAACCTTTTTTATATTATTTATTCATTCAAAAATTATAATTTTAACATATTAAAAATACCAAAAATTAAAACCACGATATCAGTTTGTCCTTATATCTGTCATGTGCTCATTATTACTATCAAACATATAATCATCTATTTTTTCCTTTCATTAGGTGCATATCATGGGATTTCAAAAAAATATATTTTAGTCACTTTTAAGGGTTACCAGTACTATATATTTTTGGAAAACCACATCGGACCAATACATAAATATTGCAAGATTTCATATTACTATAAATGAGATTCCACATCACTATTTTGGGAATCCCATTACCTATACACTTAATCATTCCACCACATCATTTTCATAATAATCATCTACAATAGTGATCACATTTGAATTCACATTGTCTTTTTCTTTAAGTGAATGTTGATTTCGATCATCATTAACCCCTGGATTTGGTCGTTGGTTGGCATAATGCCCCATTTCCTTACACTTGTAGTATTGAAGTGTTGATGGTATTTCTTGGTAGTATTTTATCTATTCACATCAGTAACAACCTTTTTCCCATTACTTCAGCACTCAACTAGTCGATGTCCTTCTTTTCCACACTTGAAAAATTTTCTAGTCCCTTTAAGGCAATCTTCACCATGCATCATTCCATATTTTGTTCCAAATGAATAATTTATCTTCTTTTCACCATTGTTTTGAGATTTTCACTTAATCACCATTTTTTGTTACTTTTCAAAACTATGAGAAGGATATGTGACAAAAACTTCTAGTTCTACCTTTATTTAACAATGCCGAATCTTTTCATAGCTATTAAAGTCTCTTAATACGAATTCCTTTAGAAGACATGGTTTTAATCCACTGAAAAAGAGGTCAACTTTACTTGCAGGTTGGATGATAAAGCCTGAATCATACCTTGATAGTCTGGTAATATTCATCTCAAATGTACCAACATATTCATTATCATTTTTCTTAATCTCACAGAACACTTTTTCCTTCTTTGATAGAGAAATATGAGGTAATTTATTATTGAGAAATAATTTCTTGAACTTGCCCAGTTCCATCTATTCAATTTCATCATACTGTTTTGTATTCTTAATTGGAGTGAACCATTTATCATATGCACCTTCTAAATAATATATAGACAAAATAAATTTTTCATGTTCCAAAAAGAGGAGGATGGAAAATAAAATTTCAGTAGTACTAATCCATTGTTCATTAGTTAGTGAAGCAGGAGACCCAGTGAAAGAAGGTGGAAATTGCCTAATGAAGGACTAAATATAATGTTATGTCCTTATGTGAAATTTTTGGGGTCCATAATGACTTATAGCTTGTGGAAGTATACCAATAATATTTTTCATTCCATATCCCATAACATTAAGTTGTTTAAGAGGAAAATCATTTCATTTACTAGTGCATTGATTATTAATAAAATTACATTGGGTCCCAGCAATTGTCTACAACCCAAAAAGGAATAGTGTAAGTGGGAAAAATTATACTAGGAAAACAACATAATCTTGGGGGAATACTTTTGATCTCGAACATCTTAAGTTTAATCCTAGGTTATTCATCATTTTTACCATAATTCTAGGACCGTAACCTATAATTATACATAACCATAGGTACATCCCAAGATATTCCCCAGAAATATCTCTAGAGTTCCGAGAAAAACATTGTATCTGAGTTTCCAATGGTTAACTAATCCTTCTCTCTAAAACCAACTATAGAGACCCAATATTGATGTACATGGATATTATATTTAGTTTTCTGAATACTTAATAAATGACAAAAAGAAATTCCCAAATAAGGTGTTAGATTAGTGCCTTTGGAATCTCAGAACGAAATCATATAATCTTGGTGAAATTTTATCAACATCTCTCATAATGATTTTCCTCTTTTTTTCCTAACAAAAACCATTCTCTATATCCAAGGGATATGAAAAAAATGAAAGGGTGATCTCAAATGATCTGTAAAGGTAAATATGGAGAACAAAAAAACAATAAAAATTTGAACCTGAAAACATGATCATAATGTTTAGACATTAAAATATTGAGCGATGAAATAAATCATGGAAGTATGTAAGGAATAGATAATGAAGGAACATTAAACATGATAGAATAGCATTGGCATAAAACTTGGAATTGTTGAAAAATAATAAGAATTTATTATTATTTCAGTAGTATCCAAGGCAATGCTACCAAGAACATCATATTGGACAATTTCCATTACATAACCAAGTTTACTTGTCATTTCATCCTTGTATTACTGAACCGGATTTTAACTACTGTTCTTGTCATTTCTATCTCAGGAGATATAAATATTTACCCAATGAATTGGAGGGAGATAGAGATCCAAACCATATGATATTGAAATGATTCATACATATGCCAAAAAACATGAATAATAAATCATAGAATTACCCATGTAATAAATTGTGATTCATAAACATCATGCCATAATAAAATAATCCATATATCATAAATGTACTTCATAAAAAAATTATTTCAAAATCATTACTTACCTTGGGTACAATTTAATAAATATGTTTCCAAAACTCATGTATAGTGGATTTAAACATATTATTAACTTGTAACAGAACCATAATAATTTTTATTATATCATATATGATTCCCTTATGACTTTTTATTTTCCGTTCATTTGTCAATTCTATTTTAAAGAAACATTTTGGGTAATAATCGTTTAATTTATCAAACGTGTTTGGACTTGTTTTTCTTAATATTAATAAATAGATAATGATTTACATAAAATGATAATGTAAAACATGATATATATATATATATTATATTTTCATTATATATATATATATATTAGATAGATAATGGAAATGGAATACATCGTTCATGGTGATGGTAGGTCGTACGTAAGCATTAACGCTGTATTCGTATCACTATGAAATTTAATGGAAATAATTAAATGACATATATATATACATAAACCCAATATCAATTTTATTTCATATTTTTCATGATTATTTATTATATATACTTATAACCATTATTCAATGGTTATCATGGAGAATGAATCTCATCGCACAGTGGAGACGGTAAGCCATACGTATGCATGAGTGATGAAAATGTTCCATAATTGTATAATGGTATTGACACAGATGGTGTATAATATCATAGAAATAGTTTCCTGTTATAAAAATCATATAATTATTATTTCCACAATTATACCCATCCAAGTATGGTGGTGGTGAAAAATAGTTTTCACAACGACGTAGAGAGGAAAAGTCGTACATATGCACACGCGGAGATTTTATTTTTCGTAGGATGGATAGATGGTGAAATAGGGTTGCTTCATAATTATAATAACATATTAGTATATGTGTGATACTTATTTAATTACATTATAATGAAACAACTACAACAGAGTACGTAGAATACGAAATAAATTTGAATGAACCAGTAGAAGAGATTACCTCTTCTTCGATGTTCCTCTTATAAATATCCTCTTAGAGAACTAGAGCTGGTATTTCGAGAATACTAGAACCACTAGAATGTAACTAGAGAAGATGATAAGGTAAATGGTTACGGGTTTTTCAAAATTTAATTCTTAAAATGGATTGAAGAGGATAGAGAGGAGGAACCCATTTATAAGAGAGGATATGGTCACTTTAGTAAACTCTGAAAAATATTAATTTATATAAAATTAACCCTTACCCAAAACACGCCAAATTTTCCAGAATTTCATATTGAGATGAGATAGGGTTTTAATATCATCAACCCATAATTTTTTACATCTAATTTTGTCAATTTTAACCTTATATTTTTAATTAAAACTTAGTTATTCTTTTAAATTTTCATTTTGGTAATAACATTCAAAAAATTTAATGGTAAATAATACATATTTTTATGTTTTTAATTTACCATAAATGGTTATGTTATGAAATTTTAGACCTTATTATATTCACATTGTAATTTTTATATATTTTTTATTATTTTAAAATTATTTAATAAAAAGTTATTTTTATAAAATAGAAATAGTGTCAATTGAGAAACTATTAATTTATTTGACATTAAATAAAATCAGTAACAAAGATAAGTTCAAAAAAAATAAATAAAATAATAACATTTCATAGTGCCCAAAAAATCTATGATCACTTTAATCAGTTCAGATAATATTTTTTCTAATATTTTTAAAACCATTTATTTGATATTTCTTTTAAAAATTTAATTTTTACATCACTATTGTGTCATCATTAATGAACATTAATTAATGTGTAAAAATTAATCATAAATTCACACGATATATAAAATTTAATTACCTTTCTAGGGACTATTTACTTTTTATGTTTTATGAATTTTATCATTAAATTATAATTATTTCACTTATAAGATATAAAAGAGTGACATGTTATCACTTTATTGGATTTTAATAATAATTTCATCATTTTCAAGGATAAAAGTTCATGAAATGAATCAATTACGCAAATTAGGGGATTTTTGTTGACTTCTATTCATCCAATAAAATTTTGGCTTCTGTTAGGGTAATATTATAATATTATTTTTACACTAAATTACCCGATTTAACTTTATCTATTGTAATAGAAATAATTACCACATTTACAATTAATAATGGCCAAAAAATAAAAGTCTCCATTTAACATGATTTGGACCTACTGATTCCAATTATGGAATCCATTTTTCAAAATTTAAAACATAGAAGTGGAAATAATTTAATTAAAATTAATACCATTGTTGAAAATAAATTGTTTTTTGTTTAAATCATTACAAAAGAATGAAATGATTTTACATATGAATTCGATGTAACATTAATTAAAATGACTTTAATTGTCTTAAAATATAAAAATTTATTCTATTTATACTTTAAAGCTATTTTATAATATATCTTACCTGTATTAATTATTTAGATGAGAAAAGTTGTTTTAAATTAAAATTTATCTTATTTTTATTATTCATAAAAATTAAAAAGTTATAATAACAATATCTATTATTCATCCAATGTAAAATTTAATATCCCAAGTCTAATGAAGAAGATTATTGTTCAAATATAATGTATAAATGTGACAAAAACTAGATTTAAAATTGTTACAGAATCAAAAGGTGTTTAAACATCTATATTTTTAAATAATACTTCCTTTATCCAAAACTTATATTTTGTTCTAATATCATGTGTAAGAAGAATTTTAATGTTTTATAAAATTTAAAATGTGGTTATTAATATTCGTAACTACAATTTTATATAAAATTTTAATAATATATCGTTATTTAGTGATATTCAGTATCACTTACAACACAAGTTATTGATGAAGGTAACTCTTGTTGGTAACACAACACAAGATATTGTTCTGTATAGTGTAAGCGTTATCATGTGTTTTGTATAATATAATTCAAACATAGTTCATTTATACATTGAACAAAATCTATACTCAATGTTCTAGGAAATTAATTCTATCAAATGAACTTGAAATTGAGTGCAATAGAAGCCAAAAATATTATAGTGAATATTAATCATAATACGTTGTTGCGTAAAGCACAAGATAACCTTGGTGTAGCGTATAACACAAGAAATCCCAAAAATTAAAAATAATTTATTTCATAAATTCTCAGGGTGTAACAATAACCAATATAACAATCTTGTGTGTAAGATGACAATGTTAATTTGTTATTCCCTCAATAGAATGACCATGTTCCCATTAACTTTACTCATAAGAATAATGGTTATTTTCCATGTATACATAACATTATAATTACATGTTCCCATTCTATAACTCATTACAAAGGTAGCCATGTTACCATTTGTACATCCCAATTTAGAATGACTATGTTCTCATTCATAAACACACAATTAAGTCATCAGTTAATTATTCACATAAATTATGCTACTAATACTACAATTAGATCAATTCATCCAATCTATTTGTTTACAAAACAACTAAATACATGAATCAATCCCATTAATTATTTCCTTAATTAATAAACAAACATAATAACTCATATCCAATAATTAATTTTTTAGAATGAATTTTCTTATTTGGAATTTAAAACCTTCATAATTAATCCAACAATTAATTATCTAGATCATAATTTCAAAGCAGCTAATCAATGAAAAATTAGTTATCTCATTTTAATATAAACTCCACATTATTATTCGAAAAATTAAATATCTAGATCATAATTTCAAAAAAAAACACAATTAATTCATAATTATTTACAATAACATTTCCAATTCAATATATCATAATTAATTTCCCAATTATTTATCTAGATTATATCCAAGATCTCTTTTAAAATATTTCCTCAAATTAATTATCTAATAGGTTATCCCCTTAATTTCATGATTAATTCTCTAGTTAATTAATTATTTCCAAATAAACTTAGATAAATCAATTAGTCAATTTATTTAACCCATTGAACAACATAAGTTTCTAAAGGATGCTCAAAATTCAACAATTTTTTTTATATAAATAAATATATATATATTCCACCTTTATGGGAAATATATTTTGACCACATAACACCATATGTTGATAGACTATTACCCAATGGAAATCCCCAAAAATTAGAACATGAGAATGACATTTATCCACTTTCATGATCTAAATCCCTAAACCAAAATCAAGATCAGTGATATCATGATCACATTAATCTAGATCTATTTCTACAATCCAAGAACATGATCTCACCAAAATTTATTATATACAAGGTAACTGAAGATATAATCAATTGAAATACATGGTAATATAGAAGAATGAACAAGAGAAGCATCAGGATGTAATCTACTTACATTGATAAGGTTGGATATTCAATTAGGGTATTTGATGTCGAAGTGTTGTGTTCTAGAGGCCTTTGAATATCATTGGGTAAATGGGAGATCCATAGTTTACCCGATGGAATGTATAATCCCGAGTTAATGATGAATATTAGTTTAAACAAGTCATTAAAAGTTGAAAAAAATAATGATTCAACATTTTAGGATCTCCCAATCAACCCTTTCACTATTCTCCTAAACGGTTAAAAAACCATGGGCTAAACATGCATTATCCACTGATTTAAGGGGGAACATCAAACTACCACCTCACACCTCCTCTCAATGTATGCTTTAAATGTTCTTAATCCACTACCACTAAACACCAGAGAGGGATTGGAATTTCCCAAGAAGATGCATGGTTTGTATAAACAATGAGCCAACCATGAAAACCCAAATTTCCACAAAAGTTTCCTAGACTTCATCTAAATGCAAGAAAATCCATAAATCCCATAAAAGGTACTTGTGTAAAAAAACATGAAATCATGCCTGATGTAACTCATGAAAAGGTCGTGATATAACTTTCACAATCTAATATATATTCTAGGTTACTTATTTTTATGTCATTTATGGGTGAGTTATTAAATATTTATATCCTAAAAACTAAATATTTTTATCATATATTTTTATTTTGTGATGTTATATGTTATCATTTCAATTTCCTCTCTTTTATTCCTCATGATACCAAAATCATGTTTTTATGGAAAACTAAATCCTTTATCTGCTAATTTAGTGCTCATTTATATCAATATATGTACATTACATAGAGAATATTTTATATATTATGACATTGTTTTTTTAACATTATTTATGTATGTTTTTAAATTTTATGAAATGGTTTAAAACATATCAGGTTTTCATTTTTCAAGCTTGGTATTTTTTAACTACTTTATGGAAAATGCGAAATGAATCAATATTTTAACATATATGGAAAAAAAAAAATTTCAACCATCATGACTAATCAATACAATGAAAATATATATTTAATATTATATTATTTTTTAAAATCAAAATGATTTTTCTAATCCTCTAGATATTTTTAGTTTCTAAAAGTGAATTTTCATGTGAAAATGTTATTTTCCTCTATATTGATATATTGAAATTTTTATAGTATTTATATCAATTAATGAAATAATTTTTAATTTTTAGTATTCTCCAATCAGGATATTTTATAACAATACCATCCCTAATTCCTCTCTAGATAATTACTAATCAGTTTTACGAGGAAAAATAGTAATAATTTTGGTCTTCATTTCCTATAAAACTTGTTTTGTTGATTATGTTATTCAACACTTTCCTTGGATGAATTCATTAGAATTAGTAACTAATGGTCATTCCCCAATATATCCTCTCAATGAATTTGTATCAGTGGGGATAAAAACTATAATTGGTATTTGGAATATTCCTTTACCACTTATCTAAATGGTATTAGAATGAGGTTATAACTATATTTTATGATATATAAAATAATTCATTATATAATGATGAAATTTTTTTATTAAATTCATTGTGATTATTTAAATAGTTACAATTTCCATGGATTTGTTTCCAATTTAGTTTATTAATCATATTAAAATAATTGATCATAGTTTATTCCATCCATATTGTTATATGTGAAAAAAGATATTGAATGAATTGAATGTGATTTCAATTATATACATTGACTTATACACTAAAAATTATTTAATCCAGATTGATGCCACTATATATAACCCATACCTATAATATTAGCACACAATTATTTCCTTTCTATTCCAAAGGATATGGGGATAAAATATTTGAATTTTTTCAAGGATGATAAATATATACTATTACTATTTTTTTCAATATTGGAAAATGAAATTTGATGTTCACATATGTATCTAGATAACCTAGAATATTAAACCATTTAGTCATATAGGATGAAATATTTAGTATCTTATGATAATGTAATAATATAATCATAATCTATGGGATACTCATTTTGATGTCATTAAAAATTCTAACAATGAAATTTTAAAAGAATAATTTTAATGTAGATATAAAAAAACATATATTTGTGAAGGTAACTATATTGTATAAATTTTGGATCATCCTGAGTATCGGATAACACCAAAATATATTTTTTAAGGTTCAAATTATGTGGTTTTTACATAAATACATCACTATTTAGATGCCACATGTATATGTGGTTATGTGCAATTACTTGTAATGGAAAAAACATTAAAAAGATATGGTCTTAAAAATATTATCTACCGTTATGGTTCAATGTGTGTGTGTCTTTATTATGTACCAAGATTTAAACTCTTATATATTAGTTACGGGTTACTTCAAATCTTCATTATAAACCAATTTGAAGGATTTTAATTGAATATGACAATGAAATTCCAAGGATAAAAACAATATTTCCTAAAAATGATTTTTTTATGATTTAAAAATCCTCTAAATAATAATTTTTTTTCTTCAATATGATCATAATTTCTAATAATGTACTTTTGGGATTTAACTAATTGTAACATGTAGTGGGAATAATTTTATTATTTTATGTGTTGGAAAATGATTTAATAATGGAAACCGAAATTGGATGTTTACCTGATAAAATTATATTTGGGAATTCTTACTAATTTTACATGATATATGATTAAAAATTTTCACCTATAATATGATTATCTCATGAAATTTTTGTAATCAGATTAGACTAATAGATCATATAGTGTCCACCAATGAGGAAGGAATAATAAATTTCAATCATGATGAATATTTTGAATGTGATAAATTAGGGAAAATTTCAATGGATATGGAAGTTCTATTCTATGTGGAAATAATGTACTTTTATAAATGAATTTACAATGACTTAAATATCATATTTATGGGGAAAATTGGAATTATTCAACGAAATATTTAATCTATGTGATGGTATATGTTATCATTTAAATTTTCACTCTTTTAGTACTCATGATACCAAAATCATGTTTTTATGGAAAACTAACTCCTTTGTCTCCTAGTTTGGTGATAATTTTCATCAATATATGTATATTACATATAGAATATTTTCTATATTATGAAATTATTTTTTTCTGATAATTTAAGTATGGTTTTAAACTTTATTAAATGGTATAAAACATATCAGGTTTTCATTTTTCAAACTTGGTATTTTTTGACTACTTATGGAAAATATGAAATGAATCAATATTTTAACATACATGGAAAGAAAATAAATTTTCAACCATCAAGACTAATCAATACAATGAAAATAAATATTTAATTTTCTAATATTTTTTAAGAGAAAAATATATTTTCAAATCCTCAGGAAATTTTTAGTTTCTAAAATTGAATTTTCATGTGAAAATGTTATTTTCCTCCAGATTAATATATTAAAATTTTATAGTATTTATATCAGTTAATAAAATAATTTTTAGTTTTTAGTATTCTCCAATCAGGATATATTATAACAATACCATCACAAATACCTCTCATGATAATTACTGATCATTTTTACTAGGAAAAATAGTAATAATTTTGGACTTCATTTCCTATAAAACATGTTTTGTTGATTATGTTATTCTACACTTTCCTAGGAAAATTTCATTAGAAGTAGTAATTAATTTTCAATCCCCATTATATCCTCTCAATGAATTTGTATCAGTTGGGATAAAAACTAGAATTGGTATTTGGAATATGCTTTACCCACTTATCCAAATGGTCTTGGAAGGAGGCTATAACTATTTTTTATGATATAAAAAATAATGCATTATATAATGATGATATTTTTTTATTAAATTCATTATGATTATTTAAATAGTTACTATTTCCATAGATAAGTTTCCAATTCAGGTTATTATTCATATTAAATTAATTGATCGTAGATTATTCCATCCATATTATTATATGTGAAAAAAGATATTTAATGAATTGAATGTGATCTCAATTATTTACCTTGACTTATACACTATAAATTATTTAATCCAGATTGATACCACTATATATAACCCATACATATAATATTATCACACCCTTATTTCCTTTCTATTCCAAAGGATGTGTGGATAAAACATTTGAATTAGTTCATGGATGAGAAATATATAATACTACTATTTTGTATTTCAATGTTGGAAAATGAAATTTGAGGTTCACATATGTATCTAGTTAAACTGGAATATTAAACCATTTAGTCATTTTGGATGAAATATTTATTATATTATGCTAATGTAATAATATAACGATAATGTATGGGATACTCTGCTGGAGGTCATTAAAACTTCTAGCAATGAAATTTTAGAAGAATCTTTTTAATCTAGATATAGGAAAACATATATTTGGGAAGATAACTATATTATGGAAATTTAGGATCATCCTGAGTATTGGATAACACCAAAATGTATTTATTTGAGGTTCATATTATTTCGTTTTCACATAAATACATCACTATTTAGATGCTACATGTTTATTTGGTTATGTGCAACTACTACTAGTGGGAAAAACATTAAAAAGATATGGTTTTAAATATATTGTCTATGATTATGGTTCACAGTGAGTGTGTCCTTATTATGTACCTAGATTTAAACTCTTAGGTATTAGTTCTAGGATAATTCAAATCTTTAGTATGAACCAATTTGAAGGTTTCTAATTGAATATAACAATGAAATTCCTAGGATAAAAAAATATTTCCTAAAATAAAATGATTGTTATATTATTTAAAAATATTATAAATCATAATTTCATTCCTCAATATGGTCATAATTTATAATAATATATTTTTTGGATTTATCTAATCGTAACATGTAGTGGGAATAATTTTATAATTTAATGTGTTGGAAAATGATTTAATTATGGAAACTGAAATTGGATGTTTACCTGATAAAATTATATTTTAGGAATTCTTAGTAATTTTACATGTTATATGATTAAAAATGCTTACCTAAAATATGCCTGTATCACGAAATTTATATAATTAGAGTATACTAGTAGATCATATAGTGTCCACCAATGAGGAAGGAATAATAAATTTCAATCATGAAGAATATTTTGAATGTGATAAATCAGGGCAAATTTCAATAGATAGGGAATTTGTTTTCTATGTGGAAATAATGTACATTTATAAATGAATTTACAATGATTTAAATATCATATGTATAGAGAAAATTTGAATAATGACGTTTTTATGTATATTTATAATTATATTGACTTCATAGAAATGTGATTTATGGTAAAGGGTATGTTCTATAGAATCCCCATGATGGGGGGAAAAGATAAACCTTAATATATGGATGATTTAGATATACTAGTGATTATTTGGGATAAATATATAACTGAAATTGATTAAGTAAATAAAATAGTATTGGGACCTTGAAAATGAATTGTTATTTATTGACAATGTAATTTATGGTGATGATTTTTCAACTACTAGATTCAATGAATATATTTGAAAATCTTTTATATTACTTATGGAATAAGTATATAGTTGAATTTGGAGTAGTTTATCTTTAGATTATGATTTTACATTGACCATGGAATTAAATTTTTTGGCATGTGATGTTATGAGTTAATTTATATTGTTCGTGGCATTATAGTTGACATGTGTTTGGAAATTTGGTGAGAGTAATTATAAATTATTGAATTTTAAAATTAAACAAACTTATGTTAGAAGGGTTTTAGGAATTATTATTTTTGAATAGATTAAATTGTTATTTTTATTATTATTTTTGATGATTAAAAAATTATATTATATAACATGTAATATTTTTTGGGTTTGGTAAATATTTACAGGGATATGAAAAACATTCCATTCCTTTATGGATGATATGATCCATTAAAATTAGATTCGATTAATTTAGCTATAAAATATTCAATTTGGATAATTATTTAAAACGGTATGATTGAATTGTAGAATTATCAAATCATAACCAATGGATATAATAATTCCTATGAAATAAAAATATCAAGTAAGTAATTATATGATGTTCTATAACCAAAATGTAAAATAATTTCACAACAAAGGAAAATTATCATGATATAAAAATTTTAGAATATTATGATTATTTGTAATGAGTTCATTTTTAGTTAACCATTCATTGAATTTTAGTTATGTGGTCATTAAAATTATATTGGTTAGGTTCTCTATCCATCATTTACAGTCTTCTAGAATTGCATTCCTCCTCCATGTCAATATTTTCAATTTACATTAATTTGATCTTAATTAGAAACTTAATATTATGTTATTCTATATAGACGTCATATTATCTTTTCCCTCAACATAAAAGGTTTTTTATTATCTCATATCTATGATGGGGGTCTTACAAAACTGAAAAATTGAAATATAAAAACTATAAATATAGAATAAATTCTCCAATTGTGAGGATTCCATTTACTAAATATGGATAATGTAAACCCGTGATATTTAATAATATATTTTATGTTAATTTAATTTACTTTCATTAATAGCCAATATTACACAGAACATAAATTTTACCAAAACCAATATATAATTTTAAAATAATAATATATATATTGACCATTATAACATAACATTCAAAATTTTTTGTATGAAGAAGAACACCCATATTATGAGTAGTTTGTGTTAATATTTTCCATAATAAAAATACATTAGTAATTTCATAATAAATAAATATCCAATAGTCATTAAATTTATTTTAGGATTCAATAACATGTTTTCATGATAAATGAAATCTTTGGTTTTTTGTTAATAAATCATATAATTAATTTATGAAATAATTATATGGTATATTTTATTAAATGACTATTCATTTATTAATTAATAATATAAAAATATATCATTGTGATTTTGAAAGGTTTTTTAATTAATCAGTTTCTATATTATTATAAAAAATTATTTTAAAACTCAATATTATTCCCATTAAATACGTAAATTTAAATATCACAATAAAAGTTTCATTTTGACATAAATGTAGCCATGATATATTTGATATATAATCTTAATATAATTTGTATTTTTATTATTAAATTGTATGAATTTGGTATAATTCTATTTCTTTTCTTAAAACAACATTTTTATAAAATCCATATTTTGTGGATAATGTTTTCTTCATTTTAATATATTTAAATAACACAAAATGTGGGTTTTAAAATAAATATATATATATGTTATCAATATATTTTAAATTTTAAATTCATATAATTACAATTACTATACACAGTGTTTATGTAAATCCATACTTTCCTTTTAAAATACATTTTACTGTAAAATAATATTTCATCACACTTCGTGGGTATAATTTAAAAAAAAATTCACCCAAATAAATGAATTTTATTTTTGAAAATATATTCTATATTAATAATTTAGAGGTATGCATTTTCCAAATAGCCATATATTTTTATTAATAATTATAAATTCAAACAATATTAATTAGTTAAAATTAGTGTAAGGGTAATCAGATTATTGAGATTAAAAATGATGGGATATAGAATAAAAATTCATAATAATTTTTTCCGAACACTAATTTTATTGGTGAATGTAAATCATTCACATTCATATCTATAATATCTGGCCAATTGTGGCCAGATTTATTTGATATGGATGTCTATAATGTTTGAGTAAATGATTATGACAAAAAAGGTAACACACTTTATTTTAATAGATATAATATTTTGTAGAAGGGAATAAAAAATATATGATTTTATGTAAATAGTAATTTAAAAGATAAAAGTTATTTTGTAAGATCCTGGGTTTTTAGAACAGGTTATGATCCCAAACATGTTTGAATTTTTGACTGTTCTTGAGAATGCTGTGAATATCTAGGACATTTCTGAAATTTCTATAAAGCACGTCATGTACACTAAGGCACACACCGTGTATTGGTTAAGCATGTACTAACTGTGTGCTCCCCCTGTGTAGGTCGTGTGTTGACCGTGTAGGAATTTCCTCCTAGACAGCGAGTTGTGTTGCTCGACCCGCCATGTATGCTTGACCGTTTGGAGGCCATACATGGCTAGTAGGAATGTTGGCTCAGTAGAATGCTTTTAGAGAGTACATGTCGTGTACTATTTGTACACGCAGTGTAGAGGGGTCGTGTATTAGGATATAGATGGGGTGTGGGGATGTTAGTCAGGGAAATATGTAAATGATGTGTATGATCCTAGTTAAATGCCTTGTAGTCAGTTTGCATGTCCTCGGCGAAATATCAGGTGTTATATGAACAGTAAAATGATACATGATGTGTGGTCATAAGTACAAGCCGTGTATTTTTTTCTCTAAAAAGGTTAGTAACCTCATTTTAATGTGGAAACCCAAACCCTTGACTGGTTTGACTAGGGAGGGATGGAAGAAGCTTATTTTTTCTTCCGATCGTCTGTTCGAACACAGATTCAATCACTGTCAGATGTGTTAGACCCCTTTGTATGTCCTTGATTCCCCTTGAGTTGTTCTTCATGATTTCTATTCTAAGATTACTTATAAGGGTTTGATAATTTTTTATGATCTACCATGTTTTAGACCTAATTAAAGTTTATTATCGAAGAGAATCATTGTACATGTTTGAGGTTGGTGGTTTATACCTCTTTTAGAGTTTTTTGGATTTTGGGTGGTGTGACCTTTGGGGCGTTTTCAGGTACATTTAGCAAGACCATTTTTACTTTTTTTTGTAAATTTAATTGTTATTCATCCTATTGGATGCCATTGGGTATTCCGTGTTACCTGTTTTTCTTGAGTAGGGTCTGGCAAGTGGTCGTTTCTCATCAGGACATTTTGTCCTCGGGATGCCAAAATGGTTGTAATTGAATTGTATTGTTTTAAACTATTGTGTTTAGTTTATTAAACCTTGATATGAAATGTTGGGGACTTTAAATACCTTAGTGCTGGTATGGGACAACACTTGGTTATTGCAATTTAAATGTTTAGTTATTTTTCCTGTTCAAAAATGATTATTTTGATTTTATATCTAATTGCTAAATTTAATATGATGAAACCATTACGATTTTGTTGGGATCGGCCTGAATAAACTTGAGTGATGTTGATCCTAGATTGGGATTTCCTCAAGTTAGAATGGGTGGTTCTAGAAACGAGATTTGGAGACATGGACATTGGCATGAGGTAGGATGACTCTCAGGATGGGTATGGCCCGAGTTACTTGGATGGTGATTCTATCAGACAAGATAGACATGGTCATAGGGACACGATGTGTTAGAGACATTCTGTCTTGGGTACTATTTTGGTGATTACCGGTCATCCAGAACTTAGAGTAGTGTGCTCACAGAGAGTATTTTTGATGTGTTTATTATGACCACTCATGTGGGAAGTGGCCCCCATTAATTGTGGTTTAGATAAAACTGGTTTGGGGGTGCTGGTCGATGGAAGCCATGTGGAAGGAGAGGATTCTTTAGAGGATATCATAGAGGCTATCAGTTTAGGGGCAGAGACACACCGTTATTTGAGGGAAGAAATCATTGTCCATCTGATAACATTATTTGAGGGCATACATTATTACCCTCTGGTTGCATTATTTTTGATCCGAAATCACAGTCCCTACACTTATATTATTTGAGGGAAGACATATATTTCCCTCTGATTACTCATTTGAGGATAGGCATCGTTGTGTCTCTGAAATACATTTTCTTGGGTGTGCCTTCAGGGCGTCGGTACACGAGACTTGCTGTGTCAATGGAAAATGGGGATGGGAGACCTAAAAAAGATTCTGGCATTGGCTGAAGCAAGGGATACTACATGGAGGATTCTGAGCAACAGTGGAGTTTGTGATTGTTTTTCTGTAACATAATGTTTACTATTTTCCTTATAATTACATGTTTACTTAAAAAAATAATTTTTTTATGCACCGTTGGGTGGTATCCTACTGAGAATCATCTCACAGCCTACACAGGCCCTTTGGGACACCTGTAGACTTTATGGATTTAGTTTTAGGAATGAGGCCAGCTTTAGGAGGTGGACTTCATTAGTTATTTCATGTAGAAGGTATGGACCTTTATGTCATGACTAGCTATAGATTATTTTGTTTTTCTTCCTTTCCAGTGTTAGCATGCTTAGTTTTTATGTACCTATAATTAGTTTTCCATTAGATCACTTTTTATGTATATGGATATGTATGAACTGATTTGGATGCATGTTTTGTTGTTTAGTAGTAGTTACAAGAGACCATCATGTTGTTATGTTTACATTCTCCTGCTATTGTTTATTTTTATTGCATCCTCTGTTTATCGATATTGACTGTGATTCCACTTTGGGATTCTAGTTTGAGTCTGTTGAGTCGTTTATTCTACTGCATATTTATTATTATATTGATACTAGTACCAATATTATCCTTCGAGAGGTTATAGCCTCACCACTATACCTATAAGACCCTCACAACTAGTCTGTTTCCTTTGGCATTTATGGAGGTGTGCCTATGGTAGTTTTTTATGGCTAATAATTAAATTGAGGCTTCTCTTTCACTTCTTATTGTATTACTATTTGCGATATGGTCGATTGAAGAATGGTTGTTACTGAAATTGGGTTTCTAGCTTGTTCCCATGTGCCTGAAGCCCCAAGTATGCGGGATGGACCATGTAGCCATTGGTGGGAATTATCATTCAAATTTTTCTCAGATTACCGTTTATATGATTTCCACCTAAATGGCTCACTTGGTGTGTTGTTAGCGATTTTGATATGTGACCCTCGACCCGATGCAGTAATGGAAATTTTGACCTTGGCCTGGTATGGAAAGGCTGTTTGTTTGGTTTTTGATAGGCACATTTTTAGGGCATTTCAATTTCATAAATGCATGTATGCTCTGTGATGTGATAATTCCATTTGAATAATATCAAAATACCTTGATTTGTATGCTTTGAAATGTGATTAGGTGAAATTTTTTATAAAATAGACTGTTGATTTCAATGTGTTATGGCATTCTTCATATATTATTAGAATTGAATGTGGCATGGTATTTGGGTCCGGATCTTGTATGAGAAGTCAGGTACAATGGTTAATGTGATTTTGGTCACCAGGATTGGGTGGATCAGTCGCCATTTCGAGGCAATGTTTGTTGTCAGGATGGGCATGACTCAAGGTTATTTTGATACATGGCTCTGTTAAGGGTGGGTAAGGAGGCTATGAGGTCGGGAAGTCATGGGAATAGGTTATGATAGAGGAGCGTAAGGGTAGTTGTTTTATGTAGCCTTTTTACTACTTTAGAAATCTTTATTGAGTATATATTGTTATATATATATATATGGGATATCAAATCATTTATGGTATTAATAGGGTCCCTTTTAGTCGACCCTGATGGAGCATCTGGCGGGAGATGGTATAGTGCCCCATGAGCAGGATCCAATTCAGGATCCTGTGCTGGTAGAGCATGAGTAGAAGGTACAGGATCAGGGACATGAATATGTCTAGGATCTAGTGCATGTAAGGCAATAGAATGGTTTGGAAGCATTTAGACCATTTCATGATGAGTTGATCTGTGCTGGTCAGGTACATGTTTTGCAGGGGATTAACATAGGTGCGCAGGGTACAAAGCCATCAATGGAAAATCTGACGTGTGAGTTCTAGTCGCAGTACCCACCACTTTTTCAGGGTGTGGGAGGTCTGCAGGCGGCTGAGAACTGGATAGAGATCATTCCTATAATCTTTGAGAAGCTCAAGACATCTCCATGGTGGAGCGTCAAGCTGGCTACATACATGATTTGGGACTGGAAAAGCGCTGGTGGGATGTGTAGGATAGGGATCATAGGCATGAGGGACTTGCATAGGAATAATTCGAAGACAAGTTTTTCATGAAATTATACCCAAAGACACTGAGGTTAGAGTGATATTAGGAGTTCCTAAGCCTTTATTAGGGAGACTTGTCCATCATGGACTATGTGGTTACTTTCACAGAGTTTTCTCGCTTTGCACCAGGTATGGTAAGAGATGACACAACAAGGGTGAGGCACTTCGAGGATGGATTACAACATGCCATTATGATTTAGGTGAATATCATTAGACTGGTTTCTTTTTCAGAGGCAGTGAATCATGCCCTCATAATGGTGGGTAATCAAGGGGATATACCCCAGGTTGGTCAGATGACATATTTAGGTGATGGTTCAATATCATGATGCGAGGACGTGATGAGTTTAACCAGGTCTATGAGGCCAATGATTTAGCTAGACCACCTCATAGTTGTTATTTGGTGGGTTCCGTTCAATGTGGACAACCATGACATATTTGGATGCAGTGTTATAGGACTCCAAAAGAGTGACAAGTATGTGGATATGTTTGACATGTATAGAGGTTCGGTTGGTAGCCTACCCAGACAACTGATAATAAGAGACCAGGACAAAATATGAAATCTAGAATTGGTTTAGGTTCGGTACCATTAGAGGTTATCCGAGATTCAGCTACACATGGATAATGTAATAGAGATAGTGAGACATAGCTAAGGGGTCATTGGCTGGTGACTGAAGCAGCACTGTAGGAGGGTCATTCATCAGGCAGCCGTAAATCAGGCCAGATGCATGCCGTTGTGCTACCAGAGGCTGAGTAGGCTGGTGAGACGATGATTACTATAGGTACACCACAAGTGTGGTCGTACCGTTCTTGTTTCTTTTTGTAATTACCTGTTGAGGCACATCCTTTTACAAGGGACGATGTGAATATGATTTATGTGGACTAACTAGATGTTGGTCAGTTGGATTGGGGCCATATCAATTGTGTGATATATTTATATATATGTATCAGATGTGTGGCATCAGGGCATCGAAGATGCAGGATACTTGAGGTGCCATGGGCATCAGGGCATCTAGGATTCCAGTTACATGAGAATTCATGGAATAGGGGCATCGAGGATGGATGCTACATGAGGTTCTAGGCACAAAGTTTATTTTGAGTATTTATGAAATGCAGGACCTCATGTTGGCGGACACCAATGTGGTGCGGGATACATTGGCTATTAGAAACTACACGAGAGCACCACTGAGGCAAAGGGGTGACGATACATCATGAGAGGATCATGAGTCATGAAATAGGTTAGTAAACACTTTCTTTGTTGAATTTATTTTGGTTGAGACTGAGTTTTTAAATTCATAAGGTGGGTAGCACATTTGGAAATTTTTCCAGAACCTTGATACCGGGAGAGTTTGGGTTACATTGATTGGGGTGGCATGATCAGTGACATCTCTAAGGTTAATTTGATAGATTGGGTATGAGAAATGATAAGGCAAAGAGATTATAAGAACATGGGATTTTAGAGTGGGTCAAAATCCCGACCCTTTTTTAATTTTCAACTTGTTCATGGGAAAACTGGTAAATTCTGGGATGTACTAGAAATGTCCAGACTGCACACTGTGTACACTAAAGTACATGCCGTTTATTGTTTAGATATGTACCAGCCATGTGCTCATCGAGTACATGTAGTGTTATGACATTATAGGAATTTCCCACTACATGGCGTGTAGTGTTGATTGTCACGCCATGTACCCATGACCGTGGGAAGGCCATACAAGGCATTCAAGTATGTTGCCTCAGTAGAATGATTTTAGCTAGTAAACACCATGAACAATTTTTACACATCGTGTAGAGGGGCTATGTACAGGGATATACATGGTGTGTTGGGAATGTTAGCTGGGTAGAGACGTACATTCCATGTACACTCCTACGAACACACCTTGTAGTCAGTCGGTAAGACCACGATGAAATATCGTCCATTATATGGACAGTAAAATGATACACAACATGTGGTCATTTGTACATGCAGTGTATTTTCTTTTTTTACTAGAACATGTATTATTGTCGTTTTGAGGCGGAAAACAAAACTCGTGTTGAGTTTGAGCGGGGAGGGTCATCCAGAGCTTATTTTTTCTACCGATCATCCATCTAAAATCTGAATTGATCATCGTCAGATGCGTTATAACACCCTTAGTAAGGCCTTGATTTCTCATGATCTATTCTTCTTGATTTTTGATCTAGGATTAGTTATAGGTGTTTGACCAGTTATGACTCTTTTGTAGATCTACATTGTTTTATATCCAATTAGAGGTTGTTATCAGAGAGAATAATTGAACTATTACGAGGTATGTAGTGCATAAATCTTTTTGTGTTTTTGCAGAGCTTTGAGTGGCACATCCTTTTGAGTAATTTCAGGTATATTGAGAGTGACCCTGTTTTACCTATTATTTCCCATTTAATTGTTATCTAACATATAGGATGCCTTTGGGTATTCCCTGCTAACTATTTTTCTTGAGCAGGGCTGGGCGAGTTGCCATTGCTAATCAGGACACATTGATCAGGGGATTCCAAAATGGTTATAATTGAATTATGTTGTTTTAAATTGTTGAGTCTTTTTCATTGAACTTGATACAAATTATTGAAGACTTTAATGACCATATTGCTGGTATGGGACAACAATTGATTAGTTCATTTCAACTATTTAGTTTGTTTTTCATGTTCAAAATTTATTCATCTTATTTTATATGTAATTGCTGAATGGAATATTCATGAACCATTTTGATTGTGTTGGGTTTGGCGGGATATTCTTGAGTGATGTCGATCACATACTGGGCTTTTCTAGGGTTACATTACGTGGTTCTGGTCACATGATTAGGCATCATGGACATCGACATGAGGGAGTGTGACTGTCAAGTTGGGAATGGCCTAGGTTATTGGGATGGAGAGCCCATAAGACTTGAGTGATATGGTCATAGGCACATGAGCTGTCAGAGACATTGTAGCTTTGGTACTATTATTGTGATTACCTCTCACCCAGAACATTGAGTAGTGCGCACACATAGATATTCCGTGATGAGTTTGTTTTGACCACTCATGTGGGTAGAGGACACCGTTAGTTGTTGTTTAGGTACTATTAGTTCGTGGGTGCTTTTCGTGGGAAGCCACATTGAAGGTGATGAGCCTTTAGGGGATAACATTGAGGCTATTGGGTTGGTGGCAGATGGTCCCTATTATTTGAGGGTAGACATCATTGTCCCTTCAGTTATATTATTTTACAGCATACATCAATGTATCTTGGGTTAAATTATTTTTTGGTTGACATCACTATCAATTTGGTAACATTATTTGAGGGAAGTCGTCGTTGTCCCTCCGGTAACTCATTTGAGGGCAGGCATTGTTGTTCCTGGGATCTAATATTTCTTGGGAGTTACTTCGGGACATTGGTACATGAGAAACGTGGTGTTAGGGGGAACATGGTGCTGAGTTACGTTAAATATATTCCGAAAATGTCCAAAGAAGGTGGCACTCTATAATGGCTACTGAGCACTAGTTGTGTTAGTGTTTGTTTGTATTCATCACACATTTTATTGTCTGCCTTATAAATGCATTCCTACTTGAACACATATATTTTGTACACATTGTTGTGTGGTATCCTACTGATATTAGTATCACACCATGCATGGGACCTTTAGGATACATGTTGACTTTATGGATTTATGTGCAGGAAAGAGGCCAACTTTAGGAGTTGGACATCATTAGCTGTTGCATGGATATGGTATAGAACTCACGGTCTTTCTTAGATGGAGATTATTTTGTTTTGATTCCTTTCATGCGTCAACATGATTACTTTTTATGTAGTTACAGTTTTTTATACATGGAATCCATTATATATATTTGGATATGTATAACCTGCTTTTCATGCATGTTTTTTTGTTCAGTAGTAGTTACAAGTGATCTGCATGCTATCTTGTTTACGTTTCACAATAGTTGTTTATATTTATTGCATCTACTGTTCATCGATATTGAATGTGCTTCAACTCTTTGGGTGTGGATCATGTCTGCTGATTCGTTTATTCCCCTTCATATTTATTATTTTACTCGGAATAGTACCATTATTATCATCTGACAATATATAGGCTCCCCATAAACCTATAAGACCCTCACTACTAGTCGGAAGAATTTGGTATTCGGGGAGGTGTGCCTAAGGTAGTAACACCCGACCCATATAGCACTGTTCATGTGGTATTTCGAGTCCAAATCATTACATTTATGCTAGTGTTTTTTTTATAATTTTTATTAATGAAATACATATCAAATATTCTTATGAAAAACTAACATACTATGTAATATGAAAACAATTATTTCTAAAATATTATATTCAATATAAATTGAATTAATTGTCACATTACATGACTTATTTATATAATTATAACATATTATTGATGTTACAATGTTTTATATTATATTTGTATTTCTTCCTTATATTTTTCAATGTCAAATTAATTGAATTATTACAAAATTTTCATTAATGATATTTTATATTATAAAATATTTAATTAAATGATTTAAAATTATAAAAAATACAACCTTTTATCCATGTGATAGGTATAATGTGTAATATATAATTCATGTTCCATTTACTAGATAATCTTCCATTAATAGTAACTATCATGGCCTATAATATCTGAAAAACTTTTTTGAACGATATCATCTTTATCCTTTTATCAATGAAAATTAATTTATATTAAATTAACATTTTAGGAAATAAAAAAATTTCAATTTCATAGATGTATATATGGGGATGTCCTATCCTCTTCCCTTCCATCATAAAAATCATTTTTCCAAAGAAAATTCCACAATAACATCATTAAATCACATCACACTTCTTAGAGAGCATATATTGATTATGAAACTCTCCTAGTAAGGATTTGGTGTAAACCAATAAAGGTTTTGTAAAGACGATTTATCATTCATAACCGGCAGTTTTTTTTTTATTTTATCTTAAAAATACTCAATATTTTTTTTCATCCCTAATGATATAATAACGTTAATAAATCCAATATAACATGATGTTTTTATGATAATGTAAATCCCTATATTCATCTCCACCTAAATATAATTAGATAAAAAACCATCATTCGTGTGTACGAAAGATAGTCTCCTCATAAAGCGATGAAATTCTTTTCCGACCACCACCTCTAAATAATGGATTAATTATTAATAAAATATGATCATATATAATTTATTATTGAAATATTTATAATTATATAATTACTATTTATAATTTATTTTACCACCAGTCAATTAATTAAAAAATGGAAACAATGTTTTTTCATTGGTCTGGATTGCCACCTCCATAAAGGGATGTGATTCATTTCTTATTCCAATATCGAATGTTTTATATAAAAATAACAAAATAAATCATTCTAAATTTATAATACAATTTTAATTTCTTATGTAAATAACAGCAACTAAATTTTATCTACGAGGATACTTGAAAAATGAAAATGTTACTCCTTCATGCATACGACCTATCATCTTCATGATTGTAACATAGTTCATTTATCGAAATCATATTTAATAGTTGATTTTAAAACAATAATTGATAAATAGAAACTACACATATTTAATGATTATATTTTTTGATATCCATGATTTTTGATAAATTTTACATTATCAAAGTATTGATGTCAGTTTGGAATTTTGATCAAAATATCTTCAAATTGAAATATTTTAGTTAAATAATAGAGGAAAAAATATAAAATTATATTAAATAAAATATAAGGATTAGTTTCAAAAAATATGATGTATAATATAAAAAAATTTATTCTTTCCTAGCAAAAATGAACATACGTGATGACTAGGGAAATAGGCCAGGGGGTTCATAACATAATTTCTTTTCATTGGGTTATATTAATTCGTCAATATCATTAATATTTTAGGATGTTTTGTATAATGAAAATTCATTATTTCAAGTATTATTTCCATATGTATTACATGTACTTATAATTTATTCAAAAAATAATTTCATTAATTAACTCTCACTTCAATGATATGATATTTATAAGAGATTTGTTCTCAAATTTCACTCAATTGAGAATTATATGGTAAATATACCTATTTACTTATAGACGGTTTATCTCATACAACCTTGATATTTTATGTATAGAATATAATTATAGTCTTATTATTTAATGTAACTTATAGTGTTATTTCATTCATGGGGGTTATGAGTCAAATGTTTCTAATGTGAAAAGGGTTTGTTTCACAATATCTTCAATATACAAGATAATTAATGACCAACGATCTGATGGGGGAATTTTTTCAAAATTATCAGTTTAACTAACATATTTTATTATACTATGGAAAAATACTGAAATTATACATTTTCCATTAATTTGAAACATATTATGTTCTAATTATATTTAAATCATGTTCTGAATGAAATCATACATATTTATTTGTTCATTCAAGAATCGTTTTATTCAATATTTATATTTCCAATAAAATTTGTCAGAAAATATTTTAAATATTATGATATTATTATTTAAATTCATTTTTAGGATGCTTTATTGTTTTAATTATTATATATGGAATCTTCATATCATATTTGAAAACAAATTAAATTTTTACAAATGACTAAAATTGTGTGAATAATATTTGTTTTATCATACTGAGAATATACTGAATTTTAATTCCATTTATAATAACCAATAAATTTTGGAATATTTTAAATATATCTTTGAATCATTCCAAATAAGTTGTTTTTCTTAATAGTATGAATATTTTTATTGCGTCAAAAGGAACATAAAATTGAGGTGGTTATATTGGTTATTTATATTTTTATGGCATTTTTATGATATTTCAATTGATTAATGATAACTACCATTAAAAACATGTAAGATACACTAGGGGTATGTTATAATAATATAATCAAAAATCATTATCTAGATTGCTTATGAAATGATTGAATATGGATAACCTTTAGAACTCATATGTTGGTTCTTAATTATGTATTTAAATTTGTATCATATTATTTTCCCAAATTATATGATGATTGTATTAGATATAAACTGTTATTGGTGTGGACCTCTATAGAACCTAGATAAATATTTAAACCTTGTGAATCAATGTTGCATTATTATTTCCCTGAGTCCCCAATAATTTTTAACTAATGTATGGCAATGATGCCTAAAAATTATGTTTATGATATCATACTCTTTCAATTCCATCATTATGTTTATATATATTGATGTTTGTTTGATTGTTTAAATTGTAACGATGTACATTGAAAAGTTTTAGGTTGAGGTTACAAATAATGTTGAAATAATTTATCATCGCATATTCTTGTGATATATTTATTCCTATTAATGTTTATGTAATAAATTAAATGGATTTTGAATTAGAAATCATTTCATATTTAATAGAATATATTTAATCCAGATATAATTTTTTATCTAAAACCCCTATGGATAACTTGATCTCTCTCATACATTTATTCGATTCCATAAGATATGAAGATTATGTATTTTAAGGACATCAAGGATTTTGAATATTCATATTAACTATGTTGTATTTTAATGTTTTCTTATCTAATGTGTGATAAATATATCTATCCAGTTTACTAATACTAATATATGAATTGTTCCATTTTGATCCATTCTATATTATCTTTAACCAATGTAATAATGTAACCACTGTCTCCCAGCTACTAGTGTTAGAGTTTTACATTTATTAAATTTATAATTATTAATTTATAAAATGGAATTAAATATTTTCCTCAGAATATATACATCTACTAAAGAAATATATTGGTTTATTTTTGAAATATTTAATATAGTTTTTATAGTAAAAAAATTAGATTTTATCAATCACATCATTTTTATAAAATTATCATTTCTTAATTATGAAATTAAATTTCAGGAACCCATTTTTATTTACAATATATATTTATTTAAAAATATTTATTAAGAATTTAAGTGTATAATTTTTATCATGAAAATATAATTTTGACATCATTGAAATAAATTAATTGATTTCATTATATTAAAAATTAATTTTTTGTATTTGATTTCAAACGTTTATTAATGTGGCTAGTTTTTTTTCCTTTATAAGTAAAATTATACAAAATTTATTCTGTCTTATACAATTAACTACACAAGAATCATAATTATAAATGATATCTATATAAAATATTTTTATGATTAAATATATAATTTTTTTACAATTTTTCATGATTCTATTTTGAATTCATATATTATAAATGCTTATTTCCACCTAGAAATTTTTTAAAATTATAATAAATATTCAAAAATAGGAATTATCATAAATAGATTTTATAAATATTTCATGTTCATTTCTAGTGATAATTTATTTCAACCACTGTAAAAATAATTCCAAAAAATATGAGTTAAAAATTATAATAAGTGTCATCAAATAAATAGAAAAGGAACCAATAATTATTAAAACAACTATATCAATTATATTATATATGTAATTACACCTTATGATAGCATACATTTTAGAATGTTTTTACTGGGATATTTCCTCCAAGGAAATGGAATTTATTCTCTCACAAAGTAATTCTTATTTACAACGGTGTCACTCTGTCACATTAAAATAGAACCCCACCCATCACCTCTACAAACACAATTAGAACCCTTATAAAACTATTTTCTATACACAACCATCCCAATATATCGTCCATAATTAATATATATCTTGGTATCATAATAACTAAAATCCTAGAAGCTATAATCATTATACAAATAGATGATATTCAAAGAGGTGGTATAATCTAAAACTGAACAAATTCCATTTTATTTATTCTTATATATATCCATGAATAATCATAAAAATATAATTATTATATTAAAATGATTTAATTTAAATCTATAAACTATATTCTATATAATTTCCATCCAATGGAAAATTAAAATGTCACTCATGTGTATGTGAGCTATACCACCTCCACCAAAAATGTATTTTTTAATAACCATCTCTTAAAAATTGTTTAAAAGATGGAATTTTTGAGTATAAATTATTTTTATTCGGGGAAAATGATATATTATAAATATTCTCACTATCCAATCTGTTTGAAAATTAAAATGTCGCTTTTGTGGATATATGGATTACCACCTATACGAACCTACATTTTGTATTCAAATTTTTTCTCAATTGGACGGTTAAATGGATATATTTATGATATAGATATTATATCAAAAAAATTATTATTATTTTAAAAAATTCATATTATAAATATATAATAACATTTTCATACACATTCTTTCATCATAACGTGTTCGTCTTTTTCTATTTTACCACCAGCATGAACATTGATATAATATTTATACCAAAAATAATTTAGAAATGTCATATAACTATAATATTATGTAATCATTATGTATTCATTTTTTTAAAAAATGTATGTAGTGGTATCATTGTTCTTTATAGTTACCCGTAATTTTGAATCATTTGGTATCTTAATAGTTACAAAAAAAAGTATAAATTGTTCAAAGAATATTGTTTTCATATGCAACATAAATTTAATAGTGTGATATCTTAATATGTGTTATTAATAATTATGATTTTGTTAAATATAATTTAGGTTTTGAAATTGTTTTCATGGTTCAAGGACAAAAACATCCAAAATTAAACATGCATGCGAAAAGGGATAGTTAACCCTTAAACATCGATTTTTACTAATAATTGTTAATGAATGTGGAACTATAACCTATAAGAGAATTATATGTTGTAATATCCCGGTTTTATGAAGGGTATAATTTCGTTATGATTTGGTTGAATAACTTGTTTCGGGCTACAAGGTATGTCTTCTGAATGTATTAGAGGACTTGGGGGTGTTTAGGGGGCTCGGGTCATGAAAGAAAGGAAAACTGGGCAAGATAAGCCTGGGCACACGGCCTGCGCATGGCTAGGGAAAACCGTGCGGCCTGCCCATGTAAACTGTGAAACCCACTTCCTCCAGACAGTAGCATGCCCATGGTTTGCACACATTTTTTCAAAATGTGCGGCCAAACTGTGTGGCCTCTTAATGTTGGAAAAAATTACGAAATTTACACCCCAGGATGTTAAGAACCCACTTGGGATTTCCTATCCATTCCTCCCTCTTCACCCTAGGAACGAACCAAATCGCCCAAGAGCTCCAAGAGGTCAATCTCCCTCATTTCTAGGGCGCTTTTGGAGCCCTTCAATGCAGATCGATGCTCTGGGTAGGGATAATCCCATCCTTGCTTCTCTTTTTGGTTTAGGAATTGTATCTTTTCTCCCTCTTGTTATGAAGCTCTAAAACCCTATCTTTTGGGTGAGTTCTAGGTTAATGCTCTAAAGGCTGGTCAGATTGAGGTCTAAGGACTTAAGTGAGTGTGAATTCAACCGAGGTGTCAAGGTAGGTGGTCTAAAAACGTTATCCCATAGTTTTATGGTGGATTTATGCATGTGTGCCATTGCTTAAGGTTTCCTTTTGATGAGATTTGATCAACCTGGATGCGTTGAGGATGACTTGACCTAATTGGGGCCATCCATGGGATGTGCTGGCTTTTCCTAGGTTTAGGGATTGTTATTAAACAAGTTACCTTTCTGTAATAAATGGTAGATCCCTTGATGAATATGATGGAATGATTGGTTATACATGGAATAAAAGTTTTGTGATGCACCTAGTATTGGAAATAACCTAAGGGTTGTTTGAAATTGGTTGAATGGATGATTCATGGAAATGATGAACGGGTTAAATGTGTTAATGTGTAAACTAATTAAAGACCATAACAAGATAGGTTATGGGTTTAGTGTTGAATGATTAATGAGATAGGCATTAAACATGGGAATTGGGTGAATGGTTAAATGATGTGAAATGGTAATGTGTTAATGGGTTAAGGAATAATGTGAATTCTCGTTTGGTTGTTGTGAATTGTGTTTTTCAATGGACAATGGCATGGTGGGTTGATGGTTACTTATATATAAAAGCATGTGCACACGGCTTGGTAGAGTAGGGTATGACTTGTGGATCTATGCCCATGGGTCGAGTGAAGACTGATGCCCTGAACACCACCCTAAATGCATGGGTTAGGAATGGGGACTAATGATCCATTCTCCTAATGGTTTCATCCACCCGGACTGAGGCTTCGAGTAGAGGATATGGTTGTTATGTGGGGATTAGTCCTGGTGAAATAGGATAAAGATGTGTTTACCCTCATTCATCTGATTGTTGGCCTTAGACCCATGTAACATAATGTATGTGATTAACCAATGGAAATGTGATGAAATGGTAAGTGATGATAATTGGTGTGAAATGATTGGTAATGGAAGCGGCAATGGCTTTGACTCTAAACTGGTTATGGTCACCTTAAATAATTACAGTGGAATTATCATTCATATTCCTTTTTCACACACTACCTATTCAAACTGGATATTTTTTAGACACTCTTGGTGGTGGCCTACTGAGTTGTACTCACACCCTTCTCGGGCCGCCATTGGGTACCTGAGTAGACTTCATGTTTTCAGGTCAGGAGAAGGGCAGGGGTCCTTTCTAGAAAGTTGATTGGACATTGGTAGCACTTGGTGGAGATCCAGACATGGAGTCAGGACCATTTTGGGGATTTTGGCCATTGTCCTTATTTTGGGATTTTGTTCACTTTTTCACTTGTAGTAGGACATGGCATATTTATTATTTGAAATGGTTGTTATACATGTTCCTTGATTATTGATTATTGTTTCTACTATTGGTTAGTTTCCGTTGTGGCTTTCTCTAATAATAAGGGGGTATAGTCTCCCCACATGACCACAAAGACCCCCACTACAAGTCGGTAGCCATTGGCGTATGGGGTGGCGTGCATAAGGTTATGTAACTACCCGGCTCAGATCACAAGTTTAGTGGATTCTGGGTTGGGGATGTTAAAAATTAATATCAGAGGAGGTCTTTCTTCTCCTTTTCATAGGTCTTGTTATTTGGGATTGGTTTCCAAGGTTTAATATGTGTTGGGCCTTGGTAAATGAACTCGTGCTTGGGAGTCAAAAACCCATGTATGAGGGAAAACCCAAGTCACCCTGGGTGGTAATTGTTTTTCTAAGTCTTGTGTTGTTATAGATGATAATATTTCACCATTAGGAGATGAACATGTGGTTTGATGTGACTGTTTTATGATAGTTGGATTGTGGCCTTAACGACATGAGGGATTCCATTCATGCATCATTGTAGGCACCTAGGGAGATAGGCGGCATGCGTTGTGTTATGCACACGCACACGGTGGGTGTGTGAGGTTAGAAAGTAGAGTACATCATGCATTTCATGAAACCAAGAAATAATGATAAGAATGAAATAAAGCAAGTGGGTAAATGATGTTTAATGAAATATAAGGGTTTAAATTAAGCGGAAAATGTTTTTGTAAAATGTTGTGTGGGTTTGGTGGTAGTGCATGGTTTTTTACCCCATGTAGACCATGTCCCGCGGTAGGGATGGTCGGGAGGGGAATTTGAGGTGTCAATTTCATTGAATTATTATATGAAAATGGGTTGTTGTATCTAGTAAAGAGATTTTTGGTGAAGTAATGAATGTTTTTTGGTATTCGTGCTAAATCATGTGCTTGGAAATGTAGAGATATGCCACCACGATGTCAGTTTACAGTAGGGAAATGAGAGGATGTTGCTGAGAACACTCCTTCGGTAGAAGAGCACGAAAATTTTGTGATCAATGAAGGTAGATAAGACATGTTCTAGGAGAACATGGATTGTCTTATGCAGATGATGGATCGGGACCCAGTGTAGGTTTCACCGAGTATGTTTGAGCTGACTAGGGAGTTCCAACTGCAGAACCCTCCGACCTTCACCAGAGAGGGTGGGCCAGAGGCAACAGAGTTTTGGTTAGAGTATGTCCAGACGATACTGGATCATCTAGATACCCCTGTTGGAAAGCGAGTAAAGCTGGCCGTTTATGTGTTTCGAGGCCAGGAAAGGCGTTGGTGGGACATTTAGGCTCAGACCGAGCAGGCTGAGGGGATGTCGTGGGAGGTTTTCCTTGAGTAGTTTCTAGAGAATTTCTACCCAGAGACTTTTAGGTAGGAGCGGGATGTAGAGTTTATGATCCAGACTCAGTAATCACTCTCGGTGATGGACTATGCTAGTCGCTTCACTGATTAGTGACGCTTTGTCCTAGTGTTAGCTAGGGATATGGTAGCGATAGAAAAGTGTTTCTAGGATGGTTTAAGACATGAGATCAGTTATCAAGTAAATATATTCCTCTTTAAGAGGTTTTAAAAGGTGATGGATCAGTCACACGTCTCTGAAGGGAACCTGAAGGGAGCTTCGGGTGGTGGGTTTGTCGTGCCAACTGGGCGGAAAAGTGGTGCACCTTCCGAAGGTCGGAAGCGCCGTTTGGAAAATTTCCAGCAAGGTGGTCAGAAGAGAGGGTCAGCCTCTCAGAGTGGGAACCCGGTGTTCTATTATCAGTGTGGAAGGCCAGATCATATGTGTGGTCAGTGTCCTCGACCCCCAGTTGAGTTCCATTCATGCGGTTGGATGGGGCATGTGTAGAGGTTCTGTTGGAACACTTGGAAGGTGGGTGAGCATGATGGTGAAATGAATGTACTAGATACAAGAAGGGGATCAGCTTCCCCGTATCAAGTAATCTGATGGATATGCACAGGACGTACTAGCAGGGGAGATGTATGTGGAACTCCAGGGAAATATCACTCATGCTAGAAGGGTAGTGCGACATAGGGTGCTCATGCCGGAGCCCAGGGTAGAGGGTCAGGTCGGCTTCAGGCAGAACAATTTTCATCTGGTGATGGCGAGGCCAGACCGTCAACTATTCAAGGTACGATCCATGTAGATTCTATGTTTTCTAGTACGTTGTTTGACACAGGTGACACACACTCTTTTGTTTCTGCTCAACTTGTGGTAGTGCTGGGTTTACCTGTGGAGGGGTGTATGGAGTTATTTCAATTGACACCCCATTGGGGGTGTGGGTTGAAGATATCCAGTAGTGTAAGGGATGTGCCTTGGAATTTTGTGGTTATCTTTTTATATGGTTTTTTATCGTTGTCAATATGTCAGGGTTTGACCTAATTTTGGTAATTGGTTGGTTGGTGTTATATCGGGTTCATAAAGAGTCTTATCATCAAAGAGTAACATTCAGGACTCTTGAGGGAGATGCTTATGTCCACTATGCCGAATGAGATGTTCGTGCAGGGCGTGCATGACCATTGTTTCAACAGATGAGTGGAATCACTGCTCAGGTGGCATGCCTCATGATTTATGATGACGAGGGAGGGGAACAATATCATTTTCCTCATGTGGTAGATCATTTTCAGGACGTTTTTCCTGAGGATTTCTTGGGGTTACCACCCGAGAGGGATGTAAAGCTCGTGATCAAGTTGCTACCGGGAGTGGAGCCAATTTCTATTCCTCTATACCAAATGGCACCAGCAGAACTCCAGGAACTGAAGGTTCATCTTGATGAATTTGAGTATAAGGGGTTTCTTCATCATTTTACGTCTCCTTGGGGATCTCCTGTTTTTTTTTCAAAAAAGGGAAATGGGTCGTTGAGGTTGTGTGTAGACTATCTAAAGTTCAATTAGATGATAGTGAAAAATCAGTACCCTCTTCCTAGAATTGAAGAACTATTTGGTTAGTTTAGTGGTGTATCAGTGTTTTCTAAGATTTATTTGTGGTCAGGTTATCACCATGTGAGGGTGAGGTCTTCTAACGTACCACATACAACTTTCCAGAATTGGTACGGGTTGTTTGAGTTTGTGGTAGTGCCTTTCGGCTTGACCAATGCACTGGCGATGTTTATGGCTTTGATGAACCGAATCTATCATCCCTATCTAGGTCAGTTTGTGATTTTCTTTCTTGGCGATATGTTAGTGTACTCGAAATATCATGATGATCATGCCCAACATCTTGACATCATATTGGGTAAACTATGATAGCATCGACTATACGCCAAGTTATCAAAGTGTCTGTTCTGGATAGGTGAGGTGCATTTTCTAGGTCACATCATCTCGGAGGTAGGTGTGACCATGGATCTAGAGAATGTGTAGGCACTTGTATCATGGGAGCAGCCCAAGAGTGTTTCTGATGTTCGGAGTTTTCTGTGATTGTTCAGGTATTATCGAAGGTTCATTCAGGATTTTTCTTGCTTGGAAACACCACCCTCTGGCTTGAAAAATATAGGAATCATGTTCGAGGGGTCTGAGGCATGCGAAAAAGCCTTCCAAGAGTTGAATAAGCAGTTCACGACTACAGGAATATTGATCTTACCTAAGCTGGATAAGAAGTAAATCATGTTTTGTGATGCATCCAGAGTCAGAATTGGGGTTGTGTTGATACATGATGAGCGGGTTGTGGATTATGGGGCAATGAAATTGAGACCCCATGAGCGTAACCATCCCACTCATGCCCTTGAGTTGGCTGTAGTGGTGTACACCTTGAAGTGCTGGAGGAACTATCTATTGGGAGAATGGTTTACTGTGTTTACCGACCATAAGAGTTTAAAGTAAAACTTCACACAATGAGATATGAACCTTCGTCAACGAATATGGGTTGAATATCTTCAATATTTTGACCTTGAGTTGATTTACACACCGGGAAAGGGGAACATTGTTGCAGATGCTCTGAGCTGGAAGGTTCAAAATCAAGTGGTTCATGAGTCCAGCACTGAGTGGAAGGTGATGGATTTGTTTGCAGAGATTCACATGGAGGTGTAGGAGGAGATTCCTCAGGTCACTCATGCTTCCATAAAAATGGGGTCGATGCTTTTGAGTCGATTTAAGGAGGGTCATCTTGATGATCCAGAGTGTTTGATCATGAAGGAAAAGTTAAAGGTGGGGAGCTACATTCTGGTTGGGCCATCAGCGTGGATGGTGTTGTTCGTTTTCATGATCGTGTGGTTATGCCAAAGCGTGTGTGGGAATAGTTGATGCATGAGTTCCATGAATCAAATTGGATAGTGAATCTCAGTTTGACCAAGATGTACTGTGATCTTCTAAGGAATTTTTTCTGGCCTGGAATGAAGAAGGATGCTGCACACTTTGTGGAATGGTGCCTTACCTGTCTGTAGGTGAAATCCGAGCATCAACGCCCAGGTGGTTTGTTGTATCCATTTCCCATTCCAGAATGGAGGTGGGATGATGTATCATTGGATTTTGTTGTGGGTCTACCGAGGATGTCATGGAAGAATGATCCAATCTAGGTGGATGTGGATCCGTTAATGAAAGTGTCTCATTTTATACCGATTCAGGAGACCTTTACAGTTGACCAGTTGGGTGATTCATATGTTCTGGAAATAGTGGGGTTACATGTAGTTCCACAAACCATAGTTTTGGACCGAGATCTGTGTTTCACATCGTGTTTCTATGAAGGGATGTAGATGGCGCTTGGTAAGCATGTGTTTTTGAGTATGGATTTCCACCCGCAGATACTTGGGCAGTCGGAGCATACGATCCAAGTGTTGGAAGACATGTTAAGAGCTTGTGTCTTGGACATTGGTGGTTTTTTGGATAGTCACATATCATTAGATGAGTTTTCCTACAACAACTGTTTTCAGGATAAGATTCAGATGAAACCGTTTGAGGCACTCTACGGGAGGCCATGTAGGTATTATTTGTGTTGGCCAGAGGCCGGTGAATCCGAGTTGTTGGGGCCAAGTCCCATGCGGGAGAATTCAAAGAGAGTTAAGGTGATCAAGAAGCAGATGGCTATGGCTCTGATTAGGCAGAGGTCATATGAAGATCGGAGGCATAGACCTCTTGAGTTTGTGATGGGTGATAATGTGTTCCTTCGGGTGTCACCAAGGTTGGGTCACCGTTGGATTCGAATGCAGGGTAAGTTGGAAACCATGTATGTGGGACCTTTTGAGATTGTGGAGAGGATCGGACTGGTGGCTTACCGATTGGCTCTTCCACAACGGTTTGGTGGTATTCAGGATGTGTTTCGTGTGTTGTAGCTTTGATGGTATCAACCTGACCCATCTCACATGGTTGATGTAGAGGATGTGGAGCTTGAGGCGGATGCATCCTTTGAGGAACATCCGATTCTTGTGGTGGATCTTAGTGAAAAGGTCGTGCGAGGAAAGGTTTTGCCATTATTGTGAGTAATATAGCAACATTGGAATGTTCAGGAAGAATCATTGGAGTGGGAATCAGATATGCGGGCTTAGTGGCCCGAACTCTTCTCTTCGGTGGATCAATGAGGGTTGGAAACATGGCTCGAGGAGGATCCATTTTAAGGTGGGGAGGTTGCAAGATCCCACTTTTTGTAAGGGTATGTTTTCATTATGATTTGGTTGAATCCATTTTTTTGAGATTCAAGGGATGTCTTCTGAAACTATGAGAGGTCATGGGGGTTTATCGGGGGCTCGGGGCATGAAAGAAAGGAAAACTGGGTAAGACAAGCCTGGGCGCAAGGCCTGTGCATGGCCAGGGAAAACCGTGCGGCCTACCCAGGTAAACTGTGCAACCGACTTCTTCTAGATAGTAGCATGCACATGGTTTGCGCACAATTTGTCAAACTGTGCTGCCAAACCATGTGTCCCCTTAATGTTGGGAAAAATTACGAAATTTCCACCCTGGGATTTTAAGAACCCACTCGAGATTTCCTCGCCATTCCTCCCTCATCACAATAGGAACGAACCAAATATCCCATGAGAACCAATATGTCGATCTCCCTCAGTTCTAAGGTGTTTTTGGTGCCGTTGGATGCAGATCGAAGCTTCGGGTAAGGCTAATCCCATCCTTGATTCTCTTTTTGGTTTAGGGTTTGTATCTTCTCTCCCTCTTGTTATGAAGCTCTAAAACCCTATCTTTTGGGTGAGTTCTAGGAAGAAGCTCGAAATTCTATTCGGATTGAGGTCTAAGGACTTGATTTGAGTATGCGTTCAACCGCAGTTTTGAGGTAGGTGGTCTAAAAATGTTATCCCAAATTTTTATGGTGGATTTATGCATGTGTGGATTTTCTCATGGTTTCCTTTTGATGAGATTTGATCAACCTAGATGTGTTTGGTATTAAGTATGCTTAAAAATGGAAAATGAGAACATTCAAAATCCCCATGGTATGCATTGAAGATTACATGACCTAATTGAGGTCATCCATGTAATGTGCAGGATTTTCCTGGGTTTATGGATTGTTATTAAACATGTGTCCGTGTTGTATTAAATGGTAGAGCCCTTTATGAATATGTTTCCATTATTGGTTGAACTTGGAATAGAAGTTAAGCGATGCACCTAGACTTGGAAATAACCTAATGGTGGTTTGAAATGGGTTTAATTGTTAATTCACGGAAATGATGAACGAGTTAAATGGGTTAATGTGTAAACTAATTAATGTCCACAACGGTATAGGTTATAGGTTTAGTGTTGAATGCTTAGTGAGATATGCATTACAGATGGGAATTGGGTGATTGGTTAAATGATGTGAAATGGTAATCTGTTAATGGGTTAAAGCATAATGTGAATTACCGCGTGGTTGTTGTGAATGGTGTATGTCAAAGGATAATGGCATGGTGGGTTGATGGTTACACACACACACATATATATATATCCATGTGCACATGGATGGATAGAGTTGGGTATGACCTGAGGATCTACACCCACTGGTCGAGTGAAGACTGATGCTCTGAACTCCACCCTAAATGAAGGGGTTAGGAATGGTGATTGATGATTTATTCTTATAACGGTTGCATCCACCCAAACTGATGCATCTAGGTGAGGATATGGTTGGTATGAGGGGATTATTCATAGTGATTTAGGATAATTATGTGTTTACCCTCTTGCATTTGATTATTGTCCTTGGACCCATGTTACATAATGTATGTGATTAACCCATTTAAATGTGATTAAATGGTAATTGATGATAATTGGTGTGAAATTACTGGTAATGGAAGTGGTAATGGATTTCAATCTGAACTGGTTAATGGAACCATAAATAATTACCTGGAAATTATAATTCATATTCATTTTTCACGCACTACCTATACATACTAGATATTCTTTAGACCCTGTTCGTGGTGGCCTACTCAGTTGTACTCTCACCCTGCTCGGGCCACCATTGGGTACTCGTGAAGACTTCTTGTTTGCTGTCTAGGAGAAGGGAAATGGTCCTCGATAGATAGTTGACTAAACAAGGGTAACACTTGGTGGATGATCCAGACATGGAGTCGGGACTATTTTGGGGATTTTGGTCATTGTCCTTATTTTGGGATTTTGTTCACTTTTGAACATGTAGTAGGACATGTCATATTTATTGATGGAAATGGTTGTTATACATGTTCCTTGTTTAATGATTATTGTTTCCTCTATTGGTGTGTTTCTGTTGTGGATTACTCTAATAAAAAGAGGGTATAGTCTCCGCACTTGACCACAAAGACCCCCACTAATAGTCTACTGCCTTTGGCGTATGGGGATGCGCGCTTAAGGTTATGTAACTACACAGCTCGGAGAAATGGTTTAGTGTCTCTCGGGGTAGGGATGTTAAATATTTTCTATTATAATTATAAATATATTAATTATATAGATGTATTATAATATTAATATTTTTTATAATAGTGGTTATAATTTGTTCGACCAAGACTTTGATAGAGGTAAGAGGATTTCTAATGAATTACCAGTCATTATTATTTATCACTTGTTCAATAACATTTTCATACTAATATCACATGTGTTATATCCAAAACCAATTTATGTAGTCAATATAATAAATTTTTTGTACTTTACAATATTTATATTTAATAATTTCAGTATTGAATTCCTATATGAAATGATATTATCATCAAAAGGGATTACTGTGTTTAATTTCAATTCCATGGCTTATGTAACATGACATGATACTCGTTTTCTTTTATATAGATTTTTATATTAAAAATACTGTGTAAGATATGTTTAATAATAAAAATTATGTTCATTGAGGAATCATGTAATTTTATATTATTTAATGGTTCTTTTATTCTGGAAATATGAATGTTATATGGAATTGTTTTCTCAAAAGTTCTATTTGATGAAAATATAGTACCACACTAACTTATATAATCCTCAATTTTATTACTTTTATTTTATTTTATAACCATTAATTCAAAAAAAATTATTTTCAAGGTTTTAATTGTTTTTAATTAAAAGAATGTTTTAAAAGTGCAATACTCATTCTCAACAATTTCCAAGTTTGTGGAATTGTTTTATATGTGAATAAGTCTATGAATAAATATTTGATAAAGGATATTTTTACTAATAATTAAATTATTTAAAAATAATTAATATGGTTATTTTCAAATAATTTCAATATGATTAACTATTGAATATTTTTTTAAACGTGATAATGTTTTTATTTTAGCATAGACTCCATGAATTGATATTCCTAATAATAGAACTATTACACCTCATAAGCTATAATTTACATGTTTACATTGTTCATCATGAAATGTTTTCCCCTATACATTTTATTTTAAAAATAGTTCTTCAATAAATGTTGTTATCTATTGCTTTTTTCTAATATACATTTCAAATACATTAGTAAATGTGTTTTTTAATGATTTCAATATATTTTCACGATTCTTATGTTTGATAGGGGTAATGATTTAATATTATCCTAAAATATATTTCTTAAATAGTATATATTGATATTTTATGGCAATGACATGTACCTTAATATTTTTTCATATCATATTTAAACTATACAATAATGAAGAATGATATTATTTTTTTGGTTCATTGTAAAATTTATTATGTAGTTTACATTTTTTTGTTAATAAATTTTTTATATAAATAAATATGGTTGTAATAAATCCGCAAAACACTTTTTTGGATATTTTTATCCCTATGATATATTTTTCAATTATCATTGTTCATCATTCAATATATAAAAAATGATGAATAAGTTGTTTGTGGATTATATCACAATATATTTTTTTTATAATTGTGTTTTAAATGGAAATATTTTTATAATAAACTGGGTTCATGATTGAATTAAATATAATGATAATTAATAAGAGGAATTTATTTCTAATATAATTATTTTTAAATCACAATATCTCATATTTTCCAAATAATCTTCCTTATAAATCCTTTATTATTACATTTTTAGTATTCTGTTGAATGTTAGGGATTTGATTTTTAAATGTTCTAACCTTATTTTATGTTTATTAAAAATAAGTTTTGTTATATTGGAGATTTTTTTTTACAACAATAGGTTCATGATACTATCTCTTTGGATATTTTATTTTCAGGTCCTATGTTTAGTATTAAAAAGTGTTGTAGTTTGTGATTTTTATTTTTTTCTATTTCCATTTGGTATGATGAGCTGTATCTAAGATGTTATGTGTAGAGTGGAATCATTTTTGGATAATTTTTTTAGATATTTTGAGGATAAATTTTAATTTAATAAAATTTAGATATAATTGAAAAAATTCCACTGGTTGAGAATTAAATTGTTTCTCTTAAATAATTGTATTTCTAAATACTAAAAACACAAAACTCAAAATGTATTGAGGATGTAAAGAAATAAATTATGGATTGAAAATTCATAAATTATGTATATATAAAATTGTGTTACATATTATAGTATCAAATCATGTTTGTAGAGAATTGGTTTTTAATGCTGGATTTAGATGCTCATTTCTAATTTGTTATTGATATTATTTGATAATGGAGAAATTATCCTTTCTACATTTTAATTTATTAAATTTTAATATATTATAATTTTTAGACAACATTTTTGGTCAATATGTCAGTTTAATATCATAATTTATAGGCATAGATACACATTTCATGTTTTATGTGATATGATTTGAAGGCAATTAATGATTTTCATAGAGTTCTATTTAGTATATGAATGAGGAATATGTGACCATTATGATTAACATCTTTCTTAGTGAGACGGTTATTTATGAATAATGTTATTGGGGACACTTTTTTAATGGTACAAATAGGTTTTAGGCTTAATATTATCAACAATGATTATTTCATTAGGGAAAACTGGGATAAATGGTTTCATATTTTGTTTTCTATTATACATTAAACGTGAGTTGAAAAATTTGATCAAATATTTGATTTTATGTCAAAATGTAAATATTATTTGTAGAATAAAGATTTAGTTACCATTCATCTATAATTATATATAATTTTTTTTGATTCAGGTTATATGAGGAAAAGATTATTATATTATAGGTATCATATGATTATAAATTTTTCTAATTAGTCATTGTGGGAATTATTTTTTTAGATGAAGTTTATATTTGTCATGGTTGAATATATGAAAAAATTTCAAATATTTATGTTTTGAAATTTTAGAGTAATTATTTGAAGTGTATTTTGGATACTTAATTATAGAATCATTTATGTTCTACATTGTATGATATTGCATATTCATTTGTAATATAAATATTATTTCAAATTGAATTTTGTAATCCTATTTCTTTTTCGGAACAATATCTACTAACCATATTTTTTTGTGTTTAATTTAATATATATGTGTAAGATAAAACTAATTTAATCTATTTTTAAAATATTAAGATCCATTTTCATTTAATATGAGTTCTTTAGGAAGATCAAATTCATCATTGTTATTTATCATTTATTATATGTGGTAAAGTGGAGATTAAAAAATCCTTGATGAAAATGGTGATATAAGTGTTATATTATGGAAATCAGACAGGTATGTATAGTTTCTAATTTTTATTTAATCTTATGGTAAATGAATTCCTATAAAAATTTAAGAGGAAGATATACATATTGAGTATTATATAGAACATACCTTCCTTTTACCATGGTATAAATTCTAAATCACATTCATCAGTATAAGGCTCATCATTGTAAATAGATTGTTCATGAAATATTTTTACAATGATTTAATAGATCCTCTAAAAATAGTCAGCAATTACCTTTTTAAAAGTAAACATAATCATTATGGATTAATTTATATGTCTTTCTGGTAATGTGTAATTATAATTAAATAAATATTTATTATTTCATCATCTATTCTACGGTTCCGTTAATAATTTTCCAATTAATATTAATAGGTTTTAAATCTTAATCAGTTGATGGAATTTATTGTGATTTTCAAAAGACATGTTTATAAAAATTGAGGTAATATTGTGATGAAACAATCTCTTTATTTATGTATATTTTAACATGTGTATATCCTATAAAATATGTTATTTTAAAAATAATTAAACATGTTTGAAAATATGTGATGCATTAAATAGTGAACATTAATGAGTAATTTATTACTACATATCTTAAGGACATTTAGTAAAATATAATGAAATTATATTTAGAAGTAAATATTTTTTTTAATATGAGGGGTCTATATTAATTTATGAAAATTAAATTGAATATAAAGATATAGTGGTGAACAAATTTGTTGAATAATGTATACTGATAAAATTAATACATTTATTGAATTTTATAAATAGTAATTATTGATAATTATTTTTTGAAAATATTTTATAAAAACTAAACAAAGTTGATATGGTTATATACAGATATCCAATACTTGTGTAATAAATCATTTAAAAATGGAAAAAGTTTCCTTAAAATTTTATTTTAATATATATGTTTTATTGAGAAAGTAATTTATCTTAATTCAATATTTATACATTTTTGAAATTTCATTTTATACATGTTTAAAAAATGATTAAATATTCATAAAATGATTATTAAATGGTTAATAAATGATTAATAGTCCGTTTTAACAAAGAAATGGAATTCTTTTAATCTATTTCTATTATGTAAAAATTATTATTATATAAATAAAATCAAGTGGATAATATTGGAAGGTGATTATTATAATATGTAGTAACTCAATATATGTTCATTTATTTTTACTTTAAATAATATTAAATATTATATGAAATAAAATTAATAACACCGAAATATTAGTTGATAAATTTTTTATACAAACGCTATTTCTTTTTGATTTAATTTTTTAATTATATGAAAAATTTTATTTTTTAATAAATTTTATAGAAATTATTTATTAAATAATCATGTAAAATTATTTATTTCTAATATATTTTATTATTTGGTGAATACTGTAGAATAATTTTACCTTTACTCCCAAAATTATTACAATATTATGAAACAAGTTTTAGATTAATGTTTTTGGAAAAAAAATTATAGGAAAATTATATTTTCATCATGTAATGTAATTAAATTAAATGTATAATTTTCAAAATATAATTGAGTGTTTTTGAATTATAAATACACTTTATTTATTACTGCTAATTATAACAGCCTTCAGACTTCCTTTTTAATCATGTATTCATGATGTTCCATTCAGTGGTTGATTTTTAAAGTTTAAAATATGTCACCCATGATTCAAGATAATTAAATTATATGTAGGATAATATAAATTATACATGATTTCTATGTAAAAACGTTTTCTATATTGAATTTAATTAAAAATAATTTTTTCATTTTATTAATATATTTTTCTAAATATTGAAATATAATCCTAAAAAGGATAAAATATTTTTAATAATCACATTAAATTTTTAAAATATGCTCTGTTTAGTTTTCTTAATAAGTAATTGCCTTTGTAAATGATTTTCAGTATGGTATAGGTTAAAATGGTTAAATTGGGTTGTTAATCTAACAGAGAATGATTGAAATATGTAAATAACATGTCATAATATTATTTGATGTGTTTATATATATAATTGTCACATATTATATAATTTATTTAATTGTTACCACCATTCGTGGGAAATACAATATTTATAATTTAATGTTAATAATGTTTAAAAGGGTTCCAATCCTCTTAGCTATATACATACATCCTCTCTTCATATAAACAAAAAAATTGAGAACTCTGCATTAATAAGTATTAATATAAATTCATCCCAATCTACCCTTCCCATATAGTAAGGTTCCTAGTCTCATAATATACCAATTTTTGGATGGTTATGTTTTAGTATAGAGGAAAACATCCCCCAAAGAGGGATATGTGTTAACCAAATATTCTGATGTTTTTTTAATTAAACATCAATAAATACATATTATACATATTAGTATAATAATTTTAGTATATTAACTATATCTAAATTCAATTCTTTATAAGGAGAACTATATTCTCTTTCCATCACATCTAATAGAAAATAGAAATGACATTAGGGATTTCGTGTGAAATACTTTCAAAAAAGGTATGCATTTCATTTTTTATAACAACCTAACATGAATTGTAATATATATGTACAAAATATATTAAAATTATAATTATTACACGATTATGTTTCTAGGGAAAAAATATATTATCATTGTTCATTACCTCTAATATTTTAGAATATGAAAAATTCATGTGTGTGCATATCTGGATTAACACATCCATGAACGACCTTGTTAATTGTGAATTCCCCTCTCACATGGATTGTTATATGGATAAATTTAAATAAAAAATATGATCATTATTATAATATTAATCTCACATAATACTTTTATAATCATAATATAAATAAACTGTTACTCAAAATACCATTATAACGTGTTATTGTTTTTATCAATATTACAAACCACGTGATCATTTTAATAAAATTGAAAATATAAATTATTATGGAGTTTTATGATTTGGTAGAATTATTAGTGACTAATTAATGATATTTTTTTATTTATTTTGGTTTTTATATTTAAAATTATATTTTCAAATTAAATCATTAAATTTATTAATTCAATAATCATTTAGAAGTGGGTTTTAATTTATTTCATGGAAACAATTTACATTATGTAAATATATTGAGTATGGATCGCTAAAACTATATCACCAAACTATTAAACCTTTTCATTAATATTCTAGTTCTCTGGATGAAATGAATATGGGGTATCATCCAATATTGGTGAATTGATACATTCATTGTTAATAAGAATGTGAAAACATAAACATTGATATTTATAACTATTTTTATATAAATGTTAATTTTTAAATTTCCAGTTAATTTTATATAATAACCTTTTCTAATATAAACATATTATACCTGATTTTTGAACATTTTAGAAAAAGAATATTTTAATTTTTTCAAAATTTTTATCTATATTTACATTTGTTGGTTCATATGACATATCTATTGACAACACCATAGAGGGAATGTGTTTGTAATGTCTTGTAATATTTAATTATTTTACTAAAAAAATTTATGTTTATTACAATTTTCATACATAATTATTTAATTTACAATTGTAAGGTTAAAATATTATGATCTTGATAAGAATATCTTCATCCAAATTTAACTTCCATGATGCATGTTTTTGGACATGTACCATGATATCCATGATATAGTGTGAATATTATCCCATAAATATATTTTTTCATATTAAATCATGGATATTATGTGTTTCAAAGAATAATATTTCATTACATTTTTCAATGTATTTTTATTTTATCATCACAATTTTAAAAAAAAATTATCATCATCAATATCCTCTTTCTATACCTTTTTTGAAAGAAACTTTTATATTATCTTATATGGTCTATATAATTCCACTTGGACATATATTTACATGAATCCCATTATAATAATTGGATTAGAAGTTCCTTCTAATAACATTTCATTAAATAGTTTTATGATTAAAAACATTAGAAGATATTATTATTTAGAACCTCATTTAGTAGTTTTAATGACATTGAATACCATGCCAATGTATTTAAAATATTATATGGAAACATTTCTCTTTATTTAACTTTTTGATTAAGGTAATTTTTACTATATTTACAATTCAATTTAATTAATTAAAATAAATATATTTAATCATTTTCTATAATAAACTCTCTTTGATTTTTTTTAAAAAATTTGTAAATAAATTTTTATTTTATAGTGAATGATTTTTTAACTGGTTATCAATATTTATCATTATAGAGATTACATTACATAATTCCAAGGGTCTGAATAAAATTTATTTTTACACTATTTTGTGAATTTATAGTTTTAATATTGATACCAATTTAAAAGGTTTAATTATTATTTTTTCACGAATTTATATTTTAAATTACTTTATAATGGGTTTTTTCATCAATTTTAATAATGAAAAATGATTTATTTACTTCACATGGAATGTTTCTTAATGGTCCAATCAAAATTCTTTCCATGGATGTGTTACGATAATAATTTCAGAGTGTATAATGAAATATATTTCATATAAATTATTTAATTATACTATTATAGAATGCGAATTTAATTTTTTAGTTATCATATATAATATACTATATCCAATGAGTTTTATTCATTTTAATGGGTTTTATTTTATTTTATAAATTTGGTTTGGTGTGAGATATATCTCCAATGAATCAGGTAGTTTTATTTTTTTAATATAATGCATGTTGTAACTAACATTGAAAGTTATTCTAATTTTAGGTGCTTTTAGATTGATAGTAATAGTTATATTAACATAATTTCACATGATGTCTTCAAATTATTCAATTATTTCGATACGGTTAATGGAAATTTTTTGATAATGATTTTTTTCACAATTTAAGGAATTATTATGGAAATATAAAGGTGAAATGTTTTATTTTTATTATAATATTTTTATTAAATAGATTTTCATATTTTTTATTAAGTAACATGATTATATTATGATAATTATTTTTGGGACTAATCTAGATATTGTTTGAGTGATTAATATAAAATTTAACTACATAATAAATGTTTGGGTATAATTTTCTTAGGACATATCCAAAAATATGATTATGTTCTTTTGTAGATATAATCCTCATAAAATATTTTTTGATATTTAATTATTTATTCCTATGCATAAAATTGTCGATAATTTTATCTCATCCTTATTATATTTTAATTTCCCCATGTAAAAAAATGTTAAATATATGATGTTTTGATAAGTGATTATGTTGAAAAAATTTAGAATTATATTTTCATAACTAATTTTGGAATAAGAATATATGGTAAAAATTTGAAAAATATCCATTCCTTAAAAAATGAATTATTTTTATTTATAAATATTATTTTATAATACTCATAAAATAAAAACATAAAATTTATTTTATTTTCAAATGGATAGTTTTTAGATATTGATTTTTTAATTATGGATGGTTAAAATAAGGTACATCTTTTAGTATCAAATAAGATATATGAATAATATGTTTTTGTAACCAAATTTGAGATTCTGGGTGTAACACAACTATAATAACATATTTATTTTTTTCAATCCTAATTTTATTTAAAATAAGGTTCATGTTGTTTTCGGAGGTTCATACTAATTAACATTGGGATTTCCATTCACTGTGAATCAGATTTTGGGAAACACCATGGTCAATGCTATGTTGAGCATGAACGCTGCCTGTAGGAATGAAATAGGGGGAATATATCCATTTTTAATGACCCTGATCATTTTAAAAGAATGTATAGTCTTATTTTCAAATTTTATTTAGTTTTTAGGTTAATCTATTTTTGGATAATTTCGTGTTGGAAGTTTGATCCTGTGGAATATTAAATAAATGTCTGGTGGACACATCATAAAAAACAAGTTAAACCATAGCACAATGGATTTTATTATGTTATGGAGGTATTTTTGAATTACAGATAGGCCTTCTAGGAAATGGTTTCACCAGAATGATAATAATGGATATCAGTTAATCCATATCACCATTCATGGTTTTATTATCTAGAACGAAGATTTATACTTACCTAGACCACACTAAAGAGAATTGTCTATATTTTCTTTTTCTAGGGGGGTCTTTTTTTTGGCATTCATGAGTTATGCCATTTATTGGCTGTTATGTTAATTAATTGGGAATTTATCATTGAATTTTTTATATGGGTGAATTCATGTGATGGTTTTCATATAAAATGAATCTATAATTATTTTCTCCATATACAAACTATTAACCCAATTTGAGAAATAGATTATAGAGAAAAATAATTTGATATAAAAGAAACATCACAACATTTTTCTTGTTTTTCTAATCTCATAGATGCTAATTACTCAACACAATTCCATGTAGTTTCACTCCCTTATAAACAATGGAGGTTGTATTTTGGTGAAATATATGATATATCACTTCTTTTTACACTATATTTGTCCTGTTCTAGTATGCATATCTTCCATATATTTTCGATTTTCACAATAGTATTCTACTATGTGTCATTCTGATCATCAATTTATATTTATGGTTGTTTTGGGAACACCACCACACTGTAATTCGTAATTTTCACTATAGAAACTTACAAAAATTCAGGGATCCTTATTCATTCATCACCATTTTTAAAATGAAAAAGAATAATTATTTCAATTAGATATGAGGTTTTTTATTAAAATTTATATTCCTTGGGTTTGAATTTTTTATTCCCATTGGTTTATATCCCATTACCTTTATCAGTAACCCTAGTGATGTTAGAGATGATCAAATTATGAGAGTCATTGGCATGAAATGAATTTAAGGTGGCATGGAATTATGATTTAGGTGATTAAACATTGATGAATCATTTCAATGAATTCAAAAACCTTCAGGTAGGATGTTCCATAAAAATAGGGGCTCTCATATAGTCATTCATCTGTGGTATGATTCATGTGTTAAAAATGTTGGGTTATCCATTGATGTTAATATCTTTTTTTTCTTAGTATTGATGTGTGTCACATTTATGATCCTTGTTTTTTGTGTTAATATATACAGTTTATTTTACCTGAATAATGTTTATTTTTTAAAATAGATATGGTATTTATCATCATATCATGCTATGAGATTCTATCATGCTTTACAATTTTTCATATTATATTTTCTTGGGTGTATTGGTACTTGGTACACCAGAATAAAGACTGTAGTTGTGTGCTTACCATAAATATTTCTGTTCACATGTGTTAAAAAATGAATGATAGTGGAGTATAATATTCTTATGGAATTGATATAATAGGACGAATTAAGGGTTTAATGTAAGGTGTGGAAACTCAATGACTTATTGATATTTATTATAATCTCAACATGATTTATTTTGGAAACTAATAGACATATAGTCTTGAGAAATTGTGGATTCAACTTGACTTTTTGATTTCCCTTTAACTCGTACATATTTTCCCAATATATTCAATATTTAGTTGGCAATGAGATGATGCATTTTATGTTAATGGTATTGGTTTATAGGTAGGAAAATAATAAGTTGATGCATTATTGTTTAGTGTAATAATTTCCTTCACATTTATAATTATCTTCTAATAAATCAATTATTCATGCATTGGTGGTTTCCTACTATGTTTTATGACTCATTTACTTCATGATAATCATTAAAAACAATTAATCATCATTTATAGTGATATGAGTATGTGCAAGGGGCCTAAGGTGGATATTAGAGAAGTGGATCACCAGGATAGAGGTAGATTGTGAAAGAACCTGAAGGACATTATTATTTTTTAAGTTAACTTCCACACCTATATACACTATTTAGGATGACATTATAGTAGCGTGTTTATTAATTATATGCCAAGTGATCTATTTGATTATTTACATTCTGTTTTCCATTCATATCATCAAATTATTTATCATTCTATTTTATTATTTATGTGGTGATTGGAAACTGTGGGGTATATACTCCCCATTTAAGAAATATATTCCTCACAAAAAAATAATTAACCTATTTCATATGATGAGGAACATATGACATTATGTAGAACATTGGTTCAGACCTGGTGGTATGTTTCTATGAGTTAAAAAATTTTAGTGTAAATATTTTTTTCATTTTATTTCTAGAGTATTCAAGGAAATTTTATAAAGGACATAACATTACAGGACATGTGTACTATATTTTTCATGTGTTTTTATAGCTAATGTTTACATGTCCACAGTGTTAATATAAAATATTACTAATAAAATTATTTTGGATTCAGACATGTACAATAATCATGGTTAGTCATGTATGGTCACATTACATATATATGTGTGTATTTTTATTATGTATATAAGAGTTTATATTTGATTCCTTGATGTGATTTATCTGTTAATAATAATACTATAATTATGGTTGTGTTATATATATTATAGTTTGGATATATCTAGTTTTTATTAGTTTATTGAATGAAGAATGTTGTCATGTATTTCATTAATATATATATATATATAACTATGATTAACAGGTAATAATTAAAAATTTGATTAGTGATAATAGGTTGGTTCCATGTGTTAACGGTAGAATCCAATGAAAACCATTTTGTGATCCCATTGACTAATGAAGGTTTATCCTTACAAATATGATTATCCTCTAATTTTATATTCATCCTTCAAAACATACATCTATGTAGATTATATGAGAGAGTACCTGCTATATAAGAGGGTTCATTAGATCATCCCATAAAACCCACTTGGGTAGTTTGTGGGAAATATATCTTCATCCCTATGTTTTTCTCCATCTGACCAAACAAGGTGGAGGAGTTATCAAGATTATATTCTTTTATTCTCATGATATTTAGATATTCTAAAATCCATCATTAAAATTCACTAGAGGACCCTATAATTCATTTAATTGTTTAATTATTATCAAGGGGGTCTTTGACCTGGATGAGGACAAGAATGTGATTTTTATAACCATTCTGCTTCTTAAAATTTTAAGGAAAAATAATGACATTGTTCGATATATTTAAATAAGAGAGGGAAACATGTTGGAGATATTAATGGACTTATTATTTGATGTATTATTTCATGGAAGGTGCAGTTGGGATGAGAAAAGGATTTTATAGAACATCATTTGGGGATGATTTCATTGTTTTATTAAATTTGATATTTCATAGTTCATAATCAATTTTCTCCTCTCTATAATGATTATAATAAATATAATTCTAGAAAAATAGACAATGAACTTTGATATGTTTTAACAGGAAATGTCAAGAATAACAACAAATTTATACTTATGTGATTTAGAAATCAAATAGATTGATAATAGACTAGATGTGGATCGACTTGATTGATTAAATTAAAAATACTTAATATAACATGTTTTCCTTATTAAGATGTGATCAATGTCACCTGTGGTAGAATGAATTGGAAGGATGGGGATGTGAAATACGTTATAACTGATTATGTCAAGAATAGTATGGCTTCATCTACCACATTTCATATGGTTCCATAATGCAGTAACTATTGGAATGGAAGACATAATGACAAGTTAAATATATAATAATTTGAAACAAGTCAATAATTTACAAGATAATAATTTTCTAACAATGTTTCACTAGTCTATTGAGGCTAAGCCTCTATTAGGGTTTAAGTTGGATTCATTATACTACCTACAAATTTGCAGAGTGTCCTAAAAAGATGACTCGGACATCAAATCATATTAGCTATGTATCTCAAGGATATGGTTTCCAAAGAAGAGAATGTTTATTTAGTAGAGAGTAATCTATCATAGAGTGAAGATGGATCATAAAATATTTGTGTTGCGGTATTTATTACTACTACATAATATAATTCAACATTTGAATCTTCTTCTCTATATTCATTCATTCTAAAAAATATTTTTATTAAAAATGACATATCAATCATGTAATATTATGGAAAACATTATCTCAGTACACAATTGGTATGATAAGTAGACCATATTTAGCAATTCATATCTTATTTTAAGGCTGTAAAAATCAATGGGATGATGTTACACTGGAGATGTTGAGAATCAATATGAATCTCAATATCGGGTCATTAATAACATTCAATCTCACATTTATAACTATCAAATGTAAATATTTTTATGTTCATTTCTAAGAAATAAGTACAAAATTATTTCAGAAATGTATCATGGAGTATTCATAGTTATAATAACCAAGATTAAAAAGGGGAAAATTATTCCATGGACGGATATCTAGACTCCTTAAAAAGAATCGGTTTCATCCATCTAGACATCTCTACCAATCATATACCACTTTTACAATGTGTTTATGGAAAACAAAATTGTACATACTCATGATATGGAAATCTAATTAATAATTTATGTCATGTTGGTACATATACCATTTTATTCAGCATAATTCCATCGTGTCTATTGAGGTGTTGGATTTTGATGTACGTAAAAATGATTTAGAGGTGAAGGGCATTATCAGGCCGAGTTATTCACCATAGGGTGAAACAATCTTGTTCACCAAGAAGGTGGAAAATAGTACTCGAATCAATGCCAATTAATAGATTTTGAAATGGTATAATGTATAAAATAATATATTTTTCCTAGTATTGATGACCATTTTGACCTATCTAAGGGAGACCGAGGCTCCAAATATATTTATCTCTGATTGATTTATTTCGAACAATGAGTTTTAGTGGTGTAAATCTATAAGAATTTAATTTAGAGCATGTATGGGTTTATTTGTATTTGGTGATGTCATATTTACTGAATAATTCTCTATATTTTTTTAAAGATCACATAAGAATGATCCTCAACCCATATCTAGATGTATTTCATCATGTTGTCTATTGAAGACATCTATTATACTCACCAAACTCAATAGATTATGCTTAGTACCTTGAAAATGTCATTATTACCCCTTTAGCACATCGTATTTACCCTTTGTAGTTAACGTGAAAATACTTGATTCAAGAGGATGGGTTCAGAAGGAATGTTTTTCATGAGACATTTTTTTTCTAAACTCTTGTAAATGGGAGGTAGTGATAGCCCCAACATTTCCTAGAACATGATCAAGATAATAAGATTCTTGGGTTTTATAGGATACAACTAAAATATTTTTACGGACTTAACAGTTGTTTCAGCACCAATAAATACATGATTAGATAAGTGATTTATTTTTGAGTCCTTAGACTAGTGTTAAGAGGTATATCATGTCCCAATGACTTGGTTTACAATGGATCCATTGTTGATTATGAGAATTATAGGGAATTAGAATTCTATTCTCTACAATTCCTCAGGAATTGGGTCTGGAGAACTACTTATGTTGATAGCTAAGGTTGTAGAATATGGCTCCCTTCATTAATGACATAATGAGTTTAAATAACCTACCAAAGGAAAGGAATTGGTTTACATTGTTCATGGAATGATGCATTTTAGAAATTCTATCTTCATTGAAAGGTTTTTCATATATTATTAATACATGTACCTTCATTAAATATTTATAAAATGTAACTCAAACTAAGGTAGAGGCATTAGGTAGATTATCTAAAAATATTTTACATTAATATGTATTATAAACAGAAGATAGATAGTATTATAGAGTAAACTATTGGTCATAAGACCTAGATAGAGAATGATCCTAGTAAGAATCCATATGTGGACCAATGATCATAATAAGCTTATAAGACATGTATAGGATGAATTATTGAATGTATCAAGTATTGATTAATTGTACTCAATTATGGTCACATATTCATTGAATTTATGGGAAGAGGTATTATTTTATTCTAAAAAAAGTGTTTCATTATGTGATAAAATCATAATGGAGGGAATATGATAACCATATAGATATTTTGTGATGATGGTGTGATCATTTTATTGTGAGATTTATGGTCCTATAATTATTTGTGGAATATTCAATAAGACACTTTCATACATCATGAATGGTGGTATATCAGGGTGGTACAAATATAAACTACATCATTATGAAATAATTCTTATATATATAGATGAAGAATAACATTACTAGTTTTTTATACCTTAACATCTATAGTTTTAAGGACAAGAAACATAGTCCACTAGGATTTATCAATCCACATACAAATACCATTTGTAGTTGGTAATAAATTATGATGGACTTTGTTATAGAGTTATTGTGGACCCCAACAAGTAGTGAGTCTGTATAGGTGACTATAGATCAGTTGATGAAATCTTCCCAATATATAGGAATTCGAAAGGCACACTGAGTGTGAAAGATGGAATTTATTTGGATCAATAAGATAATATGCCTAAAAATAGTTACATTAGAAATTATATAATAAAGAGAAATAATTTTTTTGTCCCAATATTGGTAGGGAATATAGAAGGTCTTATGAACATAGTAATACTTGAGCACATCATTCCATCCGAAAATTAATATAATGTTAGAAGTGATTAGTCACATTCAATATTATATTATTTATTATAACATCGTAAGTATTATTCGATTAAAGGATGATAATATATCCATTTTTTATTTCTTATATATTGAAAATTAGTATTAATTGATTCAAAAAGGAATAGTTTGAGGCCCTCTAAGGATTACATTATCACTCACCTCTATGATGGATTGATGGAGGTGAGTCTACAGTTATTGGTCCAACTACAGTATATGAAACAAAATATATGGATTAGTTGATCATAATGTAGTAGATGAGAAATCATATAAGGAATATATCATATGATGAAAAAAGAAGTTGACATTTGATGTTCTCTATTAGGGACCATGATTTATTTCTAGTGACTGCACAGTTTGGGTATTTAATATTGAGTAAGTCCAGAAAGATACCACATGCTATATGAAACCATTCTAGATCATTTGGAATATTGGGGTAGTAGCATATCTTATGGATTACCCATATTTTTATTATGTTAATCCTCATTTGTTTTATGGGTCAAAATCTCCATAGATAAATGAATCGTCATATGAAGTTCACCAAAAGAGAAAATGTTGAAGTAGATCCTAACATATCATACAAGGATCAGTTGGTGTTTATCATATGTTGTTGTGAGAAAGTCTTCTGATGGAACATGATACAAAATTTCTATAACTTGTGGAAGTATAAGAATATCTAATATGATACATGGAATTTGGCATTTAACTATTTAAAAGAAATTCCAATGTGATTTTATTTAGAACACATGGTAAACGTATCAGGGAAGAGAGTTCCATATTGGGGGGTTTTAAATGTCATGGGAACTTTATCCCAAAATATAACTGATTAGTTCCTTTTCCTCAAATAGATTTTATGTTGATCAGAATTTTGGGAGACACATGTGATCCTTATTAATCTTGTAGAAGCTGAAATGTTTGTTTGATGAGTTCTCTATCCAAAACAGTTTTCATTGGTTTGTTGTGGAGTTAGTTAAGAAATTCTGCAAATTTCGAATTGATTCGATGCCATAGTGGAATGATTTTTTTGTAGTAAATCAATAATGATTTAATACTATCCTTCACATTGGAATGATATTTAGGGTGGCTATACCACATTTATTTTGACCACATCATATTACATATTCCATATTGGTTTTTTAAAGTAGGACACTATACTGGTCTTCAAGAGTTACATATTGTAATTTTTTATGGAATTAATTTGGGACATACATTATGAAATATTTTAAGATATATTATTTTTGATTTTTTCATAATGAAAATATCTTTGATTCTATCCTCTATATACGATTTTTTCCATGAGTGAAGAATTATTTTCATATAATTCAAAATGGATTAAAAAGAGACTCCAATTCCACATTTACTCATCATGCACTAAAAATCTATAATTACTTTTCTTTTTTATAGAATATAGATCCCTATTCTACACCATTTTGGTCCCCTTCCAATGTTTTCTATACTTTTGATGTTTATCTTATAGTATAGTTTTCTTGTTCTTGTTCACTTATATGATATAATGGTTAACTAGACACGATGTTTTTCTAATATATTACTTGTTGGTTCACCATATAACAATGTTATTCTTCCAAGAACACCTCTATGTTGTACTTCCCTAATTTAATTCTCTCCCTTTCCATACATCCATGGACTATTGATTCTTCATTGATGACCTAGAAGATTCATTATGATCCTCATGTAAATATACATCACAAATTCCATTGATAATGGACAAAATTTTATAATAACTGGTTTTACCCATTCATTATTTTATTTTTTCAATACTATAGAAAAATAATGATGAGTGACATAAACCACTTCCTGGAGTATATAGATCATGGATTATTTTGGTTAGTTGGTGAGAAATAATAAGACGGTGAAAACATGATGAACCTAGAACTCAAAATAAAAATCCATGAGGTGGGAATTTACTTTCAATTTTGGGATCTCATATACACATGATTACATGGTATGATTCATATATTTATAGGGTTATATTTTCAATAGATGTGAATATTTTAATATTTCATGAATTAATGTTTAAAGCTCCAATGGTCTTTATTTCAATGAGAATTTCCAGAGAGTATTATAAAATATTTATTATTGATTCACTTATCATTAATTGATTCTACTATATTTGACCTGATGTAATTATATAATTTATTTCAATACATTACAATCTATTGTTATATCTTTCCTTTGGAGGATTCAAGATTAATATATGAGGAGGTAACCACCATAAATTTTTTACCCCTAATAAGTGGAGTGAACAAGATGTGCAACGATGGTAATGGTGCACCATGATAGACATGTGGAACATATGTAACTAAATTCCTTGGGGAATCTAGGGAATGTGTTGAAACATAATTCAATGTTTATATAGAGTATTGTGTCAACTAAATTATATTTATATATGATGTTATGTGAATACATGATTCATTGTGTATTTATATTGATATTATGATAAACTTGTGGTGAATAATGATTTCACCACATATTCTTTTTTAATTTTATATGGTGGGAAATTAAGTATAAGTAGGAATTTTTTGTGAATTGGTTATCACACATCGACATAATATGTTATTTATTATTCCATTACAATCATTCACATATATTATTATCATAAAGACATCACATGCACTTGTGTATAATTGTTTCTGATGCATTCATAGTTTCATTATATGTTTTATTACTCATACCATGCATGCGTACACCCAGATCTGTGTATAAAACATGTATATAGATATAAGTAAGGTAATGTCTCGTCATATTGATGATTATGTTGTTGGAATCTATGATGGTAGTTCACTTGTATCTATTTTGCTGAATTATGTAGTTTTATTTTTTATCTATTAATTTCACTGACTTAAAATTCATATTTTATTTGATTTTCAAAAATAATATTTCTGGGATTAGTGGTTACCACATTTTGGATTAGCCATAACCTCATTATTCATTTATCTATTTATGTATATCAATTTTATAAACTGGTTATAATTTCCTTTTTATGTAGCCATTTAATACATTTAAGACATATGTGCCTATTGATTATTGTAATTCTCCATGATAGTCTGATCTTAATATTATTTATTATTAAATTTTTTTTCTATTATTTGACATGATAATGAGGGTATATTATCCCCATTTATGGACATTGATCCTCAATACTAGTCAGCAACATATTTCTTATGGTGATACATACTTGATTCAATGACATACTTCAATTTCGACTAATTGATTTTTTCCTTGCCATTACAACAATGTATAGGAATAACTTCAGGTGTTGGATGATAGGGTTCTTCCAGAAGACCATGTTCTGATTGGAAAACCTAAGGTCATAATGGTAGTCGTAGTGTGTCCAAAATTGAAATGATTCAAAAACCCGGCCATTTTGGGTTGTCAGGTGAGGAGGAATTGTCATTAGGTTATCATATCCACCATGTTATGATGTGAAATAGAATGACAGCATGGTTTTTGTAATAAAAAATGAAATTATTTATTAATTAGAAGATATTATATGGATTGTTTCCCCTCAAAATTAATGTTTATGTGTCAATTAGGAGGGTATTATTAACTTCTAATAAATTCAACATTGACATAATAAATCTCATTTTCTTCGTGATATTGATTGGGTTCTGATTCAAATGATTCAATTAAGGGGTTTTTTCATTTTTCATTATTTAGGTATATTTTTTTGGGAGATTACCATTTTCATGGGCTTGTAAATATTCATACTAGAACATGGGAGATTCAATTATTCATTTCTAATAACATTTTACAATGGTGACTTGGTTTTAGCTATTAGTGAGGTACTTATTTTTATAAAATTGCCCTTTCATAGTGAATACATTCTTGTTCATGTGCAATTTTTTTATATAAAAGGTTTATTTGATATTTTTAAGGGATATTTTGTGTAAATTCATATTCCACACCTTAGAAAATTTCTTAAAATACATTTTGTAAAAATAGTTATATACACATAATTAGTTCAAATAAATTCCCCAATAATGGTTTTGTTTCTAATTTTTTTCCATGAACAAGAGATATAAATATATTTTTTGGGAAATGTATTGTGAAATGTGGACATGAATGAATTTAATGTTTTGTGAAAACATAGAAAACATGGAACCTTGTAGAATTAGGTAATAAAGAAGATTAATATCATATTGATAGTGGAATAATTAGTTATTAATGGTTTGATAATGATTGACTATGGTTGGACTCAGTATCAAGAGGTTTCACACAATAATGGATTATTTTCCCCTTATTTACCTAGTAACAAATCCCTATATCACGGATCCTATGTTGTAAATAGAAATTTTTTCTAGATTTTATTCATGATAAGGAAATTTTATGATATTATTCAAACATGTTTACCTATTGATATATCTACACTAACAAATATCCCCATCTATAACACTCGATATTAAAAATCATGATTATATCACGATTCCTATGGAGGTGATTACTGAGAATTCATAATTTAAATCCAAATTATTTTATACGAAATATGTTTTGAATCAAATATCATTAAAAAAATTTGTTTTACATTAAATCTTGAAATGATGTTTTTAATTTGAGAGACATTATGTTGATTCTAGGTTCTTTCCTACCAATAATTTTACTCACACCCAACATATGAGATGTGGGGATGGAATCAATTTTTATTTCATTGAATTTAATGTAATAGAGTAATGTATCTTGACTAATTCTCTATAGTTATGTCAGATGGTGGTTTTTTGTGATGGTGGAGACTTATTATGGCTTTGTTAATTTGTTTTAGTCTATTATAGTTTATGGTATTTTCATATGTTCTTATTTAATTTTATATAATTGTTCAGTACTCATTTTGTCTTATTTAAATATGGTTTTCTATCATTTATTTCTATATATGATCCATATTACATTTTCCTATTGTATTATTCATTACTGTGTTTTTATATTGATAACGAGGTGAATGTTACCAGCCAATAGAAATAGGTAAAATATTTACTCAAATTGGAAGGACATCATTGTTTGTAGGAATGTTAAACATGGGATAGTACGTTATGAAAAAGTATTAGAGGGAATGATAGATTCTATGGTTGTGGTCAAACAATATTTCAAACATTTAGGTCTCTAGGTGTATGTGTATAATGGTGAAGTATTTTTTCATTTTCATGCTAAACATTGAGACATATTTGGTTGTTATGGATTAAACCTTAAATAAAATATTTTTTATTGGGATTTTATATATATTTGAGATTTTATTTTAATTTATATGAATCTTGTAATTTATTTTAATTTTCCACTATATTATATATATATAATTTTCATTTATACATTTATTCTTAATAAATTAATGTGTTTTCATTTCTTCATAATATATACATCATTTTAGAATGATCACTATTAACTAGAGGGATATACCTACTGGTATAGTTCTATAGAAAAAACCTATAGTAATTATTTACATATTGTAAGTAGAAATCCCTAATATTCAATCTCTATGTCATGCGGGTGGTAAAATCATCAAATTTATTGTATATCTTAGATTGGATTTAACCAATAAATTATCCCATATTTTATTGTTGTAAAAGAATATATGATACCATGGATTGGATTTAGAGTTATAATTTATTTCCAACATTATAATGTCTCAATTGGTCTCTTATAGTAAGATTTTATTTTTATATTGACAATGATTTCATATTTAAATTGTTGGATTCCATCACAAATACTAAATTACACAAGGAATCAGTTTTATGTCATTCAAGAAGTCTTTTATAATCAAGATTGATCCTAATATATTGATTATGGTGATATATGGGGGCTTGTGTCCATTACATGATTTATTTAATCTAGAATGGAAAATGAATTTTTTTTATTTGTTTCACTTGACTAAAAAAAAGTTCCCCATGTGAAACTCATTGTAGAATCCCACCCCAAGTTACACTGAAATTTCAATCGAGATGGTGGGCCATAAGACCTCATTTAGATGTCCTAGAATTCAAGAGGCTACCAAAAAGAATATAGGGTCATAGGTGAGTATGTGGGGAGACTATTTCCTCATAGATCAGATTATAGACATTGGTAAAAAAGTGTAATCAAATTGAGGATGAATATATCAAAAATGGTAGAAGTAGTAAAACCATAATGAAAACTATTCAATATAATCCAACTATTAGGATATTTAGAATAACAATAATATATACAATAATGATGATAATTATTTCAAATGTATTCAAAAAATTTGTGTACAGTGAACGGTGGATACAAGAATATAAAGAATTCTATAAAAACATAATAAAGTTAAAAAACTGATACAATAAGACACTTGAGCATATTTTCAGTTCACACCCCCATTATACGTCAAAAATATGTAAATATATCATGAATATGAAGCTACACAAATACCTTTATCAATAAATTCAATCATAAAATCTACTTATGTACCAAAAGGTCCTAAAAATATTGAGATATACATTATTATCATTTCATCTGCCATAGTTTCTAGGGTGATCAATTTTATGCAATAATAATATGATATTGGGAAAAAATAAATAAATTTATGGAATTATGAAATTAAATAATAATCACCTTGGTTTGGGTGCCTAATGGTTAATAGAACGATACCACATGTTTCAGCATAAGTTTGACATATGAAAGTGGATCCTATGCAAGTCACAATATGTATACAAGGGCCAATGTAAAAAATAGAAACTAAAGAAGTCACGACACAATCTTGTTCACTAGTACAACGTTCATAATTCTATATAAACATATAAGAAATCTATAATATAAAACGTACACATAACTTATGCACATGAAATAAAAAAATCCATCAAATCTATTTGCGGAATCCAGAGACCATCAATGGAGATCTAAATAGAATCACAATAATCTATGTGGGTGTATCTCATAGAACCAATACCTCTGAGTTCATCCACGTGGCCCATACTGTGTCCCATTTACCACTCAATGTATGGTGAACTCTGATTCCTTAATATATATCTCACATAATGGACTGAGTATCACCTAATCCATGGTATAATTATTTTGATGATGGGTCCATCCTCAGTGTCTCCCACAGGGAACTATTGTCACTCATGAGTATAAGTAAGCCTCCCACAGATCATGTACATTGTAATCCAATTTATCACTCCCGGCGCATCAAGTAAATCCAACTGAGGATGATGAGTCCATCCCTAGTATCGTTAAATCAGAAACCATGTTCTCTCTTGTCCCATAAAAATTGAGTCATAATTACCAATCATATATCATTTTTCATAAAAATTATAAAATCACATGCCATGAATGGAATAAAATCAATATCACATGACATTAATTAATCAGAAAAGGACATTTAAGAAATTAAAATGGCACAATATTTCTGGAATGGGATAGGGGAGGGAAAATAGTTAATGAATTTTCATCCATGATATTTCAATATAGAATTAAATTAATCTTGACCAAGAATAAAATTTAATTAAATCCATCCAAATGTTGCACAAGTAATAATCCCATGGAATTATGCAACAAAGCTCAATGTACAATTCACATACGATAGAATAAATGAAAAAATTGCCTTCTGGTAATAATAAAATGTATCCATAAAATGTGCATAACTAATTCAGTTATGAAGTGATAGGATTGAAAATCAAGGGTCTGTCTAATGAGAATATATTAATATTTAATAATTTTATTCTTTTATGTAATTTTACAATGGTACAATGTGAACATTGTTTTTTAACAATTTAATGAATAGGAAACAAGCCATTGGTGGGGTGAACACCCAAATGGGATGACAATGACTAAACAAATGCCACATGGACGGATTTATATATAAGGACTCATAAAATTTGTCATGGAAACTCATTTATAATTAATTTAATAAACATTAATGACGTTTCACTAGATGGTTGTGGTGAGAGGCACAATGTAGCAGCCTACAAACATCAAACTAATGACTAGGAAAATTCTGAATAACCTTCCACAACATAGTGTCACTCCACTAATCCACTATCAAGTATTTATTAGGCATAGATGGGAAAAAATCAAATGATATTAAAAACCCCCAAAATATGGAAAAATATGTCTTCTAATAATAGAGTTATTGATGGGAGATGATCCTTGAAATTGAAGAGTGTGGATGGGAGAGCTTATTTTGGGATTTTTGTCACTTTTTATGGGGAGAAAATGGACATAGAATGAAGAATATAGTTCAAAACCCTCTGGATGAGGGAAGAGGAATCCACACACCAAGGGTATGTGGAAAATCCAATTAGAAGAGGTGGGTGAAAATAAAATATGGGTTGAAATACTTAACTAAGTGAAAATTTTGATTCTCTCCCATAATGAATGGGCCACAAGGTTTTCCACATGGTGGGCCAAAATGTTCCCCATTCCGATAGCATGTTGTTCATTTATGGGTTATACCACATGATTGGGTGCATATTTTGAGGAATTGTGAAAAAAAACATGTGAAACTACCCTCTCTCAAAAACCTATTACCTCGAACTATCGTGTACCATAGGTCACACAATTTTAGACAACCCATGCAGCTCTCTACACCCCACTGTCTGCAACAGATCAATTTATGGATACTATGTGGGCTTATAAAGACCCAACCATAATAATTACATAATCTTTAATTAATTAAATAATTCACATTGGGGATCTTTTCAGGTTTATAGTTTTAGATAATAAGGCCATAACTATTACATAAAAACTTGAATATTACAAGTAGACACTTCTACCCAGCATCCATTTTTTCCTAAAATAAAATCACTTAAAATGACATATGTCTAGTTGCATGTTATAGATAGCATGAATTTTCGTTAATCCCATCCTTGAACCAATTAGTATTTAATTTTTGTGGAAAGAATTTCAAAAACATGGGATGACCATAAAAAGATCTGTAAGGGTTATAAAAAAGGAAGGAAAACATTAGCCCAACAATGAATACAAATCCATGAAACCATACTTTTTTATCATAACAATCCTTATGGAATCATATGATTTATAAATAACACACACAAATCATAAATCATTAAGGTTACTTATGGAATCCATATCAAACGTACATTGTAGCTATCACAACTACATAGGGAGTTATACTTGGAATACCCATCACACTATATTACAGAAATCTCTTTGGGGAAACAACATGTTTACCTCCGTCATGTTACCCAATGCATTGAAGAGCTGTCTCGGGCTCACCCGCCCTAGGTTTATCACGGAACCACCCATATACGTAAACAATGCCCAATAACCATAACATAATCATACAATATAACACATGTATAAAGGAAAGATAATATTTCCACATTCCAATATATCACATCAAGACAATGTTTTATCAAATCATTTTCAAAAACCATTTAAAAATGGATTTTTGAATCAAAGTGTCCCATACCACTTTGAAGCTTTTAAATGAATTATCATTTGAAAACATTAATGGTCATATAAACAAATCCAAAAACCCATTTTGAAAATATGGACATTAATGAGAAATAGTTTCATGAATAAATCATTAAATCATTTAAAAAATATTTTAGTTAACGAGTTTTTAACAAAAAGAGAGATGCTAGAATACAAATAATTAATGAATAACATTTAATAAGAACATTATAATATCATGAGAATAAATTGATTCATGATATAATATTTAAAAGGATAGTATATAAATCATATAAGTCTGAATTGGTGCATAACAACAATGAAGTCTCAATGGAAATGAAAATTGGGATGAAATCTTTTATAAAGATGGTATCCTTAAATTAAGGTTAAATCAATCACATAATTATGTGTGAGAAATATAAATACACCCAATATAAGTGGATATTAAGTGTAAAACAATCAGAGTTCATTCACACATATTCATAGGATGACATGATCTATAAGTACAAGGTGAACCGAAATTATTGAAATTATTTTAAGAGGTTCCCTTGTAAAAATTCGACAGCCTAACGAGGTAACATTAAAATTCAGAAAATGAGTTGATTTGATAAAAAATGGAATCTAATTACTTGGATATAAATTTTAAATCAATATGGATATATATATGAACATATCCCAACATAATAAGATGTAAATTAAAAGACATAACAAAAAGAATTCTTTTATAAAGAGGAGGGTGAATAGTTCCCTTACCGATTTGGTAACATACAAAACATATGCCACATGAAATAAGGATCATACAATTAGGATGTAAATACTCATAAATTAAAGAATATTACATATATAGTAAAATAATGGGTATTAAATAAACCACACAAAAGGGAATAGTGGAAAATATAGCATGAATCTCACAGGAATAAAAAGTGAGACGAAACCCTTTACCACGATGTATTCATCTGAGTCGTATGTCCAAAAGTTAATAACCACCAAATTAATCACAAAATAACATGAATATAATGTTACCCGCGATAATATATATCAAATTTAAGTACATAATACACCACATGTAAAGAATAAGTGGAGACCAACAAAAATCTTACGGAATTAAAAGTGAGATAAGAAAATCTCTTACAAAAATCTGGCAGCCTAACAGCGCCACTTAAAAATTCTTAAAATGAATTGATGAGAGTAACAGAGGGTCTCTCATCATATGAATATTCAAATTACAGTATGGTGTATATAAACGAAAATCCTCCAACATAAGAACATGGAGCATAAATCAAATGACATAAAATAGAGTACTTGTAATTAATGAGAGAGGTCAGATTTCTTACCTCGTGTCCGACTTGACTCAATTGTTCTTTAATCTCTTGAATAATAAACTGAAGTTAAATTATAATTGCATAATTAAATTTTTAATGTTTATTTTTCATTTTATATCACTTATTACCATGTTATAAACATTATGTTATCATTTATGTTAATATTGTTTGTTTTGTCGATATTTGGTACTTGAGTTAAAAATGGACTTCTTATAATTACATATTGTTCATGTAGTCAATGGTTCAGTATATCCAAAATTATATTAATGATTTTGATATCATATATATCATATATATCCCTTATAATCATTTATTTATATTATTACATAACATTTAGAGGTAAGAAATGAAATTCACCGTTCATGGAGACGGTAAGCCATACGTATGAATTAATTCTACTTTCATTAATATTTCTTCTTTTAATGGAATTAATACATAATAATACATAGGTATATTATAATTACAGTATAATATAATATATAATATCATTAAATGTATCCTTTATACATCTCAAAAAAGGAATTAACGAGTCACATCTCTCTGTGGGGGCAGTTGTCTGCGCTTCCTCAAATGAGATTATCGTATTTACCCACTGTGGAAACCATAATGGCATGCTATAAATGAAAAATAAAGAGGAATAATGAAAAAATAAACATAATATATATCATATATAAATAAAGTTCCATCATAATGGCCACCATGAGAGGCAGTTGGAGTTATTAGAACAATCATCATTTCGTGAGGCATTAGTTTTCCATCCACAGAAACAGTATGTTCTTCATCCATTAGATGGAGGTGTGTGTAAGTATATTTATAATCCTTATCATAACATAATCCCAGTATATTTTTTATACTGGTGTTATTACAATATAATGTAATAAAATGAGTTTAGGAGATGGAGAAGTAAAATAAAAGAAAACAATTTAATAGAAATTGTAACTTTTAATTTGGTTAACTCCCTTTGGTTTAATCCAAATGACTTTTGAAGTTCCTTTTGCCTATGGTGAGGCTTTTAGGAGGAGGGGAGGGATGTAGGGAGAGTAATTGGGTAGTTTTATGATGAGTCAAATGGCTTGAGAGGTGTTAGGAATTGGTTATAAGTGGTCTCCTTTTATAAGGGAGAGGAGGGCTCTTTAAGAATGTGTGAAACTATTATTTATAATATAATGATATTCTATTTCTAATTGACCAAAAAAAAATTATATTCGAAGATATGATGATTCATGGTCGAAATAAAATCATCAAATCAGAATTGGACATGTTTGGATAATATTTTAATCATTATAATCTTATTTATTTAAATCATTTATTAATGATGTAAATATGACATCATTATTGTGTCACAAATAATTTAATTTATGTGATGTATAAAAATTATTAAAAAAATAAAATGATATAGGAAATTTTATAGTTTTCTAAATAATATTTATAGTCTAAAATTAGAATTATATAACACCATATAAAAATCAATTACTTAAAGATTTTTGTTAATGTCAATTTTGTCTTCACATGAAATTATTTAATCTAAATTGTCATTATAACTCCCAAGTGGAACAATGGGGTCCCAAAATCGACCCAAATAATCCCATGGTTGTGAATAACTCAAAAAAATAAGGTTCAGACAAGTGTTAAGGTAATTTTGAATTACTATAATATTATTTTAACCTTGAATTACATTATTTACATTTAACTACGGTAAATAAAACTCAAAAGTTACTATTGAAAAAAAAATTATTTTCATCTTAATGAACCACATTTTACTTCTTTTTAACAACCATGTATGTCAGATTTTTTAAATTCAATTCACAGAAGTGGTAAAATTTTATTTACATGAAAAATACAGTTTTTACTACCACTAAGTGGATGGACAATTCATCAAAAATAGATATTTTTTAGAAAAATACCAAACATTCAGCCTAAGGATTATTTGATATTCCGAATTAAAAATTGATGTCTATTTTTAAAAATTCAAAACATAGAAGTGTCATTATTTATTTTAAAAAATCATTCCCGTTATCAAAACAGTTAGCGTGTTTTTAAGAGATTATAACTATCAAAAGATTAATACTTGTTTATGTCCAATTTCAATGTGGAATTAATTATAATGACCCACATTGGATTAAATGTTAGAAATATATTTTAATTTAAATTTAAAACCAATTAAAAAGATAATATATAAATATAAATAAATTATATTAAAGGCACTTTTGAAATAAAATACAATATTTTTAACTATTCATTTAAAAATAAACTTTATCATAAAAATTAGAAAAACTTACACAAAGTAACTTTTGATGTCCCCATTCTAAAAAAGGATTTCATTTGATCAATAAGAATGTATTAAAGTGACCAAAACTATATTTAAAGAGGGTTCTCCATTAAAAGGCGATAAATCAGCCTTTTAATGTAAATTATGCAAAAAATTAGATTCATTCACAATTTAAGCCTCTAACTTTTATTGGATAAATGTAAATACGTATAACAAACATGTATAATAATATTTTATTTATTTCTGTTCAATCCTGCCAATACAACGGCTTGGAGTTGACTACCATTTAAAATAATAATATTATATTATTAGTGTGTAACATAAGATTTCAAAGAAACCAGTTGTTGCGTATTGGGTACGCTATAGAACATAGCAACACTTTTAAAGTATAATTAATATTCAATTAAAAAATATTAATAAATATGAAATATTTCTTATACATTATTTACCTGCGATGTTACATCCTTCCCCCCTTTTTGGAATTTCTTCCTCATAATTTTTTAAAAAAAGGGCACAGAAACTTCATTGAAAGTCCCACATCGAAAAAAGAGTCAGTAAAACTATCACCGTAAAAGATAGAAAGAGAAGCAAAAAGGTCACCCGAGATAACCAATATTATGATTCCATGAAAACATGTATATATAGGAGAAAACAAAGGGTCATGTTCTGATAGAAAGTGTTAGGAAACATGTTTAGGTGAAAGTTAACCACCAGAGAATCACAACCTTTTGATGGGTTAAACAATATTTTATTCCCCAGTAGGAAAAGTTAACGGACATAGTTTTAGTTTAAAGATACTTTTTGTTGATGAATTTATTTATGATCTTAACCAAAAACATAAGGAAATATAATTAGTTGTTATGTATACATTCATCTTTTACTGGATTTCTAAAAAAACTCATATTTTCTCCAAACGATTAATATTCAGGATGACTTTTTTTCACATTAAGAGTGTTATAATCAACTTCGAGAGAATCACATAATCCACAAAAGATGAACTATATATTTCCCATGTCTTCAGATATTAAATAAAACCAAAATGTTTAGTATAAGATCACATAATCACTAAAAGGATAATCTATTATATAAATAAATACTACTCTTAATCTCCAAAATTCATCAAAAAGAACCCACAGTTCAAGAAATAACATCAAATAAACATTTATCCTTAAAATTCATCAAATTAATCAAAACTAGGGTTGAAACCCAGTTCTCTAAAGGATTTAATCACATAGTTTTCCATGGTAAATCTTAAAATTTATCTCTAAATAACATCAGTTACTCTTAAAGTCTAATACTGAAAAGTAATTAACCAAATCCCATATCCTCCATGATAGGTTAATAATTTCCATAGATAACCCAAAATCCACTTATTCTTAACTCATAATATCATCTAACTAAAAAGAATTAGTCAAACTAACCAGGGAATTCACGTAGTCCAGTGTTGGGTGATAAATACCAGTCGCACTATGGTTGTGGGTTCGATTCCCACAACATTGTCCGACGTGATGGGTTGTCACACGGTTTGTGTGTTGTCTCTTTCCAAAAACTACATAATTTTATAACATTCCCAAAAGAGATAAATTCATAAAAAATAACTATAACATATTTTAACCACAAAGGTTATATAATAACTTTCGTATTGCATCCCAAATTGTTTTAACCGGTAATTGCCTCAAATTCAAGGATCATATAAACCAAAATGGTTATTTAAAAAATATCTAAAAAAGGGAAGATAATTATTCCATGAATAAAATTTTCATATATCAAACATCAGGGTTACACATACTATAAAAAGTCTTCAAATGTAATCCCATCATCAAAAGAGCCTTAATAATTTTAATCATTTTACCATCCTGAAATCTACCATAACTCTTGAATCCATTATATGTTGACATCTTACTCATTCAACATTATTCATGATCCATTAACCATTCTTTACGAAATTATTCAGAAATACTTCTTTCCTACAAAAAAATCATGAACCGTATCATAAGATTTCAATAATAGGAAAACATGTGTTAATAAATAATCCATGCCTTTCATTGGTGATTGTCAGTTTCTTCATCCTCAATAGGAATGGAACTAGGTATTAGTAAATGAATATTTGTATGATCCTGGTGATTCCATTCCAGAAACTTCTTCATAGGATATGTGTTTACATAATGACCATGCTCACCACATTTAAAACATTCAATTGATCCTTCAGAAATAACTTCTATCCTTTTCCAAGAGTCAACTAGATGCTTCCTTTTTCCATGGCAGGTTCTTGATATATGACCTTCATTTCCACATCTAAAGCATCTTTATGTCATGTTGAATCATTTTCCTATGTGTTTCTTTCCACATATTTAGCACATAGGATTTTGAACACACTTACCATTAGGGTTATTACCTAAACAACCGTAGGGATTTGTTTCTCGGATATACGATGTCTTATAAAAATCACTAAGGTTCATGAGGTAAATCATGACTCTAGATAGTTGGTTGATAATAACCACAAGAGTTATCATTGCAGCTCCCATATCATTCAGCTGCTTGTTCAGAAAACTATCATAGTTTTCATCACATCCACTGTTACACTGGTGCCTGCTAGATCCAGCCATTTACTATAACCCAAAAGGTCAGTGTGAGTGTATCAGTAAAATCATTATATAATATCTTATGAGGGTAAACACTAAGATATTCTTATTCATGTTATCTTAAACTCATTAACTTTATATAAATAACTATGACTATTTCTGAATTTTTAATCATTATAGTAATGTAACTTATGTTTAAATTGAATCCTAACCTCTAAAGTTATCTAAAATAACCTTTGATACCAACTATATGGACCTGGTCTTAAACATTACATAATCTTGAATTAAATGTATAATTCACATTGGGTATATTTTCAGTTTTAGAATTTTAGGGAATTATTCCATAACTATTACATAATAACATGAATATTACAAGTAGACACTTCTACTCAGTATCCAATTTTTTATATATTAAAAACTCTTAAAAAGACACATGTCGAGTTCCATGTTTTAGAAAGCATGGATTTTCCTTGATCCCATCCATGAACCAATTCATCTTTATGTCTTGTGGAAAACATTTCAAAAACATGGGATGAGCATAAAAATCTTAGTAAGGGTTATAAAATAAGGAAGGAAAATGTTATCCCAACAATAAATACAAATCCATGAAACCATACTTTTTTATCATAACATACCTTATGAAATCATAAGATTTATGAATAACACATACAAATCATAAATCATTAAGGTTACTTATGGAATCCATATCAAACATACATTTTAGCTATCACAACTACGTAAGGAGTTGCACATGGAATAACCATCACAGTATATTCCCTAAATCTCTTAGGATAAACTACATGTTTACCTCCATCATGTTACCCAATGCATTGGAGAGCTATCTCGTGCTCACCCGCCCTAGGATTATCACGGTAACACCCGTATACGTAATCAATTCGCAATAACCATAACATAATCATAAAATATAACACATGTATAAAAGAAAAATTAACATTTCCACATTCCAATATATCAAATCAAGATAATGTTTTATCAAATAATTTTCAAAACCATTTAAAAAGATATTTTTTAATCAATGTGTCCCATACCACTTTGAATCTTTTAAATGAATTATCATTTGAAAACATTAATATCCATAAAAATAAATCCTAAAACCCATTTTGAAAACATGGACAATAATGATAAAATATTTATATGAATAAATATTTAAATCATTTAAAACAATATTTTAGTTAATGAGTTTTTAATAAAATTAAAGACGCTTGAATACAAATAATTGAAGAATAACTTTTAATCAGAACATTATAATATCATGAGAATAAAGGGATTCATGATATAATATTTCAAAGGACAATATATACACCATATAAGAGTGAATTTGTGCATAACAACAATGAAGTATCAGTGAAAATGTAAATTGGGATGAATTCTCTTATAAAGATGGTATCCTTAAATTAAGGATAAATAAATCACATAATTATGTGTGAGTAATATAAATCCACCCAATATAAGTGGATATTAATTGTAAAACAATCAGTGTTAATTAACACATATTCATAGGATGACATGATCAAGAGGTATAAGTTGAACCCAAATAATTGAAATTGGGTTAATAGGTTCCCTTATAAAAATTTGACAGCCTAACGGTGTAACATTAAAATTCAGAAAATGAGTTGATGAGATAAAAAAGGTACACTCATTACTTGGATATAAAGTTTACATCAATAAGGATATATATGAACATATCCCAACATAATAAGATGTAAATTAAAAGACATAACAAAAATAAGTCTTTTATAAACAGGAGGGTGAATAGGTCCCTTACCGATTTGGTAACGTACAAAACATGTGCCACATGAAATAAGGTTCATAAAATGAAGGTGAAAATACTAATAAATTAAGTTATATTACATAAAGAGTAAAACAATGGGCAGTAAATACACCACACAAAAGAAAATAGTGGCAAATATAGCATGAATCTCACGGGAATAAAAAGTAAGACGAAACCCTCTACCATGTTGTATTCAACTGAGTCGTATGTCCAAAAGATAATAACCACAAAATTAATCACAGAATAACATGAATATAAAGATTATCATGATAATATATATCATATTTCAGTATAAAATACACCACATGCAATGAATAAGTTGTGAACAATGGAAATCTCATGGAATTAAAAGTGAGATAAGAAAATCCCTTACAAATATTCGGAAGCCTAACAGCGCCACTTAAAAATTATTAAAATTAATTGATGAGCGTAAGAGTGGGTCTCACATCATTTGAAAATAAAAATTACAGTATGGTGAATATAAAATAACATCCTACAACATATGAACATGAAGCGTAAATTAAATGACATAAAAGAGAGTATTTGAAAAGAAAGAAAGAGGTCGGATCCCTTACCTAATATCCGACTTAACTCGATCGTTCTTTAATCTCCTGAATAATAAACTAAAGTTAATTTATACTTCCATAAGATCATTTTTAATGTTTATTTATCCTTTTATATCACTTATTACCATGTTATAAACATTATGTAATCATTTATGTTAATAATGTTCGTTTTGTCGATATTTGGTACATGACTCAAAAATGGACTTCTTATAATTACATGTTGTTCATGTGGTCAAATATTCATTATATAAAGAATTATATTAATGGTTTATATATCATATTTATCATATTTATCCAGTATATACATGAATTTATAATAGTACATAACATTTAGAGCTAAGAAATGAAATGCACCGTTCATGGAGGCGGTAAGTCGTACGTACACATGAACGCTACTTTCATAACTATTCTTCTTTTAATGGAATTAAACATTATGATATATAGGTATATTATAATTAATGTATAATATAATATATAATATCATTAAATATATCATTTTTACATCCCAAAAAAGGCATTAAGGAGTCACATCACATTGAGGGGGAGTAGTCCACTCTTCCTCAAATGATATTATCATATTTACCCACTATGGAAACCATAAAGTTTTGTTGTAAATGGTAATTACAGAAGAATAAAAAAACAATAAACATAATATATATCATATATAAATAATGTTCCATCATAATAGCCACCATGAGAGACAGTTGGAGATATTTGAACAATCATCATTTCGTGAGGCGTTAGTTTTCCATCCACAGAAACATTACGTTCTTTATCCATTAGATGGAGGTGTCTGTAATTGAAGTTCAGATCCTTTTCATAACATCATCCTAGTATATTGAGGATACCGAAATGTTTAAAAAAGAAAGGAATAAAAATAGATTAGGAGATGGTGAAGTAAAATAAAAGAAAATATTTTATGAGAAACTGTTACCTTTAATTTGGGTATCTCCCTTTGGTTTGAACCAAAGGACATATTGAAGTGCATTCTGCCAAAGTAAAGGCTTCTAGGAGGAGGGGAGGTATATAGGGTGATTAATGGGGTAGTGTTTTGAAAAGTAAAATGGCTTTAGAGGTGTGAGGAATTGGTTATAAGTGATCTCCATTTATAAGGGAGAGGACGACTCTTTATGAATGTGTGAAAATATTATTTTATAATATAATTATATTCGATTTTTGATGGTCCAAAAATCATTATAGTCGAATATAAGATGATTCATGGTAGAAATACAATCATCCAATAATAATTTAACATGTTTTGGATAATATTTTAATCATTATAATCTTATTTATTTAAATCATTTATTAATTAGATAAATACTGCATTATTATTGTGTCATAGATAATATGATTTATTTGATGTCTAAAAATTATAAAAAAAATACCATGATATAGGAAATATTTGTATCTTACCAAATAATATTTATAGTCGAAAATAGGACTTATATATCACCATATAAAAATTAATTACTAAAATATTTTTTGTTAATGTCAATTTTGTCTTCAGATTAAATTAATTAATCTAAATTGTCATTATCACTCCCATGTTGCTCAATGGGGTCCCAAAATCGACCCAAAGTTTCTAATGGTAATTAATGACTCAACCAAGAATATTAGGACAAGTGTTATGTTAATTTTGAATTATTATAATATTCCTTTAACATTGAATTACCTTATTTACCTTTAACAGCAATAAATAAAAGTCAAACGTTACTATTCACCAAACTTTTATTTTCATCTTAACGAACCAGATTTTTCTACTCTTTAACAACCATGTATGTCGGATTTTTGAAATTTAATTCACAGAAGTGGTAAAATTTTATTTACATGAAATATAGAGTTTTTTTTACTACCACTAATTTGTTTCACTATTTATAAAAAATTGATGTTTTTTAGAAAAATACCAAAAATTCAGCCTATGAATTATTTGATATTCTTATTTCAAAATTGATACCTATTTTTTCAAATTCAAAACATATAAGTTTCATTAATTAATAATAAAATTAATTCTTGTTATCAAAATATATAGCGTGTTTTTAAGAAACAATAACTATCAAAAGATTAATTCGCGTTTATGTCCAATTTCAATGTGGAATTTATTCTAATGACCCACATTGGATTAAATGGTAAAAAATTATTTTAATTTAATTTTAAAACCAATTAAACAGATAATCTATCCATATAAATAAATTAGATTAAAAAAATCTTTTGAATTAAAATACAATATTCTTCACTATTCATTAAAAAATGAACTTTATCAGAAAAATTTCGAAAATTTACACAAAGTAAATATTGATGTCCCCATTATAAAGAAGCATTTTATTTAGTCCATGAGAATGTATTAATGTGACCAAAACTATATTTAAATAGGGTTCACCATTAAAAGGCGATAAATCGGCCTTTTAATGTATATTAGGCTTAAAAATAGATTCATTCACAATTTAAGCCTCTAACTTTTTTTCGATAAATGTAAATACATTTAACAAATATGTATAATATTATTTTATTTAGTTCTGTTCATTCCTGCCAATACAATGTCTAGGAATTGACTACTATTTAATATAATAATATTATATTATTAGTGTGTAACGTATGATTTCAAAGAAACTCGTTGTAGTGTATCAGGTACGCTATAGAACATAGAAACTGATTTAAAGTAAAATTAATATTTAATTCAAAAATATTAATAAATATGAAATATGGATTATTCTTTATTTACCTGGGATGTTACAGGGCTGGGTGACATGGTTTTATGTAACAATGTGACCTAGTCTATTACTTCCCATTTAGGACTTTGGGCATTGAACAAGCCGTGAAATCACCAGAGAGCTATATTAACTTATTTTTAATCCATACAAGGTCTTTGTTAAAAAGATAAAAAATTTCAGGGTATATAACACTAAAAAAATATGCAGTGACAATAACTGTCCTCTTTATGATAACTCGTTGCTGAGTTTCCCTTTCGAGAGTGGCACGATATCATTTGGAATGAGTTTTGGGCATTGTGGACATGCATCAACCTCCCTCTACAATCTTTCATCCAATTTACATCTACTCTACCATAACACACATACCAAATGTACTGAAATGTCACATACATCATTCATTCTGTGATCAAAAACAATAATTGGATGCTCTTCGAAGGATGAATCCACATCCATATCAATATATTCATGATCAAGAAAATAAGATAGATAAAGATAATACTATCACATCTGAGATGTGTGGGAATCACCATGAATGGAATGATACCTCGGGGATAATAGACAATGATATGATCTGGGACCAATTATATCTACTATTATGATATTACCTGAATATCAAGAAGGTAATATTACATGTCATTAAATTTTTCTCTATCCCAATCTAGGTGATAACTATAGAATAATCCGTTGTGCCACCCTAACACTAGAGGTATAAGATAAATATTGGTATAAGTATTCTTCTAAAACTGAGATTTATCTATATACTTTTGTATTATATAGACATTCTTATAAGTCTCCTAAACATGAAGAGGACCCAGTAGACCAGCCTACCATGTTGTTAATTAGCACCGAGGTTAATCAAATGGTCTTCTGTTGAGGGCCTCATTGGAAAAAATATGAATTTTTTCTCATAAAACAATTTTTGAAGGAAAAATCAAGTAGAGGATTACTCATTTTCCATGAACCTCCAAAATCAAGGATATGTGAACACGATATATCCTCTAACAACCATATGGTCCACTCGAACTACCCATCGGTTTGAGGGTGATGTGATGTACTCAAGATAACCTAGGAGCCCTTTTCCATTTGAAACCCTTTCTAGAAACATGATGTGAACATGGAATCTGGGCCTGAAATGATAAATAATGACACAACATGAAGTCACACAATCTCATGAATGTAAAACCTTCATAACACAAAAATAGAGATGGATTCTTGAATTTTTTTGGAGATATATGATCTTGGACATCCTTTCAATGATCACCCATACTAGATCAATACCTCTAGAAGATCATAACAAGCCTTTCATAAAGTCATTGGTGATGTTATTACTTTTCCACTATAGAATAGAGAGAGGATGTAGAAGTCTAGTAAGTCACTAGTACTCTACCTTCAACTACAGATAGGTGGATCCCTAATTAATGAATGATGGAATCCATCTCTTCATACTTATCCACCAGTACTAGTGATATACATCTTTATTCATCTCAGCAATACATTTTTGAACTACCCATACTAAGGCATTTGATTCCTACATAAGCACTACCGTTACTTCAAAAGTCCCCAAATAAGACCACCAAATAGTATAGTATCACTACAATAAATAACAAATCTAGTAGGATGTTTCTCTCATTTGAATCACTCCCACAAAATGAGGCCCTAAAAATCAGAAAGATGCCTCAATCAGACATATTCTAGAAGGTCAGATGTCACCGATACAATTTCTAGAACATATTTCCCATGAAATTATTGAATCAATTAGTGCATCTCATAAAATAGATCCATATTCATCCATTCATATCATGTAACCTTGATGGATAAAAAATTATTCATCCATATCAATGCATTATGAATGGACTTTATATTTTTGGGTGTGTAAGAAAACTCATTATTGAATGACTACATGTCTCATTCCCATATATTCTTTCATAGATTTAGGACTCACTTTGTGGGGATATATATAAATATTTTATGATTCATGTACACAAACAATCCTTTAACCATCATGTAATGAGTTCAACAATTGTATGAATGAATCTAAAATGCTATATCGAGTTCATTTGTAGGGTTATTACTCTAATGTGGCCACATCCTATCGTTCCCATATTCCTTGACTCAATATACTAGAATCATAAGTGCACCAATCATGAATCATAATGAATCACAATTTATTGTACAACTCAAGCATGGCATTAGAAGAATCAGGATCCAGACATAGGAGAGACTTCCGTTTAACTACTTAAAAGTTGTCTCTTATGATTCAAACTACAGGAACAATACAAACTACACATACAAGGAAAAAAGTTTCACCACAAAGTTGGATAATTCATGGATTAATCACAAGTAATATCTAGCGTGATTTATGAAACTTCATATGTCGAAATTATTCTTAGGTTACACCTCAGATACAATGGTTCTATCCTTCTCTAGATCCACTGATATTCATACCACTCATATTATATAACCCACAAATAAAAAATTTGTGATCCAAAAAAAAAATTACTGGGTTTCGCATATATCTGATTATCTCTCTATGTACTCATCATGATCTCCAAAATATTGGGATGGTCATTTATGATGTTCAAGTACACTTAGATAACTTCTAAAAACACTAACATTAATGAATCAAGAGACAGATGGAAAAACATTTTCATCTAATCCATCAAGACTTTTAGTGCATTTGTGAGAACAAACAATATAACCACATACTCATACAAGACATACATGATGTAGAACATCATAGGTGGAATAATCGATGGCATCACATTAACTTTCTGATACCATCGAATCAATTTAATCTTCTACAAAACAGTTCCTCCTCATAGCTAGTCAAATATGATTTCTATATAATTTTTTGGGTAGTGATTTTCTATAAGCTAATTCAATTTTTGGAAATCCAAAAAAAATGGTCATTGTCCCCCTTCGTAGAAAAAGGACTATTGTGCCTCATGGTGATGCAATGGGCCTCATAAAATCTTATACCAAGAAGTATTCACAATGTTTCTTGAGTTCGTGGATCTCTGTAGGTTCCATTCTATCCGAACGAATAGTCTGTAGTGATGAAAATGAAACTAGATTTATGGGTAAAAAATACTATCTCTTAGGATCTATGATGAAGAAATCATCAGGAATGATGTCCATGAAACTATCTTTTATAGGGGGAACTCTACTGATGACAATTGTTGATTTCTTATAAAAATACTCACAATGTGGTCTATCAATTTTCCAATCCAAGTTCTCATTAGTCTTGCTCAGTCTTATTATAGATCCCATCCACCCTTCTATATTTATTTTTTTCTATCAAGTGATATGAGAGACACTCGGTGGTGATTGAAATATTCTTTTGAATGATAAATCCAACCCATTCCATATTGAGACAGTTATTTAACCCAATCACTTCAATGAAAAATAAACCCCAAAAGAAATGACACCCACCTATCTTAAGAGGAACTCATAGAATTGGATTTTTTTTCTATTCTAACAGTTAATGTCTTATCAGGAGACCTGACTACATAAAAGTATTATATATAAAGGGAAACACCAAACACAATTACGTAACATACAAAATAGGGTAACACACCTATGTTTTAAAGGACAGAATCTAAGGTAGAGGTCACCTGAATAGTACCTCTAATGACAGAATGACATATAACCCACTGCTGGGGTAGTAGATACACATCATACATATTTCCTAAATCGCATCCCTGAGATGTTGGGTTTCTTTCATTAGATTATCCACTAAGAAAACATTGATTCACTAGGTCCCAATTTCCTCAGCCATAACCAATGTGCCTGGTTCTGATTGGACAATAGAATACCAACTAGCATCCTATCATGGATCTAGAAATCATATACCATATAAAGGTGTTAGTACATGCCCCCTCTCACTGAATGCTAGAGTAAAAGAATGACGACATCACTAAAGGTCACCCGTCCCGCCACTATATAAACCCTCAACTACGCTTCCGAAGCATTATGGATATCTAAGGAGAGAAATTTCACACCGGCGACACACTATTGAATCGGTACATGTTACGTGGATGGAAATTCCCCTATATTCACCCTCAAAAATGAAACTTTTTCCTGCCTGAAAATCCAACACCTACCTTATAAACTGAACAACCATGGATTATATTGGAAAAATATATTAGATTTCATTCTATAATTAGTTACAAGATTACAGTTTAAAAAATAGTTGTAAAAATAGATACATTCATTTGTATGTAGAAAACATTCCCACACATTTCATCAAACCACATTATAGTCCTCAACTAATCTCCAGTCAGAGATGGAGTAAAATAATGATGCTCTTTTAATTGAGAATAGTACACAAGATCAGTGATATTGACTTGCTAATGATGTGAAAAAATCATTTTATGATCCTTCCCCCATGTCTACCATATGAAGTGTTCAATGAAGGTTATTTAAAATTTTTCCTGGACAATACATTGATGATAATTATATGGATATATGATTTCCCCCCATGACATGGTGGAGCCACATAACATGTTTGATCAGATTTTGATCCTTCCTGTTGGAATCATATCAAGATGAAAAATGATATAATCAATACCCTATAACCATGATTTTAATCATATGGTCATCCATCCCTCAATATGGTGGGACAATTATACTACTAGAAGTATTAATACATATCTTCCATAGAAGGGGCAGGTTGAGAAACACCAGAAACATATTGCATAAAAATTAGAAAACTATCTCAAAATTGAGCATCAACATATACTGAAAGATCATCAAGATGTGTCTCATGTTGAAATACACATGGTATCAAGGGTGGATAATGGACCACCACCTCTAGAGTTTTCTCATCGCCACTCTCCTAGTGTACATCTTGAGGTATTCATGGTGCCATCTCTCTACAATATTCAAATGATCACCCAATAAAGGATTTTATGTTTATACAAAAAGAATATACAGAAATAGGTAATGAAGGGAAAGTACAAAGCCTCCCTAAAAAATGACCCATCCCTTTCCCTACCAAGATATGAAGACCTAGATAGTAATTAGAAGTTCATAAAATGATTTTTACGACATTACCTATAACCAATATATACGATTGAGTAAGGGTTAATGTCTCACTCTTCCCATGTATAAGGACCATGTATTTTTAATGTGGTTTTCACATTATTCCCATTATATATAATTCCATTTTTTAATTTGGATGAATTATTTGAAGCATCATCCCAAAAATAAAGGCACAATACACATGATAAATTCTTATTGGGCATCAACTTAATCCTAACAATAACATTCCCCTACATGTTGATTTGCTACATTATTTAATTATACTAAATAAATCACTATAATTATCAATTGAAAATGGAATAAAAAATAACCACCTAAAAAAATAAGAAATTCATAATGAATTTAGACATGAAATAACATAATGTATGATGTTTTAATAATGTCATTCATAGTATGATAGATTCTATAAAGATCCATCATTTTGATTGGATGAAGTAATATAACTCATCACATCAATAATATAAAAATTAATAACAACATAAATCTCATGTGTCACCCAAAAGTGAAGGCATATCAATTATTAAGGTCATAATCCATAAACACAATTAGAAAAAACTTTTAAATTTGGGTTTCCCTTAGGAAAGGGTTACTTAAATCAATGAACATGGTAAGGTCAAAATTAAAATATTCTAGTCTCGTGTAAAATAACCCAATAGTAAGGAAAAATGAAAAATTACTATATGATCCCACATTTTTGCATCACACCCCAAGTTCCAATGCTATGTTCCACAAGATGGCGGTCCATAAGACCTCATGCACATCTCCCCAGACTCTTGAGTCTGTTAGCTAATAGTAGGGGACTTGGCTGTGTCTGTGGGGTGACTATTCCCATGTATATCAAGGTATTCACATTAGAAATTAATATAATTATAATGGAGATATAATATATCAGAAATGACAGATGTAGTACAACCATAACAAAAACCATGAAATAGAAGTAAACAACCAAAGGATGCTGGATATAAATAATTAAGGCATAAATTCTGATCATGATAGAAAATGAATATATTAAATATGATGATGGGTATTGGGTAATTAAATAATAAAAAATAGTATAGTAAAACATAAAAAAGTAAAAACATAAGAAAACAATCATCTCGAACATAGGATAGATCCTCTGCACCCAGCTCCATCCAAATGTAGTATATCACTCAAGAATCCGATGTAGCATGTTTATATTTATCCACTCTAATGACCATAAAATATAATAAGTTACTAAATAGTTCTGGAGAGGAGTCTAAGAAATAATATTAATAGACGAGGTCATATGGTTTCTAGGTTATACCATTTTAGGAAATAATTAAAAAATACATTTCCATATAATACGTGCTAGGTGAAGAACAAATTAATAAAAAACCTCTATTTGGGTTCCAAAATGGACACCCTTCAAAAACCACCATCTTCAGAATAATTCATAATTCTGAAAGAGGTACATGTCCAAGTCTCAAAATGTAAAAAACGTCCAATTTAAACTAGGAAACGATGACCTTGAAACCTAATATTGTACTTTATCCTAGAGGTAAAAAATCCAATTCTTTGTATATGAAATATCTAATATAAAAGGAATATATCACATATAAAAAATATATAAAAAATAAATCAAAACATTTTTGGTGTCCTCATCCCATCCATGGTGATCAAAAAAGAATCTGAAGTGTCACTACAGATGAATTCGATGGAATGAATTCCTCTGAGTCCATAAAATAAAACCCATATAGTATCCCTTAGCTCACTCTTTGTATGGGGAATGCTTGGTTTTTAAAATTTATCGTACATAGTGATCTACATATCACCAGTGGAATGGTGTAATAATAACTCCAACAGGTCCATCCAGGGTTACTCTCCAATGGAAATGCTGCCACTCATGAATATATATAAACCATCCATAATTCATGTATGTAGAATGCCAATGTATCACTCATAATTCATCATATAACTCCAACTCGGAATGGATAGTCCATCAAAAAAAGTTCTCAAATTGGGGATCATGTTCCCTCATATCCAATAAAAATAAAAAAATATTAACGAAGCGCATATCATAAGGAAAAAAATTATAAAATGGAATACTATAAAAAACACTTCCATATCACATGCTCACACTTATAAATTATGTATTTTCATTAAAAAAAAATGGTAAAATTTATATAGAATATAAAATGTAATGAAACATATATATTCACATTTCATTCATAGTATTTCAATTTCATAAGGTAAAAATATTGAAAAAAATGTCTTTCAAATCAAGTAACCCAAATGTGGAACACGAAATAATCCCATGGAATTATAAAACAAGATCATGGTATAATTCACATAACATGGTGTAAATGGAATGAAATGTCTTGAGGTAATAATCAATCGAATCCCACCAATGTGCATAAAAAATACAATTATGTTGTGTGTAACATGAATCCCAATGACAACTATCATGGGTATCCATTAATAATAATTCAAATTAAGTGATTATTTTATTTTACAAAGGAAGCATAGACATGCCATTTTAACCATTTATAGCATTTGAAATCTGAAATTAATGGTTGGGGGAAATATAGGGGTTCCCAGTTACTTATAAGAGACTAAAAAACTGGATTTCACTATATGGAGTGGCCACATATGACATGGAAAACAATGTTTATGTAATTCATTAAATAGGAATGAAGTGTCACTGGATGGGTTTGTTGAGAAGAACCATATTTAGTCATTAAAATTGAAATGAAATGACATGAAGGAGCATACAACAGCAACCTTGATATAGTGTCACTCAACTCATACACTATCAAGGGTCAATTTGACCTAGAATAGAATACATATAATGACTTTTAAAACACCCTAATAATAGGGGATTATCCATTTCATAGGAGAGGGAAACTTATGGGAGGAAAAAACATGTAGTATATGTGTATGGATGTAAGAGATTATAGATTTCATTCAAAATTGTTATGAAAATGAAAAAAATAGTCATCAACTAAGGGAGAGAGATAAAAAAACCCATGAATTATGGAGGTGTAATATAAACTTAAAGGGGAGGAGGAATGTATTATGTGATGGAGTGGAGGAATAGAAATGATGGGTTAAAACACTTCATTATGGGTAAAATTGCTGTTTCAATAAAATATAAGGGGTAATACGGTTTTAATACATTTTTTTTTAAAAAAAAATCAACTATATGACCAATATTACTACAAGGGGGCATACTGCATTGTTAGGTGCATGGTTTGACTGACCACAGACAATCTTGTTTAAACCACACTAACATAGTAATTTAATACCGTGCACTAATGTGTTCCATTTTTCTCATAGTTATAGAAATTCCATGAGTCCCTATTCACCCCACTAATTTCAACAACACAATTTAGGGAAATTGTGATGGGTGCATTGTAACCCATTTTTATAATATGCGGAAGATTCTTACTATTCCCATTTTTTGGATTAGGGATTCGAATGATCCACAGATGCACTTAATAACTCCTTTGAAATTTTAATAATCATCACTATGTATATTTTCTGAAATTTAAACAAAAAATTAATGGTCTTTACCTTTTATAATTGTGGGTATATTATATCAAAAGTTATAAATTTTGAGATTTTACTAAATCCTCAGATGTGATAAATGATTATTATATATTTATTGTTTACCATTAGTATGGTAGTGGATATTGATATTGTGTTTGTGGTAGAATTACCAATGGTGAATGGTCTTAATAAATATTTTGAGGAAATAGGGGGGATCCTGGGGGGGTTTTAACTCTTGTAATGGATAAAATCTAAGCATGCTTTCATTACTTTAGTATTAGTTATATGGTCTTCCTGGGGATTTTAAGTGGTGTATTGTGACTTGTGGGTAATAGCATGTCTTAATTTTTTTAATTTTGTTGACTAAAACATTATATTCCATTCTAATAGATAGATCTTATATCTTAATAACTTTTGGAAATTTATCCCCCGTATATAGAGAAAGATTCCCCTTTACAAATGGATTTTAGTTTTGATTAGAAGATGGAAAATGTTGTTGGTATAATAACCTTGTATTACAGGATTCTAATATATTGTTGATGGCTACGAGAGGTGTTGAGTCTAGATTTTTTATGAAGTGTAAAATGAATAAGAGGAATATAAACATTACTTGAAATGGGGGGAGGAAAATGATTAATTTCACTTCCATATTATTTTCCTTGTTTAAAAAAGGTAACATAAAATTGGTTTATATCATCTATGTTTATTTATGTTCTAGTATTTTTCTATATGATAATTCCATCATTGATGAATATTTATACTCCTTTTTTTTGGATGTAGGAATAAGGTTTAAATTATTTTGAGTTCTCAGTTATGATCATAGATTATGTTATCATATAAGATTTTCATGTACTTAACATTATCATCACAAAAATACCATTTCCATATTTGTTTTTGTTTATTTGAGGGACTAAGTTTTATTTGATCTTCATTTATCATAGTTTCTACCATAAAATGTAGTCACTCATACCATTTAGTGTGAGACATATCCCTGAACTAGGTGAGTGGGGAATTTTTTTCCTGAGGTGATAATGAAATCATACTAATAGTAAGTGATTTTCCTTAACATCCTACACATGTTTTTATGATGTTTTTTACATGAATTTTGGATAAGTAGATTGATGATTTTTCTAGGTTTACAATCATAAGATAGATATATTTCTATGATAACATGATTTCATTAGTATGTTATGGGCCCTTACCATCAAATCATTTGTAACCTTTCAAATAACCATTCCTCATTATTATAAAAATGAAAATGTAATTTGGAATTGTGATTATTTAAAAATTCATAATCTTGTTATTGATATGAAAAATATTAATGTACCATTAGTATTGATATAATTTATCCACTAATGGGGTCCAATTTGGTTTATATTTTATAAATTAATCATAATACAATAAATTATGATTCCATGAAGAATGTATTGTTATGATAATATGTAGGTGTCCGTTTAAATATTATGAGTATTCAATTTTTCTATTTAGCCATTGTAATTATGCAAATTTATTTATGTATTTTTAGAATAATTTAATTCATCGGTTCATGGACTCTATCATGGTTTTTATTTTGCATGAAATCATGTCATACACTAACTCGGTGGTTGAAAATATGGATCATAAAGTTATTTTCCAAAAAAAAATCTAAACGTGTATCATCAAAATATAAATAAGTTTTAATATTTTATTTTCATCAATATATTGAAGATATTGGGACTTGTTTTTATAATTTTTTTGTCATATTTTATCTTGAAAATATTAATGTCTTTATGAAATTAGAGAAAACCAAACCCGTGATTAAGAACCAACGATTCATTAGTTTGGATGGCTATTATAAGAAAATTTATAAGTTTTTTTCAATAAATAAAACCCTTATTCTTGACTTTACCCTTATGTGTGTTATATTAAAATATTATTCCAATGGTTGAAGATCATTTTTGGAACATAATATGTGTTTAAATTCATTTAAATATAATTTTAATTTTTAACTAGGATGAGGTTAAAATATTTTATTATATTCCTTAAAAATAAGAATAAGGTATATTCTATTTTAATGGAAAATATTATTGGAATATATCTATCACATAATATATACTCAAGAGAAAATTTATATTTCCATTTATATTGAGATAGATTTAATGATTCATGTTTTAAATACATAGAGACACTCTCCTAGGGAAGAAATGTTTGTTTTTTATTGAGATCATACATGACATAAGTATATTTTTAATCAATAGTATCTTAAAATATAATATATTTGTACATGAGTTACTATGTTTATAAATTATATTTTTATATTTAGTACACTGGTAGTATTACTATTTTTATCACCAATGTGTTGAGTATAAATTAATTACTTGTTCCATGATGAAATCTATAATGATGTGTAATTTTGGAATATTGTACATTAAAATATAACTAGACGTGTGAGATGAAGATGGGAATGTGGTTGTCACTATTGAGGAAGGTGAATAATCATTTAATGATAAAATTAGTCTAGTAAAAGTTATATAAAATGAACATATGTTTTTTTGTAAAATCCATTATTATATGGTGATGTTGTGTGACTTGTTTCAATATGTACACTCAATCCTAAATTTCATAAGATGGTTTTTAATTTCCATAAATATTTTATCATAATTGTTGGATAGTGGGAATTGTTCTAGTTTTCCATTTCACCATGATACTACAATGGTATATCATGATTAAATACAATGGTAATGGTTTTTTTGGGTTGATAGTGTAAATTTAATATTTTATATAATTATTCTTTAACTTCCAAAACATTTTTTTGAAAAAGGCCGTTTTAGGCTATTAATTTTATCCTATACACATTTTATTATAGAAGTTGATTTATGTATCAATGTTAATCATTATTTATTTTCCATAGAATCATATTTGGAATGTTTTTATTTGGGTGAACAATTGGAGAATGGTATAATTTTTTCAATTTCATTCTATTATGAAGGTATACATTTTAAACCCCGATATTTTATGATACCATTCCCATAAAATATGTTTTATTTCTTTGAAAGAATATTATACAAGAAATAACTAATCTAAAATAATAATAAAATCATATATCATTATATAATATCCATTAATTTTTTATATGGAAAATTTAAAAACCATTTACAAAATTATTTATAATGTTTTTTGTTATTATTGATGTATTTGACAAATATGTACTGAATATTTAGTAAACTCATCATAAACATGAAGAATTTATTTTCTATTAAAATGGTTTTTATGTCAATATGTTTGAAAATAATATTCTTATATTATGACAAATTTATAAACTTTATTTGAAAATTTTGACATTATTTTTTATAACTATATTTTTGGAATGAGGTTTAAAGTGATTTTTTTTTAATTTTCTATGAAATTGAATCGTTACTGAATAGTGAAAAAGGATGAATTTTATTGAATGGAATATATTATAGGAATTTAAATGTTTTAACTTTTTAAAATATTTACTTCAATAAAAAATTATATCATTTACATTTTTCATAACAATGTTATGTACATTGAAAATAATTCTACTAGATATTTTGTTATAAGCTCATTTCATTTTTACGAAAAATAAAATTATGAAAAAATAATTTTTTTCAATGTTTTCTTTTATAATTTTCAATTAAATTCATCCACTTAATTGAAATAAATTTTATAAAATTTATTACATATTTTTAATAATAATATTTTTTATTTTAGTTTAATTTTTACTTTTTTATTACGATGACTCAAAAAAGGGAAAAATAATTAACATGGTTCTAGTATAAATGAGTTTAATGTGGGGATAAAAAGATTTAATGATGTGTTTTCTGGATGAAAATATTTATATCCTATAATATTGTCGTATATAAAAATTATCCAATAAAAATTATTATTTTTATTCTATTTGGGATGATTAGAATTGAGTTTGTAATTATTATTCTTTAATCATTTATGAATCTCCAAGGGTGTCCTCTCCACCACTTATAAAAGGAAAACCTTTCATTCATTTCATTACACAACATTGAACCATCTAATAGGATCATACTCTACCCAAATCACTATTAAATATCCATATCCTTGATTTCATGGCTCCAGTATACTTACAATATGATTCCATATATCCCTAAGAACGTTTCTAATTGTAGCCTACCAAAGATAGAGAATTTTTCTAGAAATACCACATTCAATTTATTTAATCATCTACATCATTTAATTATAATTTTTTATTAATAAACTAATAAATTTATAATCCTAAACAAATAATATTTTTATTATTATTTTTGAATAACCATTATTCACACTTTTTTCTATAAAATTGGATGTGAAATTATCCCTCTTATGAATGTGTGTACAATCACCAAAATATTGTGATATAATAAATTTTCATCACCATCAATGATGGATAGTTAATATTATGTTACTGATATTTATATTTTATATTTATGATATATTTATCCATCTATAATTAAAATACCATATCAAACATATTACCATCAACTCTATTTGAACCTAACAACATCATTACTGCATAAGTGTGGGCTACGAACTTCCTAAATTGATGTTATTTGTTTTTAATTTCTAAATAAAAAGGAAGGTAATAATACTATATTTGATGAATATATATTATATTGATGAAATAATAATGATTCATTAATGTTGAATTGTTTTTTACCATTATTTTGTTTTGTATGTGAAAATATCGAAACAATGTTAATTCATTCTTTGGTTCTACGATTTCAGTGAATGTTGTAATTTAATTTTCAATCACTTCATTTATATATTAATATACATATATATACATAATATATATGTTATTTATATAATTATTATCATTTTTCATATTATAGAAGTGTGATTAAATTACATGGATCAAGTCTATGAATCTAAATTGTCAAGAGAAAGAAAACATTTAACACCCATAAAATAGGATTTTAATAAAAAATAATAATAAGGGGTTTTAAATTTTTATAATTGGATAATATATGATATAATAATTATTTAAATAAATCATTTTTAGAGTTATTATTTTTATAAATTCACTATATGGTATTTTTGGATTACTTTGAAACAAATTGACCTTGTAGTTAAGGGCATTCGTATCAGAATGATTTATGTGATATATACTCTCAGTTCACCATTTGTTTATTTTATATGGTTTACATACTACCAAAACATGTTATGTATTATTATTCTGATGAATTGTATTGTTATTTCCATATCACTAAATTTTAATATTTCTCATTGGGTTTTGGTTCTATTGTTACCAAAATAGTAACTGTATATTGTTACATTAACACTGTTCCCTGAGATCAAATTTTATTATCTTTTAGATGAAGAAATATCCCGATATAACTCTCAATAATATCATTAATAATTTTATCTTCTGTTTAATAATTTAATATGGATGTTATAAATACATTTTTCTCACATAGGTACTTAAAATGAAAGGGAATCATTATTTTATAAAGAACATATATTGTTTCATCATCGATATGGAATCATTTTTTCTGATGAATATGTTCAGATTAAAGTGTAAGAAATTTTGATTTCTTTGTTATAAAATTGTATTATAAAATTTTCATTACACATTTCGAGATATTTTTATCATACCAATTAAAAGTTATATTCTTGTTTTATTTTCAGTGAGTTACTTTAATCATTTTACCCTAAATGTAAAGGATTTATTTATTTTATCCTACAATTCACTAGTTGAATATACTAATATAATGAAAGATTAATTATTTGATTCTTATAATAAAGTTATCAATGTTTATTTGATACAATAATTAGTTATATAGAATTTTATACTTTTTTAAAATTAATGTATGTGATTCCAAAATTAAAATATTATTTTCTATAAAAAATATTACAGTGATGTTATAAATAATATTATCTTTTTTGATAAATAATTTTTTTATTTTTTATGGATTAATAGGTATATGATTATATGATACCATTTTATCCATTCTCTAGAACATATATCAGTATGATGATTAGATGATAATGAAACCCATTTATTTTCCAGTGGCTATCTAATGATAAAACAATGAATTGTTAATGAATCCCATATCATTTCAACGGGACATGATATAATGATTTGGTGAGTTGTTATGATAATTTTGAAAACATATGATTTGTATATTAATATTTGAATGGTAGACCTAGAATTATATATCCTTGTTATTTATTATCTCTTGATGTATATATCATCGGATGATAATGATTGGAATGGGGAGTGAACATTTTCTTTAATGGGATATCCACGTTGATGTTGTTCATACAGGACCATGACTAATGATATGATGGAATGGATTCAAAACCCAATATATATTGATAGTTGGGTATATTATCCATGACCATGGAAAGGATTTTCCACAAATACACATCATCCAAAAAATTAATTAACTTGAAATTTTTCTTCTCTCAATGATAATGTTATTTTGTTCCTTTATTTTCATTGATTAAAAAAATTTCAATTATTATAACTGGATTCAATATTATTTCATGATATGATGAGTATGTTTTAAAATTTTATACACATATGCTCTAAATCTTATTCTCATTGTATTCTTTTGTGGTAAATGATATCTTTTTAGTTTACCCTTATTGAGAATCTGAGCTCAGTGATTCAAATGTTGTTGTTCCCCAAGATATGATTAAATGAATTAGGTATAATATTTCAATTAAGTGTAAATGTAATAATGAACATAGTGAGATATGAAATATATCTCATATTATCATGTTGTTATTGTACCCATCATTCCAATGTCACTAGACATGTACAGTTCTAGAGAGGATTATAATGTTATATACTGGAATAGTCATTTAGAAATTTATAATTTTTTTTCAAAATGTATGGGTTAATATTAATAGTATCATAATATCATATAGATACATTTGAAAACTAAGATAATAGAACATTAGTGAGAACCCATTTCATAGAAAAAGTCTATCTCTAGTTTATAAATGTAGATTTCATATAAGAACCTATTAATACTATGGTAATAAATCCATAAATAGTTATTCACATATATCATTGCATAAATTATAGAGCATAGTGAGTCTTCTATTATTAAATACAAAGTTAAATAGTTATGGGGAATATGATTTACAGTATTAAAATTTTCAATAGGAATCATTATAAATTTGTATAATAGATACTAATTGTAGATGAACTACATTATATATATGTTTTACTATATGGGAATTTTTTTTAATTATTTAGAAATAAAATTAATGAATTTTTCAATGGATCACTGTAATTAAAGATGTATGACACTCATTATATCAATTTTCAGTATTGTAATATAATTCTAATAAGATGATAAAGTTGAGGTGGAGACATGATTTAAAATTTATCAAATTTTCATATTTTATATTGTTAATTTGAATTCCAATATAACCAAAAATAACTAAAGGAATATTAATTATTATGCATAATAACAATATGTTAAAATAGTTGTGAAAAGATTTAACAATAGGCAATCCATTTCTCAAGTATATGAAACTTCTCTAGTTGAATTTTTTGGTAATATACATCCCATAAATATCATTATTCTCTATTTAGTTGAATTCATGTGACACTTGGACTACAGACTTGTTAATAATTTTATTTTGATTATTATCATATAGTTTATCTAGGTTTAAAATGTTTTGTTGAGTTGTGGAACCCACACGATATGAATTTTTTTGCTTCTTATAATAGGTGAGTTTTTTGATTGGAAATGTTCGGTGGATGTGAAGGGAAAGATCAAAGCCATGAAAATTCGCCAGATCACCATGATACCTTCCGCGTATGCGCTTAATTATTTAATTAATCGAATGAATGTAAAAGTGAGTGCAAAATTAAAATTAGATAAAATATAATTATTTTAGAAATATTTTGTTAATAATAATAATAATAATATTATTATTATTACTATTATTTTCATTAATATTTTAATTAGTTTGTTAATATTAAATTATTTTCATTATTTTTAAATTATTAACTTATTATTATTAGAATTATGACTATTAATATTTTTATTTGGACAAAGTATTTTTATAGGTTTAATTTCATTTATATTTTCATTTTTTAAAATTATATTCCTTTTTCTATTTTTTCATTCTTTTTTCCCTCATCATTCCCCACTCCTTGAATCCCACCACATCCACCCCTAACCAAAAATCATTCTTAGTCCCCTAATATTTGTCATCACATTGGTCTGGATATCCCTCTACCTCTCCTCCTACAGCATTTTCGACTAGCACCCCTCTTCACAACATGATGAGTCACTTGCGAACTACCTTGCACAACTTTGTTGCATCCTCCCCCTCCTTCTCATAGGTCCCATTGGTCTCGCCTCTTTTAGGATAGAGCCTTGCTATTGTGAACCCCTCCGATAGGCCCTATCTTTCTCTGTTATCCATCTTCTCCCTCGTAACTGCTTCTTTCTTCTTCAGTTGTTCATTTCAACGATTTAGTACGTTGGGGTGTTAAGGATTCATGTGGTAATTGGTTTAAGTTTACGGATTTTGGTGTGACATTTTATTATAGAGTCTAATTGAGTCATTTGAGGTGTGGTTGGCATACTGTGGATTCTGTGCAATTGGTTTGTTGGGGGGGTTCTACACTAAGGTTTGTGGTTCCATGTATCATTTTTGATTGTCGAATTCATTTTGGTGTTTAATTAATTTATAATATTTATTAAATATTTTTTTTGTGGAGTGAGTTTGTTTTTATTTATGATTAAATATGAATTTGAATTGTTTGTAAGATTTTTACGCAATATGAGTTAATTTTTTTGAAAACCCATGTTAAGCCATTCATAATGTATTATAAAATGTGATGATGGTTTATTAAAATATGTAGGGGCTACAGTTTGTGTTTTTCTATGTCATAAATGTGACTCTAGTTATAAAAGAAGTACTAAGTGGGTTTTTTCTATTTTGAGTAAGGTGACACATTTTTAAAATGTTTAATAAATTTTATTATTGGTTTGATCATGAAAATGGTTCCTTTAACTGTGCAGTTTGTTTATGTGATTGTGTAAGTGATGAAAATTGTGTTTTGAATGTCTTTCGGTGTGCGTATTAAATCATAATGAAATTTTTTTCTGAATGAATTGTATTTGGAAAAGGCATCACAATGATTGTTTGTTTATTTTAATTATGGATAGTGATATGTAATTGGACCCTTTTGAGAACAAATGTAAAGCACACAGACTAAGTTGGAAGACCCGGACTACTGTGATAGTGATACAGAAGTGGAACTGGCCTAGTTTCACATCACATTATTGAAGACTACGACACCAACTAATCTTTGGGAGGATGATTGGAGACCACTAGGTTATTTGTGTGGTCCTTACAGGTGTCTCATGCAAGAGGAAATAGCTTGTCGTTGTTCCTATATAACTTCTCAATGAGATGTGAGGTTCTAGAGTCCCACTATTTCATAAACCTATAGGGAATCTACCATATATTTTTGTCCATGATTACTTTAAATTCACCATCTTCATACAATGTAACATTTTTGTTATCTTAAAAAATGTTTCTAATTTTTTAATGTTTTTTATTTGAAGTTGTTTATATTGAATCATTTTCTTTAAAATTGTTCATGGTTTTTTTAAATTCATTTGTAAAAGTGGCATATGTTTATTTGTGGAATATTTTCTCAGTGGTATCATAATGGGAATTATATCACACCTTACATACACCTTTCGGTGTAAGTAGATTTGTTTATGTATATACATTAAAGGGTAAGGCTTTTGGAAATGGTGGTTTTGGTTGCAAACTAACTTTTTGGCGTAGCATTGTGGAGATGGCTTTAGGGTGGTGTCCTCATTCCACTTAGTGGTTGTTGAGTTGGTTTTTGGTCACCCTACCTAGTGGATGTTAATTGTTTTTATTTTAGTATAGATTTGAATCTAAAATTATTGTTCTTATTTGAGGTTCGTTTGTTTGTATCTTCTTGTATTGGATTATTTTATTTTTTTGTTGATTTTCATTTATATATACATTGAGGTAAATCATTCAAAAACATAACATTTTCATACCGATGAACATGTGTTAGTTTTTGGAGATCAGGAACGACCATCAAGTGTAATTTTTTACCTGGTCGAACGTAAGACGGATTGGGACCTAAATTGGGTAATGACAAAATAAAATCAAATGGGGACAACTATTTGGGTAATTATATTTGGGATGAGTCTAGTTAGGTAGGATCTAGGACTATCTAGACTTGGAGAACATATTGATCATAACATACCTAGACAACACACCTCATGATAGTCCACAAGTATCCATGGGATGTCAGGACACATATTTGACTTCTCCTCCAGGTGGAACATGAAGGCTACAAACTACACACCCAAATAGGGAATTGGAGAAGTGGTTTTCACATTGTGTTTTTATGTTTGGTTTTAGGATGTCAACTATTATTTATGAAATTGTATTTATCTAGACTTTTTTATTGATGATTTTATTATGTTATTGTTTCTTTCTACATGTGAATGCCTCCCTGAAGACCATAATTACTCCCAAGAAGGAAACCAGAGAGTTTTCTCCCTCACTACTCGTTCAAAGTATGGTAGAAGTTGTGGTCCATACTGTTCAGGATTTAGGACAATGAGATAATATAACTCCCTCTCCAAAACCTTCTAGAGAATATGTGTTTAGTCCCTTAAAGGATAAATCCCAAGAGTTCCTAAAGAATAAATCTCATTCCTTCTGAGGCAGCTCAGAGAATCAATAGAGAGAGTAATGGATTTATAAGATAGATCATATGTCTGTGTTCCTTGATACACCTTAGGAGGTTACGGTGAAAAGTTCCTCATTTTTTCAAGAGGTTCCATGTTTCATGTGGTGGAAATCCAGGAATGAAACATGGAATAATGGGAATATAAGATGGATGGATTAAAAGACCATCATCAATGATTATTATTGTCCTGAGGTCCTTTATTATTCAATATTTAGATATTTCATAGACCATTCCCTGTGAGATTGGTTGGTGACGGAATATGCTAACTTCTTTTTCTAATCTAGTGTGGTTTGTGTCTAATATTTTTTCAAATGAATCTTTGAAAGCTTGGATGGTTTAGAACTCGATTTGGACAGAAATTCCCTAATAATTTTTCTATTCCATGTAAGGAACTTATGTTGAGGTGGTAGATCATTCATTCTTGGTCATGATTGATCAGAATGGAATGTTTCTGTATGCTATATTGGTGACCAATGTGGTATATATAATTTCATCTTAGAAGAAGAGGAAATATGATGAATATGGGAAGAAGTATTATGGTAGGTTAGGTCATCCCTCTATAAAGGCATTACTTGTTGCTTGTGGTGCATTGTCTATTGTATTTCTTCAATGCAATATGGTATGACACATCGGGATTGTATGTCCCTCTCATCCTATGACTTGTTATCTATGTGGGGTTATGGGAAATGTGAAACAATTTTGTAGTGAGAAATGACCTTATCATAGTTGTGAAAGTAATGTGGCATCCATGGGATTTATATTTGAGTAAGAGTTGACAAAGATGTTGGGATCTTGTTTTGGAGGTCATGGATGTAGAACTAGATCATCTTCTGGGAAGATCCATATCATGGAAGAGCCACAGGCGAGTCATAATCCTCTTGAAGTTTAAAAAATATGCATGTAGTAGATTAGGAACCAGTGGGATCTGATGTAGGTCCTTCAACTATTCTAGGTAACCTTATAATTTAACTTTTACAGATTTAGATTTATTTCATACTAGTTCATTTTTGACTTATATATATGCCCATATTTTGAATCTTCTTATCATACCAACTAGGATGTTGACTTTTATAATGGAGTTTGTAACACCGTTGGGTAAGAGGAATGATCATGTCCTTATGTTTCAATCATGGGCAGTTTTTGTGTTAGGAGTTGAGATGGATAGGTATTTCTTGGTTCTACATATGGACATATTTGATGTAATCCTCCATATGGATTGGATGGTGCTCTTTCAAGAACATGTATATTACTATAGGTGATGGGTGTGCTTCATCGCACTAGATGGGAGTCCTTAGATATTTCATGGGGAATGTGATATTTGGTTAGGTCGCAAGGGACCTCCACATACAAAGATGGGAAATCATGCCTACATGTTAACATCTCTTACATTAGAGGACTTTGGTTGTGCTCTTAGGGGGTGGATTACATCCTATAGTGGATGCGTTTTCAAGGTATTTCCAGATTATTTTTTTGGGTTTACCCCTATAGAGAGATTTTGAGTTATCAATATAATTTTCATTGAGAGAACAATCAATATCACTTCCCTTATATTGCATGACCCCCACTTAATTATTTTAATTTAATATATAGCTGGTTGATTTGCAATCCAAATGGTTCATTCACCTTAGAATCTAACCATGGAAACCCCTACCTTATTAGTTAAGAAGGATAATTTAAATCTTCAATTGTGTATCAATTACCGGTGGTTGAATAAGGTATCAATAAAAAACAAATATACTTTTCCATGAATTGAATACTTGATAGATTGACTCTTAGGGGGAATGTGGTATTCAAAAATAAATATGCATTCTAGTTGCCACCACCTTAGGGTGAGGGATGCATTCATTCAAAAGATGGCTTACAAATGTTGGTAGAGACACTTTGAGTATTTTCTCCCTCCTTTTGGATTGAAAAGTGCTCCATCTCTTTTTATGGTACACATGAATAGGGTATTCCACTAGTATCTCGACTTGTTTGTGGTGGTATTTGTTTTGGAAAACCTAGTTTATTATTGATCTGAGAAAGAGAATGATCACCATTTGCATATTGTGTTGGGAACTCTATGGGATAATCATCTATATGAAATGGGTATAATCGAGTAATATGTTTGAGATCCATAGTTTTATTCGAATGATATGCATTTATTTTGGATTTGTTCAAGATTTATCCCAGCTTGCTTCCTCTATGACCATACCATCCGGAAAAGTGGTGATGTTTGAATATAACCAAGCGTACCAGAAATCCATTGAGTTGATAAAGTGGTGATTGCCTACCACACATGTGTTGATCTTTCCTGATTCTGGGAAAGGATATGTTGATTATTGTGATGCATCAGGAATGGTCCTTAGGTGTGTAATCATATAGGATAACAATGTAGTGGCTTATTGATCTCACCAACTATGACCACATGGGATGAATTACCATACCCATGACTTGGAGTTGGTTGTAGGGATCCATTCCATTATTTCGTGGCATCACTAACTCAATGGAGAATGTTTTGTTCTACTCTGACCATAACGGCCTAACATACATCTTCCCCCTAAAGGATCTTAATCCAAGGAGCATCCAGTCAATCTTGTATCAATATGGGTTTGAAATTGATATCATCTATTCCCTGACCAGGAGTAATGTGTTGGCTAATTCCTTGAGTAGGAAAGTGCTCGTGTTGGATTTGAGAAAGTACATGGATTAGTGGACATTAATGGGACTCTTCACCCAGATGCACATTTAGACCAATAAGTACATTTGAAGTGCATTATTGGAAATAATTTAGTTGAATCCATCTCATTTGGATTTGTCTTAGCATGAATATAAAGATGTTGAGTTGTGTTAGCAGTCCATGTAGTTTTTTCATGATGGGGAGAGTTCATTTGATTGGTCTATATCTCATGAGGAGAACTTGTTCTTCATGAGCCATGCTGTGGAGTTTTTGTCCATGCATAAGGTGGTGATGAAGGATATCCACTAGTCTCAATGGGAATACCATCTTGGTACTACCAAGATGTATTATGATGTTTTTCACAACTTCTAGTGTCCAGGTATGATATGGGACATATATTACTTAGTATCAATATGCTATAATTATAAGCATTAAAAATTATAACATCAAAGATCCTCTAGTTAGCTTCAACCATTTCCCATTCCTATCACGAAGAGGGACAAGGGAACCATTGAAATTGTCATTTGGTTTCCTTGTACTCCTTTGGGAATGAATTATATTTGGTTATTGATTGACCCCTCTTCAAAATGAGTTCTCTTAATTTCGATCAGAGATAATGTTAATGTGGATGAGCTGGGTCAATTGTATATTCAAGAGGTGCTCATCATTCATGGTGTGCCATCAAAAATTGTTTCTAATAGAGACCCCCTCATTACCTCTTACTTTTGGGAAGGTCATAAATGGGCATTGAGATCATAGATCAAAATGAAAATGTCATACCTTACTCAAATTGATGGATAGACAGAGTGGGAAAATCAGGTTCTAGAGGACATGTTTTTGGAATGTGTGCTAGATTTTAGTGAATCAAGGGATATCCTTTTTAGATTAGTGGAGTTCTATTATAATGATAGTTTCCAATAATCTATTTGAATGGAACAATTTTAGGAAATCTTTAGTCAGCCATGTCGGTGTCTTCAATGTAGGTATGAGGTAGGCGATACATCACTTTTGAGATAGATACTATTATAGGAGATTCCAATGAATGTAAAGTTGATCCAACATCGATGAGAGACTGCTCAAAGTCACCAAAAATCTCATTATTATTAGAGGTGTCGAGATCTTGAGTATTATTTGGGTGATCAGGAGTTCATGAAGGTGGTCCAATATATGGTTCACTGTCAATTGGGAAAATATGGAAAGGCAAATATGAGTTATTTCAGGCCATTTGAGATCACTGGGCAGATATTGAACATAGCCTATAGATTATCATTACCTTCTCATTAGATGTAGATTCATGATGTATTCCTTGTCTCCGAAATATAAAATTATAATCCACATATGTCTCATGTGTTGAACTGGGAAGAGTTGGGGATAGATCCTAATTTCTCATCGTTTGAGTGGCCAATTCATATAGTTGATTCCCAAGAGATGGGTTTTCATGTTAATTCCATTACATTGGTTCGTATCTTTTGAAAGCATAGGAATGATGAGCATGACATTTGGGAGTGGAAATATTGGGTTGAGAAGGCATACCCATTCATATTCTTTGATCAGTCATTATGTTGAATTTCTAAGTGCATAATGATTTAATTGTATGGAAAATTTTCACACCTTGTCTTTGGACATTAGTTATAATTTTATTTTTATTTTTTATCATATAATTTTATCAGGATATAAAATGTTTTTTTATGTATGGGACTTATCCAATTTTAATATGTGTAATTTTTCTGATTAGATAGAATTTTTTCTTGCCAATGTATAATACATGGGTAAAGAACAATCAATGTCATGTAGCTTTTACAGATCACTATTTTGTGTGTGGTGTGAGATTAATTAATTAATTATCTTAACGATCGTTATGGAAAACACAAAAATAAAATGTGAAAATATAATTATTTTATAAAACTTTTAATAATAATATTATTTTTATTTTTATTTTTATTAACGTTATTATTATTGGTTTTGTTGTTGTTTTTGTTGTTAATATTTAAATTAGGTTGATCATAATATTATTTTTTCATAACTATGAAATCATTAAATTTTTTTTATTAATTCTATCTAATTTTTTTAGTGGAAATGGTATTTTTCCCATTTTATTTCATTTAAAATTTTATTTCTTAATATATTTTTTCTTTTTACACTTTTTCATCTTTTTATTTTTATTGCTTCATTCTCTACTCCTTACTTTGGGCCACCACAGATCCCAAACCCTAAATCAGCACTATTCCTCTCCCATTTTCATCCCATTGTCTGGATTATCCCTCTACGTTTCCTTCCCCAATGTTTCGAATAGGTGCCCTTCCTTCTGTCTCAACGAGTTGCCTGATCAGTGAATTACACAACCTTGTTGCTTGCTACCCATAATTCTCATAGCACCCTTTGTACACACCTACTTTTGGAAAGAATCTAGATAGTTAAACCAACCTCTAGCAACCCCTTTCTTTTTCGGTTAGACTTCTTTACCCTCACCACAAGTGTGTTCATATTCCTTTATTTGTTTCCTCTTTTTGGTTGGTGGTATAGTCAAGGAATTATGTTGTGATTGGTTCAGTTTAAATCATTTTGGCTCGATGTTTTGTTTTTAGGGTATATTATTGTCTTTTTAGGAGTTTCCGGCATTAAATGGGTTTTTCGCCCCATGATTATGGGGTTTTTCTAAACGGAGGTAGTTATTATCATATATAATTATTGTTTGAAGAATTAACTTGTAGGTTTAATTAATTTATCATATTTATTAATTATTTTATTTCGTGAAATATTGGGTTTATATAATATTTAATAGTTATTTTATTTTCTATTAGCATGTTTATTAAATATGAGTGGATTTTTTCAGAGAAAGCCCAAGTTATTCCTTTTATAGTGTTTTATTAAATTTGATTTTTCTTTATTAAAATGTGTAAGGGATTATTTTTGTTTTTTGGTTCTGTCATATGTGTTTTTATATATAAAATTTAAATTGATTTAGTTTTTTTGTAGTTGGAGTCATGAAAAACATTTTCAAATTGATTAATAAATTAATATAGTTGTTTTCATGATTGTGTAAATTGTTACTTTAACAGTTCAGATGGTTTATTTGATTGTGTAAGTGATGCAGATTATGTTTTTAAAAGTATTTCATGTATATAATATATCAAAATGGAAAATTTGTATGAAATTTTTGGTATTGGGAATAGGTAGTGTCTCGTAAAATTGATTATTTATTTATGACATGTGTAATGTACATAATTTTTTTATCATAAATGGGAAGCATGAAGACTAGGTGGGAAGACTAGTATTAGTGTGCCAGTGATGTGGAAGTAGGATTGGACAAGTTTATCATAAATGGATTCAAGAAAAAAACAGTAACAAAATTTTAGTATGATTATTGGATAAAACTATGTTATGGGTGTATTCCCTAGTACTACCTCGTGAACAAGAACACATGTTGTCGTGGTCCCTATAGAAATTTTCACCTACACGTGAGGTTATAGGGTCCCATGATTTTCAAGTGCATATAGGGACACTCAAATATTTGGTGCTCCTTTTTTAATTTACATACACCATCAGAATATGGTGTATCATTTTTGTTATCATTAACTTATTTGTCAGTTAATAATTATTGTTGTTTTCTTTGATCATTTTTTTATTGAATCTTCATTAGTAAAATTGTTCAAAATTTTGGTTCCAGTCATTTTTTAAACATTCAAAAGTATTTTTCATTTAATATTTACAGATGGAATATTTTCACAGTGGAATCCAACTAGGAGTCGCTTATAACCTACACACTCTTTTGGGTGTACGTAAATTTTGTTATGTTTGATATAGGTAAGGGTACGGATTTTGTAAATGGTGGTTCTAGTTTCCAGCTCACTTCATAGAGCGACATTGTGGAGATGGATTGACGATGGGGTACTAATTCTAGGTGGTGTTTTTTAAGTGGTGGTTTGGTCACCCTACCTTGTGGTATTTATTGTCAGGGTTTTAACTTATATATGTAACCTAAATTATGGTTTTGGTTAATGTTCTATTTGGTTGTAAGTTCGAGTTTTTATTTAGTGTAATTTTTGATAGTTATACCATTATATATACACCTGTTTAATTCGTTACCAAAAATTTCATTTCGATACATGGGATCTTTTGTCTGCCAGTGGGGATCGGGAACTCTATTCCAGCCTTGTGGCAGACTTGGTCAAATGTCAGTTGGATGTGGACCCGACTTGGTTTGTGACTATTCAATATTATTTTGGAATTGTATATTCATTCTGTATATAATTCTTAAATCTACATCTAAGGAGTTGTACTAAAATTTTACATACATGACTAATAAATGACATCCTATTAGTGAGAATTAAAATATGATCATCCAATGATAATTTCAATGATTATATAGGTATTGATTCTAATTCTAATTTGTGTTTATCTTAAACAGCTATGGAGAAACACCGTATCGATGATATACATATTTTATGGGATATTGTTAATGAATTTCTAAAAGTGACTCCACATATTCCACCAAATTTAGATTTGGTGTTTTAAATATAATGGATACCTACTGTTACACATATTTCAAGGACTCCAAATGTAATTTTCTCTATTAAGTCTTATGAATTAAATAAGTAACCATATGATAATCTTTTTAAATTATTAATATTCCATGCATGCTACCATGGGAAGAACCGATTATTTTTTAAGAGGATATATGAACCAATTATACTCTTTATGGTATATATTGAACATGAAAAGAAAAAATATAGACTGAGTATCATCTACCCCATATTGATTAATATTTTGATAAATTTCCAGGAGGACCAAAATTATCAAAGAATAATATTTCATCCTAATACTTCAAGGAATGGGTTTGAAGTGAAGATATTTACATGGAAACATCTTTTATGATGTATGAAAAATGTGATTTTTTGTGATACCATTTGGTTTAACAAATTCCATATATTTAATGAATATGTTCTAAACAATTACATTGAAAATTTTAATTCACTTCTTATAGATATCAATATTATATATTTTATGATCGACTAAGGGATATAAAATCCTTGAAAACAATAAGAAATCCTCAAAATTATGATAATATATTTGAAATTATATTGAACATTAAATTTAGGATTGAAAAATTTTATTATTGTGTTATATAATAACATTATTTGGAATATTGGTTGATAAATCAATGATATGTTACTATACATTTTTCATGTCCACCAACTATGATTGAGATATTAATTTTTTATATGTGGATATATATTATCAGTACATAGTGTAAAAAATATCTGGGATTTAAAATCTACTCAGAGTGTTAATTAATTATGGTTCCATTTTTCATTATATAAATTAATTTGAATAATATTTAATGATTTCAAGATAAGGGTAGTCATCACACGAGGCATGGAAAACCATGTATAAGAGAATCATGTTTGATATATAGTGATGCACATAATAAGGGACTACAATGATTCCTCATTAAAAAAAATTATAGCTATAGTTTATTCATAATGATATGGTATGTTTTATGAGAAAAATTATCCATCTTATGATTTGAATTTAGCAATGGAAATGTTTTAAATAATTATGAAAAGGAATTATCATTACAACAAGATTTTTACATATATAGTGATATTAAAATTTAAATTTATTTATTCACTAAAAATAATTGTAAAATTTGGAATATAATAAGTATTTATCTAATGAAGTATTATAATTTAAAGATTCAATACCAACAAGGGATGGTGAGTAATGAAGAAGTTTCTATAAGTTATAAGGATCATTAAATCATATTTATGAAGAGAATCGACAATGGTCAAATATTTCTATATTTTTTTGTTTTTAAACAAGAAATATTAATGTAATTTGATGTAAGTTATCATGCTAAAATAAGTGATCAACCATATATACATTTGATTGTTAAATAGGTTAGATAATTATTATATAGAGGTGCAATATAAGGTACAAAATATTACTACATTATATCTTGATTTTGACAGAATTATAATGTTTAGTAACCATCTTATTGTACTTTCTATACATTTTTTTAGGATGTTTATGAATGATTCTAAATGTTCTTCATTCCCTATTCACCATTGAATTATGAAGATGTATGTTTATTTGTAGTAGTATTTTTAGTCGGACAACATGCGGAGTGTTATTAAATAGTATGTATATTACAGCATGGCATGTCATTAGGATTATTTTGAAATATAGAACTCTATTGGGATTTTAGAACCATTTTATATAAAAGAACGTAAATATTGAAACAATATTTAATTTTCCATCAATGAACCAAACAATCTTGATGATGATAACTTTAATAAGTCTTTGTCTACCAACTTCATGATGTTAGAACACATCATTTATATTTGGGAAAATTTTTATCATCATTAACACTATAGAATAAAAAATATGTTTGAGGTATGGTTCCATAATATATAATATTATTTTTTTATGATCATAAATTTACTACCACCTTTTTGATTTGGTGATGTATACAATATCATCTCGATTTCATGTTATGATTCAATATTGTTTATCAACCTTATATTGATTATTTGTCTAAGAGAACCATTTTATCCATATGAGATATATTGTGGTCTTATTATATATATATAATAGGTGGTTGGGATAATTATATTCATCTTACAGAACACTCATAGTATAGTATATTTCACTTGAATATTAATATTTATCATTTTTAATTTCTATATGTAAATTTTTTTCAGAATAAATGCTTCTATGTTGTAAGTGGATAACAAATGCTATTAGTAACTAAGATAGATGTAGAAATGTCTAGTAAATTATGTTTTTCTCTATTATAAATTACAGAAAATAAGACTGAATATAAAATTTATACTTATAGTAATTAGATAAATGTTGAATTTGATTATTGTGGTGAATAATTCATATAAATTTATCCATATAGAAATATTATGAGATTTAAAAGAAGGGGAACGTTGTGTCATACCCTTAGAGATTATTGATTGAGTAGGGACCATGGCTACTCTCTTATTACTTACATTAAACTTGTAACACCCCATGATATCATAACACCTTATTTTTCAAAGTAATTCAATAACTTGCACTACACGCAACACCGAGTTCAAGCGCAACATGACATACCAAACCAGCCATTCAAAAGAGGTTATGAATAGTATGAACTGAATTTCGAACATTATATAATACTTATAATTTTATAGTCCATATTATGAGTCTCTTAGACAAAGTGTAAGAACTAATTCATTTTTTTCAGATAAGAGAAGTATTTTTCAAAAAAAAAAATACACTTTTACTGCATTTTAATGGTGAACCCTTGTTAAATCCAATATTTTAAACTCTTATATATCGAATTATCAAAATATAATTTTTCTTTTGTTTCAGGACATAAGAATTTATTTTCAACAAATTTATGGTGCTTTTCTGATAACATTCATATTTGGGTGAATAGTGAAAAATGCTATATTTTAACTAAAAACAACTTTTTTAATCAAAATAATATTTAGTTTTCAATTATACATTTTAATGGTTTGGTTTTATAAATAGATTATATTTTTACCATTTAATACAATTATGGTCATTGTAATTAATTTTACTTTGAAATTGTACATAAACAAGTGTCAATCTTTTGATAGTTATTATTTCTTAAAAATACACCTTTTGGTTTGACAATGGGAATTAATATTAAATTAATAAATGAAACATCTCTTTTTCTTAATTGGTAAAAAAACTGCATTTTTTGAATTTTGAATATCAAAATTAGCTTAATGTGAAATTTTGGTATTTGTCTGAAAACATTCAATTTTTGATGAATAGTGACAAACACTGAGTAATTTTTTAAAACTGACTTTTTATATAAATAATAATTTATTTTGTTTAAATTTATTATAGGTAAAAATATATACATAATACCTATATAATTTCAATTTAATTCAATGGAGTCATTTTATAAGATGTTTAGATATATAAAAATTTTATTGAACTTTTTACCGTCTTTTACCCACCTCCTAAGAGCATTTTCAAATTTGCATAAAACATAATTTTACAGATTCTATGAATTTAATTTCAAAAATCTGAGAGACACTGTTTATATCAGAATGTAAAATATTGTTCAATAATATATAAATAAGTTTTGGTGAATAGTAACTTTTGACTTATTTACCACTGTTAAAAGTAAATAGGGTAATTAAAGGTAAAAATGATATTATTATTACCCTAACACAATTCTTAATTCTATTAGATAAGTGTAATTTAACAAAAAATAACCTTATTATCAAAATAGGATCCTTTAGTCCACTTGGATAAGATTAGGAAATTTATTATTATTTAATTTAAAGAATAGTTAAAAGTATTAAATTCAAGTTTTAATAACTAAAGCTTTTTTAATATAGAGTTATACATAAGATAAATTCGATTATAAATATTCATTATAAATAAAAAAATATATACTACATAATGGTATTTTATTTATAATTGATAGACATTAAATAAGTCAATTTATATATGACACAATGATGATACATTAATTACCTTATTAAAAAATGATTAAAATAATTGATATTATAAATACCCAAATAAATGTAATTTGAGACTTATGATTAATTAAACTAATTTTATAGGTTATTATGACATGTTAGGGTTAACGCAGTCAGTTGTTTTCAAAGAAATCATGCTTTTATGATTTTAACAAAAAACAAATACCAAATAGTGTCAAAATTGACATAAAATAGTTTTTTAAAAAAATATTATATTATTAATTGATATCATTTTTCTAAAAGTATAAGGTTCGGCAAAAAGTCTTATATAATAATATATGTGACATTAATGAACCATTTGGGGTTCGATTGTAATTCTATAGTATGTTTATTAACCATATAATATAAAAATACAAAGAGACATGGTAAATGATAAAATATTTATCTAAGTGTTAAATCTAAAATTTAAGGCTCATATGTTGATCTAAACCAATCTAAAACCTATTGGATGACACATTTTGGGATCCATACCATAATTATACTTTAAATAATTCATTTATGAGGCATTAGAAACCAACTATCCTACCTTCATCCTAGATGCATTTCATTGGTCATAAATCCATCTTATGAAACCCTTTTGATTTAATAAAAAGGAAGAACTCAAAGAATATGTATTGATTTCCCCAACATCTTTCAAGTTCTTTTCTTCTTCAACTTATTGTTTCTTGGTTATTACCATAACAAAATATTATCTACAGTAACATATTTATACTGTGATGTTATTGTAAATATGGCACAACCATACTCATTATTCTATCCATTCTATTAATGATATTTGCATCATGTGTGCGTACGTACGGCTTACCCTCTCTACACCGTGGTGTAATTTGTTATTAAAAACTATGTTATTTGGAAGGATATAATGATGAATAATATGTATATAAACAATTAAAATAACATGATAATGTCTCTATATAATAAATATACCATCCATTTCCACACCTTTAAATAAATGATATTGTCACTCATGCATACGTACGTATTACCGTTTCCACGACGTGATGTGATTCATTTCCACATACTCCATTCATCACCAATTATAAAAATATATATTACAAATAAGTATGTTATATATGAAATAATAATGCTACTGGAGATATTTATATATTTATTTATATGTATTTTTTTACTTACATATATATTATTCACTTATTTCTGTACAATATGAAATGAAAACCGAAACATCAATTATGCGTACGTTTGGCCTATCGTCTCCATAAATAGTGTTTTACATTACTTATATAAATCTATTATAAATAATTATATTCTAAATATATATGATATATAAATCAAGGTTTATATTCTGGATGAATTTAAATAATGTTCTCAATGATACGATGAATAATAACAAGTTAAAAAGGGTACGATAAAGAAAGCGATTATTACCAAAAATGTTAACTTAACATAGAAATTATTATTAAATGGGGTGTATGATGTCATAAATGAATCATGTATGATATCATAAACTTTAATATGGTTCTGGTATAATTTAATTACATACTATGGACACTATACAGGTGGATAAACATACCCTCAACTAATTGAATGTACAAGGTAAGAGTTAATTTAACAATTTCTTTATTATCTAAGGATGTTGTTTTTGTAAATATCTACTGGGACATTTTTTTTTCCAAGAACATGATTCATATAATTATTTTCAAAGGGATTCATTTTACGGTATTTTTTTTACTAAAACATCATTTTAAATGTTTCAAATATATATTATTCTAAATAATTCTAATTAATGTCCATGTATACAAAATTGGTTTTAAGGATTAATTTATTTGGACATGAATGTTTTTAAAATGTTAATTCCTTTCAACGGATTCAAAGTGGAATGGAACACTTTGATTCAAATATTCGTTTAAATGTCATCTTTTCTAAATTGTGTTACTTTTATATGTTTTCATGAAAAAGAGATATATCTCTCAAAGAGTTTTACAAATCATTTTCATCTATGAAAACATCCATTGATGGATTTTAAACTCGTTTTAAGTTGATTTAATATTGTACAAATCTTACATTTTTATTGAAGGTTTTGTGATATGTTTGAATGTGGATATGTTATTTTTATACCATCCATGGTTCGTGGATAAATTGTTGACATTTCATATGATATTTTTAATACGAATGTTTATGTTATGTTTATACCTTTTCATGTGAGGAATGAATTGGACTTAATAATTTATGGGTGGAGCCTTCTATAGCTCCTAAATGCATCAGTAGGTCTCATGAGACAATCTAGTGTCTTGGAACAAGGCCTTGAAAAAGTCTTATTTGTAGTCCTGGCACATGGCCTTGACTATGTGGTTTTGAAGTCTAATACTTTTCATTCTATCATTATAAAAGATTCTAGTGATAATGAATGTGATTATTAGATGAGTAGAATATCCAGGTGAATAATTAAATGGAATTATTTTATTGTATCATTTCCATATTATGTTGATGATTATGCTTAAAAGGCTTTTTTAGTCTTATACATTGGCTTAAATGTTTATGCTTATTTATGAATGTTTTTGTTATATTGTTTTCCATAATGAGCATATGATATCAAACCTTTCAATGTTTTAATTTTCCCAAGATTCCAAGAAGTGTATTATGATTGATAAGCAGGATTTAGTATGGGATTAATGGAATTATCAAAGGATAATTTATGGGGTGTTTTATTTTCTAAGTTGTAATGAAAGTTTCATGTATGTAATCTATTTTCCAAGACTGCTAAACTGATCTGTCTTTCGAGACATGAGTCCTTGTAGTCCAGCCAATGTATTAAAATAATGCACCAACTCTAGACTTCAGGGGTTGAGGCATTATAGTTGGTAAAAGTGGAAGTTTAGAAATATCCTTGGAAACTAGATTTAGAAAAACTCTGGTTATAGAACCCTACCCTATGATATAATTTTAGGATTAGTAATGAATAACATCATATAATTTTGGAAATTTTGATATTTTTGAGTTTTCCAAGCAAATAAATCCCTATCGAGATATGAGAAGGTAGAGGTGTCTCTTACACAGAAGTACCTAGGGGTAAAACCCAAAAACACCTCTTTGAGCTAGACTCGAACGGGAACTGGTGAACAACAACAGGCCTTGATGCACTCTTGGTTAAGACACTCTTGGGTGATATTCTTAGGATAATTCTCATTTTTTTTCAAACAACTATGAAGGTTTTATGAGTATATACCGCCTCAAAGAAAATATTTTTATGATTATGGATTATATCCATAAACAATTCAATTTATGTTATGAATTTTACATATTTGGAATTATGAATTTCAATTCATAAAATGACCTAGTGTATGCCATTGTTTAGAAATGGTGCCCAATAGAAGGAATGAGAACACCAGCAATACGTATGATCCTAATAATAATAAGGGTCATATCATTCATCGTAGTAGGACAACATTTATAACTGAAATAGTCTCCCTTGTATTCTCAACATATGAAGAAATAATATCATGTGTCTGTAAGATAAGTGAATAATTCCTTGAGTCTTTTGGCATTGAAGGTATGAAAGAAATGAAAATGATGTTAGAGAGAAAGATAGATAAAGGGAAGAGGCGAAAGAATTATTTTCCTAAATGTGATAAATGTAGAAATAATCACCATGGTAAATGCGTGAAGGGAATGGGTGTTTTTCATAAGGGTGGAGAAAAAGGACACCGAGTATGTGATTTCAAGGGTAATAAAAAGGTTTAAAATGTAAAATGATTCATGTGCAAGGATTTGAGACACTACGCGGATAGATGTTCCAGTCATCAGAGTATACCGCAAATGATGCTATTAGATAATAATGAAGTTATGATATTGCCTCAAATGAAGATGAATGAATAGTGTTCTTATGTAATTATTATATAATTATTTCATTTGAGTGGTGTATCAACTGTATACTAGTAATATGAATTATGGAGATAAATTTGGATTGTAATGCATTATTATATTATTGAGGGATTGAGATTATATGGTTCTAAGAATGATGACATAACAGTAAGGTAAGCATTTTGGAAAATATATGGTTGAAGGAAAGTTAATCCTCAATATGGTTCTAATAATGAGGTAGTGGTTTTGTAATAAGAGATGATTTCTTTGGATAAATTATATTGGATATTCTTGACTTCCTTGGAACTGATTAATATTTTTTATTTCATAATTGTTGGAATATTCAAATTTTTTGGATAAAAAGAATTATCCTATATTATATAAAGGATAAGGGAGAATGAATGTAATCAATAAGGTTTTATGGTAATTCAAGGTGTTACCTTCTTTTAAAATAATACATGATGAAGGTGTTCATATGTTATTACATAGAAAAAAGGATCCTCATTGTGTTTAACTTCCTTATAAATTTTGTACTGTGAGTTTTGATAGAAGTATTTTGGATATGTCTAAATGTTGGAATGGATTAAGATTGAAATTGGATACTATTATTAAGGTTATTTTAGTATTTTTTTAATAAGGACAACAAAAAGACTGCGTGAAAATCTGTCACGTTGGACAAAGCTACGGGAATCGAACCCACAACCAAAATGCAATTGGGATTTATCGCCTACCACGAGACTATGTGAAGTCCCGAGATTGTATAATCTAGTTTTTTGAAAGGGTATGATAGGTGAGTTATAAATTCATTATATTTGGAACCCTATTCGATCAGGAAAAATAGAATATTTTTAATTCTTTTGGAGTGAAAGATAAGTTTGTGGTAGGAATTAGTTTCAGAATGAAATTATACTAGTCATGTATATATATATATATATATATATGTTTTTCCTCTTATTATATGGGTAAATTAATTTTTAAACTATTGGGAAGGGATTTTAAAACCAAAATTTTTTTATCCTAATACCTTCTGATTTGTTGAACCAATGGTATTTTGAATCATCATAGATTGATGGATTTAAGGCCCTCAAATTTACACTTGTTTGTGATTTATGACCTCGATCACTGCCTATAAATATTTACGATTTTCCTACAATCATGTGTCTCTAATTGCCACCAATGTTCACATAATTATGATTATAATTTGTTGGTGACCCTTTCATTTCCCTTTTCCTCTTATTAAGACCAAATTTTATTAACCCAATTTCCGATGTGGGTTTTTTCACAAAAGTATTATCAAATTTTAACCACTTATTTTCAGATAACAATTTCAAATTGAAAGGATGAAATTTATTGAAGGAGGTAAGAATGTAACACCCCAATATATCATAATAGATTATTTTTTCAAAGTAACTCAATCACTTACACTACCCGCAACACCATGTTCAAGAGCACCATGACTTACCAAACTAGTTGTTCAATAGCGGTTATGAATAGTATTAATTTAATATTGATCTATATATAATCCATATATTATTAGGATCCATATTATGGGTTTCATAGACATAATGTATTAATTAATTCATTTTTTTCCGATAAAAGAATTATTTTTCAAAAAAAAACTCTATTACCTCCTTTTAATGTTGATCCCTTGTTAAATGAAATATTTGAGACTTTTATAAATTCAATTTGACAAAATAAACTTCTTTTTTAGAATAGGTACATAATAATTTAGTTTCAATATTTTTTTGTGATTTTTTTATATCTGTCATATTTGGGTAAATTGTGAAAAACTCTATATTTTAACTCAAAACAACATTTAAAATAAAAATAATCTGTTGCGTTAAATTATATATTTTAATGGTTTGAAAATATAAATTGATTATATTTTTACAATTTAATCCAATTCTTCTCATTTTATGTAATTTTTCTTTGCAATTGGACATAAACAAGTGTCAATATTTTGATGGTTATTATTTCTTAAAAATATTCTTTTTGGATTTTACAACGAAAATTAATTTTAAATTAATAAATGAAACTTCTATGTTTTGAATTTGGTAAAAAAAGTTCATTTTTGAATTTGGAAAATCAAAATTAGTATAGGATGAAATTTTGGTATTTTTCTGCAAACTTTGTATTTTTGAGGAATAGTGAAAAACACTGAGTTATTGTTTAAGACCGAATTTTTATTAAAATAATTATTTATTTTATTTAAATTCATTTTAGGTAAAAATAGATATATAATACATATATAATTTCAATGTAATTCATTGGAATAATATTATTATACGTTTAGATATAAACAAAAATTGAACTTTTTACCGTCTTTTACCCACCTCCTAAAAACACTTTCAAATTTGCATAAAATTTAATTTTAACACATCTATGAATTGAATTTAAACAATTAAAGAGAAACTCTTGATATCAGTAAGTAACATGTGTTTCAATATGATAAAAATAATTTTTTGTGCATAGTAACTTTTTCCTTTTATTTACCACGGTTAAAATTAAATAGGGCAATTAAAGGTAAAAGTGATATTATTATTACCCTAACACATTTCCTAATTCAATAGGATTTAATTCAACCACTAATAACCATATGAATAAAATATTATCCTTTAGTTCAGTTGGATTATATTTGAATATTTATTATTATTTAATTTAAAGAAGAGTTAAAAGTGTTAAATTCATGTTTTCATAACTAAAACATTATTAATATAGGGTTATACATAAGATAAATTAGACTATAAATAATGATTATAAAATAAGAATATTTACTAAATAATATTATTTTATTTATAATTTTTATACATTAAATAACTAAATTTATATATGACACAATGATGATGTAGTAATTACCATATTAATAAGAGATTAAAATAATTGATATTATAAATACCCAAGTAAATGTAATTTTTGACTTCTGATTAATTAAACTAATTTTATAGGTTAATTTGAAATGTTAGAGTTTATTAAATCAATTTTCTCGAATTAATCATTATGTTATGATTTTAAAAAAATACCAAATATAGTCCAAATTGACATAAAATAGTTTTTAAAACAAATATTATATTATTAATTGATATTATAGTCCTAAAAATCTAATGTTCGTCCAAAAGACATATATAATAATATGTACGACATTAAGGAACGAATTGTACTTCTATTAATATTTTATAGTACGTTTTTTACCATATAATATGAAAATACAAATAGACATGGTAAATGTCAAACTATTTAACTAAGAGTTAAATCTAAATTTTTAGGTTAATATGGTGACCTAAACCTGTTTAAAATCTATTGGTTGAGATATTTTGTGAACTATACCCACCTTAGTCTTTAAATAATTTATTTTAGTGCCATTAGAAACCAAAAATTAATTTATCATAAAATAATATTTCAATTTTTTTCTAAGGTGCCCCTCACCCCTCTTATAAAAGGGAAATTCCCCTTCTCTCAAATTCACACCCCCAAAGCCATTTAGATCGGCCATCCCCTTCCCAAATAACCTCTAAACTACCCTAAATTCATCCTATAGTCATTAATTTGTTCATAATGCCATCCTACGGAGACCTTTTGATCAAATCAAAAGGAAAAACCCGATGAAGAGGTAATGATTTCACCAACCTCTTTCAAGTTCTTTTCTTCTTCCACTTACTATTTCTATGTTATTACCATACTAAAATAAAAACTCCAATACCTTATATATACTGTGATGTTATTATAAATATGTCACTTCCATATTCATCACTCTATCCATTCTATTAAGTATAATGTCACCATGCGTGCGTACGTACAACTTACCGTTGCGACACCGTGATGTAATTTTTTATTAATCACTATGTTATTTGGAAGTATATAATCATGTATAATATGTATATGAATAAGTAAAATAACATGATAATGTATCTTTAAAATAAATATACCATCCAATTCCACACCTTTAAGGAAATGAAATTGTCGCTCGTGCGTATTTATTGATTACGGTCTCCACCACGTGATGGGATTTATTTCCATGTTCACCATTCATCGATGAATATAAAAATATATATTACTAATAAGTATGTAATATATGAAATAATAACTATACTGGATATATATATATATCTGTGTGTGTGTAATTACATATGTCTTATTAACTAACTTCTGTTCAATACAATATGAAAATAGAAACGGCGTTTATGCGTACGTACGGCCTACTGTCTCCATAAACAGTGATTTCCATTTCATATATCTATCTATTATAAATAATTATATTCTAAACATATATGATATATAAATCAAGTTTTTTATTCTATAAGTGTTTAAATCATGGTCTAAATGATTCAATCAAGAATAACCAGTTAAAATACGTATGATAAAGAATGCGATTATTACCCGAAATGTTAATTTAAAATGGATATTATTATTAAATGGGTAGTATAAAGTCTTAAATTAATAATTTATGATATCATAATTAATTATATGGTGATGGTATAATTTAATAACATACTACAGACTTTATACAAAAGTTTAAACGTACCCTCCAGTAAAGGAAAGTACAAGGTAAGGGTTAATTTCACAATCTCTTTATTATCCGGGGTTGTTTTTTCTTAAGTATCTACTGGGACATATTTATTATCCACGACCATGTTTCATAAAAGGTTTTTCATGGGATTCTTTTTAAAATACATTTTGTTACCAAAAAATCAATTTAATTTTTTTAAAAATGTAGTCTTCTAAATCATTCTCATTAGTGTCAATTTTTTCAAAATGGTTTTAAGAATTTATTTATATAGACATGAATGTTTTTTTAAATGTTAATTCCATTGAAAAGTTTCATAGTGGTATGTGACACTTAGATACAAAAATTTATATAAATGTATTCCTTTCAAAATTGTGTGACTTTTAAACGTTTTCATGAAAAATAGATATTTCTCACAAAGAGTGTTACAAATCATTTACATTTATGTCAACATCCATTGATGGATTTTAATCATTTTTGATGTTTATCTATTCTGATACAAATCGTCCATATTGTTTTGAAGGTGTTGTGATATGTTCGACTATGGATGTGTCATTTTTATACCATTTAAGGTTCAAGGATTAATTATCGATATTTTGTATGATATTTTTAATACGAATGTTTATGTTATGTTTATACCATTTCATATGAGAAATGCATTGGACTTAGTATATAAGGCCCCAGCCTTAAACCTTACTTAATCTTGAGTTATTACAAGATTACACATTGAGGATCTTTTCAGGTTTAGAGTTTTAGAGAATTAGATCATAAACCTTGCATTACATTCCACATTTAAACAATGTGGTTACATAAAAGATAGTATTCATTTTTTCCATCAACGAAAACATATTTAAAATAAAACATGGATTCTTTCTTGACACTTACTTGACACTATCATCATATCTTGTACCCTTCCCTTGACCTGTGAATAACATTTCAAAAAGCGTGGAATGAGCATAAAAAGCTCAGTAAGGGATTTAAAAATATGGAAAGGAAACATGAGTACATGTATACATAAGAATGAAATCATACATTACCCATAAAACATAAGAACATTAACATACCTCATTAAATTACGAATAAATCATAGAAATCATAAGACATAAAGGTAACTTGAGGCATTCATAACATTCTTACGTAGGGAGTAACCCTCTTGGTTACATTTGGAATACCCATCACAGTATATTCCCTAAATCTCTTAGGAGAAACCTTAACGTTTAACCCCTTCACATTACCCAATACATTGGAGAGCTATATCGGGCTCACCCGCCCTTAGTTTATCACGGAACCACCCATCTTCATAATAATGCCCATGAACCATAACAAAATCGTATCACATAAAACATACATAAAGTAAACATAACATTTCCACTTTTCAATCACATGATATCACTATAACACATTGATATAAAAACATTATGAAAAAAAATTTCAATACCAAAATAAAAGAAAAGTATAAAATGGTATTTATTTTTCTTTAAAAAATAAGTATGGATTGTAGAGGAAGCCTAAACTCAAATAATGTTCACAACGGCGGAGAAGTCGTTGTCGTCTCATACATACGACAAAAACATTCCCTTTTGTCATTTAGTAAAACGCTTTGTATAAAAAAGATTCCTTTAGGAAAAACATAAAAGTCAAAGAGGTTTATAAACCGTATAAAAGAAGGTTGTGTATAAAACAATATATTCCTCAATGAAAGGAGATTGAGGCGAAGTCCCATACAAAGACGGTATCCTTGGATTAATGATAAATAAATTACATAATTAGGTGTGACAAACTAATACAACAAATATAAGTGGATATTAAGTGTAAAACAATCAGGGGTTATTCACACATATTAATATAACAACATATTTAAGGAGTACAAGCTTATCCCAAAGAATCAAAACTGGGTTAAGAAGTTCCCATGCAAAAATTTGACAGCCTAACGGTGTCCCTACAAAATTCAAAAAATGAGTAGATGAGAGATAAAAAGGGTATCTCATCACATGGACATAAAATTTAAATCACTAAGGATATAGAAGAACAAATACCAACATAATGTTATGTGAATTAAAAGACATAACAAAAGAAGTCTTTTAAAAAGAGGAGGTTGAAAGGATCCCTTACTGACATGGGTGTCTTTCAAAACATACACCCCGTGAAAGAAGGACAATACAACATTAATTTAGTTACTCATAAATGAAAATATATTACACAATGAGTAAAATAATGGTCAGTAAATACACCACTCAAAGGAAATTGTGGAAAATGTAGCGTAAATCTCATGGGAATAAAAGTGAGATGAAAAATCCCTTACGAAAACTCGGCAGCCTAACGACGCCACTTAAAACTTCCAAAAATGGATTGATGAGATAAAATATGGCCTCTCATCATATTAAAATAAAATTTACACCAAGAGGAATATAAAATAACATCCCATATAATAAAAAATAGGAGCTTAAAAGAAGTGACATAAAGGAGATTACTTAATGTGAAAGAGAGAGGTTAGATCTCTTGCGAAAATTCAGCAGCCTAACGGTGCCACTAAAAACCTCCAAAATGGATTGATGAGAGAGAATAGGGTCTCTCATCATATGAACATAAAATTTACAGTAAGATTAATATAAAAAAACATCCCAATCATAAGAAAGATGAGATTAAAATAAATGGCATAAAAGAGTGTACTTCAAAAGAATGAGAGGAGTAGGATCCCTTACCTCGGGTCCGACTTGACTCGATCGTTCTTTTACGTCCTGAATAATAAACATGAGTTAATTTATACTTGCTTAAGAACCTTTTTAAAGTTTATTATTTCTTTTATATCACTTATTTACATGTTATAAACATTATTTAATCATTTAAGTTAATAATGTTTGTTTTGTCGATATTTAGTTTTTAAGTCGAAAGTGGACTTCTTACAATTTCATTTTGTTCGTGTGGTCAAAGCTTCATTATATCCAGAATGATATTCATGATTTGGATATCATATATTTCATATATATCCATAATATACTTTTATTTATAATATTACATAATCATTTAGAGGTAAGAAATGAAATGCACCATTCATGGAGACAGTAAGCCGTACGTACGCATGAACGCTACTTTGATTTCTATGTCATATTAATGGAATTAAAACTAAATGAGAGGTATGTATATTTTAATTCCATAATTATATTAATCATTTATATGTATCACACATCATATATAATAACTTTAAATACATCCTTTATAAATCCCACATATGTCATTAACGAATCAAATCACTTTGAGGGGGCGGTAGTCCGCACTTCTAAAATAAAATTATCGTGTTTAACCACAATGGAAACCATAAAGGTATGCCAAAAAAGAAAAATAAATAAGCATACGTAAAAAAATAAACATATTATATATCATATATAAATATAGTAACATCTTAATGGCCACCTTTTAAGGTGTTATATAAGTGTTTAACAATCATCGTTTCGTGAGCCAGAAATTCGCCATCCACAGAAACAGTATGTTCTTTAACCATTTGATGTAGGTGTGTGTAAGTGTAGCTCTAATGATTCTTATAAGAAAATCCTAGTATATTGAAGATAATGGAGTTTTTACAAAAGAAATGAATAAAAAATGTTTAGGGGGTTGGAGAAGAAAAATAAAACAAAAGAACACAAGTGAAGACATTACCATAAAATCGGGTAACTCTTTTTTATTTGAGCTCAAAGGATTCCTTGGGAAGACTTATGCACCAAGTGAGGCTTCTAGGAGTAATATAGGGATGTGGAGAGGAAAAATGAGCAGGGTTTGGCCGAGCCAAAGGCTTTGGAAGTGTGGGTAAGGAGGTAGAGGTGGGGGCCTTTTATAACACGAGAGGAGGGGCACTTTTGCAAAGTAAAGAAATGTAACTTTATTTGAAAATGTGTTTCAGATTTAAAAGGTCCCACATTGATATAATTCTAGGATAAGGTGATAAGGTTTCTAAATCCACCATTCCAACAGTTTTTGGACATGTGTAGGTCATAGAGTTTACATTATCTTTTCATTTTATTTAAATCCTATATTAATGAGGTAATCGCTGCATCATTATGATGTCATAATTAATTTTATTTATTTAATGTCTAAAAATTATAAAAAACTATCATGATTTTGGAAATATTTATATCATTCCAATGACTATTTATAGTCAAAAATATAACCTGAATAACCCCATGTAAAAATTGTTTTAGTAAAACAACTCATGTTTGTGTCATTTTTACTTTTACATTAAATAAAGAGTTATTTATGTCATTTCCCAAGCAAAGTGGATCCATGGGGTCCCCAAGTTGACCCATGGATTTTCTTGGTCTTCCATGAAACACCCAATAAGGGTAATACATGTGTCAATCTCATCGCATATTATTAAAACATTATTTTTACCTTAAACTACACTAATTACCTCTAATCGTGATTAAAAACTTAAAAGTTACTATTCACCAAAAAAAATTTTAATTCAATTGAACAACATTTTACTTCTTAATGACAACCATGTATGTTGGATTTTTTAAATTCAAATCACAGAGGTGGTAAAATTTCATTTAAACGGAACAATCAGTTTTTTATAAGTACCACTTAGTGGTTTCACTATTCATCAAAAATTGAAGTTCTTCAGAAAAATACCAAAACATCACCCTAAGCTATATTTAATATTACGAATTAAAAAATGAAGTATATTTTAAAAAATTAAAAACATATAAGTTGCATTAACTAATTTAATAATTAATTCCCGCTGTCAAAACAAATAGCGTGTTTTTAAGAAACAATAAGTATCAAAAGATTGACTCTAGTTTAAGTCCAATTTCAAGATGAAATTAATTCCAACGACCACTATTGGAATAAATGATCAAAATGTATTCTAATTGAACATAAAAACAAATTAAAAAGATAATATAATCATATAAATAAATTATATTAAAAATATTTTTTAAATTAAAATACAACATTTTTCAATATTCATTAAAAAAATGAACTTTATCGGAAAAATACCAAAAATTTACACAAAGTAAATTTTGATGTCCCGATTATAAAGAATAATTTTATTTTGTCAAATACAACACATAAAATTGATAAAAAGTGGATTTAAAAGAGGATCTCAATCAAAAGGCGGTTAATCGACCTTCTAAAGAACATTAGAATGATTACGCTTAAAAATTGAATTCATTCACATTTTTAATCCTCTAACATTTATTGTAAAAAGTAAAAATATTTGAAAAACATATATAATCATTTTGTAGTTAGTTCTGTTCATTCTCGCCATTACAATGTCTAGGTGTTAACTACCATTTAAAATAATATTATTTTATTATTAGAGTGCAACGTAAGATTTCCAAAAAACTCGTTGTTGCGTATTGGGTACGCCATCGAACATAACATACCCTTTAAAGTAATATAAATATTTTTTTCACAAATATGGATAAATATAAAAATTTCATATTCTTTATTTACCTGGGGTGTTACATCCTTCCCCCCTTTTGGGAATTGCGTCCTCGCAATTTCAAAATTGGGCTTGGAAACTCCATTGAATGTCCCACATTGGAAAAGGAGTAAATTAAACTATCACTTTAAAAGAAAGAAATGGATGTACAAAGGTCACCCTATTTAACCCATAATAGGATTCCATGTATGAAAATATGGATATGGAGGAAAAACAAAGGGTCATGTTTTGAGGGAGAGTGACAGAAAACATGTTTAGGAGAAAATTAACCACAAGAAAATCACAAACTTATGGTGGGTTAAACGGTATTCGATTCCCCAGTAGGAAAAGTTAATAGACAACATTTTTTTTATTGAGGAATTTATTCATAAGGAACCATAATTACTTATCATGTTGACTTTCAACTTTTATTAGATTTCTTACACAAACTCATATTTTCTCCAAAAGATGAGTATTTAGGAAGACTTGTTCACTATAATCAACTTCTATAGAATCACCTAATACATAAAAGAGAACTATATACTTCCCATGTATTTATACTTTAACCAAAACCAAAACCAAAAAGGATAGTACAAGATCAGATAATACCCAAAAAGGAAAATCCTTTTTAAAAAACAAATCTATTCTTAATCTCCAAAATTTATCAAACAAAACCCAAAGTTCAAAAAAGACCATTCAATAAAAAAATTGTCCATAAAATACTTCAAAGTAAACCAAACTAATATTGAAACACAAATATTTGAAGGATTTAGTCACATAGTCTTCCACGGTACAAATTAACTTTTATCTTCAAATAACATCAGTTTCTCTTAAATTCTCATATTGAAAAGTAATTAACCTAATCACATATCCTCGATGATAGGTTAATCATTTCCATAGATAACCCAAAATAAACTTACTCTTGATTCCTAAAATCATCTAACTAAAAATAATTTGTCAAACTAACCAAGGACTTCACGTAGTCCAGTGGTAGGCGATAAATACCAGTTGCACTTTGGTAGTGGTTTCGATTCCCGCAGCTTTGTCCGACGGGACGGGTTGTCACACGGTCTGCATGTTGTCCTTTTTATAAAAAACCAAAAATAACCCTAACATGTTTTAACCTCAATAGTTTCATTATACCTCTAGTTTTAATCCAAATTCATTACGATCTCAACATCTTAATTCTTGAAGTCTTATTTCACCACTATAAGATAAAATAAAATGATTCCCAAAATGAATAACAGCATACCTTGATCATGGCGTCCACTCGGTTTCATCATCATCTTGTTCACGTAGGTAGACGTCCCATTCATTAAAACAATTATTTTTAGATCCTTAAAAATCATTTTCTTCTTCCATCCAAATACACCTTATACAATATGGGTCATATGGGTGTTCATAGAAAACAGTTTTGGAAAATAATCATGTATAACATATAATTCCAAAACATCTGATAAAATGTGATTTCTATAAAATAGTCAGATAGAATTTGAGTTGAAACTTTCTATTATTGGTCCTCCTAAAATACCATAAGTATGTGATGTGAGACTATATTTTAAAAGCAAATATAAGTAGGCTGCGGAAGGGTCTCCTTCCTCAGCACCATTTTTAAAATCATAATATGCTTCAAATTCTTGTGATAAGGTAAAATATTTGAAAATACCATGGTAATATTTTCCTTTCTTGAAAATATGAGAATATTGTGAAAATAGTATTTGTCTAAATACAACCCATAATCCACGATGATAACGAGGTATAGTGGAGGTTTCTGATATCTCAAACAACTGCTTGCAGGTGAGTTGTATTCTAGAAAAAGTTTCACAATCTTTCGAACATGACTTTGCAATAATTATTGCAAGCATTTCATTAGGAATATATAGGAATGTCGTTTGAGATCCTTCTCCTTCCATTCGTAATCGGCTTTACTTGACCTGAAAAAAAGTTAGAAAACAAGGATTTAACTGAAATAATAGATATAGGGACTAATCATGTGTCTAACAAAAATTCATAATCCCTAAAGTTGTCTAAACCGACCAATGATACCAACTATAAGGCCCCAGCCTTAAACCTTACTTAATCATGAGTTATTACAAGATTACACATTGAGGATCATTTCACGTTTAGAGTTTTAGAGAATTAGATCATAAAACTTGCATTACATTCCACATATAAACAAAGTGGTTACATAAAAGATAGTATTCATTTTTTCCATCAACAGAAACATATTTAAAATAAAACATGGATTCTTTCTGGACACTTCCTTGACACTATCATCATATCATGTACCCTTCCCTTGACCTGTGAAAAACATTTCATAAAGCTTGGGATGAGCATAAAAAGCTCAGTAAGGGATATAAAAATATGGAATGGAAACATGAGTACATGTATACATAAGAATGAAATCATACATTACCCATAAAACATAAGAACATTAATATACCTCATAAAATAATGGATAAATCATAGAAATCATAAGACATAAAGGTAACTTTATGAATTCATAACATTCTTACGTAGGGAGTAACCCTCTTGGTTACGTTTGGAATACCCATCACAGTATATTCCCTAAATCTCTTCGGAGAGACCTTAACGTTTAACCCCTTCGCGTTACCCAATACATTGGAGAGCTATATCAGGCTCACCTGACCTTAGTTTATCATGAAACCACCCGTCTTTATAATAATGCCCAAGAACCATAACATAATCGTATCACATAAAACATGCATAAAGGAAACATAACATTTCCACTTTTCAATCACATGATATCAATACAACACATTGATATAAAAACATTATTAAACCCATTTTCAATACCACAATAAAGGGAAAGTAAAACATGGTATTTATTTTTCTTTTAAAAAAAGAATGGCTTGTAGAGGAAGCCGAAACTTAAATAATGGTCATGGCGGCGGAGAAGTCGTTGTCGACGCATACATACGACAAAAACATTCCCTTTTGTCGTTTAGTAAAACGTGTTGTATAAAAAATATTCCTTTAGGATAATTGTAAAATTAAAAGGGGTTTATACACCATATAAAAGAAGGTTTTGTATAAAACAAAATATGCTTCAATGAAAGGAGATTGAGACGAAGTCCCATACAAAGATGGTATCCTTGGATTAAGGATAAATCAATTACATAATTATGTGTGACAAACTAATACACCAAATATAAGTGGATATTAAGTGTAAAACAATCAGAGGTTATTCACACATATTCATAGAACGACATATTCAAGGAGTACAAGCTTATCCCAAAGAATCAAAAGTGGGTTAAGAAGTTCCCTTGCAAAAATTGGACAGCCTAACGGTGTCACTACAAAATTCAGAAAATGAGTTTTAGAGAGATAAAAAGGGTATCTCATCACTTGGACATAAAATTAAAATCACTAAGTATATATAAGAACATATCCCAACATAATGTTATGTGAATTAAAAGACATATCAAAATAATTCTTTTAAAAAGAGGAGGGTGAAAGGTTCCCTTACCAACATGGGTATCTTTCAAAACATACACCCCTTGAAAGAAGGACAATACAACATTGAAGTAAATACCCATAAATGAAATTATATTACACAATGAGTAAAATAATGGTCAGTACATACACCACTCAAAGGAAATTGTGGCAAATGTTGCATAAATCTCACGGGAATAAAAGTGAGATGAAAAATCCCTTACAAAAACTCGACAGCCTAACGACGCCACTTAAAACATCCCAAAATGGATTGATGAGATCAAATAGGGCCTCTCATCATATTACAATAAAATTTACAGAAATAGGAATATAAAATAACATCCCCCATCATAACAAATAGGAGATTAAAAGAAGTGACATAAAGGAGAGTACTTAAAGAGAAAGAGAGAGGTTAGATCTCTTACGAAAATTCGGCAGCCTAACGGCGCCACTCAAAACTTCCAAAATGGGTTGATGAGAGAGAATAGGTTCTCTCATCATAGGAACATAAAAATTACAGTAAGAGTAATATAAAATAACTTCCCAATCACAAGAAATATGATCTTAAAAGGAATGACATAAAAGAGTGTACTTAAAAAGAAAGAGAGGAGTAGGATCCCTTACCACGGGTCCGACTTGACTCGATCGTTCATTAACATCCTAAATAATAAACATGAGTTAATTTATACTTTCTTAAGAAACTTTTTAAAGTTAATTGTTCCTTTTATATCACTTATTTCCATGTTATAAACATTATGTAATCATTTAAGTTAATAAAGTTTGTTTTGTCGATATTTGGTTCTTAAGTCGAAAGTGGACTTCTTACAATTAAATGTTGTTCGTGTGGTCAAAGGTTCATTATATCCAGAATGATATTCAGGATTTGGATATCATATATATCATATATATCTATAATATACTTGTATTTATAATATTACATAATCATTTAGAGGTAAGAAGTGAAATGCACCGTTCATGGAGACGGTAAGCCGTACGTACACATGAACGCTACTTTCATTTCTATGTCATATTAATGGAATTAAAACTAAATGAGAGGTATATATATTTTAATTCCATAATTATATTCATCATTTACATGTAACATAAATCATATATAATAACTTTAAATACATCCTTTATACATCCCACATATGGCATTAACGAATCAAATCACTTTGAGGGGGCGGTAGTCCGCACGTCCTAAAATGAAATTATCGTGTTTACCCACAATGGAAACCATAAAGGTATGACACAAAACAAAAATAAATAATCTTAAGTAAAACATAAAAATATTATATATCATATATAAATATAGTGACATATTAATTTCCACCTTTAAAGATGTTATATGAGTGTTGATCAATCATCGTTTCGTGAGGCAGAAATTCGCCATCCACAGAAACAGTATGTTCTTTAACCATTTGATGTAGGTGTGTGTAAGTGTATCTAGAATGATTCTTATAAAAAAATCCTAGTATATTTAAGATACTTCATGTGTTACAAAATAAATTAATAAAAATAGTTTAGGGGGTTGCAGAAGCAAAATAAAACAAAAGAACACAAGTGAAGACATTACCTTAAAATCGGGTAACTCTTTTTGATTTGAGCTCAAAGGCTTCCTTGGGAAGACTTCTGCCCAAAGTGAGGCTTCTAGGAGTATGATAGGGATTTGGAGAGGAAACATAATCAGGTTTTGGCCGATCTAAAGGCTTTGGAAGTGTGGGTAAGGAGGTAGAGGTGGGGGCCTTTTATAAGAGGAGAGGAGGGGAACTTTTGGAATGTAAAGAAATGATACTTTATTTGAAAATGAGTTTAGTATTTAAAAGGTCCAATATTGATATAATTCAAGGATAAGGTGATACGGTTTCTAAATCCACCAATCCAATAGGTTTTGGACATGTTTAGGTCATCGATTTTACATTATCTTTTCATTTTATTTATATCCTATATTAATGAGGTAATCACTGCATCATTATGATGTCATAAATAATTTTATTTATTTAATGTCTAAAAATGATAAAAAAAACTATCATGATGTAGGAAATATGTTTATCTTTCCAATTACTAGTTATCGTCAAAAATCTGACTTGTATAACCCCATGTAAAAATTGTTTTAGTAAAACAACTCATGTTTGTGTCATTTTTACTTTTACATTAAATAAAAAGTTATTTATGTCATTTCCCAACCAATGTTGCTCTATGGGGTCACCAAGATGACCCATGGATTGTCTTGGTCGCCCATGACACATCCAATAAGGGTAGAACATGTGTCAAGCTCATCTCATATTATTAAAACAATATTTATACCTTAAACTACACTAATTACCTCTAATCGCGATTAAAATTTTAAAAGTTACTATTCACCAAAAAATCATTTTAATTCCATTGAACCACACATTACTTTTTAATGACAACCATGTATGTCGGATTTTTTAAAATTCAAAACACAGAGGTGGTAAAATTTCATTTAAATGGAAAAATCAGTTTTTATAAGTACCACTTAGTGGTTTCACTATTCATCAAAAATTGAAGTTCTTCGGAAAAATACCAAAAATTCACCCTAAGCTATATTTGATATTATGAATTAAAAAATTTAGTCTATTTTACAATATTCAAAACATATAAGTTTCATTAATTAATTTAATAATTAATTACCACTGTCAAAACAAAAAGCGTGCTTTTGAGAAACAATAAGTATCAAAAGATTGACTCTAGTTTAAGTCCAATTTCGAGATGAAATTAATTCCAACGACCACTATTGGATTAAATGGTAAAAATATATTCTAATTTAACATAAAAACAATTCAAAAGATAATATAATCATATAAATAAATTAGATTAAAAAGAGTTTTTGAATTAAAATACAACATTTTTCGCTATTCATTAAAAAAAATGAGCTTTATCGGAAAAATACCAAAAATTTACACAAAGTAAATTTTGATGTCCCGATTCTAAATAAGAATTTTATTTTTTCAAATAAAACACAGAAAATTGTTAAAAAGTGGATTTAAAAGAGGTTCGCCATAAAAAGGCTGTTAATCGACCTTCTAAAGAACATTCGAATGTTTACGCTTAAAAATTGAATTCATTCACATTTTTAATCCTATAACATTTATTGTAAAAAGTAAAAATGTTTGACAAACATATATAATCATTTTTTTGTTATTTATGTTCATTCCCGCCATTACAATGGCTAGACGTTAACTACCATTTAAAATAATATTATTTTATTATTAGAGTGCAACATATGATTCCCAAGAAACTCGTTGTTGCGTATTGGGTACGCCATCAAGCATAGAATCCCCTTTAAAGTAATATTAATATTTTATTCAAAAATATAGATAAATATAAAAATTTCATATTCTTTATTTATCTGGGGTGTTAAATAGTAAGTGACGGGTGGATCCTTTTACAGCTCCTCGATGCATTAGTAGGTCTCATGAGAAAAAAATAGTGTCTTGGAACAAGGCCTTGACAGAATCTTATTTATAGTCTTGGTACAAGGCATTAACTATGGGGTTATGAAGTCTGGAATTATGCATTCCATCATTATGAAAGTGGATATTGATATTGCATTTGATTATTCGTCTAATAGAATATCCATGTGAATAAGTAAATGGAATTATTTTATTGTATCTTTTAAATATTAAGCTTCAGTTTATGTTCAAAAGTCTTTTTGTTTAGTCTTATACATTTCCTTAAATGTATAAGATTATTTATGAATGTTTCAACTATATTTGTTTCCTTAATAAGCATCAGAGCTCACCCCTTTCTATGTTCTAATTTTCCCAGGATTCTAAGAAATGTAATATGATTGATAAGAAGGATTAAGCTAGATGATTAAATGAATTTTGAAATTATCATTTTTGTTGCCTTTTATTTTCTAATGTGTAAAGTAACTTTCATGTATGTAATATATTTTACAAGACTACTAAACTGATCAGTCATTCGATACATGATTCCTTGTAATCATGAAAATGTTTTAAAATAATACACTGACTCTCGACTTTTGTGGTTGAGGTGTTACAAAACCACTGACAAGTTCATAGTGTGTTTCATACATCTCTCCTAAATAAGTATGTAATAATCTATATCATGTACTAGTTTCAATTTTTATTACAATAGAGCATGGTATTTCCATTGAATATCAACTTGTATAAATATTAAATTGTAGATATGTGGTGATATAGAATAATACTACTCTGATGAATGATATTCTCTAGGGGAATTGTAAATTTGTAGAAAATACTTATGTATAATAGGATGTGATGAAGTATAGATATATTTAATTTATTTATTAGATTAGTAAAATTATAATGAAAAAAGTAATTTTTGGGGGGTAGAATTTATAACCCATATATTTAATGTAATATTTATATACAATAAATAGAATTTTTGTCATTTCTAGTGATATATGCAATCATGAGTCCAAATGGACAATAATATAGACATAAATTAAAACAAGGTCACTAGTGGATAAATTATGAATAATTTATTAAATTTGTTTATAATTATTATAGGTGAAGGTAATATATTGATAATCCAGTTCTCAATTGTAATTAAAGTCATAATATTTTAATTGAGTATGTTTTCCCTCAATGGTGGGTTTTTATTGCATTTTTAGAATATAATATATTCAAAATTTATAGATTTATAAATTCTATTGGAATAATTGATCATAATTTTGAAACCATCATGTATAGATTATCTTATAGTAAAATGTTGAGAATTTTTTAAAATGATAGAATTTATGAAGAATAGAAAAAAATAAATATTTTTGTTGATTTTTTAAGGAATTAAAAACTTTTAACATTTTTTTATAAATTATTTAAAACTAAAAATAGTTAAATTATATTATTTATTATTCCATTATGAAAATATTAATTAATTTTAATTTGTATTGTTGTATAAAAACATTTTAAAATTAAGAAATCATTTTTTGGAAACGTCATTTCATCATGTTTTCAATATTCATTTTAAGATAAAATATACAAAATATTTTATTTTAATTCTATATATAAGATTAAATATTTAAAATTAAAATAACTAATTTTATATAATAATTAATACATAGTCCTAGGATATAAATAATTGTATAAATAGAAAATTATTTTCTCATTATTATGGTTAAACCAGTTTCACATAAGGGTTAACCAAAGAGAGTAAGGTATATTATCAAATAAAATTTATATAAATAAAATATTATGCCCATATATAGATCACATAAAATCATTAAATTTAGTATCAATCCAATTTGATGTATTGTAATATTATTAGGCTATATTATATATTAATCTGTTTACAGATTTTATGTGTGTCCACTCCCCCACATATAAAAGGACACCACTAATTTAACTTCAACACACAAATTAGGGACATATATCATTATTAAACACTAAAAACCACTCTTCAAAACTTCTTTTTACAAGACATAAATGTTCTCTTTATCTTAGAAGATCATTCTAATGGACATTAAGAAAAGATCTAATGGTGGTATATCGAAGAAGATGTTGCCATTATATCGAAACACTTTCAATTTATTCTTTCATATAAATCCTAAAAGATTCAATTATTAATCATTAAATAATAAAATTATTACCCAAAAATTTAAAAAAAAAATTGATTTTCTATCCACCATTATTAGTCATTTTTTTGTCAAATGGGATGTGAATGTGTCACCCGTTTGTATGTGCAGACTAGCACCTCTACGTAGAGATATAAGTGATCTTCAATCACCATCATTTAGGTATTTCTATTTTGATGGGTTCAAGGATTATATATGATATGTATGAAATAAATTTTATACAATAATTATGATATAATATTTTTCAACTTAACATCCAATTCTTTGGAAAATGATAACATCTCTCGTGCATCGGTAAAGACTATAACCTCCTTGATGTAATGTGATTAATTTTTCATTTCGTCATTTTGTGTGTTGAAATTAGAATATGTTTTATGAATATATATTTTATAAATGATATATTAATGTTCCCGTAATTTTAAATCAATATTCACCTTTCTTTTTTTTATCTGTCAAAAAGAGAACAGTCATGTCTACATATGGCCTACCATGTCCCACAACCAGGTAATTAATTATCCCATATATTCCTTTTATGGAAGACTATATTTATATTAATAATTAACAAATATTATATTTATATCATTATTATTATTATTATTAGGAATATGGAACCATGATCAAGTAATATGATCCCTAACTAATGAACTAATATTCTAAAGAGAAATATAACAAATCATCAGAACAAAAAGATGGTCTTAATATAGAAATATATAAAAATTGGAATTTAAATGTTATAATTTTATCATATGATATTATAAGTATTTTAATGAGTTATTTATATAATTATAATTGATATAAATTTATTATAAAGAAATGTAAGTAGTTTTCATAGCATATCATATTTCAGTTAAGGAATTTCCATTTCATTTTTATCTAGTCGTGACACATTACATGCATCCCACGAAGTTCATTTGTGTGTCATATATACAAATCATAAATTTATATTATGATAATAATCAGGAAAAATATTTTTTTACATTTATTATGTAATCAAATTCATAATGTTTAACATTTATTGATACCAATTTTGTAAAAGATTTAAACTAAAATCTCATTATTTTCCTAGATTATTTATGATTATATTTACCATGATTAATTTTCATGATTTACCTAAAAATAAAAAATTAGTTTTTATATCCTCTATTTTTTCATTGAATATTATATTATTAATAATATTTTACACTCTCTGGTACATATCATGATAGAAAAAAATTCTTTGATAAAAAATATTCTTTTTTCCATAATTAGTCTAGATTCTTATTCTTCCATGAATATATTATCATTATAATGATTTCCAAACAATATTGAATTGGAATATATTCTTTATTATAGAAATTAATACCCATGATTAATTTTTTTAAAAAAAATATTTAAATCCCTTTTTGATAATATTCATCTTGTACCTTTTATATTTTTCAAATATCTAAATGAAAAGTTTATTTCAATGAATATTACATGAAGTGATGTTCTATAATAAAACAAAATATTTCATGTAAAATTTTCATATGTCCAATGATATATTAAAGAAAACATTTTCATTAATATTTGATAAATTTCATATCATAAATATCTGATTTCCAAATGAAGAGGGTATTTTCCTCAATAAATAATCTGGATATATTGGAATGAAAATTTTCCTTTATGATATCTTAATTTGATGTGGCCTACGATTTAAAGGGAATGTGATATAATGATCACATATCTATTCATTATTTTGATGGTTTTTTGTAATTATTATTAGATGTTAGTGAAAATCATTTTTTTCAATGGTTTATATTATGATAATGTTTAGATATAATTTTAAAACTAATTTTCTATATAGTTGTAACAAGATGATTGTATTATTAATAATATGTGATATTATAGGAATAATACAGATGGATTACTGTAATGTGATCAATGGCCCATGAATTTTATATCATTATAATGAATTGGTTAAATATTGATATTGTATATGATGATAAGAAATCTAATAGGGAGTGAAACCAATTTAATAATAGATTCTATCCACTATGAACATCTTGGTAGTGAACCCTGAAATTGATATTATTTAATACAGTGTAACCCATATTGAATATGAAAGTTATTCATGTTATATATGACCATCGATGATATTTTATATTACAATGGTGAGGCTATAAATATATGCCTTATGCCAGTTTTTTTTATCATGGTTAATTTTGTTTGATTACATTATGATTTATGTATTATGATCTTCCTTGATTTTTTACATTACACAAGATTATTATCTGTGATATGATCGGAGTGGTTTTCATTTTCTATGATACTTTTCTCTAAAACTTGGGCTCATGTAATTATAAGGTGATAAAAGATGTCTCCCATGTTTACCATTACTGTGAATACGAGATCACAAATTCATAAAATCATTTCACAAATGTTTTAAATAATATTTTTATGTATGATATATCTATATATGGTGGTAGTTTTGTCAAACAGAGTAGCAGATGATATTCATCTCTATTGAACATGTTATTTTTTTATCAGTGTTCTCTATAATATAATTCTATTTAATATTGATGTGGATCATAATGTTTAGTATTATAATATTCATTGAATATTAATTAATATTTATCTATGAATTCTTTTATTCACTATGAAAAATGTTCCAAAGAACATGTTCATGGATGTTAGATGTATCATAAAGGTCTATATAATACATTCTTTTTTATCTAAAATAGATTTACAATATCTATAATGGGTTTAGAATTTTTTGAATCTAACAAGTTTAACCCATTTATATTTATTCATTGTGTATAACACTGAGATGTTGGAAAATATTTAGTGATCCATTTAAAATCATTAATAAAGTCTATCGGAGTGTGTGTTTGATTTCATTTCTTAATGGGAAAATCATTTTTTGTTGGATGAGTTTAATTAGTAAAACACCTGTTAGATTTCATTTGAAATGGTTCCTTTTGAAGTGTTGTACTATAAGAAATATATATATTATCTATGATTGGAATAGATTTGAGAGTGGTATCAGTTTTGATGTGGTATTTGATAAGTTATGGGGGATGAATAGTAGTTGATCAAAAAAAAATTCAGAGAAATCATAGTATGTCCAAAACACTTATGTGGATAGCTATAATATCCCATTTAATTTTATTGTTAGTGATAATGTATTCCTCATGGGTTTAGCTCATCTGAAACATAATCTATTTGGGGACCAATATATATAAGCACTAACTACTAATAGAAAAATATAAAACATTTAAATATATGGAATAGTTTCATATTTGATAGGCATAACATCTCGCATGATACTAGTCTATGGCATGTTTCGGGTATCCTATTTTTTGATGAATCAACCATTATATTATTATTTAATATTGTGGGAATATTTTTATCATGATTTTAACCCTATAAGGATGTGTAAAAATTTATTATTATGGATCATCAAAATATTCTGCAAAATAGTTAAATGTTTCCATTTATTTTGGAAATATTGTATAGAAGATGATATATACACAATACAAAGGAGAATATAGTGATGATGATATATCTATCAACATATCTATTTTGAGTATATAATAATAATAATATTATAGGAATATTAATTTTATTTTCTAGTATAATTTTGATACCCTCAGGGATATGGGTATGTTTTATTTCGATCCATATGATAGAAAAATTTACTTTTTTATGTTTTGTAGGTTTATATAGTCATAATACTTTTTTGGACATTATTTAATCGAGATAGGACAAACAAAAAAAATTAAATTTTTTCCTTTAAAAAAACCTATGTGTAATTTATAGGACTTATATGAGAATGGTGAGGAATATGCACTAATGTGGGATTTTAGGAGCCATCTGAGGGACCATATCCCGATAAGTAGACACTACCCATTGGTTTTATTCATGGGGGGGATAAAATAACCATGGTTCCAATACCACTGTGTAATGTGACCCATTTTTTGATGAATGATATAAGGGTATTTGGTTTCCCATCGATGGTGGGTAACAATGAGACTTGGTGGAATATTCTTCACAATATAAAATGGAAAATTTAGATATTTATCTTGTGGGGTATGTTTCTTAACAACCTTATTTATGGATTAAAATATTATACTATATATTATTCTTCATTTTCAATAACTATTTTTGAATGAGACATGATTTCATACATTAGTGAGGTAGGTGTCTATGTAATACCATATATTCACATGGAATAAATTCCTTTTATTTTATTTTTCCATTATATTTTTATCATGATTTTTTTATTTTATATTAATATGGGATATTTTTTATAGATGATTATTTGGTGTCATTTAATAATTACTATATGGGCTTCTACAATGAAATATTATAATGAAATTCATTTGTTTGATGAAATTCCTTAAATATATTTTTGACTCAAAAATGGGTTTTCAGGTATTGGAGAATTAATTCATTTATTTTTGAAATGTTTTATAAAATTATGAAATAATATATATGAATGTTTTGTAGAATCATAAGAAATTCAGAACCTTTAGGAGTTAGGTTATGTAAATATTAAATCCTATAGAATTTTTTCTCAAATGGGGATTGTTATTTTGAAACTAGTAGACAATGGAAAGACTCATTATCACTAGGATTAAACCCTTGTTACTTACTGATCCATTAATTTACACATCAAATATTCCGAAATATTAGAGCTCTCTTTTATTTTATTGGTTCATATATTAAAAATTACGATTAATTACCATGATATGATGCTCACATGTTTATCTTTATTGGGATCGATTCTTTCAAATACATCCTAATATAAACATTTATATTATAACACATATATGGTTCCTTATTATTGTGGCATTGAATATAGAATTTTTAGAAGGAAAAATTAGCATTCTACCATATAATTTATCAATTGATTTTTTGAAAAATAGGTTTTATTATAACGATTAAAAATCTTCGTTCAATGTGAATAACATAGTATATATTATGGGTTGTATTCAATTAGGTTTTTATATCACACCCAAAATATTCTATACGACACAAGAATAGTTGTACATGAAGGATACATGAAAAGGAAAATGTATCTTGTAGCTTGCAAAATACTCATAGTTCATTTCAGATGATGTTCACATATGATTGTGGTTATTAATTTAAACATGCTTATTTGGTTTTCAGCATGTTTAGTTTTTAGTTTTATCCTTGTATTATTTTTTCCCACTATTGTATAATAATTATAACATGTTTTTTATAAATAAATTGTTTTATCAGAAATTTTAATTTGTATATTAGATTTAAATCATTATCAATATATTGTATATTGGAAAATAGATTCATATCACTTATATTGGGTGATTTAGAATTCTCTTCGGGCCATGTGGACACAATATTTGGTGAACTTTCAATTATCCCTATTTGGTTTGTTATAATAGGTATTGGTTGATATATAAGGAATGCATATAAAATAATATGGTAGATTCTCATGTGGTGAATTATTTAAATGAATTTGAGGAATAACAGAAAATAATATGAATAATATTTCAATTTTTTTTAATATTTCATCAATAGTTTATTTCATGTCTGTTTTTATCATTAATTGTATTCAATACATGTTCTAGAAAAATTATTTTCTATTTTAGAATTAATTCTGAATTATATATATCTTGAAATTATACATTGGTGTATATCCCAATAATGGGTTACTATTTCAATTATGTTCCATTTTGATTTGGTTTAATCCATTATCCTTCGAAATTATAACAATTTAACTCATATTTTTATAAATTTGATGTTATATTTTATGTCTTATCATGATAGTTGTAGTCATAGAGTTTATCATACAGAATAGTTGTTGTGATTTATTTGAATTTGGGTAAATAATTAATGTTATTTTTAATTTTATTAATTAAATCAAAGTGAATTTACATTTAAGATACTTCAATTTAATAAATTATATTATTTGTTAAAGGATAAATCGTTTTTTATTTTTGTATTTATTGATTTCATATATTTATTTCCTAATGTTCAGACATCCACAGGGATTTGATGGGAAAAATCAGTAATTTTTTTTACAAGAAAATATTTACATATTTTCATTCAAATGTCCTTGTACTTAAATTTAAAAAGGAATTGGGTGATTATTTATAATATTTATATAAAATATAAATCTATAATCATTATTTTCATATTATAAAATATAAAAACTATTTCCAAAAATTATAATAGTGTTATTTGGTTCTAATTCTTTTACATAATATGAATCCTAGTGATATTAAAAAATAAATATTATTATTCATTTCCATTTTAATGATTCAAATAAAATTTTATATTTGATTTTGGATAAGAAACATAAAGTAAAATAATTACAAGTTATTAGTGATGAGTGGGGACATTACAAAGATGTACATTTATAGGAGGTATTTACAACATTAGATTTTGGATATTTTTATAGGTTACCAATATTACTATTAATGTTTTTCCTTTACAATAGTGTAACTTCACAAATATATGTACATGTTTTTTGTTATGTTGGTGAATGATATTTTTTTCATAGTATTAGATAAAAATACTCCATAGAATTACACTGTTTCAATGTAGTTATTATTGAATAAAATTATCAATGTGAATCAATCAAAATGAATATTTTTATTTGCAATGTAATGTATAGTGGATATTATTTCATTGATAAATATAATTAATTTTACCCAATGAACTTTTATGTGAAAATTTATTTATCAAACTTCATGACTTACTGTGAAATTTTTATTTTCCCCTACTTAGCTAAATGATAATGACACATCATTTATGAATTATTAATTTTAACAACATTGATTATTTATATTCCATTGATGGATGTGATGTTGGACAACTACAAAACTATATTTAATGTTCTAGATGATCCGACAGTATTTTGATCAATTATTAATCACACCCCATTCTTAATAAGGTATATGGTGTTATTATTCAACAAGAGATTATATGTGATGAGTCCTAGTTAATCAAGATAATATCAAGGAATGTAAGTTGATATCACTAAAATAAAATTATAATATCTAAAAAATACATTACAAATATATGTTATTGATAGTTCGTACCCTGAATAAATTCACAAATTACTTGTGGAGTAGAGTATCATTTTTTTAAAACATAAACATTAGAATAACCCTCTCACATAGTGATATATAACCATTATTTCAATATATTGGCATATGTATCATTATGAATTTCATATGAATTATGTTCTACAATAAAAATATGTAATTTTACAGGACATAGACTCAGTTGGTGATTAGATATTTTAAAGGAATTAAAATCCGTCTGGATAATAATAATAATTTTTGTAATTTTCTAAATATGAGATTAAAATGTGGGATATTTTGTGGTGTTATATAAAATCTAAGTCTTATTATTTCCATTTGATCACAAGATAGAGGAAAAATACTTATAAAAAATGTAAAAAATTTAATGAAAATATTGATAATAGAAAGTCAATTAATTTATTTTTTAGTGTTGATTGGATAAGAAATGTTAAAAAATGAATGGTGGTTCCATCATATCTTTAGTAAGAGTTTCTACATGAATTTGATTTCATTTTTTAAAATTTTCATCATATAAAAACTAATTTATTTCAATTCCACATAATTGCCTTTTTGAAAATAATGAAATATAAAATAAAAAGGCCTCACTCTCAATGATAGAATTTTCAATAATTTAGGACAATGAATCAACGACACATAAGAAATTACCATTCGCTAAAAATCCTAAATCGAATATTATATAATAATATTATTTATTTAATAAATCTTTAACCAATATTATCATTAATAAATGATAATATATTTCTCATTTTATTATATCTTATAAAATTAAATCCATTATTATAAATTCATATTGAATTTTTTGTTTGGTGTCACAGGACTATAGAATTTGAAAAAATAAAAATGTCTATACAGACTTCCAATAACCTATTCTGTAACATATATAAACACTATTTAGATAATTGGTTCATTGAGTACTGATGAATGATATTATTAAATTGATGAATACTAATATATGAAATCTAATATTGAGGGATTAAAATTCATCATGAACTATATTGAATTTAGAGGAATTTCATATACCATTTTAGAATGTTTTTTTAGTTCAAGGGTGAATAATGTTTTAGGGATATTTCTATAAAACAATAATTGATATATTTAAATTCCCAATGAATTATTTACCACCTATTATATTAAATCTCATCTAAGTAATCATTTTTATTTGAGGTATTAATGTTTAATATATTTTATACCAACATTATATATGAGATTATAATTTGTAATAATCAAATGTAGGTGAAATTGAAAATATTTATTATTTATTTACAATAATATTTAATCACCCAATGATTATTATTTATGTCTTTATTTTCTAATCAATTATTTATTGTGTATTTATTAATATTATATGAATGAAAATGTGGAAAATGATAGTTTATTCATTGATATTTTTTTATAATATAAATCATTTTATTTATATAATAAATTAGAAGAAAATAATGTTTTTTGTATTTTAATAAAAATATAACAATCTTGTAAAATATTATTCTATTAATATAGAAATGACATATTATTGGGTAAAAATAAGGTGACACCTATGATCATTTGACAAATTATTGCATATTAATGATAGTATACCAATCCAATTTTTTTAATAAAACTAAAAAGGATTAAAAAAATATTGAGGTATAATCAAATTATATATTTAACAATCATACAGGTCATTCTCGAGGAGAAAATCATGTTGGTTACTAAGGAAATTTCTAGATTAAAAAATGGATAACATAACCTCCCATGAACATTGTAAGAACCAAAGTGGAAAAATTTTATTATTTTTAGTAGGTCATAAACATGGGAAATGGAGTATTCAATGGGAGATTAAAATGTAAAAATAATCAATCCAAGTTGTAATGATTGATAAATCTTCTATCAACAAAATCATCTCTAAAAAACCATATAGTGATGAATAAAAATCCAACAAAAGCTGTAATCCACCTAGACTAAATCACAAAAACAAATGATAATGATATGTATTATGATATAAAAAATAATACCATAAAATAATATGAAAATTAACATTTTAATCTATATACTATGTTGATATAGTAATTTCATTGTATTCATTTTACACAAGAGAAGAAAAGGACATATATTTGTGGTAGAAAACTACGTGCAAAATCCAACCGTGAAAGAAGAAAAAGAACACATATAGTAAGAATTGATTTTAAATTATAATCCATGATAAAGTATTTTTTTAGGATTACATATATCTAGGAGTCAAGAATATGATCATAGGATGTATAATTTAGAAATTGATTCAATTATTATAAATATGATTGTATATTTCTAATATAAGAGGGTTAACTAAAAATAAGTCTCACGGATGATTCCCCTATAATAATCCACAATTGTAATATTTTGAATACAATTAATGTTTTTAATTTTAATGATCAATATCCAACTAATTATATTATGAGGGATTTTTCTTAGATGAAAATTATGTATCTTGTAGATAGATAAATGAATGATCACAATTACCTATTTATATCATGATAGGATGTTTATCTATACTCTACACAATGTGGGAAATGGTAAATCTCCATTTAGACATCCAATATATATTATAAAATATTATTCTGTCTGGGAAATTCTATTTAATTTTTTTATTTAAAATATTGAATTATTCTGAGACCACACGCTTTGACGACATGTGATTCTGAGGATAAGAGTGCCCGAAACAAAATATTGATATTTTTCAAAAGTAATTTTAGTAAATATGGGAGTTGGTTTTTTTAACTGTTGAACTGATCCTCAATTTTAAAATCCTAGGGAACATTTGAACTCAGAACGCCATGATTATCTTAGAAATGACTAAACTTTGGTATGAAAGAGCCAATCAGAAATGTTATTTTTTGGAAATTTTGGGAAAATTAATTTAATAATTTAAAATAATTATTTTATTTATTTTCTAATCAATTATTGGTGGGTGGTGATGTATTTGTGAAATGACAAGGAGGTGATGAGGTACATTAATTGAGGTTCAATAATGGATTGTTTGAAACCGATATTTTTTTATCATAATTGATTATTAAATGTGTCTCATTTAATGAAAATCATTAACGGGTGCAATGTCACTATTTCATTTATGTATTTTATTAATTCCGATGTTTCAGAGTTTGTGGAATTAAAATAAATTGGGAAATATATGACAAAACTCTGACGTAATCCATCTCCAATGAAGAAGGATGAATGAAGTGATGAATACCAGTGAGACATCATTGTCTTGGGCATACCTCGAAGAACAATGTTTAAAGTGACGTCATCATCGTGAATCCACGAGGATGAATGATTCATCATAGAATGTCAACAAGGTAGGGGTTTATGTATTCCTAAGTATTTGATGATTTCTGCCTCATTCATGAAATGTAACAATGAACAAGAATCCACCGACTAATGGGTTGATCAATGATTTCCTCGTTCTTGTGAGTGGATATTTTTCATGGGTTTAATTGGGTTTTCTCAAGTTGTGTGGTTATCTTAATGTATTTCCTCATGCTTAAACTCTAACACACAATGTGCAAGAAGACAAGAACATGTCCTAGAACCTCCTCCATTGTTGTTCCTTGTGGGTTCGTCATGGGTGATATCTCTAAAAAGGCAAAATAGCGATTTCAAAGACTTCAATGTGATGGTGTCATTCTACGGGGGTCGTAGACATAAGGGGATCCGGAAATAGACTACCAGAGAGACTTGGGTGGCCCATTGAAGGTGTTGAATGTGGATGTTAGCGGTGGCCATGGGTGGAGGGTGATGGTGTTTCACGATAGCCGTTGTGTGATCTGGCACCTGGCGGGTGCCGCATGTAGAGGGTGTCCCACGTCCTGGCCACCCAGATGTGCTGAGCCACAGTCGTTTGATCATAGAGGGATTAAGGCACCACACCATAAGAATCTAACAAAGGTTGGATGTGACTGGATGCCGAGTTCTCGGAACACCACACCAGCCACACCACGTGGCCAGTCTTTTAGTGGTGGGCATCAACCCAACTAGAGGGGTGGGCATGACATGTAACACATGACTGGACCATTTGGGGGTTTTATTGGGGGGGATTTCAAGCATTGTGGTTATCATCATGTTTATCCCTATGCCTAAACTCTAACACACAAGGTGCGGCCCGACACAAACAAATTACTAACCCGCCCCCATAGTTGTTCATTGTGCATTCTTTGTGGATAAATTTTCAAAATGGGGGAAAATTAAATTATAATGCTTCACACTGAAGGTGGAATCAAACGGAGCACGTAGATGTAAGGGGATTGAGAAACTTACCACCGGAGCGACTCTGGTGGCCCATTGTAGGTATCGTCGACGTACAGGTGTTGGGTATGGCTACCTCAGGCAGATGACGGCGGTGCGCTATGGCAGAATGAGGTCACGGCCTATTGTAACCCATATATATTGGGTGAATCGGCTCTAATTGGTGCCTTGTTGAGAGGGTTTCCCCTGTCCGGGCCACACGGACGCGCTATGTTGTGTTTGGTTGATCGGGGAAGAAGAAAGACATTGTATTGCGTGGGGATAACAAAGGATGGGTGCTACTAGATGATGCATCCGTTGAGCACCAATCTAGATGCACCACGGCGCATGTAATTGGATGGTTGGTCATCCCCAACTAGATGGAAGGGTGGGGCCCACACAGGTGGGCCAGACCTGTGACCTATTGTCCCGGTATTTCCCCCAGCAGGACAAACCAACACCAGAGTTCCAGACTCGTACCAAACGGGACAGATGCATACCAAAGGGAAGGACCCACTACCACTAGGATGAACTTGGAATTGTATGCTGCATAATACTCCTTTGGGAAGGGTTGGACAATACTAGGTCTCTGGCGACCCGACGGGTTTGACCTTCGACCAACCTGGCCTGGTCTAGCGAAGCCCAATGGGCCTGGCCCACTAGCCAGGCCGGCCCAGTCTGAACCCAACCCGAACAGAGCCAGGTCGAGTCTATAAAATTGAACGGTGGTATGTGGGACCCCCGTTCCTGGTTGGACTGGTCTGTCTACCTTGGTCAGACCAGACCTATACACAATCTTACCTAGTTAACTAAAAGAACCATTTATTACAAACCACACGTTCGATTGATGTGCCATCTGGGGGCATTGGGATCCTTGTGAAAGGATAGTACAACTATGAACCTCTATATGTTTTCTATAGGATTTTGGAATATTGAAGGGTTGGATCAGAAACGAATCAAGCCAGTCCCTTTTAATTAAAAGTACTATAACAAACAAACCGAAAATCTGAACGATGCACCGTCTGTTGCGTTGCGACCCATACGAAGATATGGTATTCTATGGTTATACTATGTGGATAATATTGGTGGTCGAAGAATAGAAAATGGATTATGGAGGACGTCATATGATAATAAGGAATGCTAAATGTAGGAATCCAATGGCTTGCTTTGACATGAACAATGAATTGAGATCCTTTGTGGGTCAACACTTAATGATCCTACATGGGTCAGAACCTAGCAATCCTATGTGGGTCCACACCTAGAGATCCTATATGGTTCAGCACCTAACGATCATGTGTGGGTCATAACCCAGTGATCATGTGTGGGTTTGCACCAAATGAACCTTTGTGGATCAGTAGAAGAGCATCTTGATAGAATAAGAATATCCAACTTCATGACTAATCATCCATCCTTATGTAGATAAAATATTGCTAGTGTGAGTTTCATATTTTACATTATTTTATGTGTAGAGACCATGACGGGGGGGTATTACCTTTGTGGTATTTTCTTTTTTTGTGTTTTCCATCATGAATACATAGAGACCTTTAGGAGTCTCAAAGGCCCTACTGAGTTTTTTTATACTCACCCATGCACGGGCTTTGCTCGCACTTGGTGTGTCTTATACTGATGACATACATCCTTGACATGGACTTTCGGGAGCTAGTACAAGAAGTATCAAGGAGGTGGATCAATAGATGTGGTGTGTTGTTTTGTCATAAGAAAAAGATTTGTACCTACCCATTAGGTAAGATCCTTGGTGGACAACCACTGGAGCATGAATTTATTTTTCAAAACATTCTTCCCAGTTGGGATTGTATTCTGACCCCTTTACATTTCATTTACACATATTACTCTCAATATTCGTAATTTTTGGTGGATGTATTCCTTTTCATTCAATCAAGGTTAGATTTGTGCAGTTATCCATGTCTGTGTCTGTACAGGTTTAAAAGAAACGCCTTCCATTTTTGGAAAATGACTTTCTAGTGGTAGTAACTAGCTCATGGACTATGGAAGGTGGGATTGGGGTAGTCATTACACATGAACCAGGGGATGGGTCATGAAAAATTGGTATCAAATTGGTGGTTAGTTACAACCGAAGAACAATGAGTCTGTATTTTCAATGGGGCAACAGTGTTGAGTGTCTTGAGTTCGGCTTTTAGTCTAGGGAGTCTAGTATTGGTGCGATAATGGATGTATCCATACACTATGACCTTGAATTATGTTTTCTAACGTGGTACATGAAAACAAAAGTTTTATGTGTTTTGGAAATGTTTTTCTATTAATCAAATTTGAGTCATCTCACCAGGTATTAAATATTCAAAACGGTGCATCTTTTACTGTAGAGGAGGACACCACAAAGAAAACCAGTATGTATTCCAGTGAGATATCACCAAATTTTTACACCAATAGATGTTGAGTTTGTACAGGGACCAGATACAGTGATCACACCATCAGGTGGTTTACCAACAACACCACCACCCAGGGAATAGAAGTTTCTACTAGCCCCACCAGCGGATAGTGCATGCCAACTGAGGGTTATTCAAGAGTTCCAGAGATAGGGGCTTTAGAGGTTCCAAGCAGAGAAAAATGCCTAGATAGTTGAGGATTTACTGGATGTAGTTACTCTAGTTTTTCACATGTCAGAGACACAATAAGAAAAGATGGTAGATCTAGATTCCATCCTTTTTTAGAGAATGATTGGGAGATGGTGGAGCTTGATGCCCAAACACCTGAAGAGGAGACCCTTTTCTGGACAGACATCAAGAGACTCTTCAGGGCGGAGTTTGTACCAGTGACACTACGCTCAATGGGTATTCAAGAGTTTATAAACCTTCAATCGGGCATTCTAAATGTGGGGCAATACTTAATAAGGTTTACCGACCTATCCTGCTACTCCATCAATATGGTAGTATACCATTTCATCAAGGTTGAGACCATTGATTAGGGGCTCCAATGGGAGATTATATCATCAATGATTTATCTCAGCATACTAACACACTTTGAAGTGTTAGAAAGACACATACTTGTATATATATTTGTAGGTGAGAAAACACTGGTAATATGAGCCACCACCGAGTAACAGGTGGTCGAGTCATATGAAATAGGTAGTTGGTTGATTATGTAGAGGCCCAAATGGGCCCGAACTTTTGAAGGATGACCCCAGGACGTAGGGTCAAAGGTGCGGTACTAACTAGGAATTGGAGGTCCTTTTTGGGATAGAGTTTTTTAACACTACTAGAAAAATACCCGATACCAACGGTTTGTAACTATTGGTATAAGCCTCCAAAACGTTGGTATAGTCTATACCAACGGTTTGGAGAACCATGGGAAAGTAAGCCGTTGGGAAAGTTCTATACCAACAGTTTTAGGAAAACCATTGGTATAGACCTATACCAACGGTTTTGGAAACCGTTGGTATAAGTAATATGTATATCTATACTAATGGTTCTATAAAACCGTTGGTATATGTATTTAAAAAATAACATTCGGTGGGATTTGATCCTATGACCTTTAGTTAATCTTTCAATAACCTAACCACTAACCTAACATGACTATTTTGAACATAATTTCATATATATATATATATATATATATATATTATCACAATTATTTTAAATTTTTATATATATAATGTTTTCATTAAGAAGAGTCGATAATAAATCAAATGACCTATAACAACGGTTGTCAAACCCGATGGTATAGGTCCTTTGATTTTGGGGGAGACGTTGGTATATGGGAGACTTTTCCCAATGGTTTGGCCAAACCGTTGGGAAAGCCATACCCTTTCTCAATGGTTCGACCAAACCATTTGGAAAAGTGGCCAACAAGTACCCTTTCCCAACGGTTTGGCCAAACCGTTCGGAAAAGTTGCCACAATGTTATCTTTTCCCAAAGTTGTTGGAAAACCATTGGGAAAGCCATAGCCTTTTCCAATGGTTTTAAAAAAACGTTGGGAAAAGTGACCTCAAAGTGGGATTTCTCAATGGTTTGGCCAAACCGTTGGGAAAGGGGACCTATACCAATAGTATTTACAAACCATTGGTATAGAAGCATTGGGAAAGGTGACATTTCCAATAGTGTAATATTTTGGTAGATAGGGGCACATGGATCATAAATGTTTGACTCCTTGAATTGATGACAAGAGGGCCATTGAGGGACCCCTAAGATGACGATAGGGGTCCAAAAGAAGATGTCTACATGGTGGATTATTTTTCTCATCATCTTGATGCATGTTGTACTATTAGAGAGAGCCCTACAAGAATTGATATTCTTAGGTGAGAAAGAACTAGAAATAAGAGCCACCACCAAGAAACAGGTGGTCATGTCATACGATGTAGGTAGAAGGTAGATGATGTAGGGGCCCAAACGGGCCAAAACTTATGAAGGATAACCCCAGGATGTAGGGTCATAGGTGCAGAACTCGCTATGAATTGAAGGTCATTTGTGGGATAGAGTTTGATAATATTGTGGTAGACATGGGCACATGGATCATGAATTTCTGACTACCTACATGGATGGAAAGTAGGTGGTTGAGGGACTACCGAGATAACAATAGAAGTCCTAGATAGGATGTATGCAGGGTGGATGATGTGGTAGGTGAGGAGGTTGAGCGACAGGATGTGGATGCCAATTCAATGTACTACCACCACCACCCCCAGGAGTTCTACCAAGAGCTGCTGGAGAAGGCCGATAGGGGCAGGGTTAGCTTGATGAAATAGAGGCCTACATCCCCAATGCTACAGAAATTATTTGAGGTATGATCTATGTCTACTCCACCGTAACTGCAGTTCTCATAGACATAAGTTTCAGTCACTCTTTCCTTTCTATAGACCACGTTCAAGGATCCGAGATTCTAATGGAGGTGTTGTATTAATATATAAGATTTGATACTTCTACAAGATGGGATTCAATGATTAAGCACTAGTTACTGTAGTGTAATCTACCTCTATTAGGTGAGAGCTTTTAGTGGGATCTCCTAGTAGCAACACTGAGGCCTCATGACGTCCTCATGGGTAATGACTGGTTATCCGTAGTCTATGCTCAAACTGACTATTTTAGATTCAATGTGTTGTGTGTCCATGAGGATGAGACAAGGTATTCTTTCACCAGTGAGAAGGGAACCTCTGCAGCACACGATGTACTTTCTATGAGGAGTGTGTAGAAGATCACTCAATTGATGGATAGCCTCAAACTCAGTATCATGGAGGAAGGGATTCAACGTTTTCTTGTAGTGATGGAAAAGTATGAGGATTCATTTCTAGAAGATGTCTGAGGACCACCCCTCACATAGATGTATACAACTGTATTGATTTTTACCAGGGATGGTACCGATATCTACACCTGTATATCGGATTACTACCATGGAGTTTTTGGATCTGAGGGTACATATGGATTACTTGAAGATGTAGGGGTTTGTAAGGCACAATGTTTCTCCATGGTCAACCACAATGTTGTTTTCCAGGAAAGATAACGAGAAATATAAACTATTCACGAACGTCCGATTCTTGAACCAGGTGCTGTGAATAACAAGTAACTGATGTTGAGGATTGATGAATTATTCGATTAGCAGAAGAGAGTGAGGTGGTTCTCGAAGATCGACCAAAGACAAGTCTATCATCAACTTTGGGTACGAGTTGAAGACGTACCAAAGATGGCCTTAAGATGTACGTATGACCACTATGAGTTTTTGGTGAATCCTTCTAGTTTGATAAATGCTCCAACAGTGTTCATGGGACTTATGAACACGATCGCACAACCATACCATATTCGTTTTCTGGTATTCTTCATTGATGACATCATGGGGTTGTCATCATCATATGAGGAGCACACAACAGGCATGCGGGTAGTACTAGATGCAATCTAAGAGAACCATATTTATGGTAATCTCTCAATGTGCTGGTTAGGGATTCGGAAGGTCCACATTCTGGGACACGTTATCTAGAAGGCTGTAGTTGGAGTAGATCTAGAGAATATAGCGGAAGTACTTTCCTGTGATCAACCCAAGAGTCTAATTGAGGTGCAGAGTTTCCTAGGGTTAGCTAGTTACTACCTGAGTTTTTTACCAATCACTTTCATATAAATGTCACCATTTTCAACAATAATAATGAATAAAAAACCCTTTATATGGATGGAGTGAATCCAGTAGAGCTTCCAGGAGATGGGGTGAAAATTTATGAGTTCCCCCAACTTGATAATACTAGAAAATGGCGTTAGAAATGTAGTCTACTCTGATGCATCACATAAAGGATCAGGGTGTGTCCTATTTTAAGAGTGTGGAGTGATTTCCTTCGCCTCACAATAGTTGATGCATCATGAGAAGAACTACAAGACCCATGAATTTGAGTTATCAGAAACAATATTTTCCTTGATGATTTACCAACACTACTTGATGGTTGAACCGTTTACGATCTACTCTGACCAATAGTGTCTTAGGTGTATCATATCAATGGAGGACTTGAAAATGAGACAACAATTATGGTTTTAGTTTATCCTAGACTATAACATTGAGATATTCTATACTCCTAACACATTGAACGTGATGGAAGACACACCCAGTAAGAGGTTTCATTTACAACTGCTTAGTGAGGTGTCATAGTAGCTAGTCATGATGAAGATATCCATTTTTGATAGTCAGGGAAAAGCTTACATCTATTCGATGAATATCAATCCCCCAAACATAAAATGAGTTAGGGGGTCACAACATTTATATGTTGACTACGAGGACCAACATTCTTAGTTATCCTTTGGGAATTCTTCTGATATATTCACAATAGGTGGGGAGCCTGCCATAGTTTTTAAAGCATGAACTGTAGTTCCAAATATGTTGTGGGAGGAGGTGTTGAGGGAGTTCCATAAATCCCCTTTGGTAGTACATCCTGGTGTGGGGAAGATGTTCTGGGAATTGTGATGTCAACACTGGTGGCCTGGGTAGAAGAAAGTGGTGGTAGAGTACATTTCTCGATGCCTCAGTTGTCAGCAAGTGAATGCTGAGAATCAGGTTCTAGCAGGCTTGTCCTAGCGACATGAGGTACTAAAGTGAAAATGTGATGATATATCAATGGAAATTGAGTTAGGGTTACCACAAACATCCATGATCCATGATTCCATTTAGGTGATCGTTGACCAAATGACCATGTCAGCTCCCTACCAACCCATCCTGGATAAGGGACTGATATAGGGAATGGGGTGCCTCTATGTCCAATAGATAGTGTTGCTCCATGTTATTCCATCGATGATCTTCTCAGACCATGATTCACATATTAAATAATTGGTGTAGAAGGAATTATAGGAGGTGTTTGGAACTCAACTGCATTTGAGCACAGATTTCCCCCAAGATAGATGGTTAGACAGAGCAGACCATAATGTACTTAGAGGAAATGCTATGTTTTTGCATCCTAGATTTCAGACATATTTGGGAGGACCACCTATCACTGGTGTAGTTTTTATAAGACTATAGATAGCACTCCACCATTGTAATGACACTTTTTGATGCCTTGTATGAGAGACCATGAATATTTACCTGGTGCTGGATTGACCCAGGGTATTCAAAAATCTTTGGTCTGGAGTTGGTACAGGATACGACTATGAAAGTGCAGATCATCTAGGTGCGGATGAGGACTACCCTGAGTAGGAACACGTTTTATTCCACCAAGAGACACAGACCCTTGTATTTTGAGGTGGGTGAACATGTATTCAATAGGGTCTTACCATGACAAGGATTGAAGTGATTTGGCAGGGGCCGAAAATTATCTCCAATGTTCATCAGATATTTTTACATCCATAGTTGGGTTTGGGAGAAGGAATACTACCTACCACTTCACCCATATATACAATAGGTGCATAATGTTTTCCATGTGTTGTAGTTGAAGAGATATGTGCATGATTCATCAAATGTAATCGACTAGGGAGTGATAAATATTGATGATTGGGTGTAGTTTACTGAGTCCTGGTGGAGACAGGGGATTGACATGAGTGGGTCATATGTGGGTGATTGATTCCTCTAGTGCGATTTTGGTGGAAGTACATAAATCAATAGGGGATCGCATTGGAGTGGGGGGCATAATTTTTGATGACTACCCCCATCTTTTAGTTTAGATTTGTTTTTAGTTTCAGGGATGTAAAGCCCTAAGGTGGGGATAATGTAATTTCTTTGAAATTACAAGCAACATTTTTATTATAGAGAATTATATTAAGACAACATGCTCTAACGAGCAGTGATTCTGAGGTCTGGAGAGCATAGAATAGAATTTTTAATTTCTTTAAGGTACCTTCAATTAATGTGTGAGTGGTATTTTTAAATCTATTGATCTAGTGGCTGGATCAAAAGTCTGAGGGCACTGTTGAACTCATAATGTGGGGATTCACTTATAAGTTACCTAACTTTGTATGGCAAGGCCCTTGTCGAAAAATTACATTTCTGACATTTAGTGAAAAATAATAAAATTATTTAAATAAATTATTTTATTTATATTCCCACTATTGAGTGGGGGATGATGAATTTGTAGTGAAGAGATGAGGCGATGATGAGGGACATTAATGGATAGTCAATAATGGATCGTTTGAAATTGTGACTCTGTTATCTTAATCGATCATTAAATGTTTCTTATTAAATACGGATAATTTAATAGGTATCTTTAATGGATGCAATGTCACTATCCTTTTTACATATTTTTTTAAATATAACATGTTGGGGTTGGGGGAATTTAAAAATGAGGGGAAATATCTGAAGAACAACTTGTTGAATCCCTCTCCAATGATGAACGAAGAAAAAAGTGACGAACACCAACAAGACTTCAACATCTTCAAAGAGACTCAAAGAATAGAGCTGGAAGAAACAACAAATTTTAGAAACATCGAGGAAAAATTCTTTGGAATCAAACATCAATGAGGTAGGTGTTTATGCATTCTTATGTATTTTTTGATTTCTTTGTCATACATGAAAATTTACAAAGAATGCAAATAAACTGTCTAACAGGTTGATATGAAAATTACTCATTCTTTTCGGTGGATATTTTTTGTGAGATTAATTTGGTGTTATTTAAGATGTTTGGTTATTATAATATTTATCCCCATGATTAAACTCTAATGCGAATGGTGTGAGACGAGACAAACAGGGGCCGAACCCTTTGTTATAGTTTTTCTTTTTGTGTTCTTCATGGATAATGTTTCTTAATGACCGAAAACTAAGTTCGATGGCTTCGTAGTGACGGTGGAATCCTAGGGGGTCCATAGAAGAATAAAGTGGTTTGAGAAACAGACCACCGTAGTGACTCTGGTGGCCCATCGAATATGTCATTGGCGTGCTGGTGGAAGTGGTCGTGGATGGAGGACGGGGGAGCGCAGCGGTGGCCGGACGCTGTGACTGGATGGCTGCAGAATTTGTAGGGTGACGCAGCACCAGGAGGGAACTATGGGGAGTGGGTGGCGCATGTCTAGGCCACCCAGATGTGCCAAACCATTTTTTCCACCAGCGGAGGAAGGCCCCACACCATGTGGGACTAGTGGAGGCCATATATGGCTGGATGCAGCATCCCAAGAACACCCCACCGGTCGCACCACACGGTCGATATTTAGTTTTCATGTCATGCCCAATATAGAATATCGGGCCATTCCCTCAACAGCAGGTTAGAACGTGACTCCATAGGCCACACATGTGCAGGTAGGCCAGACCTGCACCATTCAGGCTGGACCGAATGAGACAGGGTCACCGGGTGACCCGTTGTGTTGGGCAATCAGCCAAATCTAGTGGGGTCCAGCGAGGCGCATTGGCCCTGGCCCACTGACCACAACCGACCTGACTGAACCCGACCATAACCAAGACATTTTGAGTTTATCAAATTGAACTGAGGTATGTGGGACCGTCAGGCCAGGTAGGTCGGGATGGTCCGTCGGGGTAGGACCGAGCCCAGACGCAACATATCCATAGATTACTAAAGCATTATTATCTTTCAAATAGTATGTCAGATTGATTCTCAGTCAGGGGATATGAAACCTTTACAATAGGGTTGTCATTATGATTTACTCTTCATGAGTTTTGGTGGATTTTGGCATACTTCCAGGTTGGATTAGACTCAGATCAAATATAAGAATTTTTACTAAAAAGTATATAACTTCTAGAATGGGTGTCTGAACAACACATTGTCTGTTGCGTTTAGAACCTTATAGATATATTTCCCTCTAGGGATACACTATGTGGGACTTTGTTTTGGTTGATTTAAGGTTATTGTATTGATGAGAATATCCTCTATAAATCATGAATTCTTTGTTCAAGAATCCAGTGGCTTCTAGTGGTGTGAGGAATGAATAGCTACGTGGGTCATATTTTTGTGATCTAGTGTGGTTCACCACCTAGTGACCATATGGGAATTAACACATAGAAATGTGGTGGTGGAATGGGTGTACATGAAATTTGAGTTTCAGAATTGATACACTATTTTCATGGATGAAGAAAGGGACACCTCAATCCCAATTTTAAGGTAGCATCGAAGGTGGATGATACATTTGTTAATTTTTTAATCTTAATATGTTTATGGGAGAGAATTATAGTTATTTATTACATTATCCAATGTAAAAAAGTTCTCAAATTAGTGATATAATGGATAAATGGGGTGGAATGTCAATCTCATTCCAATGGTGATGCTTCAGTTTTAACTAAATGGAATAATATGGATAGACACTTCTATGTAGTAGAGTGTGCACCTGTGGAGGAAAAATAAAATAATGGATACCATGCGAGGTATGTTATTCATTTCATAATCTATTTATATGATATAATTTTAATTTTATATAAATAAACCATTTACCTCATTAATTATCATTGGTTGGTTATATTCTAAATCATATTTTATTCCATTCATGATGATTGATTCACCTCATTTGGAGATGAATTTGGAGTAGGTGTTTAGATTCCATAATAAATGGATCTATATAAAAAAATTTATTTTTCAAACATGACAGCATTGTTCTAATCATTAGAAATCATTTTATGATATTTATTATTTCCAAATATATTAATATGATGGGTTGGTACAGTTCCATTAATCATATAGAGTCACTCATGACTTTCCTTGTGAGTTGGTATCTATATATATTGGTGTATGTCCTTTACCCACATTATTGATATAGACTCATTCTATTTATTTGGCATTTTTCTTGATGTTTCCCATCCATGATTTTCAGAACCCATTCATGTGATAGTGTGTGATTTTCATGAAGTATTTCCAAATTAATTTCTTTTTATACGACATATGATGTATTTTGAGTATAATGTTGATTTTATCATAGTATGTGGCACATAAATAACACATGGACCCTATAGAATTTATTTAATTTAATTGTCAAAGTCAATATCTTAGTGATAATGTATTTATTTGTACTAGATTTTCACCTAGGAAATCACTAATACACATTATAATGAAGGTGGAAGGGAATCATTTTGTTGATTATATGAAATCAAACCATGTGAACGTTATAAAGACTGCTCTTCTAATAGGATTTATGAACTTATATATAATCCTAATGGGGTATTTTGGACTCACAAAATTATATGATACTATGGAACTATCAACGGGTTGTTTGTGATAAATGTATACTTAAGATAGAGTTCTATAGTATGTAAAGATATTATAATTATCTAGTCATGTAATTTGTTCTTAATAATGCCCCTAAAATTTTTATTTCACTGATAATTTGTAGTTTTTGTACTTGTACACTTTTATTTTTATTGTCTTCATATAATGATAGATTATTAACGTTCATATAAGGACCTTGTTGGGTATTTGAATATTCTTATTAAGATTATGAAACTGAATTTTATAAATGGTAATCTATCAAAAAATATATTTTCCTCGACCATGATGTTAAATTTCTAGGAAATTTAATTTCATAGAAGTGTGAATCAGTTGATCTTCTATATACTAGGGCGATGATTTCCTTAGAACAACAATGAAATGTGTTTGAAATTGTCAGTATTGCATGATTAGGTTGATATTACTAGTTCTTTGTTTATGGCATATTTAAAAATATATCTCGTATAACTTAAATGACATATAATATTGTGGTTCCTAATTTTCGTGATTAGTATAAATAATATTAAATGGTATGGAAATTGATAATAAATTTATATCCATTATTAAATCATCCTTTGTCATTTTGGGATTTTTGGCCAACTATGATGCCTCTTGTGTGGTTTTGTGATATGTTCAAATATTGGATATTGATATGGTACATTAAGTGATTCAATAATTACACTCCCAAGAAATTATCATACCTATTCATCATCAAAAGTGGAAATCATCAATAAATTCTCATAATCCATAGTGGAAATATAGATTTAGGGAGTGATTTATAGTTTATTTAAACTATTAGAGTGTAATTATTGTCATCTCTTCATGGGATTTGAGTTTGAAATATGTGTGTTTGGTGTTGTAACCTGAAACCATTTAGTTTGTTATTCCAAACACATCAAAATAAGGAAACAAGTTATTGTATAAATTTAAATGAAAATTATAGACTTAGTGTGAAGACCCAACCCACCATGGTCAGACCCATGACTTCCCCAAGCCCACTGCCAATAGGCCCGGGGATGGGGACTAGCACTGAGTAGGAATATAAAAAAATGTGAGGAAATATCCTAATGTACATGAACACATAACCATGAACACAAAATATTTACATTTAAATGATTTGAAAGAATGAATTCATAATTCTATGATCCCACAATAGTGTACTACAATAAAGTATACATAACCAAAAGGTGCCAAAAACAATCCCAACCAATTCTGTAAAGATGAAAACATTATGTACGATAAAGTACTAAGGGAAATTATGATCCAGATGAATACCTCATCCTATCAAGCTCTTTCTATGCTCCACTCTCATCATGTCCTCTCATGACCCCACCAAAAGAGTCGTCGTCCGGACAAGACACGACACATGCTGGAAAATTGAGTATATGGGTGAGTATAACAATACTCATTAAAAAACCTGAAAATACTAAACAAGAAGTACCATTTATTGTTAGTTCAGTACAAGAAATGATAGTCAATTCATAACAAAAACACATAGATATACTCTGGAAATCCACCACACCATTTGGTTGTCATAACCAACTTCGAGACACATGATTCTACTTTATGAAACAATCATTCAAGGTGAAATAAATCTATGAGATATCGTATGATAAGAAACACATGATGATTATGTTTATCACATTAGGCAAGACGCAAAAAAAATCATTGGTCTAAGAAGAATTTTATACTCATATAGAGATTCACTCACAGAATAACAGGTGGAACAATGAACCAAGACTAGACCAACCTACGATTTAGGGGATCATACACCAATGATTCCATCATTCATACTAATGTCTCCAACTAGATGGATGATCAAAGCTCTACTCTGGGAGGTCATTCTGATTACAAAAACCTCAAATATTAAAATAAATATGGTAGAAGATCGCACTCAGGTCTCACTGAGGGATATAATAACACTATCTGAGACTCATTCTTTGTAGAGGATCACATTATAGTAATGTGGATGTATTGTTCCATTGTACCCTCAAGGGAAAGGACCATAGGAACATAATAAAACTATACTGATCCAATATAAGAATTCCAAGATCCACAATCACTCTTTAATGGTGTAAACATTGTGTATAAGGGTCACACATCGGGTCCCTGGACCATACGTCCACCTTATTTAAATGGACAGTTTCATTGAACTCATATCCATGTATAATAATCATACATGGAATATAAATGGGATACAACCATTTCTATATAAATGGGGTCCCACACATGTACTTTAGACATTTGTGAGTAGACAATGCCAAAAAATGTACTTATTCCCATGTACAAGTACATGGGTTAGGCTCTGTACATAGTCCATGTTTTTTCATGAGAGGTAGTTCACATTGTTTATTCAACCAATGTACTCCATCCCATGTCAATGTACTTAACATGTACACACTAAGTCATACAATGATGACTAAAATACATGTAGGTAGGGACTTCAATACATGTGTGTAGGGAATTTCCAAAAAACATTGGTTCTTATACCCGATCATTCCCATACCATCATTACCTTCAAATATGGATCCAATCATTCTAAAAATCATGGATCTACTTAAATACAACCTTTGAATAAATATTTTCTAGAATATTGTGTTCAAATTGATATTAAAAATATATTCCATTCACATGAATCATCTACGATGAAACTAGATTTAAAATTAGGTGTTTCCAAACCGGACCGATCTATTCGCGACTACCGTCGACACTCCTCCATTCTATCATACAATGACTAGATATACAATATCGGATCATATAACCTGAAATAATGGGTGTAACGATCAATTCATTAGGAATTCAATGAACTATGAATTAAAAGGAAACCCAAGAGGATTGAGAAATGAGGGAGAAAAGAAAAAATAATACCCATTATTAATAAACTCTAATCGATATTGATGTTGATCCTTGTATGTTTTCATTTGAATTAGAATAAAATAAATCATCAATTTATTCTCAATGATAATAATATCATGATAAATGTAACACCCCGGGTAAATAAGGAATATGACATTTTCATATTTATCCATATTTGTGAATAAAATATTAATATGACTTTAAAGGGGATGCTATGCTCGATGGCGTACCCAACACGCAACAACGAGTTTCTTGGGAATCTTACGTTGCACTCTAATAATAAAATAATTTTATTTTAAATGGTAGTTAACATGTAGTCGTTGCATTGGAGGGAATGGATAGAAATAACTAAAATATGATTATATATGTTTTTAAATGTTTTTACATTTATCCAATAAAGGATAGCGGCTTAAAATACGGAAAGAATTCAATTTTAGGCATATATGCCCTAGTTTTCACTAAAGGTTCACTTATCGCCTTTTGATGGCGAACCGTCATTAAAAATAGTTTTGATCACTCTTATACATTCTTTTGGACCAAATAAAATGCTTCTTTAGAATCGGGACATCAAATTTTACTTTGTGTAAATTTTTGGTATTTTTCAGATAAAGTTCATTTTTTTAATGAATAGTGTAAAATGTTGTATTTTAATTCAAAACCTATTTTTAATCTAATTTATTTATATGATTAGATTATCTTTTGAATTGGTTTTAAAGTGAAATTTGAATATATTTTTACCATTAAATCCAATAGTGGTCGTTGGAATTAATTTCACTTTGAAATCAGACTTAAACTAGTGTCAATCTTTTGATACTTATTGTTTTATGAAAACACGCTATTTGCGCTGACAGCGGGAATTAATTATTAAATTAATTAATGTGACTAATATGTTTTTAATATTGTAAAACGGACTTCATATTTGAATTCGGAACATCAAAAATAGGTTAGGGTGAATTTTTGGTAATTTTTTGAAAAACTTCAATTTTTGATGAATAGTGAAACCACTAAGTGGTAATTATAAAAGCTGATTTTTTCGTTTAAATTAAATTTTACCACTTATGTGTTTTGAATTTCAAAAATCCGACATACATGGTTGTCATTAAGAAGTAAAATGTGGTTCAATGGGATAAAAATAATTTTTTGGTGAATAGTAACTTATTATGTTTTTAATCGCGTTTAGTGGTAATTAGTGTAGTTTAAGGTAAAAATAATGCTTTAATAAAATGAAATGAACTTGACACATGTCCCAACCTCATTGGTTGTGTCATGGCCGACCATGAAAAGCCATGGGTCAACTTGGGGACCCCATGGATCCACTTTTGTTGGGAAATGACATAAATTACTTTTTATTTAATGTTAAAGTGAAAATGACACAAACATAATAGGTTTTACGAAAACAATTTTTAAGTGGGGTTATACAAGTCCATATTTTGATTATAAATAGTCATTGGAAATCTAAAAAGATTTCCTATATCATAGTATTTTTTTTATAATTTTTAGACATTAAATAAATTAAATTATTTATGACATAATAATATATGCAGCGATGACATCATTATTTGACGATTTAATTAAAATGGAAAGATAATGCAAAATCTACAACCTACACATGGCCAAAACCAATTGTATGAGTGGATTTAGATGCCTTATCACCTTATCCAAGAATTAAATCAATGTGGGACCTTTTGAAACCGAAACACATTTTCAAATAATGTAATATTTCTTACCTTCCAAAAGTACCCCTCCTCTCCTCTTATAAAAGGCCCCCACCTCTACCTCTTTTCCCACACTCCTCAAGCCTTTGTCTCGGCCTACCCCTTCCCATTTAATCTCTCCACATCCCTCTCCTCATCCTAGAGGATTCCCTTTGGGCAGAATCCTTTCAAAGGAAGCGTTTAGGCTCAAATAAAAAGGAGTTACACTTTTAAAGGTAATTCATTCTCTCATGTTCATTTGTTTTATTTTGCTTCTCCACCCCCCTAAACTCTTTTTATTTACTTTTTTTGTAACAACACCAGTATCTTCAATATGCTAGGATGTTGTTATAAGATTTATTCGAGCTAAACTCTCACACAACTACATCAAATGGTTAAAGAACATACGGTTTCCGTGGATGGTGAAATTCTGCCTCCCGAAACGATGATTGTTCAATACTCATTTAACACCTTCAAAGGTGGCCATTATGATGTCACTATTTTTATATATGATATATAATATGTTTATGTTTTATTTATGCTTCTGTATTTTTCATTTTTGTCTTATCTTTATGGATTCCATTATGGGTATACGCGATATCTTCATTTAAGGAAGTGCGGACTACCGCCCCCTCAAAGTGATTTGATTTTTTAAATACCATATGTGGGATGTATAAAGGATGGAAATATGATATTATATATGATATTATACTGGAATTATAATATACCTTTATATCATTATTATTCCATTCTATAAAATACGAAATAGAAATGAAAGTAGCGTTCATGCGTACGTACGGCTTACCGTCTCCATGAACGGTGCATTTCATTTCATACCTCTAAATGATTATGTAATGTTATAAATGCATGCATGTACTGGATATATATGACATATATGATATCTAAATAATGAATACAATTTTGGATATAATAAACATTTGGCCACACGAACTACATGTAATTGTAAGAAGTCCACTTTCGACTTAAGAACCAAATATCGGCAAAACAAATATTATTAACTTAAATGATTACATAATGTTTATGACATGGTAATAAGTGGTATAAAAGTAATAATGAACTTGAAAAAGGTTCTTAAGGAATTAGAAATTAACTCAAGTTTATTATTCAGGATATTAAAGAACGATTGAGTCAAGTCGGACCCGAGGTAAGGGATCCTACTCCTCTCTTTCGTTTTAAGTACACACTTTTATGTCATTCTTTTTAAAGCTCATCTTTCTTGTTATTGGGATGATATTTTATATTACACTTACTGTAATTTTTATGTTCATGTGATTAGAGACCCTATTCTCTCTCATCAAACCATTTTGGAAGTTTTGAGTGGCGTCGTTAGGCTGCCGAACTTTCGTAAGAGATCTAACCTCTCTTTCTTTTTACGTACTCCCCTTTATGTCACTTATTTTAAGCTCCTCTTTGTAATGTTGGGGGATGTTCCTTTATATTACTCTTTCTGTACATTTTATTGTAATGTGATGAGATACCCCATTTGATCTCATCAATCCATATTCGGAAGTTTTATGTGGCGCCGTTAGGCTGCCGAGTTTTCGTAAGGGATTTTCATCTCACTTTTATTCTCGTGAGATTTATGCTACATTTGCCACAAATTCCATTGAGTCATGTATGTACTGCCCATTATTCTACTCTTTGTGTAATATAATTTCGTTTATGAGTATTTACATCAATGATCTATTGTCCTTCTTTAATGGGGTGTATGTTTTGAAAGATACCCAAGTCGGTAAGGGAACCTTTCACCCTCCTCTTTTTTTTAAAAGACTTCTTTTGTTGGGTCTTTTAATTTACATATTGTTATGGTGGGATATGTTCTCATATATCCTTATTGATGTAAATTTTATGTCCAAGTGATGAGATACTTTTTTTATCTCTCATCAAATCATTTTGATGTGATGCCGTTAGGCTGTCAAAGGAACTTTTTAACCCAATTTCGATTTCTTTGGGTTCAACTTGTAGTCATTGAATATGTCATCCATTGAATATGTGTGAATGACCTTTTATTGTTTTAAACTTAATATCCACTTATATTGGGTGTATATATATTTGTCACACATATTTTTGAGATTTATTTGTCCTTAATTTAAGGATACCTTCTTTATAAGGGATTTCATCACATTTGACATTTCTATTGAGGGTTCATTGTTGTTATGCACCAATTCACTCTTATATGGTGTATATACTGTCCTTTGGAGTATTATATCATGAATCCCTTTTATTCTCATGATATTACCAAGTCTTGACTAAATGTTATTCCTCGATTATTGTATTCAAGTGTCTCTAATTTTGGTAAAACACCTTTAACCAAAATATCGTTTTAAATGTTTTAATTATTTGTTCTTATTAATATCCATGTTTTCAAAATGGTTTTAAGGATTTATTTATATGGATATTAATGGTTTAAAGTTTTAAGCTTCAAGGTGGTATGGGAAACTTTGATTCAAAAATCTCTTTATTAAATGTTTTAAATGGTTTTGGAAATGGTTTCTTTTTGAATGGATTCATTATTTCAATATACTAAAATGTTATATTGTGATTGAAATGTGGAAATGCTATGTTTCCTTTATGCATGTTTTATGTGATACGATTATGTTATGGACCTTGGGCATTGTTATGAAGAACGGGTGGTTCCGTGATAAACTAAGGGCGGGTGAGCCCATTATAGCTCTCCAATGCATTGGGTAACGCGAAGGAGTGAAACGTTAAGGTTTCTCCGAAGAGATTTAGGGAATATACTGTGATGGGTATTCCAAACGTAACCAAGAGGGTTACTCCCTACGTAAGAATGTTATGAATGCCTCAAGTTACCTTTATGTCTTATGTTTTCTACGATTTATTCATGATTTGATATGCCTATGTTTTATGGGTAAAGTGTGATTTCATTCTTATGTATATATGAACTCATGTTTCCTTTCCATATTTTTATATCCCTTACTGAGATTTTTATGCTCATCCCAAGTTTTTGAAATGTTTTTCAGGTCAAGGGAAAGGTACATGATAAGATGATAGAGTCAAGGATGTGTTAAGAGAGAACCCATGTTTTATTTTCAATATGTTTCCGTTGATGGGAATAATGAATACGGTCTTTTATGTAACCACTTTGTTTAAATGTGGAATGTAATGCAAGTTGCATGATCTAATTCTCTAAAACTCTAAACCTGAAAAGATCCTCAATGTGTAATCTTGTAATAACTCAAGATTAAGTAAGGTTTAAGGCTGGGGCCTTATAGTTGGTATCAGAGGTCGGTTTAGATAACTTTAGAGGTTAGGTTATTCTTTAAGCATAAGTGACATTACCATAATGGTTAGGATTTCAGAAAGAGTCCTAGTTTTAGATAAAGTGAATGAGTAAGTGTATCATAGTGTTTATCTTCCTCATTAGTACATGATGGTTTTGTTGATATACTCACACTGACCTTTTTGGTTTTAGTAAATGGCTGGATCTAGCAGGCACCAAAGTAACAGTGGATGTGAAGGAAACTGTGACAGTTTTTTGAGCAAGCAACTGAATGATATGGGAGCTGCAATGAGAACTCTTTTGATTATCCTCAACCAACTATCTGGAGTCATGATTGACCACCTAAACCTTGGAGATTTCTCTAAGGCATCATATATGCAAGAAACAAATCCCTACGGAAGTACAAGTAATAATCATAAAGGTAAGTGTGTTCAAAAACCTATGTGTCAAAGATGTGGAAAGAAACACCTAGGAAAATGTTTCAAATGGACAGAAATATGCTATAGATGTGGAAATGAAGGTCATAAAGCAAGAACCTGCCATGGAAAAAGGAAGCATCCAGTTGACTCAAGGAAAGGGAAAGAAGTTCTTTCTGAGGGATCAATTGAATGTTTTAAATGTGGTGTGCATGGTCATTATGAAAACACATGTCCTATGAAGAAGTTTCATGAATGGGGTCACCAAGAGCGTACCAATATTCGTTTACCATTACCTAATGCCATTCCGATTGAGGATGAAGAAACTGACAATGACCAATCAAAGGTATGTACTATTTCATGACTATTGTTTTCTTATTTTGGAATCTTAGGATATGATTCATGATTTTGTTTGTAGGAAAGAGGTATTTCGGAATAAGTTGGAAAGTAATGGATAATGGATCATGAAGAATGTTGAATGAGTAAGATGTCAACATATAAGGGCTTCAAGAGTTAGGGTGAAATTCTTAAGAGTATTAAGTCTCTTTTGATGATGGGGTTACATTAGAAGACTTTTTATATTATGTGTAACCCTGATGTTTAATATAGGCAAATTTTATTCAAGTAATAGTTATCTTTTCTTTTGTGGACATAGTTATAAAGAACCATTTGGGTTTATATGATCCTTACTTTTTAGGTAATTATGGGTTACTCTATGATATGATGGAAAATGAAATTAATGAGATAAAGTTGAGGTTAAAATATGTTATGATTATTCTTGAAGATTTTTTTTCTCATTTTGGGGAATGTTTTAAGAATTATATAGTTTTGGAAAAAGGACAACACGCAGACCGTGTGACTACCCGTCGCGTCGGACAAAGCTGCGGGAATCGAACCCAGAACCAAAGTGCGACTGGTATTTATCGCCTACCACTGGACTACGTGAAGTCCCTGGTTAGTTTGGATGATTCTTTCTAGTTATATGATTTTATGAATTAAGAGTAAGTTGATTTTGGGTTATTTATGAAAATGATTAACCTATCTTGGAGGATATGTGATTAGGTTAATTACTTTTCAATACGAGACTTTAGGAGCAACTGATGTTGTTTGGAGATAAATGTTACGATTTAACTTGGAAGAATATGTGACTAAATCCTTCAAATGTTTGGGTTTCAATATTATTTTGGTTTACTTTGAAGAATTTTATGGACAAATTGTTTATCGGATGGTCCTCGTTGAACATTGGGTTTTGTTGGACAAATTTTGGAGATTAAGCATAGATTTTCTTTTTAAAGGGTTATCCTTTTCTGGATTATCTGACCTTGTACTAACCTTTTTGGTTTTGGTTTTGGTTAAAGCCTAAATACACGGGATGTATATAGTTCTCTTTTGGGGATTAGGTGATTCTCTAGAAGTTGATTATAGTACTCTTAATACAAACAAGTCTCCCTAAATACTCGTCTTTTGGAAAAAATATGAGTTTGACTAAGGAATCTAGTAAAAGTTGAAAGTCAACATGATAAGTGATTATGATTCCTTATGAATAAATTCCTCAATAAAAATTAACTTAAAACAAAAATGTTGTCTATTAACTTTTCCTACTGGGGAACCCAACACCGTTTTACCCATCACAAGTTTGTGATTTTCTTATTGTTAACTTTCTCCTAAACATGTTTTCTATCACTCTCCATCGGAACATGACCCTATGTTTTCTCCTCAATGTCCATATTTTCATACTTAGAATCCTAGTATGGGTTAACTCGGGTGACCTCTGTGCTTATCTTTCTTTATTTTAAAGTGATTGTTTTACCGACTCTTGTTCCAATGTGGGACGTTCAAGGATGTTTCCAAGCGCAATTTTAAAATTGCGAGGACGCAATTCCCAAAAGGGGGGAAGGATGTAACACCCCGGGTAAATAAGGAATATGACATTTTCATATTTATCCATATTTGTGAATAAAATATTAATATGACTTTAAAGGGGATGCTATGCTCGATGGCGTACCCAACACGCAACAACGAGTTTCTTGGGAATCTTACGTTGCACTCTAATAATAAAATAATTTTATTTTAAATGGTAGTTAACATGTAGTCGTCGCATTGGCGGGAATGGATAGAAATAACTAAAATATGATTATATATGTTTTTAAATGTTTTTAAATGTTTTTACATTTATCCAATAAAGGATAGAGGCTTAAAATACGGAAAGAATTCAATTTTAGGCATATATGCCCTAGTTTTCACTAAAGGTTCACTTATCGCCTTTTGATGGCGAACCGTCATTAAAAATAGTTTTGATGACTCTTATAAATTCTTTTGGACCAAATAAAATGCTTCTTTAGAATCGGGACATCAAATTTTACTTTGTGTAAATTTTTGGTATTTTTCCGATAAAGTTCATTTTTTTAATGAATAGTGTAAAATGTTGTATTTTAATTCAAAACCTATTTTTAATCTAATTTATTTATATGATTAGATTATCTTTTGAATTGGTTTTAAAGTGAAATTTGAAAATATTTTTACCATTAAATCCAATAGTGGTCGTTGGAATTAATTTCACTTTGAAATCAGACTTAAACTAGTGTCAATCTTTTGATACTTATTGTTTTATGAAAACACGCTATTTGCGCTGACAACGGGAATTAATTATTAAATTAATTAATGTGACTAATATGTTTTTAATTTTGTAAAACGGACTTCATATTTGAATTCGGAACATCAAAAATAGCTTAGGGTGAATTTTTGGTAATTTTCTGAAAAACTTCAATTTTTGATGAATAGTGAAACCACTAAGTGGTAATTATAAAAGCTGATTTTTTCGTTTAAATTAAATTTTACCACTTATGTGTTTTGAATTTCAAAAATCCGACATACATGGTTGTCATTAAGAAGTAAAATGTGGTTCAATGGGATAAAAATAATTTTTTGGTGAATAGTAACTTATTATGTTTTTAATCGCGTTTAGTGGTAATTAGTGTAGTTTAAGGTAAAAATAATGCTTTAATAAAATGAAATGAACTTGACACATGTCCCAACCTCATTGGTTGTGTCATGGCCGACCATGAAAAGCCATGGGTCAACTTGGGGACCCCATGGATCCACTTTTGTTGGGAAATGACATAAATTACTTTTTATTTAATGTTAAAGTGAAAATGACACAAACATAATAGGTTTTACGAAAACAATTTTTAAGTGGGGTTATACAAGTCCAAAATTTGATTATAAATAGTCATTGGAAATCTAAAAAGATTTCCTATATCATAGTATTTTTTTTATAATTTTTAGACATTAAATAAATTAAATTATTTATGACATAATAATGATGCAGCGATGACATCATTATTTGACGATTTAATTAAAATGGAAAGATAATGAAAAATCTACAACCTACACATGGCCAAAACCAATTGGATGAGTGGATTTCGATGCCTTATCACCTTATCCAATAATTAAATCAATGTGGGACCTTTTGAAACCGAAACACATTTTCAAATAATGTAATATTTCTTACCTTCCAAAAGTACCCCTCCTCTCCTCTTATAAAAGGCCCCCACCTCTACCTCTTTTCCCACACTCCTCAAGCCTTTGGCTCGGCCAACCCCTGCCCATTTACTCTCTCCACATCCCTCTCCTCATCCTAGAGGATTCCCTTTGGGAATAATCCTTTCAAAGGAAGCCTTTAGGCTCAAATAAAAAGGAGTTACACTTTTAAAGGTAATTCATTCTCTCATGTTCATTTGTTTTATTTTGCTTCTCCACCCCCCTAAACTCTTTTTATTTACTTTTTTTGTAACAACACCAGTATCTTCAATATTCTAGGATGTTGTTATAAGATTTATTCGAGCTAAACTCTCACACAACTACATCAAATGGTTAAAGAACATACGGTTTCCGTGGATGGTGAAATTCCGCCTCCCGAAACGATGATTGTTCAATACTCATTTAACACCTTCAAAGGTGGCCATTATGATGTCACTATTTTTATATATGATATATAATATGTTTATGTTTTATTTATGCTTCTGTATTTTTCATTTTTGTCTTACCTTTATGGCTTCCATTATGGGTATACGCGATATCTTCATTTAAGGAAGTGCGGACTACCGCCCCCTCAAAGTGATTTGATTCGTTAAATACCATATGTGGGATGTATAAAGGATGGAAATATGATATTATATATGATATTATACTGGAATTATAATATACCTTTATATCATTATTATTCCATTCTATAAAATACGAAATAGAAATGAAAGTAGCGTTCATGCGTACGTACGGCTTACCGTCTCCATGAACGGTGCATTTCATTTCTTACCTCTAAATGATTATGTAATGTTATAAATGCATGAATGTACTGTATATATATGACATATATGATATCTAAATAATGAATACAATTTTGGATATAATAAACATTTGGCCACACGAACAACATGTAACTGTAAGAAGTCCACTTTCGACTTAAGAACCAAATATCGGCAAAACAAATATTATTAACTTAAATGATTACATAATGTTTATGACATGGTAATAAGTGGTATAAAAGTAATAATTAACTTTAAAAAGGTTCTTAAGGAATTATAAATTAACTCAAGTTTATTATTCAGGATATTAAAGAACGATCGAGTCAAGTCGGACCCGAGGTAAGGGATCCTACTCCTCTCTTTCGTTTTAAGTACACACTTTTATGTCATTCTTTTTAAAGCTAATCTTTCTTGTTATTGGGATGATATTTTATATTACACTTACTGTAATTTTTATGTTCATGTGATTAGAGACCCTATTCTCTCTCATCAAACCATTTTGGAAGTTTTGAGTGGCGTCGTTAGGCTGCCGAACTTTCGTAAGAGATCTGACCTCTCTTTCTTTTTACGTACTCCCCTTTATGTCACTTCTTTTAAGCTCCTCTTTGTAATGTTGGGGGATGTTCCTTTATATTACTCTTTCTGTACATTTTATTGTAATGTGATGAGATACCCCATTTGATCTCATCAATCCATATTCGGAAGTTTTATGTGGCGCCGTTAGGCTGCCGAGTTTTCGTAAGGGATTTTCATCTCACTTTTATTCTCGTGAGATTTATGCTACATTTGCCACAAATTCCATTGAGTCATGTATGTACTGCCCATTATTCTACTCTTTGTGTAATATAATTTCGTTTATGAGTATTTACATCAATGATCTATTGTCCTTCTTTAATGGGGTGTATGTTTTGAAAGATACCCAAGTCGGTAAGGGAACCTTTCACCCTCCTCTTTTTTTTAAAAGACTTCTTTTGTTGGGTCTTTTAATTTACATATTGTTATGGTGGGATATGTTCTCATATATCCTTATTGATGTAAATTTTATGTCCAAGTGATGAGATACTTTTTTTATCTCTCATCAAATCATTTTGATGTGATGCCGTTAGGCTGTCAAAGGAACTTTTTAACCCAATTTCGATTTCTTTGGGTTCAACTTGTAGTCATTGAATATGTTATCCATTGAATATGTGTGAATGACCTTTTATTGTTTTAAACTTAATATCCACTTATATTGGGTGTATATATATTTGTCACACATATTTTTGAGATTTATTTGTCCTTAATTTAAGGATACCTTCTTTATAAGGGATTTCATCACATTTGACATTTCTATTGAGGGTTCATTGTTGTTATGCACCAATTCACTCTTATATGGTGTATATACTGTCCTTTGGAGTATTATATCATGAATCCCTTTTATTCTCATGATATTACAAAGTCTTGACTAAATGTTATTCCTCGATTATTGTATTCAAGTGTCTCTAATTTTGGTAAAACCCCTTTAACCAAAATATCGTTTTAAATGTTTTAATTATTTGTTCATATTAATATCCATGTTTTCAAAATGGTTTTAAGGATTTATTTATATGGATATTAATGGTTTAAAGTTTTAAGCTTCAAGGTGGTATGGGACACTTTGATTCAAAAATCTCTTTATTAAATGTTTTAAATGGTTTTGGAAATGGTTTCTTTTTGAATGGATTCATTATTTCAATATACTAAAATGTTATATTGTGATTGAAATGTGGAAATGCAATGTTTCATTTATGCATGTTTTATGTGATACGATTATGTTATGGACCTTGGGCATTGTTATGAAGAACGGGTGGTTCCGTGATAAACAAAGGGCGGGTGAGCCCGTTATAGCTCTCCAATGCATTGGGTAACGCGAAGGAGTGAAACGTTAAGGTTTCTCCGAAGAGATTTAGGGAATATACTGTGATGGGTATTCCAAACGTAACCAAGAGGGTTACTCCCTACGTAAGAATGTTATGAATGCCTCAAGTTACCTTTATGTCTTATGTTTTCTACGATTTATTCATGATTTGATATGCCTATGTTTTATGGGTAAAGTGTGATTTCATTCTTATGTATATATGAACTCATGTTTCCTTTCCATATTTTTATAACCCTTACTGAGCTTTTTATACTCATCCCAAGTTTTTGAAATGTTTTTCAGGTCAAGGGAAAGGTACATGATAAGATGATAGAGTCAAGGATGTGTTAAGAGAGAATCCTTGTTTTATTTTCAATATGTTTCCGTTGATGGGAATAATGAATACGGTCTTTTATGTAACCACTTTGTTTAAATGTGGAATGTAATGCAAGTTGCATGATCTAATTCTCTAAAACTCTAAACCTGAAAAGATCCTCAATGTGTAATCTTGTAATAACTCAAGATTAAGTAAGGTTTAAGGCTGGGGCCTTATAATAAACACTGTAAATATAATCCCATCTCATAAGGTGATTTTTCTTAAAATCAATCTATTCATTAATAGATATTCTTTTGTAAAAGAAAAAAATAACGTGCAATAAATTAAGTGACAACACATGCCCTACCTCTATTTGGTTTGATCATTGAAGAAGAATAATGCAGCTTACTTATCTTTGGAATGATCCCATAATTCATAGGGGTGTTGATATTCAACCCATGAATCCATAATCATTCACCTAATAGGATTACAAAAGGATCTCTCCAATGATTCTCTAAATGTTCAAAGGTTATATAGTTAACCCACCAAATCGACTCTTAATGTTGATCCAAACACTTCTGATGCCACTCAAATTACCTACTATTTAACTTAGCACATTTAAAATTATTATGAGGGTAAAAAGTTTTTTTTAAGTTTAATATAAATAATATATGATTGGTTGTCTTTTCTATTTCTTTCATGAGTTTTCTCCCCATTCATACTCTCTTAACTGTGGAAAATCTTGTCTTATTTCAGGATTCCTCCAAGTAGACTACCAGCTAGGATTCCACCCCATGATCATGTGGATGATAATCCTTCTGAAAAGGCATCATTATAGGGTCTTGAACATTATATGGAACCTCTTTGAGGTTTACTAACTATACCATCACCATTTGAGAAAAATATATCACCTGCACTACCAGCTGTGGATGCAGGAAGGCTGGGTGGATTGTATGAGTTTCAGAAGTAGTGACCGTTCAATAATTGGGTGATCCTGACAAATAGGTATCTGAGGAATAACTAGAGTTATTCATTAATGTTTTAGGACTTGTGGGGATTACTTCTGATCATATGGAACTATATATATCTAGTTTTCTTCAAGGATCTATGGAAATATGGAAGAGCTTGGAGAATCGGTCGTGTGATGAGATAACACTCTCCTAGAAATACTTACAGTGTATCTTTAGAGATTATTTCTATCATGACATGTTTTGATGGATATTCATAAAGAATCATATGCATCTCTGTGAAGTCAGCGTGACTGTGGCAGAGTATTCAACAATTTTTAATGATCTCTCACATAACTCATTTTATATTTGACATGGATTACTCTTCTAGGGACAAATATTTGATCATGGATAGTTCTAGGATATCATGGAAATTGTATTCTATCTCATAATTTCTTCCTTGGATTGAGTAATTGAGTGACCCTTGTTAGTACAACATTTTATGGTATATTAGACTCCAGTAGTGGGAGTTAGAAATGGTAACCCTATTCCTTAGACCTTAGTAGCTGGTATCCATCAGTAGTTATAGGGATCAATGTGGGTGAGACACATTATGAGGCAATATTAGGACTTAAGATATGTGTTTTGGGATATATGTGTTGATTGAATTATCCAAGGAATATGCTCTTATTTTCCAGTGATGTTTAGGTATATCTGGTACAATATTTTCCCAACCCACCATATATCTTATAGGGTGATTAGATATGGGCCATTGAGGTTCATGCTCTAGTGGGAAATTGTAGGTATGAAGTCTTTCAGATGTGGTAGATGAGCTGGTAGATATGTAGGGGTTGCCTAGCTTTCAACTTATTACCATGACCACCACCGGGTGGTCTAAACAAGGAGTAGAGTGCTGGTGGGGGTGGACGTATGTAACGCCCCAACCACAGTTACCCAGAGTCGGTGCATTATTACATAACCTTGGTAGGATCACAAAGAAATCATGTCTCGAAATACTGATCAATTTAGTATTATTGGATACAAGATTCAAACATAAGTTCAAATTTATAGCTTGAAGATAAATACAACACAAATATATTTCATTAGAAATATCCAAGTCTCCAAGATTATGCATGTATGTCACTCATAACTATCTTATTCATATACTGGGAAAATGAATCATATGAAAGGGGTGAGCTCAAACACTTAGTAAGGGTATGTAATTCAGTGGAAAATGACATAAATATTAAGCGTGGTGATTAATTGAAACCACATGCCTTTACCAATAATAATAATGAATACTTTTATGGAATGAATATGAGATGAGTAAATAATGCCATAATAAAACACAACGATGGATATTCTACTAGTAGAATGACCACATGAAACATCAATATTATTTCCATTATGAGGAATGTATAATGTCGGACTTTATGATACATTTTGTCAAGGCCTCGGCCAAGACGTCTAGAAAGGATTAAGGCCTCGGCCAAAACCATAAATCAAATTGGGAAAGGGCCTCAGCCAATTCAACATCTAATTGTCTCATGAGACCTACCGATGCTTCGAGGATCTATAGTGGGCTCCACCCGCCATATACCATGTCCAATACATTGTTCATTTGAAAAAGTTTTAACAAATCATATTCATTTGTATAAAAACTAGCATATGAAAAGTCAATACTTTAACCATAAACCATGAATGGTGTAAAAATAGAACATCTGTATTAAAACATATAACAAAACCTTCAATACAATATGGAAGTTCTGTATCATAATAATCAAATTCAAATAAACATAAAATCCATCAAAGTATGGTGACATAGATGAAATCAATACCCTTTTTAGAGAAATATCTCTTTCTACATTGAAATTATTTAAGAGTCACATAATTATAAAAAAAAATATTTCGAAAATATTCTTATAAGCTTGGAAGAGAAGCTTCAACAATTTTATAATGGTATAAAATAGCTACACACGTCGTATAAGTTAAAAAATACATTCTTACCTTAAGTCTGTCGAAAAGGTTAAAAAGGACCTTGTTTGGAAAACGACGAAAAGACAAATTTATATATTTCATATAAAAATTCAAACAAGGGTTTAAATTAATTTAACCCATAGTCTGTAAAATTTTACGAATGATCTGATATAAATTTTTACGAAACATGGATTTGGATTATAAAGATGTTCCAGTAGATAATTACGTATAAACAATCCCGGATAATGAAGAGATTGTCAAATAAACACATTCCTTGTACTTTTCCATGGTAAAGGGTAGGTTAACCTCCTCTATAATGGTGAATTAATTGTTATTAAATTATACAAGAATCATATGCATTAATATGATATCATATATGATCTTTTAACATTGCTTTGTTATGAATATCTTAGTATTATCGTCGTTTCAGGTGTTTACTTACTCATTTTCTTTTATATGTTTTATTATATAAGCCGTGTTTTTATGGAAGGGTTGTATATTATTCATATATAGAATGATATCAAGTCCTTAAAAATTATTTTTAATCATCAAATGAGAATTAGTCTTGAATGGATACGATGGGGAATGAATCTCATCGCGTTCGTGGAGACGATAGTCTGTACGTACACACGAGCGAAAATATAATTCTTTTGAATTTAAAATCATATATAATTGGATGATAAATCATATATACCAAATCATTATAATGTTATTTTTATTATTTACTTCAATTTCATATCAATATCATACCCATATAAATAATAATGTTTTGAATAACAATTACACCCCCGACTTGGTGACGGTAAGCCGTACATACGCACGTATGATGACATGTCATTCGAAGGGTGAATTGAATTATAAATATGGTTGTACCAAATTAATAATAACATCATAGTATATACAATATACTGGAATTATTATTTTATAATGGAAATAACAATGAAGTTGGATGTGGAAGAAGAAATAAACTTGAAAGTGGGTGGTGAAAACATTACCTCTTCTTTGGGTTCTTCCTTTTGATTTGATCAACAGGGATTATTATGTTGGCTTTATGACTAATGGAAGGACTCTAGGATGAATATAGGATAGTTTAGAGGGTATTTGGGAAGAGTTTCACCAAGCCGAAGGTATTTTATGATGTGAATTAAGGAGAATGTGGAGTTCCATTTAATTAGAGGGGTGAGGGGTACCTTAGGGAAAGCTAGAAATATTATTTAATAATAAATTCATATTCAATTTATAATAGATAAAAACTGAATTATTTAGAGGATAAGGTGGGTATGGGTGGAAAAAAACTCTACTAATAGGTTTTATAAAGGTTTGGGTCACTTTATTAAACTTATCTTTTATATTTAACTCTTAGTTAAATAGTTTGACATTTACCAAGCCTCTTTGTATTTTTATATAATATAATTAATCCACATACTATATATTTCCAAGAGACCCCCAAGTGGTCCATTAATGATACATCTATAATTATATATGTTTTTTGGCCGAACCATAGATTTTTAGGAATTGAATATCAATTGATAATATAATATTTGTTTAAAAAACTCCTTTATGCCAATTTTGGCACTATTTAATAATTGATTTTTTAAGGTCATAAAACATTATTAATTCCAAATAAACTCATTTACGCAATAATAACATGTCATATTAACTTATAAAATTTGTGTATGGAAGCAAAACATTCAAATAATATTTATTTTATTATTTATAATACCCATTACATGATTCTTTCATTAATAAGGAAAATACTACATCATTATTGTGTCATAAATAAATTTAATTTTTTATTTTCTAAAAATTATAAATAAAATAAAATTATGTAGGAAGTATTTTTATATTAATAATGAATATTTATAGTAGAAAATATAATATATATAACACTATGTAAAAATTTTCTCTCTAAAAGATATATTCTTTTGTCATTTTTGTATTTACTTTAACTTAATTAATATTAAGTGTCATTATCACTTACAAGTGGCTCCATGGGGTCCCAAAAGTGACAAAAAAATGTCAATGGTCGGACATGTATCATCCAATAGGGTTAGGAAACCATTTAGGGTAATTTGATATTATTATTATATTATTTTTTACCCATATTTACCGGATTTAACCTTTAACCATGGTAAATAATATATTTACTGAAGTAATTACTCAAAATGTCTAAAAATTAAAGTTACCTATTTAAACATTTTGGAATTCTGGATTCTAAATATAGAATTCATTTTTATAAATTAAAAACACAAATGTGGAATAAATTCATTTAATATTAATTTTAGTTGTCAAAACAAAAAGTGTGTTTTTAAAAAATAATAACTATCAAAAGATTGGCACTTGCTTATGTCCAGATTAAATGTGAAATTATGTCCAATGACCAAAATTGGATTAAACGGTAAAAATACAATCTAATTATACTTTAAAATCACTCAAACTAATAATTTATCACTATTAATTAATTCGATTAAAAAAAGTTGTTTTTAATTAGAATTTAGTAATTTTTACTATTCATCAAAATATGAATGTTATCAGAAAAGTACCAGAAAATCACCCTAAGATGATTTAGATATTCCTAATCAAAAAATGAAGTACATTTTGAAAGATAAAATTTAAAAATTTTCCAAAATCTAGTATTACTATTCATACCGTCTAGTTTGATTGGTTGTGGTGTGTTGGAACATGACGTTCCGTACAACACATGCTACTGTATTATTCAATGTGAAGAGTACCATAGAATCTTGGGGTGTTACATTCTCTTCTCCTTCAAATTTTTTTTCCTAAATATTTCTAGAATATTACTGCATAAAAAGACTTGGGTGGTTCTTCCCTATAATTTTTTCAGGTTCCCACGTTGCCTCTTCCATCTTATTGTTTCTGCAGAGAACTTTTACCAAATGAGTCTTCCACTTTCTCAGAACGTGTTCTCTGATATCAAGAATCCTGATGGGCTCTTCAAAATAAGACAGATCAGGTTCTAGTTCTACTTCATCATAAGTGAGTACATGGGTTGGGTCAGGCATATATTTTCTCAACAGTGATATTTAGAACACATCTTGAACTTTGAAGAGACATGGCGGCATTGCCAAATGGTAAGCTACAACCCCAATTCGTTCTAGAATTTTGAAAGGTCTGATGTACCTGGGACTCAATTTACCTTTCTTACCGAAACTTATAAAACCATTCTAGGGATATACCTAAAGAAATCATGATCTCTGACCTAAAAATCCCAAATCCTTCCTTCAGTTATCTGCATTGGTCTTCTGCCTACTTTGAGCTGGTTTGATGTTGTTTTGGATTACCATTACCTCTTCCATCATTTCCTCAACATGTTCTGGGCCTTCATGTTTTCTTTCACCAACATCATCATAACAGGTTGTTGTGTGACATATCTTTCGGTAAAATGATTTATATGGTTTCATCTGAATACTTGAATGGAAGCTATTGTGATAGGAAAATTCTACCAAAGGTAAATATTGATCCCACATACCCTGAAAGTCAACAGAGGAGAATATCAAAATGAATTCTAAGGTTTGAATAGTCCGTTCTGATTCTCCATCAGTTTGGGGGTAGTAGGGAGTACTCACTCGAAGTTCAGTATCTAGGGGTTGATGAATATATTTCCAGAATCTTGATGTAAAATGAGGATTGCAATCAGAAACAATCGATAGGGTTACTTAATGAAGTCTCAAAACTTCATTAATATATCGTCTTTCTAGATGTTCAAGTGGCAAATCTTCTCTTATATAATGAAAATGTGCTTACTTGGTAAGAAAATAAATAATGACACGTATTGTATCGTTCCTTCTAGGAGTCTTTGATAGTCCCATGACAACGTCCATCATGATATAATCCCATTTCCACTCAGCTATGGGAAGAGGTTTCATGGCTCTTCCAGGATTTTTCCTTCCATCTTTCACTTGTTTAGAAACCATACATCTTGACACGAAATAAGAAATCTCCCACTTCATGTTGTCCCACAAAAAATGTTCCTTCAAATCTCTATACATTTTGGGACTCTCAGGGTCTACAGAGAAAATGGAACTATAAACATCATCCAACAATTCTCTTTTTACATCAGGTATATCAGTAACACAAAGTCTCTTCCCAAACATCAAAATTCCATATTCATACACAAAGTCACTCAATCTCGAATCATTCATAGCTGTAATTTTCTTTTGAAACTCATCATCACCGGTGTGAAAACTCTGTATCCTTTCTAGTAAATATGGTTTGGAAACCATTTGAAAAATCATTGATGTTTCACCATCCATGGTTTTTCCCATATCCATATTTACTAGATTCATGTATATAGGATCCTTTTCAACTCTCATCTTGTTCAATAAACCATGATCCTTTCTACTCAAATCATCTTCCACCTTATTTTCCTTCCCTAGGTGGTATTGTAATGTGCTATAATAATACTTGAGTGGTTCCATCCATCACCTTCGCCTCATGTTGAGTTATTTCTGTGAGAAAATATTCTTCATAAATATTATAACAAGTACATCGTTGATACAACACTCAAATGAGTTAATTAATTAATTAAAACTTAAGAAATCTAATCATTCCACCTCATCTATAGTAGTATCATAAATTGATTATTATCCAATAGCATCATTTGTGGAATACTCTGATGATTTGGACATTGGTTTGCATAGTGTCCCAACTCCTTGTATATGAATCATTGTACATTTGAAACATTTTTCTTGCCCTTGAATTCATGTACTAAGTGTCCATTTTCTCCACATTTATAACAATCTCCCATTCCCTTCAGGCAAGTTCCAGGGTGTTTCTTCCCACAGTTATCACATATGGGAAAATTATTCTTTTACCACTTCCCATTATCTATCATTATCACTTCCATCCTATTCATCTATTGCATCCCTTCAAAGCCATAAGACTCAAAAAATTCTTTACTTATCTTATTAACACATGATACTATTTCATCATATGGTGAGAAAACATGAGAGAGTATTTACCTTCTAAATGTTGGCTTAATACCGTGGAAGATATGATCCTTCTTACTCTATGGATCCAATGTATTGCTAGAGTTCACATTCCTTCTACTGGGTGCCATTTCTATACAATGGAATACACTAGGTTAGTTTAGGAATTGCAATGAATAATTCTAAACTTGTAAAATACCTAACATAAATTGATCAGTGTATGGATATAATCCATAATCATAAAAAATGATTTATTTGAAGAAGTATATACTCATAAAACCTTCATAATGGATTGTAAGGAAAATGAGAATTATCCTAAGCATACCCCCTGGGAGTGTCATAACGAAGAGTGCATCAAGGCCCGTTATCGTGTACTATTTCTCATTCGAGTCTATCTCAAAGCGTTTTTTAGGTTTTACCCATAGATACATCTGTTCCAGAGCCACCTCTACCTGCTTGTATCCAGACATGGATTTATTTCATGGAAAACTCACATAATCTACACAATACCAAAATTCTTGTAAGTTCTTCTATACTAATCCTCAATGTCCATCTTAGGTCTCTATGCTCTAATCAGAGTTTATCTAAATCTTGTTTCCATGGTTTGTAATAAACTTTCTCTGATTCCAACTGTAATTACCCGACCCCATCTACCCATAGTTGGTGCATTATTACATAACAATGTCATGATAACAAGAAAACCATGTTTTGAAAGACTGATCAGTTTTGTATTATTGGAAATAAGATTCATACATAAGATTAACCTTACAACTTGAAGAGAAATACAACCCAAATATATTTCATTAGAAACTTTCAAGCCTCCTAGATTATGCCTTAAGGTCACTCATAACTAACTTCTTCATATACTATGAAAAATTAAACATAAGAGTTGAGTGAGCTCAAATGATCAGTAAGGGTAAGTAATACAGTGGAAAATGACATAAATATTAAACATGGTGAATAATTGAATCCACATGCCTTTACCAATAATAAAAATGAATTCGTTTATGGAAAGAATGTGATATGAGTAAATAATTCCATAATTGAACATAACCATGGGTGTTTTACTAGTCTAATGACCATATGAACCATCAATATTATTTCCATAATGAAGGAATGTATAATTCCGGACATTCTGAAACATTTTGTCAAGGCCTCAGCCAAAGACGCCTAAAAATGAATAAGGCCTCAGCCAAAAACCATAAATCAAATTGAGAATGGGACACAACTAATTCCATGTCTAGTTGACTCATGAGACTTACCGATGTATCGTGTAGCTATAGCGGGCTTCACCCGTCACTTACTAAGTACAATACATTCCTTATATGAAAAAGCTTAAACATATCATAAACATTCATATTAAAACTCACATATAAAAGTGTCAATAACATAACCATAAACCATGAACGGAATAAAAATAGCACATCCATAGTCAAAAATATCAGAAAACCATCAATACAATATGGATGTTTTGTATCAGAATAAAACAAATTCAAATAAACTTAAAGTACATCAAAGGATTTTGAAATAGATGAAATCAAAACCCTTTTTAAGGAAATATCTGTTTATATTTTGAAATAATTTAAGAGTAACATAATTATAAAGAAAACATTTATTTTTAAAATATTGTTATAAACTTTAAAGGGAAGTTTCTACGATTTAATAAAGGCAGAAAAGAGTCGCACACGCCATATAAGTTTAAAAATAAATTCTTACCGTTATTCTGTCGAAAAGTTTAAAATGACATTGTTCAGAAAATGACGAAAATATTCCTTTATAAACATCTAATAAAAAGTCAAACAAGGGTATAAATGACTTTAAAACATCATCTGTAAAATTAGTAAGAATTATTTGAAATGAATTTTTATGAAACATGTAAGTGGATGATAAAGAGGTCTCATTAGATAATTACGTATAAACAACATCAGATAATGAAGAGATTGTGAAATAAACACTTACCTTATACTTTTACTTTTTTGAGAGTAGGTTAACCTTCTGTATAATGGTGAAATAATTTTTATTAAATTATAAAAGAATCATATACATTAATATGATATCATATATGATCTTTTAACATTTCTTTGTTAAAACTATATGTGTGTTATCGTCATTTCTGGTGTTAATTTACTCGTTTTCTTTTATATGTTTTATTATATAAGTATTGTTTGTTATGGATAGGTTGTATGTTATTCATATCTATAATGATATCAAGTCCTTAAACATTATTTTTAATCATCAAATTAGAATTAGGCTTGAATGGATACGATGGGGATTGAATCTCATCGCATTCGTGGAGACGGTAGTCTGTACGTACGCATGAGTAACAATATCAATCTTTTGATGATGAAATCGTATATAATTGGATGTTATATCATTTATATAGAATCATTATAATGTTTTATTTATTATTTAATTAAATTACACATCAATATCATACCCATCAAATAATAATGTTTTGAATAACAGTTACGCCACGATGTGGAGACAGTAACCATTACATATGCACGTATGGTGACATGCCATTCTAAGGATGGATAGAATACGGAATATAGGTTTACCATATTTATAATAACATAAAAGAATATATATGATACTTTAGTTATTATTTTAGTATGGTAATAACAAATTAAGAGGAAGTGGAAGATGAAATGAACTTGAAAGAGGGTGGTGAAAACATTACCTCTTCATTAGGTTCTTCCTTATGATTTGATCAAAAGGGCTTCATAGGTAGGCTTTCTGACAAAATGAGGGCCTCTAGGATGAAGGGAGGATAGTTTAGAGGGTATTGTTTCAGAGTTTGGACGATCCAGAAGGATTTTATCTTGTGAATTAGTGAGAAGTTGGAGTGCCCTTTTATCGGTGAGGGGTACCCTAGGAAAATCTAGAAATATTATTTTATAATAAATTCATATTCGGTTTATAATGGATAAAAACTAATTTATTTTGAGAATATGGTGGGGATCAGTAGAAAAAAACTCATCCAATATGTTTTAGACCAGTTTGGGTCACTTTATTAACCTTATCCTTTAGATTTAACTCTTAGTTAAATGGTTTCACATTTACCATGTCTCTTTTTATTTTTATATTATAAAGTTAATAAACATACTATATACATACAATAGACCACAAAGTGGTCCATTAATGATAAACCTGTAATTATATAAGTCTCTTGTCAGAGCCTTATATTTTTAGGAATATAATATCAGCTGGTAATATAATATTTGTTTTAAAAACTCCTTTTTATCAATTTTGAAACTATTTAATAATTGATTTTTGTTAAGGTCATAAAAAAATTATTAATTAAAAAACACATTTAAGAAATAATATTATGTCATATTAACCTATAAAATTCGTGTATGGCATCGAAACTTTTAAATTTTATTTATTTTATCATTTATAATACCCATTATTTGATTCTTTCATTAATAAAGAAAATGGTGCATCATTATTGTTTCATAAATAAATATAATTATTAAATATCTAAAAATTATGAATAAAATAAAATTATATAAGAAATCATTTTATATTTATAATGAATATTTATAGTGAAAAAAATAACATATATTACCCTATGTAAAAAGTTTCTTTCTATAAGATATATGCTTGTGTTATATTTGTATTTACATTAACTTAATTAATATAAAGTGTCATTATCACATAAAAGTGGCTCCATGGGGTACCCTAATCGACCCCAAGATGCCAATGGTTAGACATGTATCATCCAATAGGGTTAGGACACATTTTCTGGTAATTTAATATTGTTATAAAATTTTTTCCCTTATTTACCCAATTTACTCTTTAACCATGGTAAATAAAATACTTACTGAAGTAATTATTCAAAATGACTATTTACAAAATTTGGACCGCTGTATTCAAAATATGGAATCCATTTTTCTAAATTAAAAACACATAAGTGGCAGAAATTAATTTAAAATTTATTTCTGTTGATAAAACAAAAAAACATGTTTTTAAGAAATAGTAACAATCAAAAGATTGGAACTTGCTTATGTCCAATATAAATGTGAAATTATGTCCAATGACCAACATTGGATAAAATGATAAAAATATAATCTAATTATACTTTAAAATCACTCAAATTCATAATTTAACAGTATTAATTATTTCGATTAAAAAAATATGTTTTAATTAAAATTTATTAATTTTCAGTATTCATTGAATTATAAAAGTTATCAGAAAAGTAAAAAAAAATTAACCCTAAGCTAATTTTGATATTTGGAATCCAAAAAATAAGTCCATTTTGAATGATAAAATTTATATAATTTTAAAAATTGGGTATTACTATTTATAACAGCAAGTTTGATTAGTTCTAGTGTGTTAGAACTTGAAGTTGCGTACAAAACACGCTACTATATTATTCAATGAGAAGCGTACCAGGAATCGTGGGGTGTTACAATGTGGAAATATACAATTTATGGGGAGTCTCTGACCCCAAGGATCCTGGAATGATGCAAGGTGTGATTTGTTTCTTTTTTAACATTAGCTACATTATTGATAGGAATAGGTTTTACCCCTTCATTAATTTCCATTTATCTTGTCCAAGACATATATATTCTTCTTGAGCTATTAACTAGACCCATGTAGTTGGAGACTCTAACAGGTGGTGACTCATTGACTTCTCAATTTTTTAAATAGTGAAACCTATAGCTTGGAGGCACCGGTCATGTATGGGTATATTTTGTTGCAATAATGAATCCTTACAACATCATTCTTAGTATAGATTGGTTATCTGAAATTCATGACCATATTTATTAATTTAGGTGAAGGGTGTGGTGTGTGTATAACAATGTTTCTTGGTTTTATTATGATGGATAAAATAAATCACATGCAGAACAGAATTGAGTCGTTCATTAGATGGTGTGTCCAATTAATTACTAGTCCATCAGTATGATAGCAGGGGTAATTGAATTGTTGGGATATTAGTTACCTTCAGTGGTGGAAGAGTATGAGGGCGTATTTCTGAAAAGAGTTCACAGATTACCTTACAAATGATATATATAAATTTTCATTGGTGTACACCCTGGAAAAAATTGATATATGTGTGAACATTTTAGATTTCATTGGAAGATATTCACAAGATGATGGGTAGTTTGTGGAAATTTAGGTGAAGGTCTTCATGAGAACATGTTTCTCAAAATGGGTAGCCCCAGTTTTTTTTTCAATATAGAATATGGGTGATTGAGGTTGGGTGTGGATTTCCAATACCTGAAATATTTTTTTGTGAGGAACATCAATCCCCAATTGTGAATTAATGACCACATTGATCAGTTTTAAGAGATATGATGGTTTTCAAATTTTTACCTCATCTAGCCTATCACCATTTGTGATTATAGGATAAAGATATAATAATGAAAGAATTTAGATGTTTCTATGGTAATTTTGAGTACATTGTCAATATTTTCAGCATAATGTATTCAAAAATGGTTTCAAGGAACACATGAACTATATCTTTCATCATTACATAGAATTGTTTTGGGTATTCATCATTGATGTGATCCTTGTGTACTCAACTTCTAAGGAGAATCATGTGCAACACTTAAGGATGGTTGTACACATACTATGAGAACCCCAAAATTGTGAATATTTCTCAAACTCCATGTTTTATATTTAGGTGCTCCACATTCTTGGAAATGTTATATCAACATATTTAGTGGAAGTTGACCCAAATAAGGCTGAGTCAGTGTTTTCATTGGAGCCACATAATATAACGAAGGAGGTGTGGAACATCCATAGGATTGAAGGATATTACCAGATATTCAAACATAATTAATCCATGATAATAGTATAAATGAATGGAAAAACATGAAAGGGGAATCCTAATGTGTGGACATAATGATTAAAGACAAATTTTTAGTATTTGAGGATGAATTTGACATGTTCTCCTATCTTGATATTACTGGAGGAGGGTGTTGGGTACATAGTGTTCTAAGATTCATTCGGGGCTAGGCTTAGATTTTAATGATTTAGAGTTTCTAATTGATTTCATATAGTTAATTCCAGTTACTAACACTTGAGAAGAACTACCCAGCCCATGATTTTTAGTTAGTAGTGGAAATAATTACTTTGACAATTTTTTCACACTACCTAATGGGATGTTAGTTTAATATCTACTATAATCAGAAGGGTGTCATGTATATCTTCTATCCCAGGGATCTCAAATGTATATAGATGTGATGGAATAAGTTCCTCATGTATTTTTAATTATAATAATCTATACTCCTGGAATGGTGAACATGGTATCTGATGTGATGAAGAGGATATATTGATTATTGTTATTGAAAAAGGCATCAAAGTACTTTTCCACATTGAAATTATCCTTTGTGGATGGAGATGTAGCAACATAACTCTAGTATATAGTTATCATCCATCCACTCTTATAATGTGATATGGACGAACATCTTTTGGATATTGAATTCGAGACCCTATGTGCTCAGATATCCATAGGCCATTCTCCTAATAGTGTTTCAAAAGGGTAGGGGAACTTCATTATTTTTAGTGGATGCATGATGGTATCAATGAAGTTGTGGGAGGTGGTTCTATAATAGTTATATATGATTAATTTGGTTGTACATTCAGGTGTGGTAAATATGTACCAGGACTGCATATATTGGTTTTTCTGTCTAGGGATGAAGAATGGAGTAGTAGAGTTTGTTTTACTATGCCATACTTGTCATCAGGTGAAGGCTGGGAACCATGTTACATGGGGGTTTAGATCAACACCATGAGGTGATAGAATGGAAGGTTGATTTATATATATGGACTGTTTGAGGAGAATGCAATGTATATCCTAGGGAAAAAAGGAATCTAGGTGATCATAAACTAACTCACCACGTCATACAACTTTCTAGTTCTATGATAGCAATGGTCTATATGGAAAAGAGATGGTATAACTATATAAAGTTACATCTATGATTATAATTGATCATGATGATAACTTCACATTCTAGATTTGTAAGAGATTATGGAAATTATTTGGGACATAGTTACACTTGGACATAGCATTTCACCAACAAAACCGATGACTAGACTGCGCATACCATTCATGTTTAGGGGTAACTGATGAGAGATTTCATGTTAGAGTTAGGAAGTATTTGGAAGGAACACATACCAAAGTTGGGTTTTGGGTACTATAGATGCTACTATTCAAACATTGATATGGAACCATTCGTGAAATTTTTTGGGTGACTCAACAAGGAACCACTTTGCTGGATTGACCCGGGATAGTCTGCACAATGGGCCCGGTGTTGTTGTGAACAACACTTGAAGAGGTATAGATCATCCAAGAGATGGTAAAGACTGCATAGAGAAATCATAAGTATTATACTAATATTTAATAAAGGGATTTGTTGTTTGGGGAAGAAGACCATGTGAACATATGGGTTTCACCTCAATGTCAATTATAGTGATTTGAAAAAGGTGACAAGCTATCTTCGAGGGTCATCTGACCATTCCTGTTAATGCGATGAGATGGTGAGGTGGGGTACTACTTTTCTCTACCTATGTTTTTGGAGAGGGAACATAATGTCTTCCACATGTCATAGTCGAGTATGTACAAGCACTACCCAAGACATGTTTACTACAGGGGAGATATAGACATCGAGGATGGTGCTACCTTTATTAAGTAGATATTAGAGATCAAGAATCACTAGGATATGATCCTCCACAGGTGATCGATTCCTTTAATTTATGTGTCATGGTAGCACGATAATGTCTTGGATATCAAAAATGACTGAGAGACACATATTCATGTTCAATTTTCACATATTTTTTATTATAATTTATTTTTAATGTTTGGGGATATAAAACACCATGGTTGGGAGAATGTAATGTCTCATATTTTAATGGATTAATTTGGATATTATATATAATATTATGGATACTATTCACTAAGATGACATTTTATTCCAAAGCTCGGAGTTCCCAAATTAAATGTTTGAAATAAATTAAATGTTCTTAATATCACACATTAATCATTTCCATGAAAAAGTGAAATACATTCTGAATGTTCTCCTATATAAAAAATATGAGGGTATATTTTATTTAAAAAATGTGAGGTTTACCCTAGTCATGACACAATATTTGTCTAATAGGGTATTTTGTGGAAAATTCATCACATGCACAGAAAAAAATGAAAATAATTAAATAAAATTATATTATTTCACATTATAGACCTAGTGGTTTAGACATATTTAAATAGATCCATATGTCAGAACCCCAAGGTTATTCTCATAACCCTAGATCCTAAGGAGTTCATTGGAGAGAGATGTATAAAATCCACTCCTGTGAATGATGACAGAATCAGGGGTCAATGATCAGCCCACCTCAGATTCAATGGATCTTTACATTGATGATGATGAAACATAATTATTCCTCACTTATTGAACATGATTGATTAAGTTACTGAATTTTACATGAATTTCATCCTCATTCATAAATTTGTTGATGATCACAAATCAATCAATGAAAAAAATTTCATGTGGATAGATCACTAATTTTTATGGGAGCATCGTTGCATGGTTTACTGGTAGATTCATATATTTGTGATTAAAATTTTGATTTTATCTATTTTGATTCTAACAGAGATGAAAAAAATATTATCATTAACATTGATCAAGGTTTGTTCATAAAGGATTTTCTTTATTCTATTCTCTCTTCCTTCTCGTTCATCATGAGTGAACCCTTGGTACATGGATTTATTCTTTACTTATGAATCGATCATTAGACACAACATTCATGATAAAAAGATATAATATAGTATATAGTGACTAATTTTGACCCAATGAATGTGTGGTAATGGTAGAACTGAATGGATCTCAGAGGTTTGGAATACAACGATTTTTGAGCCCGGTTTATGGAAGATGATTCAGATAAATTAATATCTTTTATTCAGAATGGATTTAAACCATATATTTGGTGAAAATTTGATGAAGGGTTCGAATGGAGTTTGTTATTGAGTTTTTTTGTTATTATATCATGATTTCAAGGTGACCACAATGATGGCATGAGTGGAAGGAAGAAATAGGGTTTCTGTGAGAACCCTACGTGCCTGGAGATTAGTAAGGGACTACGCTTCATGTTTTCCCCTTGGATGAAATTGTATGTCCTTTGTGAGTACACATACGTGGGGCGGAGTATATGGGTTGCCTACATGGAATTTACTCCCCCAAAAAAGATTTCTTGGATAGAGTACATGGCTCCTTGTGTACTTGTACATGGGAACGAGTATACAGTCTGACACCATGCATTAGAACACTGTTGGATTACACACACAGGACCACATATATAGGGAAATAGTTTGTATCCCCTAAATATTCCATGTACTATTATTATATAGACACATGGTTTGAATGACATGGTCCTTTTACACTGGCAAGACCTGGGGTTTTGGGACACAAAATGTTACACATATATATGTTGTGTACTCCCTTCAATATTTCATGAGGATCTATGTTTTCTTATTTTTGACCAAAATTGTTTTAGTTCCATCCCTTGGTCCTTTCTCACAAGGGTACAATGAATCATTCATCCACATCAATATATTGTTATCACTTCTATAGGATGAGTATGAGATAGAGTTTTGGTGTCCCTCTATGGGAATGTAGTGTGATATTCTATCATCGTTAAATCCCTAGTTGGAATTTGAATAGATAGTATGAAATCCTTAATAAGAGTGGTTGACCTATATCTTGTAGGCCACAACTATAGGGGTGGTGGAATTATTGATTTATGATCCCTTACGTATAGGGTTGATCAGGGTTGGGAACGTGGTATCCACCAAAAATTATAGGAATGACCCCAATCATTGAAACAATGATTTTAGAGACCAGTGTGTTTTCTTTGGCTGGGGTAAATAGATAAATTTCTCTTCATTAAGTTTTTTTATGGTAACATGGCTTGTGGACTGAGTTATTTTACAATGGTCATTTCTTTTGGAAGAATCTTGTTTCCAATAGTTGTTTATGATATGTTAATAGCATATATACATTCATGATTATATGTAGGATTTTATTTTATTAATTGATTGTTATATATTGTATTTATCTCACTATACATGGTGATTCATTCTTTGTGTTTTTTTGGTGTCCTGCTTATTGTTGTTATACTCACCCACGAATGGGATTTTCCCAAACGTTCCATGTCATGTGCAGGTGATGACCCTTTTGATGGTTTCCCTATTGGATAAAGAGTGGGTGGAGTGTAGATGAAGCATGACTGGCTGAGTTATTTACCAGATGCATAATTTTGACTTAGTCACCACCTTTAGAATAAGTTGTAGTATTTACAGTTATTTTTGTATTTTTTTGGATTTTTTTTATTTTTAGCACATTACTATCATACTCTTTTGTTATAGAATAGTTGTATTCATAAAGCCCATTAGTTGTATTAAAATTCAGAATGTATTTTTATTGGTGTTGTGTGTGTGTTTATAGTTTTTTTATGATAATTCCTACCATATGTGGGAAATGCCTACTCAGTGCTGATCACAATCCCCTATCCAATTCGGGAATGTCTTTGGGGTGTCTTGGGTAAAACCTCAATATGTAATCTCGTGACACTCGGGTAGATACATCTAAAAAGGTTTTCTAAAAGGTTGTGATTTCTTTGATGTTTTTAGATAAAGGTAGATATTTTATATATTTTTTCCTAACATGTGTTTAGTATGGGTCATCTATGGATGATTCGATAAAATATTGGTGTGCTATGGATATAGAGTGACAGTTCTTTACTAAGATTCATTATTGTGAGGAGTTAGAAAGACTATGGTTATAGTGTTTTAATGGGTTTGTTTTTCATTAATGGAATATTGTTTGTTTTTATAGATATAATATATGAATTGATAGATAAGAGTCAGTTTTTAAATTTGAATGGGTACCATGGACCTACCAAGATGTATAATGAAATGATACATTACTACTGTGGAATGTAATTAGATGATAATATTTGGATTTTATTTATTTATTCCATACATTTTAATATATTAATGGAAAACATAATAGGGATACTAGTTTACTTTAACTGCTACCCATTTCATTAAATATGTAGGAAGATATATCCTTGGATGTAACACCCCAAATGATTTTAATTATTTTTCCAATGTATTTATTCATTTACATATTTTTAGATTTATGAAACTTGAATTTTATGTTAAGTTATATAAAAAACTATTTTTCTATTATTTCACATGTAATACAGAGTTTTTCATGTGTTATACACAACATATTGTTTTATTGAAAGGTTACATACTATTTAAATAAAAATTTTAATATGATATTTATCCCATAGAAGTTAGAATAGAATATATGTTTTATATAGTTATATATAAATAATTAATTAGTGTCCAATTAATTATAAATGATATTCAAATGTAAATTCAAATAATGGAAATATTTTTCTGAGAAATTGTTTTTTACAAATACACATTTTACCTCAACAAATTGAACAAATTTTTTTTGAGTGATTTTACAAATATATATATATATATATTATAATTAGTGAAATTTTAATCATTCATCTAATATGTTTTCTAGAAAAGTTAACAAAATAAATACAGGTTTACGCATTAAACAAGTAGTATTATAAAAAAAGTTATGCCACATTTTTTCAAACATATATTAAATTTACTTGTCAAACAATTCAGAAAATTTTATTTTGAAAAATGAGAATTATTTTTCAAAAAATAATTAAAATTATATACTAGTAAATTTTCATGATTTGTTTTTACATGATTTATTTTCACTCTATAAAGACAAATATGTATTTTAATTAATAGTTTGATTTAGAATAATGAATTAAAATAGTAAATTTATTTAGACGGGTTTATAGGAAAAATAAGTTCAATTATATATATTTATATATATATATCGAAAAAATTTCATTGGAATCTATACCATGTCGAAATTTGATATAGAAGATTTATAGAATTTTGACCACTTTTTGATGGAAAACAACATTAATGTTCCATCTATAGAATTAATATAAAATTAAATATTACATTATATGTTAATTTAATTTTTAAAAATATTTATAATATCTAAAATAATTATAATTGATTATATCAAAGAATTTCAACAAAAGTTTTACCAATTTTATTTTTAAAAATATTAAAAAATTTATTGTATAGTTATGGTTAAATTTGTTTTACCGAGGGATTAAACTATAATAAATTGAGTTACAACAAACCTAAAAAATTGAAAACACAAATTGGAAAGAAATATATTGAACATATCTCTAAAATTTTTATTAATGGAATATTTATTTTAAATTTTCTATGTTAAAATAACTACTAAACATTTTTAAAAAAATTTCATGTGTACCACTCCCCACAAAAATTGGAGGAAATCCCATAACCTCTCCACATCACACATAAAAAAACCATTGTATAATTCATTTCGTACCCAAAAAAGATATTTAACTCATACCTCTAGTCATAATAAGTTTTATTTCCATTATAAATCCATACTATAAATCATTTTGGTGGTAACAAAAAGATTGTATCTAAAGAATATGTATAATTGGTAACTGATTATTATATATTATTTAATTCATCAACATGTTTACTTCATTTTAAAACATGATGATATAATATCCAAAACATCTTACATATACTGATATTTTATTATTTTAATGTTATAACATTAATCTTACCCTCTTCTTTCAAATGGTTTTCAAAATCATTGTGAACATGTATATTGGACTACCACCTTAAAAAGCAATGTTTTTCATTTTCCAACACCACCACATACTATGGAAATAATGATGGATTGTTATCATATTATATTTATGATATTATTATAATTATTTTATATTTACATCACATATCACATTCATATTTCCATTTAATATGAATATAATAACATAATGAATGTGTGTAAGAGAGACTACAACCTATAGAAGCGATGTGATTCATTCATCATAAAATCTTTTTATGAAAGGTAATAAAGAAATTATTATACAATAATTTATTATATAGTTATAGTTAAAATTATTTTGGAATGGAAATATTCTATTTAATATTTTTCATGTAACCCATTGAGTAAATGTAAAAAAGAGTTCATGCATACCTACAGAGTACTGTCTCCATGACCATTGTAGTTAATTTTATTTCATTGACATTTTTTTATAACAATAATTAAATATATAATTAATATATATGATTTTTAATGATGTTTGAAACACTATAAAACATATAAAAATTTACTATTTAAGAGTAAAAAAATTTAAAAAATATAATCGTGCATAAAAAACAAGCTGATTATTTCCAATAATATAACATTATAATGATTTTTCCAATAAATATGTCATAAAATGTCATATGTAATTAATATATAGTAGGACATATATATTTATGGTTATATAGTTGATATCAATAATATAATATTTATTTTATAGTTGGTTTGGAAATGTAATAAGGAATTCATGACTTATAGTAAGATATTTATGTATCACATTTATATATTTGTGATATATGCTATATTAACCACTGATTTTTTGAGGTGGTTTATATAGAAATCATGAATGTATTTTATTTTTTAATCTTGTAAATAATGGGGTGTTAATATTATATTTTATGATATATATTATGGGTGGTTTACAGTTCAAAATATTTTAATGTAGTAACATATTTTTATATAAATTAGTTTTCTTTGAGAAATAATTTTTATTATGAGCCTATATTTTTTATGAGGTGTATATACATATTTATTGACATTTATAACATGAATTTAATTACTCTTGTGATATTATAATATTAATTTAAAAATATTTTTTAATTTAACTCTCAATTTAATGTTACCAGCATGAAATAATGATTTACTATTCAATATAAATGATTATGAGGACTGCTCATGATTATGGTTCTAATGAAGAAATATTATGTTCAATGAAACTTAGTTTTTCTCTTTTTATATGGATTTTTATGGAGAAAATTTTTACCATGAATTTTCACTCATTATGTAATCAAGGGATGAAAGAAATATTTTTATGAAAAAAATTCTTCATTTCATTCATTAGTTGAAAACTCAATTTCATCAAAAACTATGTTTCTAAAATTTATTTTAAAAACAGTTTGAAGCATATTAAAAATAATTTATTGAAAAAACTTTATACATGATTTAATATTAAAAAAGTTACTTTGAAGTAATATTATTCACTTCATATTATAATAAAACTTACTTATTTTATTAAATTTTTGAATTGAATTGTTTTTTTGATATTAACAAAATTATGTGTATTTTATGCCTTCATTACCACATATTGTTTTAATAAATACATTATATGTTAATATTTTTATTTCCAAATAAAATAATTTGAAAAATATTTTCTTTTTCTAAAAATTGACATAGATTTTAAATGGATATTATTAAAATATATGAATTAAAGTTTCTTTTAAATAACCCTTTATATATTTCCAAATCATTTCAATGAAATGGATTTTTAAAATAATTTGTTGATTTAATAATATTTTGGAATGTGGAAACAATATTTTTATTTAAGTTAACTTTTTAATGTCTTTTAGAGATTCTTCTATTTATATCATCTTTTATTTTCTATAAAAAAGTCAATTATTTTTATGATTTATTAGTTTTAAAAATAAAATTTCTTTGATAATATATATTCCATATGTAATGTTTTAGGGGTATTTTAGATATTATTTACTTCCTATGATGAAATCCTAATACATAAAATTTTCATTACTGGGAATTTGATCCCAGGATACAATTCAAACTCTTTATGATAATGGTTAATGTTTATAAGAACAACAATTTTATGAAACTATAATATATTTCTGAGGATAAACAATTATTCAATTCAAGGGAAACACTATTATTTTTATTAGTGATAAACTATAATGATATATTGAAATGTATATGAAACAAAATTCATTTAAATTTCTTCTGATATAATATAATTCTTATAAAAGCCATATCAAATTATGGTTAATGATATAATGAGTATTTTATAATCTCATGGCACACATATCTATGATTTTCATTGTATGACACGTTCAAAAAATTGGGTATAGAATGAAAACCCATGAGATAAATAGGAATGTTATGGGTAGAGAACCCATTTTAGTAAGGTATTGTGTCCACGATGATAGTTTTGGGAGAAATCCAAGACTAAAATTATTGTTTTGGGAGTGAACACATTACACTATTATAGTCATGTAAATGATCATTTAATACTAAATAAATAGTGATTTGGGATTATCTATATTCCCCAAATTAATATCTTATTCTAATGATAAGTTCTCATTGTTCATGTATGTTGTGTTCCCAATGATTTAAGACTTTTTAACTAGCAATCATTATTCTGTGACTCGTGATTATAATATTTGATATATATGGAATCATTTTGGAATATTATTACCATATTTTTATAACCTCTTGTTCCTTTTTTCTTATAGGGATCACTTGATTACGCATATTAGGTATCTAATCTCACCATTTCATATATTCTTTTGGCATATGTTTTTCAGAAGTATTTTGAGTATATTACATCTAAGAACATTATTATGTTAAGAAATGTTTTCTGGAGATGTTGAAAATATTTAATAAAAAAATGATTTTTTGTTTATTCTCAAATGGAATAATACATTTCAGATCACCAAGTATGTTTTTGTATAATTAAATTGATATCCATTAAAAAAATATAATAACTATGTATGAAATTTTTGGGTCTTTAAAGATGGTATTAATGGAAAATAATTGTTATACATTTGGAAAATGTTTGAGAAGACATTTTCAATAACATAAGGTATTTTTTTAATGAAATTTCATTGGATAAGTTTAAGTATGAGTCAATGGAAAGGTAAATGTCCTATATTTTGGTAAACATTGAGTTAGTGGATTCTAAAACATTTATTCCCTTTCTAAATACTAAAAGTAGATGTGGCACTAGAACTGAATGATATATGGGAAATAAATTTATATATATCACATTGAGATAGAAATTATTGTCACTAGGTAAATGAAAACATGTGAAATTTGACACCCGATTTGACACTCCCATAGGATATTATTATGAAATTATCAAATAAATTATGAATGATACAAAAGGATTTAAGTATATGATCAACTTTTATTAACCAGGATAAGACTAATAATTCTAGATTTAAATGAATATGTTATGATTTAGACATCTTATAGGTTATATTTCATAAATATCTCACTCTCACATAGAATGTTTTTACTCACACTACTCTTTTTTAATTAGTTGACGGTAGAATCAATAAGGACGTAGAATTACATTGATTGTGATAAATAATTTTATGATGATAAATGAAATGTGATGAAAAATTTATTGAAGGATATTATTGTTATTTATAATAATTAATTATGTTATATTATTATAAATATACCCTTTAAACAACTATTAGTCTCACCAATGAATATAGAGATTTAGTTCATTTAGTTTCTAGGTGGTAGAAATCATGTTCAAAAATAGATTCAATTTATAATGGGTCTATAACGTGGGATGAATAACCTAAGTGGAGGTCATAGGAAAATGTCAATATGTTTTTATGGTTTAATGTAAGGTATGAAGTAAAGTTATTTCAGAGGAAAAATAAATATTTTGAATAATGGAATATATAATAATAATGGGATACTAAAGTTATCATCATGTTTTTAATGTTTTAATTGTTGAATGTAAGGTAATAATAAAAATTATAGTTTTAACAGGGATAATCATGATGAGAATTATTAAGTCTTTATGAGTATTGGATATATTTCTCACGATAAAGTGATTAAAAATGACACTTGAAATGAGATAATTTTTATGTAAAATGGTGACGAGCCAAGTTAACCATTAATGAATAATGTAAAATAATTGTTGTGTTTATATATTGGGATAAAAATAGTTATATTTTTAACAAATTTATTCTTTTTATTCTCATCATGAAAAATAAATGGATTGATCTGTGATATTTTTTCAATAAAGAGTATCAATAATATGTTATATTATAATGATATCGAGGAAAAGTGATTTAATTACAGTTTGATATTTTGATTAAAGGAAGATAATATATAATATGTTATTGATTTTGAGAAAATTGTGTCTAATTCTATTAAATAGATGATCTATATGGGTAAATTAAATTGGATAGTATTGATTACCTTTGAACTGATTAATGATTCGATGAAAATTGCTTAGTGTTATCGTCGTTGTATTATTAGATTTTTTTGGATTTTATATAATATATTAAATAATTTTTTATTTTAATTAACGAATCAAAAAAATATAAGATTAATAAATTATTTTATATTTACATATGTTTTAATAGTAATTCAAGATAATACCATATTTTATGTTATTAAATATTCTACAAATCCACATAGTTGGTATCTATTATCAAAAGATACAGTATGATATAAAGGGGATTATTTATAAGTAGATTTTGGAAATATAGTGATCTTCATTATGAATTTTTTAATTTCAATTTCATCGAACCATGGAATATCATTATGGTTATAGATTTATGGAATCAATTTATCTATTCATTAGATGATATTTTATATCTTTTTATAATATTTTTCTGAATGAAAATTTATAAAGAAGGAATTCCATATAATTATTTTATTGATATTATGAACTACTGGTGCTTATGGAATAAATAAAATTCTGCTTCCTTTATTACATTAATTTATGAATTGGATATTGAAGAAATAAAAATGAAATGTTGAAATATTAATTATTAACTGAAATGATAGAATGTAATTATATTATCTCATGAAACTTCCTAAAAATTATGAGAAGGATCATGAATTAATATAATGTCATATTACTATCATTTATGCTGATATTAATGACCATTTTTAAAAATTCATTAATTTGTGTACATCATGTTGTCAATTTTCTCATGACCATTGAAATTATTGTGATCCATGATCTCTTTCGCTCTCCAATAGAATTTTGATATAACAGTTTTCATTAAATTTCAAATTATCACTTACTAATTATCTCCTCTTATTTAGAAAATGGGTGTGTGATATTCCAGATCACCTTCAAACATCCCTTTTGAGGAGGATGTTTTATTAAAAATTATTATAGTTTTTGTATCCCACAAAGATATTTTCAAATTTAAAAACCCTTTTATACTGATTGAAAATTAAATTGATAATATTCAATTTATTTTAAAGGGTAGAATGTAGCACCATAATATTTTAAGATACATTTTATGAAAAATAAATTTATTATTTTTTATAATTTTTTTACACAAAAAACTATGTTTTTATTTAATTACAAATAATATTTAGTTCTCCATGCATTATATGTTACACTGAGTTTTAATAAGACACCACAAAATATTAAAATAAATATTTTAAATGATAGTTACCACATATGTATTGAAATTTTCGGTATAAATATAATAAATATTATTAATAAAAAAATTGTTTATACATTTATATATGAAAAATAATTTGGTGCTAAATTAATTATAATATAAAATAAAAACTATTTTAAATAAATGCAATATTTTGTAAAACAATTACTCAAAAATTGAATTTTAACTCAATAAATGAACCAAATAAATTTTGGGGAATTATATTATTGAAATATATATATATATATATATATATTCTATTATAATAAATATTTAATATTCACCTAATGTGTTTCCATAAAAAGAGATAATAATAAATATAATTTAACTTTTGAGAATTTTATTTTAAAAAAATGCATTTTTGTCACATTTTTATGCACATAATATAAAATTATTTCTTCCCAAAATCAAAAAATTTATTATTAAAAATTTATTTCAATTTTCCAATGTTTATTTTATAATTTTGTTATTGATATTTTTAGGGTTTTTTCTGAGAAGATAAATTTTGTTATAAATAATGTATATACTATTTTTTTGTTAAAATGTTCCTTTGATTTAGAAAATTTTAGAAAATAAAATGATCTTAAGATTATTTCAAATGTATAATTATAAAAAATATACAAACTGATATATATTAAATAAATTTATTTTAGTTTAATCAATAAGAATTTAAATGTTGAAATACTAATTTTTATACACAAGAACATTTTAACATTTGTAAAATACTTTCTCATGACAATTTTTGATTAATTTGAAAATATTTTTTGTTTCAATTTTGTAATCTTTTTTTAGGAAAAGGGATTAAATAATTTTAATTATAATAATTTATATTATGGAATATTTAAAAATTAAAATTTCATCATAATAAATAATAGAAAAAGTAAAAATTATTTTACATGGTTAATGTAAAAGTAATTTTTCAGATGGTCAAAAAATATAATGTTTAAAAACGATCCATAAAATTTTAAACACAATTTGGAGGGACATATAACAATATTATCTCCAATATTTTCTAAAATAGAAAATTTTGGAGCCCTATGGTAGTTGAAAAAAGTTGATACCCCTTTTTCTATTCAGAAATTACAAACGTGTGACTCAACTCACTTATAAAAGTAAGCCTTTATCCTATAATATTCACAAATACAATAATAATTGAATTGGAAAAAATTTAGAAAAACACATGTGGATAGAAATAATATTATCCTTCAAAATTTTTTTCATAAATCCATCTTATGATGTCTTTTTTGGAAAACCAACTAATGTAGCCCGAAGAATATGAAACAACCAAAACTGACTGTTTAATTTGATTTCTTTCACTAAATTATTGATTTATTAATAAACCACTATCCTAAAATATCCTTGGTATCAAAAATATATTAATATTTTATTATTTAAATTTGATATAATAAATCCTTATTATATTCTATATAATGGGTTATGAAATCCTCATTTGTACATACAATTATCTACCGCCACACGAACCGATATTATTCATTTTCTATGACAACCTATCAAAACTTGATATACTGATGAATTTATTTTGAATATATTATATTTATAAAATATAATTATTCATTAATTATGATATATTATATTTCATGTTATATTCTATTTAATGTGATGGTGAAAACGTCTTTTTTCTCCACGGTGGACAACTAGCTCACAATGTTATGTGATTATTTCTTCACATACTCATTATATGGATGTTATTATGGATAGGTTTAAAAAACATTATATATATAAAAATATATATTAAAAATTATAATTAAAATCCAATATTGTATTCAAAATTCTTTCATTTCACCAGTTGAGAAAATATAACTACTGTTTAATAATACATATGGCCTGCCATCTCCATGAGTGGTGAATTTCATTTTCTATATCCACATTTCATGGATTAATATAAATACAATTATAATTATCATATATAATATTTATACCATGGTAATAAACTTGGAGATTAGGGAACCATCATCAATTTTGGGGACCAAAAAATAAAAATCCAAAAATTCACAAAAAATAAAGCGATTATACCCAAAAAAATGAATTAAACACAGAATTCATAAAAAAAGTGAAATAAAATGTTATATGTAAATCATATATGGTTTAATAAATATATTTATGATTATTTAATATATGGATAAAAACATATATTTATAGTACATAGGGTATTAATGTGTAAAATATAATTCAGGACTTATAATATGGTATTTACATCTCACTTTTATTTCCATGAGATACATTCAATATTCACTACCTAATTATTTTATGTGATATATATAAATCCCACTAAATGTATTTTAATATAATTCTATAAAATATTATGAGTTATTATATAAATCTGTTTTACTTATATTTAAAATGTTTGAAGGTTCAAATTATTTCAATGATTTAAGGGATTTTTCCTCAATCAGCCTTCTTTGATAATATTATATTTTAAAAACCTATCATCTGTTATGAGGTTTATTCATACCCAATTGACATATAATATCATCAGTTTCATTCTTCTCACTATTTTCAAATTATTATTCTGCATTAGTCTTTTGTGGTGATTGTTATTCAATTTATCCAATTTGTTATGGGTTTTTAGGTTACATTCTAATTTTTTATCAATATTTTTCGTCATTGTTATTCAAATTATATAATATAAGCATATAAACCTCAACAAACTCATGTGAATTTGATTAAAATTGATATTTATTGATGATATTTTTTGTCTCCCCATATTAATCTCTTTATTTACTTGTGTTTATAAAATAACGTTCATAAAGAAAAATTATCATCATTTATCACATTGGTTGAAAATCCATTTTAATTAATATAAATATTTTGTAAAATAGTTTTGAAAACTGATCATAACATTATTCAATTTTTTTGTTAACAAATTATTTCCCATATTTGACTTTTTTAGAAAATTTAATGAATGTAATGTTAATATTTTTATCAAACAATCCCAATTTTGATTTTTCCAAAAATATTAAATGACTCAATGTTTTACGGAGTATAAAATTATTGAAATTTTCTACAATTATTACCCTTAGTTTTCTAAAATTCTCAAAAAAATATTTTGATGGATATTTTCAATGAAAATAATTTTGAAAATGTTTATTAGAATGTTTTCTGAATTTAAAAAGGTATTCTCTATATGAAATTTTTAAATTTATATTTTAAAATATCCATTATATGTTTTAAATTAAATATTTAATGAATATTATTCAGAAAGTGATTTATGATTTAAAATGTGTTCTTAAAATTGGAAAACATATTTACTAAATAATATTTATATATTTTTTGAGAAGCATGCTTTATAAGATTCATTTTTTTTCAATAAAAGTAATTCAAATTTATTTATGAATATTTTGGTCGGAATAGTTATTTTAAACAAAGAGTTTATTTCTTCAATAAGTAATCCATGGGAGTTTAAAAAATTATTTATCACCTAATATGGAATCCTAAGATATTAATTTATAATTTACAGGGTTATAATGAAGGGATAATATATTTATTATTTATCATAATTAATAATTATAATTATGAAAATATGATTATGAAACAAATTTTTCCCTATTTTATTCCATGATAAAATTCATATCAAACATGCTTTTATTTATTGGGATAATGATATGATGTAATGAAGAAATGTATAAGTAACCAATTCTCAATATATGGGTAATGGTATGACATAATTCTAAGAGAACCCATTTCATTAAATGATTTTTGATATGATAAATTGTTCTTTATCATGTTCAACACATATAAGTGAATTTAATTTTATGTGGTTAGTGCCTATATCTCGCTCCATGAATTTGGTAAAAATTTAAAAATCTTATCATAAAAAAGTTATAATGGTGAGTGGACCTAGCTTAGTAAGGTGAACTTCCAAAATGATTTAATTATGTGTGAAGGATGACTAGTATGATTGGTTGGGGAGTAAACCCGTAACACCATGATAACCATGTAAATGCGAATTAAATACAAAATAAATGGTGTTGGAAACATATGTGAATTCTAAAAAATCATAGGATAATTTTATGTAATAATGTTTCGTTTTAATGTTTTTTAATATGATTCATGTACCCTTAATTGCCAATATATAATCCATAACTCAAAATTATGAACATTGATATCCAGGGTATAGTTTTCAAATATTATTTTCACCTTATGAAGCCCTTATTCTAATGTTATTCTTATGTGTCTCCCTTTATTACCAATATTGAGAATATGAATTGAACCTTTCTTATGTAAGAGTTTCCTGTGTTTTTTATAATGGTTTCAAGTATGGTATATTTAAGAAAATTTCATTGTGGGAAGATCATTTACTTTTTTTAATGATATATCAATAAATAAAAATATTTCGCATCAGGTATCCAAAGGCGTTATACATTAATGACCATTGGGATATAGACTCTAAAATATAATTAATATTTATATTAAAGTATATAATATATTTCTATGATAATTCTGGGTTTATATAATGGTATTCTTATGTAGGAAACTGTAGAATCATTAATGTAATAATACAAAATTTATTATAATTGACAATATCAAAATTTCTATATATTTTATAACATGTAATGTGTAAACGAGGGTGTAGGGTCAGGAGAACATATATTTGTTGAAAATATCTAGACTAAATTTTGTGTAATGCTCTATCATTTGGGATAGGTACACTAAATCCAAAATCATGATTTATAGTGGATTGTAGGCAGTGATGTGTCCTTAGTTGTTGTTAATCATGGCATTTTATCATAGGATGGATTTAAAGATAATGTTATTCATTCATATTCATTAATAGATGCTTCTATCATGCCTTCTTATATTTTTGGATAATGTGATAAATTTCACCCCTTATAATATATTACTTGAAGAAAAATAATATCATGATTCAATCAGGATGGATCCATTAATAATATTTTATTAAATGTATTTTTGATCACTTTTTAATATTGAATAGTATTGATAAAATTACATGATTGAAAACTGATATTTTAGAATATAAGAGATACTATAGAATGGTTTATTATTATGTTATATTCACATCAATTTCATGAGATATAATATGTCAATAAACATCAACACTGCTTTGAGATTTTGGTACGTAATGAGTTTTTTTTACTTTTTAGGTTATTCAAAAAAAGGATGACTGGGCTTCCCAATGAGTTTGGAAACTCATTATTTCAACATCTTTACGCATGTATAATGACTCAATAAGTTGGAATATTGATTACATGTTCTAACCTAGTAGACTTATATAAAATATTTGTTCTAGGATTCCAAATTGAAAAATGCACATCAAGATATGTCTGACATGATTGATTGTGAGGATATATAAATTTAATAAGACTCCTTGTTAATTTAATGGGCACATCCAATAGTGTAGAAAAAAGATATATTGATGTATAAAATTATTATCCAATTAGTTTCATTATGAGGTTTTTGTGTAAGGTTCAACAATAAGACAAGGGAGGGTGATACCATGATGAGGGAGAAATGGAATTATCGTGTAATTTCATCCTAAAATTGATCCTTTATAGGAATGAATATTTTCTTTATGTGGATAATTGTATAACCATATATGTCAAACTTTTAATTCATCATGATTTTATAATATATAATTTTTAAAAATAAAATTAATATCATTGGCAACCTCCAATGCAAAGAACCCCGAGTCTGCATAAACTAAAATACAATATAATAATATAAGTAAAAATTATTTTTGTATTATGATTGGTAATAACCACATTTTAAAATATATGTATAATGGTTTCATACACGGAAAATATATAATTACTAAAGTCTATATATGCTTCAAAAAACCCATTTTCCTTAAAATTGTTCTAATTTCATTATAGATGAAAATAATTAAATTACTTTTTCCAATGTAACAGAATGATATTTAAAATATAAAAAATATTTTAAATCTTTCAGAAATAATTATTATAGAATGAATATTTTTAAATATTGTACAATGAATAGTATTTTGATTAATAATGGAAAAAAAGTTATATTCAAAATAGTAATTTCATTTAATGAATTTACAAATTTAATTAGTATTACAATGTTATAAAATGTAATAATTGTTAGATAATAATATTTTAACTATCTAGTAGTCATTTTATTAAACTTTATGTATAATTACGATAAAAGAACTATTTGACCTAAAATCATTTTCTTTGAAAAAACCCATTTCATCATGTTTTTGAGATTAATTTAAATTTAAATTCTTCCAATTATATGGATTTAATTTGATATCATGTATTAAGTACTTAGAATAAGAAATAGGTATAATTATTTAAATGAATTTTTTTTTTAATAATAAATAATTATAAATTAAATTTATTTACAATAATTAGTGTTATAAAAAATTATTGAGGTGAGAATCTATAGTGAAAATGGTTAAATGTACACAAACATATTCCTGAATATTATTTATGGTGTATTCTACCATAACCATATGAAAATATAAAATGAGACATTTTTTTATGTTTTTACTATATTTTTACATGACATTCTTTTAAAAATGATAATTTGAATAATTTTCCAGTCACCTCAATTATATAATGGATCATCATCCAAATAATCCTTTAAAACAATTTATAAAATTAGATTAATCATTCACTAGAAAAATATCTCCCCAATATCCTAATCCATGTTCCCATGCTTTTGGTCTCCCCAATATTCTATCCTTATTGTAGTTATTATGAGATCTTGAGTAGGTATTTATAAAACATTTATTCATCTTCACCATGATCATTTTCTTTTAGACTATTTTTACCACCTTAATTTTTTTCATAATAATTTTAATATAATAAAATAAATATTAAATATATAATGGTTTTTATAGAATAATAAATTTCAATATCCTCTTCCACCAAATATAAAAAAATAATCTTCGATCACGAGTATTTTGGACAATCACCTCCCAAAATGGTGTAATCATTTTTTCATAATTGACTTTCATAGCTAGATATAATGAAATATTTCATTTATATATATTATATTTATGTTATTACTGTACTCATATAATTTTAATATAACTACTACCTTCTTACCTTCCAATCTATTTGAAAATTATAACATCACTCATGAATACATGTGGTCTAAAACCCCCATAAAATGATGTGATTTTTTCATCATATATTGGAATTTATAGTATTAAGGATATATTTAATTAATATATAAGGTATATAGGATATACAATTTAATATTTAATAGTTAATTAATATTTTTTGTTTCTTCTTTTTACCATTATAAAATTCATAACAGCGTTCATTGGTATGTATAACCAACCATCTCCATGAAGGATATAATTTAGTTTTATACCTTTAGATTTAATGGATACCTGTAAATATATATTGGTATATAATGAATATAAATGATATTTATATCATTTGAATAAATAATGATATGACAGAACCATGACCATTATACGTGGAGAAAACATATGGAACTTAAACATATACTAATAATGAAATAAATTATTTTAAAAAAAATTAATAAATAATTATTTTTAATTGAGTATAGAAATGTAAGAATATGATAATATATGATATTATAAGTAATTAAATTGTTCTATTACCGATATATACTAAATTAATATTTTGTATATAGGAGGATAAAATCCCATAAAATGCAATGTCGAACTCTCATAAGGTTTAATTTCAAAATCTCATAATTAATTAGGATTGTTTATTTTAAATATTCCCCTATGAGAATTATTTTATATATAAATATTGTCCTTATAACCAATATTTATTATTCTCTATTTTTAAATTTATTTAAATTATTATTTTCCCAGTAATTTCCAACTATTTAAGGACTCATGATATTAAAACCTCATATTTATTTAAAAGTTATATTGTTTTAATCGTAAGATGTGATTAGTTTATTATACAATTCCTATTTAACATAAAATGTTTATATAAATTTCTTTTTAATAAATTATTTATTAATGAAATCATTTTTTATATCTTGATGTGTTTATTATGATAATTTTTTTTTACAATATTGGTAGGGAGTGCAGAAATTAAAACAATGGAAGGATCTTGAGAGAAGACATTACCTATCAATCTAGTAACTCCTATTGGTTTGTGACAAAATGCTATCGTGGATTTATTTCTTCACAATAAAAGGATTAAAGTTGGATGTTATGGATGTTTGGATGTGTATTTTTATTTCCTTGCACAAACTTATGTGGTTTGAGGGTTCTGATGAAGCGGGAGAGGTTGTTTCCTTTTATATAGATGTGAAAGGACCCCGTTAGCATTTTTTAAATCAGGTTCGGTGTGCCCAAGATTTTACCTAATCATATTCATATGAAACATATAGAAATAAATAATTTTAGGTTAATTGATGAATTATGGCCATACAATGGGCGTTGGAGATGTTTCTATGACAATTTTTTTCTTACATTTATTGTTTAGTCCCATATTATACTTATATTTACCGTATTCAGTGTATTTAATTTTAATTATTTTGACTGATATTTTTGGACCAAAAAAATAACCTTATTATACATTATAAATTTTTCTAATTCAAAATCTGGAATACGATTTTATAAATTATAGTCACTGATCTGGATGAAATCATTTTTAAATTTATCCCGCCGACGAGGTAACACTGTGATCTATTTATGAAAAAATGTCGAAACAATTTTCAATGTTTTTATTTCCAATTTCTAATAGAAATTGATTCAACAGTCTATAAATGGTTTAATAGATAAAAACATTATCTAATTAAACATTATTACAATTTTAAAATATAAACAATCTATATAAATAATTTATAGGAAAAAGAAGTTTTGAATTAAAATACAGTATTTTCCAATATTAATCCAAAAATGGTGTTAATCATAAAAATATCAAAAAATCACCCAATGAATAATTTCGACATTCCCAATTCCAAAATTTATTAAATTTTATAAAATTGAATATCTATATTTGTCCACAATTAATTTTTTTGATTTTCACAAAATATCATTAAAATAAGTTCATTATATAAACTATTACATTAAAACATCTAATGAATTTATCAAAAAAATACATCATCATTCTTCAATATGATTTATTTATATATAACCATTTTCAATTATTTGAAAATAAATTATTACTACTCATATAATAATTTATAATGGATATATTATAATTATATAATTTATATAATTCAATCAATAAAAATATATTTCGTAGAATCTTAGTCATACATGTAACATACACAATGTTGATGTTGCTTGTTTCATACACTAAGTCGGTGTTTCATTTATCATATACCAATTCTTTGTTATGTGTAATCTAAACAAATTTGGAAACAAATATCAGTGTTCAATGTAGTGAATCTAATAGTAATGTTGTGTGTAGTGCACAATTAACAACATTTTACAGATAAAAAATTTGAATCATTGTACATCAATATATAATCTCTTATTATATGTGTAACATGATATTAAAAATATTGAAACAGTTAAATAAATTCAAAAAATAACAAAATCCCATGGTGTAAGGTACAACCCAACATAGAATTAATTTCTCTCCAAAAATTTATATATTGTATCAAGAGATTAATACTATAAAGTATAATTTATAAACCCACTAAAAAAATGTACAGTAATACATAATATGAAACAATAATTTTAGACCAAAATGTTTACCCAAAGTAATAGATGACTAATATTCCACATAGGAGAACATAGGTAGGGAGAGAATGTTGGTCATTGTGGAAGAATATAAATATTTATTTTTATTGATTGAGGTCATCAATCAAAAAAAATCAACGATCAATGAAAATTTTTGGTCCTCAAATTCATAAATATGGGATAATTAAAAAGGCATTTTCATTCAAAAAATTAATGTATTTGGAGAAAAAATATTCTATTGATTATTATCCTAATTTTTTGTAATTCTTTTATTGACCATTAATAGAATAAAAAATGCATACATGGTATATTTATATATATAAATTCGTTTATTATTTGTGCCTTTACCAATTTCTAGTTAATCCATTACATCACGTAATTGACATCCATAAATTAATATTGATGCTTGAATTTATAAAATAGACTTTTTGGAGACATCAAGGAACATAAAATAAGGAAAATAATAAGTATTTAACTCTAACTATTCTTCAAAACCAATATGGTTAATGTATTAATATTTTAACATAAAAAGTCACTCCTCTAGTTCATCGTTAATAATTATTGAATAAAACTAATTACAAATTAATTAGGACAATTTGTATACCATTAGAAGGCATGGAACCGTTTTTTCCCATGGCTAATGGATTCTAGACCCACATACATTCTTGACAAGATAGGAGGTCACCCTAAACACATGATGTACATTTCTAAAACCACACAAATAAAATTTCTAAAATTTTATTGACATCCTTATAATAAGGTTAATCAATAAATATCATTTTTAATGTTTTTAATACATCCTTAATGCATAAATTCTTCATCTAATGAATAATATTAAAATTTCATGAATGGTGAACCCTATAAACCGTCTATGATACTAAAATAAAATATTGTATAAAGAAATTTATCCAATCAGCTTAGCATTAATACCCCACATGTTTTAACAAATGAAAAAATTGAATACATTCATCATATATTATCTTGATAACATTTTCATAATATTAATTTTCATAAATACTTTTTGTTAACATACATGATTCTATAAGATAAATCAACAATTATTCAATTAATAAGATATTATCTGAAAAGAAACATTTGTATTCAATGCTTGGTTTCATCTATTTGAATATATAAAATCAACTTGATTTTATTAATCCAATATTATTTTATTGAAATATAATCAATGAATATAAAAATCAATTTCCACTAAATGATCAACATCATCTTTAGATGTAATATTTTTACAAAATCAAATAGTAAATATTGAACTATTGGGTTCTAAAATTAACATGGCATACATAATCTGTTGTGATTTAATATGCATTCCATTTTCTGTTTTCTTCATAGTTTTTTGGATCTGATCCCCATTAATATCCCACGGATTCAGGACCTTTTTTGTGAAATGGTCAAACTAATTACAATTTATATAGTGAGTTGTGTTAGTTGAATCATTACAAGTTTTTCCATTATTTAGAATGATATATAACATTTACAATCACTTTATTATTCAACCACTCGATGTCCTCATTTACACAAATAAATCATTTACTATTCCCATTATGATGATTCATACCATGATTCATTCCACACTTAGAGAACAATGTTAGCTTCATCTTCTTATCTCAGCAATTTTTTTATTTTCCTTATGAAGATATATTCCATGTAATGTTAAAATAGTGATAATTTGATAAAACACCAACCTCCATATCCATATGTATTGCACAACACACAATTTACTCATAACTAAAAAAAACTTATGGTCGATTCCCTATGATTCTTTCTGTTAAGTCATCGAATACTCTATCATCATTACATTATAGTTGGGTGATAATTCTCATATTATACATGGGATGTCTTGTAAAATTTTCTTATAGTCACAAAATGATTCTTCATCATTTTACATCATCTAAAGGAACTATTTTTCCATCATCATGGGAATAACATGAGGGAAGTACATATTTTAGAATATGTTCATAATCTCTTCCAAATAAATGGATTCAATTTAAAATTTCTTCATTGTCTTCAGGATTGGAGTTCACCACTGGTCTGCTTCACCTTCAAACCTAAAAACACATAGAATCAAGTTCTAATGATTTGAATACTCGAGAATAGAGAATATATTTTCAAAGTTTATGTGCTAGTGTTCAGCGAAAATTTGATTACAAGCCCCACTAAAAGAAGGTGGATACTGCCTCATGAAGAACTCAATAGAATGGTCTTCCCCCAATTTACTATTTTGATGTTTTTCATGATTTATATTTTGGGAATGGTTTCTGAGAATCAAATTCTGGTTTCTAATTATAGATAAAAAAATTGGATCTTTACGAGATAAATAATTGCATTTTCCCTCACAATCTCCATTAATGATGTCCCATCAGGTTTGAGCAATTGACTAAATCCATAAATCATAAAATAAGATTAAATTTTTATATAGAGTAATCTCAAAGTCATTAAACAAAACATATATATTTTCAAAATTATGAAAAATTCCATCATTTCTGAATATTTAGGTTTATCCTATTATTTTCATATCCAACATATATAAAAATCCATCATGGTTGTTAATGAAGAGTTTGTGATTTCTCAAAGAATATCCCTAGGATTCTCAAAATAGGTGTGCAACAATGACTAGTTTTGTGTACTAGATTACTGTCATGACCTGTCCTCGGGGCCCATGCCGTGACAACCCCAAGCCCGCCTTCCATATGCCAGGGGCTGGCGACTAGCAGCAAAGGCGTAAATCCCGATAAATGGGAAGGCATTGAATTTATAAAAGTAAACAAACACAGAGAGTACAAGCGGAAGTAATACACTAAGAACAAAACAAAATGCTGAAAAGTAAGTGTGTTAGAATAAAAACCCAATAAAAAGTACATATACAACTGAAAATAAGTACAACAGAAAAAGACAATAGTTAGAAGAAAGGATGAAGCTCCTAGGTTGTCCTCCTCGGATCCTACCTGAAGGGTAGGTACAGATAGCACAGCTCCTGGATCGTCCACCAAGGATCCTACCAGAAGGGTAGGTACAGATATCGTAGCTCCTGGATCCTCCACCACAGATCATACCTTAAGGGTAGGTACAAATAGCCCCCACAACGCATTTTCCCGTCAACCTCCTCCAACTATCGTCTCGCCATGAAGTCCACCTCCTGATACTGACTTGTCGTGAGTTCCACCTCCGGGTATCATCTAGTTTACGAACACTCGGCCTCCATCAGCACTGCCCATCATCTGAAACCAACACAACGAGGTGCGGGCATAGCCCATGCAGGGGTGAGTATAACGATACTTAGTAGGGACCCCGATACACTCAAGGTATCACTAAAACCAACAAGGATAACCAAAATGAAGATCTCCATAGATAACCTCTACTTAGGTATATGCCCATACATATACCTAAGTTATAAAGTAACCCATCTCAATCATGAGGAAACTCAAAGATTATCAAATCAATGGATAACCACTACCCAGGTAGATTCCCATACATATACCTATGTTATCAACTGACCCATCTCAATCATGAGGTAATCACAAAGGTCATAGACTCAGCTCAAACCAGAATTTTCATTATCGAATCCGTAACTTCTAAAGAGCCATGTCTCTGCAGTGTATAGTGATCCTGTCATGACTCCGAGGTACTTCTCAGTAACCTAAGAAAGCTGAGGTACTCCTCCAGTCGAGTACCGCGGGTCAGCCACCCAAACACAGTAGTGCTTCCAGCCGGGGTATGCCACCCAAATACAGTAGTGCACACCCCCTAATAGCATGCAGAGGTACTCTCTGGACGAGTATCGCTGGTCTGTACTGTCACAGAGTTTTTCTCTGTCCCCCATGGGTCTGCACCCAAACAAAGTAGTGATCCGTCCACTGTGCTAGTCGACTGACTCCAAGTTGAGTCGGTCAAGCAGTCGTCAGGTCTCAGCCGGTTACACGGTCTCTGTACTCCGTACGCGCGTCTCCTGGAGGGTGTGCTCCACGAGCTACAGGTCGATACTCCAAGTATCTCAAAGTCCCACGAAGAAATATCTCAATGGACCACCTTGTCATAGGGGTCTCAACGCAACAGACAACGCGTCAATCAGACACCGGGTCTGTGACTTATTAGCCTTTTCGTCCCAGGGGCCCTGTTGGTTTCGTGTGCAAACCAACCCGGCCATATCTCAATTGTACCCCAAACTCTCATAGGGTATACTCATAGGTACTGATTCTCAACATGATCAATAGTGCCACTGACGGTTTTTCAAATGGACGTCTGGTCTGAAAGTTATCTGCTTTTCCGTTCGAGGCGCCCGATTGGATTTTGGGTACAATTCAACCCGTCCCAACACCAAATGCGTCCAAAACTCAGGTGAAGTATTCCATAGTAACCGTCTCATCAATAGGAATCCAACAAAGTTGACAACACATCAATCAGACATCTGGTCCTTAAGTTATAAGTGTTTCCGCTCTGAGGGCCCAGTTGGTTTCGGGTTCGAACCAACCCAGTCGTACATCAAATGACACCGGTTAACCAAACTGGTTACACCATTGCGATCCATATGAAAAAACACACGATATGGACTACCAATTAGTCCAAAACGGATAGCCGGTGAAAAAGTTTCATTTTAACGCAACACGCGCGAACAGGGCCTCGTGGGGCCCGCGACTCAACCTGGACTTAAATACCCAAAATTGGTCTTGAATCATCCGTCTTAATTCCAGGGTCTCAACCTCGCAGACGGTTCGATATTCCGACACCGTATGGGACAGATATGTCCGATACAAGATCCCGTAATAATAATATTATTATTATTCTGTGTTTCGTGGGCCCGAGCCGTGAACCAGAATTTAGTTTTCAAAATTCGACATTAATCGACCGTATTGATGTCAGGATGACATCACCACTAACGACAAGACAATCGGACATCCCAAGCATGAGTTATGGCGGGTCGAAGATTTAATATCTATAATAAATCTATTATTTTCCAAGCGCTTCGGGTACCCGATCCAAAAACCCGAAAAAATATCCAATATTGGACTCATAAATTTTGTCTTGGAGTCAGGGTCACACTGCTACTGATGGTTCATGAAACCAAGGTTGCACGAGGAAGATACTGTCAAAATACAGTTTTCCCGACAAAAATAATAATAACATTATTATATTATTATTAATTTTAATTTAATTTAATTCCTTAAACTATCCCATCCAATATCCACGCACTCACAATCCCCATGCGCCTCACTAATTGGCGCCACCCTTTCTTTTATAAATTTTATTATTATCTCTATCTCATTTTATTATTATTATTTATATCTCCTTATCATTTCTCTCTCCAATTAACTCCTCGCTTCACGATTCTGTTCTTCAATTTACTGACCCAACACCAGCCTTCATCCGCATGGCCAGAACCGCCACCGCCTTTGCCTGCCCGCCGCACCGCCACATCGTAAAACCCTGATGCGCCCACTCTCACATCACCTGCTTCCTCACATGACTTTTCCCCACGACCTACACCAGCGGCCTCCGCCTTCCGCACTCTAGTCCGACATCAATTTAACTCGTAAAAATGATACGAACGCATATTCATGATCCTCAGGGTCGAGATCTTCGCGTCCGTATGTCGTTCTCAAGGAAACATTGAGTTTCTAGTGCGCTTAATTATTTGGGGATGAAGAACACGTGAAGAATGCGTAGACAATAAATAAGGAAAGATCACGGTCAAAGTGTGTATCGATAGTCATGTTAGTTTGACCATAGTTTTTGAGAATCATGGACATGGGGAATTGAAAATTAAATATTTATCATGCTTCAAGAATTTCAAATTCAAGATAAAAAAGAAGAAAATTAATTCAATCAGCTGTTTATCGATCAGAGGATTAATTTATTTAATTCACGTTCATCATGAGAAATTTAAATCAGAATAAGGAATCCATTAAAATTGAACAGAACACCTACCTCGAAAAGAATTCACATGTCGTCGAGTCGCAGAAATCGAACTTCGCAGTATAATGGCGTTGCGAAGAAGGAATAGAGAGTGTCGACGGTCATGGGTGTTCGTCTCATCCGTCGTTGTATAAGTGCACCCGAAGAAGAATCGACATCTCCTCTCTTGTCGCATTAAGAAGAGGATAGAGGTTGCGTCGTCATTCGTCATGGAAGGGTTTTTCGTTCTTCGCAGGAGGTTTCGGTGTTCTTCAACGATGTAGGAAAACCCCTCTTCCTTCACAAAGCTCTCTCTCAAGAGGGTTCTCCCCACTAAACAAAAGCCAACCCAATTAAAAGAAGAATCCACCTTATTTTAATTAATCATCCAAGCCCTTCATCATTTGAATAACTTAATTCAATAATTTTGTAGGTTTCATTAATTAAAGATGTAGTTTGGCAAAAGTTAAAGTGAAAGAGGAAGAGGGAAGAGAAGGAGTCACATAAGTTAAAGTGGAGTTACAAAATTAAAGAGGAAAGTGAGTTATGGGAGGGCAAGGGGGTTATGGGAAGATAAAGGGGTGTTAGGGTCTCGTGTGGGACCCACCTCCCACATATCCACACAAGGGAAGTTGGGTGGTTGTGGGTCCCACCAACAACTTCCCATGGTATAATTTAACTCCCTTGGTTAACTAATATAAAATTGTTCACAATTTTATTTATTTCTTCCTTAAACCCCAAAATTTAACTTCTTCTCCCATGAAAATGCACCTACGCTAAAAGTCCTCTTAAGAAAATATCGGCAATGCGAGTTCATCGGTGTCCTCAAATTTCAATTCTGAGTACCGGATCAAAAGATAGAAAAACCCGCTCGTTCGTTCACTGAACGTACCCGAGCAATGCTTCAGAAATTTATTTCGGGCTCACCGAGCCTCGAAATCAGACGCCGTCAGAAACAGCGTTCTTGTAAAATCCCTAAAAAATTAATAAAAAATTTCCCTTGAATTTTATGGGTCTTTACATTACTCCCACCTCAGGTCTTTACGTCCTTGTAATGCTTTAACACAATCTAGGGATTCAAAAGTGATACTGAGCACAAATCTGAGCCTTTCACTCCCATGTGTTCACGTGGAGGTTCCCGTATTACCAGTGAAAGTGCACCCAAGGAATCGACCATCCTCATAGGATCAGCTCCTGTCGATCCTCAACCTCTACTGGAACCCCGGAAAAGTCACCCCATCACCAATGTCCAGTTCCCCATGGTCGATGACATGCGTCGGTTCAAGCACGTATCTCCTCAGTTGAGTTACATGGAAGTCGTCGTGCACCCGGTGCAACTGAGGTGGATGGGTCAAGCGATAAACCACCTCGCCTACCCAGTTGAGGACTTGGAATGGTCCACTGAACCGCGAAGATTACTTTCCGCCTTGGCCACATCTCCGTAAACCACATCAAAGTGAGACTCGTATAAGAACGTGGACTTCATACTTGAACTCTGGAGGCTTCCTATCATCTCTGTGCAGTCTCATCTACCGTTATCCAAAGGCGATCACTGCCCACAGGTTGGGCGCACTAGTCAACCCAGCTCCTGAAAGCTCTGCTGGGAGGGGTGCAACAACTCTGTAGAATTCTGGCACAAAGGTAACTTTGGACATCTCCTGAGTGATCGAATGCACCCTCTTATGCATGATTCCATCCTGTGCTACCTGGGTTTCCCTTTTCGCCGAGCAAGGAAAACTCCATCCCAATGTTGTAGATAAACCACATCCTTTTTTCCTAATAAATTCAATCCGTGTATGAACTTTGGATACAATCCATACTCAGACCAATGTCGTAAGGCCTCGACGCTACCACCAAGAGATTCCAACCAAAAATCTCGCCTCGTGGGTCATATCACACTGTCGGCGTAAGTGTGATTATCGAGTCTCCTCCCAAAGTATCTCCATACGTGAGGGTAAAGTCTATGGTTTTAACCGGAAACTCAAGGTATGGGACAAGATTCGTGGAAGGAAGGAATGATTCGTATCAACGTCTGTTACTACGGCAGCTTGTAGTGGACACAGACTATCCCTCGAATCATTCTTAGAGCCATTGGGTCAAACTATTTGACTGCATGCAGCTACTCTCTTCCCCAACCCTCCATGTCTTCTACTCTACAGATTTATCCGTCCTTAACATTTCCTCTTTTTGAAACATTCGCACGCCCAAGTCTCAGAGACTGGAACCAGTTCGCATCATCCCACTGCTAACATTCTCTGGCTAAAACCGATCAGCCAAAAAACATTCAACCACAAAGGTTCTTTCTAGCACCATAACATAAAAAAGAATTCATAGTGAAAAGAGTACTTACTTGGATATCCTTTAAACAATTTTCTCTCTGATGTTCGAGCTCTAAGGACTGATCATATCACAGTCATCAGGTACTAAGAATGATCAGTACACCTCGATGAATACTCAGCTATCGACTCGTCTTCCTTCCGAAGCTGTATAAGCTCAAGAAAAATTTCAGCCACTTCCTCAAGCCTGTCCCTAGCCGCCTATGAGTCGGGCTCACCTCGGAACAAGAGGGTATCTGATGTTAGAACACATGTGAGGAAGTAAGCCTACACGTGTCACTCATCAGTACTGCCATTTGTAACTGTAGACCAACAGATATTGATGTATAGCTGACACACTACCCGAAGGCACTATCTCAAGCATCGGTCCACGTACCGAAGCCTCATCACTATGCGGAACATCCTCATGGTCTCTCACTAGAAAACACTAGTATCCAAGTCTACCATCAACTCCACTGGTGCCTCAGCTAGACGGAAAACTCTAGAAATCACCTCCAAGCAGTCCTCTGCTGTCTGGGAATCACCTCGTAACCTCGGAAGCCGCTGATGTTGGAACTCGTGCAACACGCTCTTCCAGCGTGCACAGTTCGCTAGTAAGGATGGTGGCATCTGCAGCCCAACAGGTGGTGGTGCTGCTGGTACACAACCCGAGGGTGCCAACATAGTAAAAAGGGACCTGCACCGGAGCCTCGTCGCTCGATGGGCCGTCCTCGAGTACTCTCTCAGAAACTCCAACTGATTGTCTGCGTGGAGACATACTAAAAAGATGCGACACGGTCAATGATTTATAACTGGTGAGATGACCTAGTTTGAGATGACTTTAATACTTTGGAAACAGACACACAATCAGTGTTTTTCATGCACAATATCAGAAATCAGAAGTCAGGGTCCTAGTGTACGGATACGTCGGCCGCCGCACCAACACCGGACTCCTTGAACTGAAGACCACACTCGGTACCCTTAACACTGTTTCTTCACATAGAAAAAGATCAGATTCCTTAGTTCTGTGGTAGAACCGAACCCCTCTGATACCAATTTGCCACGACCCATCATCGAGGCCCGTGCCGTGACTACCCCAAGCACGTCTTCCACAGGCTAGGGGCTGCCGACTAGCACCAACGGCGTAAATCCAGATAACTAGGAAGGCATTGCCTTTATAAAATTAAACAAAAACAGAGAGTACAAGCGGAAGTAATACACTAAGTAGAAAATAAAATGATGAGAAGTAAGTGGGCCAGAATACAAACCCAATCGAAATTACAGCTACAACTAAACAAATGTACAACATAAAAAGACAAAAATTGGAAGAAAGGAAGAAGCTCATGGTTCGTCCTCCTTGGATCCTACCTGAAGGGTAGGTACAGATAGTGCAGCTCCCGGATTGTCCACCACGGATCCTACCTGAAGGGTAGGTACAGATAGCACAGCTCCTCGATCATCCACCACGGATCCTACCTGAAGGGTAGGTACAGATAGCCTCCAAAACGCTCTTGCCCATCAACCTCCTCCGAGTATCATCTCGCTGTGATGTCCACCTCCTGATACTGACTCGTTGTGAGGTCCACCTCCAGGTATCATCCAGTGTTCATACACTCGGCCTCCATCATCACTGCCCGTCGTCTGCAACCAACACAATGAGGTGCGGGCATATCTCGTGCAGGGGTGAGTGTAACGATACTCAGTAGGGACCCCGAGACCATCAAGGTCTCACTAAAACCAAGAATGATAACCACAAATAAGATCTCAACAGATAACCTCTACTTAGGTATATGCCCATACATATACCTAAGTTATCAAGTAACCCATCTCAATCATGAGGAATCAAAACGATTATGAAATCAACGGATAACCACTACCCAGGTATATGCCCATACAAATTCCTAAGTTATCAAGTGACCCATCTCAATCATGAGGTAAAGACAAAGGTCATAGACTCAGCTCAAACTAGTATTTTCATTATCAAAACTGTAACTACTAAAGAGCCACGTCTCTGGAGGGTACAGTGATCCTGTCACGACTCCGAGGTACTGCTCACTAACCTAAGACTGCTGAGGTACTCCTCTAGTCGAGTAACACGGGTCAGCCACCCAAACACAGTAGTGCTTCCCACTGGGGTATGCCACCCAAACATAGTAGTGAACAACCCCTAATAGCATACAGAGGTACTCTCCGGACGAGTAGAGCGGGTCTGCACTGTCACACAGTTGTGGTCTGTCCGCCATGGGTCTCCACCCAAACAAAGTAGTGCTCCGTCCACTGGTCTACTCGGCTCACTCCAAGTTGAGTCATTCAAGAAGTAGTCAGGTCTCATATGGCTACACGGTCCCCATACTCCGTACGCACGTCTCCAGGAGGGTCCACTCCACAAGATACAGGTCGATACTCCAAGTATCTCAAAGTCCCACGAATAAGTATCTCAAAGGACCGTCTCGTTATAGGGGTCTCAACGCAACAGACGACGCATCAATCGGACACCCGGTCTGTATGTTATTAGCCTTTTCGTCCCAGGGGCCCGGTTGGTTTCGTGTGCGAACCAACCCGGCGATATCTCAGATGTACCTCGAACCCTCATAGGGTATACTCATAGGGGCCAATTCTCAACATGATCAACAACACCACTGACGGTCTGTCAAATGGACGTCTGGTCTGAATGTTATCTGCTTTTTCGTTCGAGGGGCCCGATTGGATTTTGGGTACAATCCATTCCGAACCTACTCCAAATGTGTCCAAAACATAGGTGAATTATGCAAAAATAACGGTCTCATCAAGAGGAATCCAAGAAAGTCGATGGCACGTTAATCAGACATCTAATCCTTAATTTATAAGTTTTTCTGTTCCGAGGGCTCAGTTGGTTTTGGGTTCGAACCAACCCGGTCATACTTCAAATGACGCCGGTTAACCAAACCGGTTACACCATTGTGATCTATATATAAGAACACATGATATGGAATTACAATTGGTCCAAAATGGATATCCGGTGAGAAAGTTGCATTTTACCACAACACGCGTGAACCGGGCCTCGTGGGGCCCGTGCCTCGACCTAGACTAACGGCAAGCCAATCGGACGTCGCACGCATGAGTTATGGTGGGTCGAAGATTTAATAAAAATATTTTATCTATTATATTCCAAGAGTTTCGGGTACCTGATCCAATAACCAGAAAAATATATCCAATATTGGACTCATAAATTCTGTCTTGGAGTTAGGGTCACACTGCGGATGACGGTTCGTGAAACTGATGTCGCACGAGGAAGATACTGTCAAAATACAGTTTTCCCAACAAAAATAATAATAACATTATTATATTTTTATTATTTTTAATTTAATTTAATTCCTTAAATTATACCATCCAATATCTACGCACCCATAATCCCCATGCACCTCATTAATAAGCGCCACCCTTTCTTTTATAATTTTTATTATTATCTCTATCTCATTTTATTATTATTATTTATATCTCCTTATTATTTCTCTCTCCAATTAACTCCTCCCTTCATGATTATATTCTTCAATTTAGCGCCCCAACTCCAGCCTTCATCCGCACGGCCAGAACCACCACCGCCTTCGCCTGCACGCCGCGCCGCCACAGAGTAAAACCCTGATGCGCCCGCTCCCGCATCACATGCTTCCTCACACGACTTCTCCCCATGACCTTCACCAGCAGCCTCCGCCTTCCGAACTCCATTCCGACTTCGATTTAACTCGGGAAAAAGATACGAACGCATATTCATGATCCTCAGGTCGAGATCTTCGCGTCCCTATGTCGCACTCAAAGAAACATTGAGTTTCTAGCGTGCACAGTTATTTGGGGATGAAGAACATGCTAAAAATGTGTGGACAATAAAGAAGGAAAGATCATGGTCAATGTGCATATCGATAGTCGTGTTAGTTTGCCCATAGTTTTTGAGAATCATGAACACCAGGAATTGAAAATTAAATATTTATCATGCTTCAAGAATTTAAATTTCAAGATAAACAAGAAGAAAATTAATTCAATCAATTGTTTATCGATCTGTGAATTAATTTATTTAATTCTCATTCATTATGAGAAATTTAAATCGGGATATGAAATACATTAAAATTTAACATAACCCCTACCTCGAAATGACGTCGCACGTCGTCGAGTCGCAGAAGTCGAACATCGCGGTAGAACAACGTTGCAAAGAAGGAATAGAGGGTGATGACGGTTTTGGGAGTTCGTCACTTCCGTCATTGTAGAAGTGCACCCGAAGAATAATAGATGTCTCCTCTCTTGTCTCTTGAAGAAGAGGATAGAGGGTGCGTCATCGTTCTTCGTGGAAGAGTGTGTCATTATTCACCGGAGGTTTTGGTGTTCTTCAACGATGGAGGAAAACCCCTCTTCCTTCACAAAGGTCTGTCTCAAGAGGGTTCTCCCCACTAAACAAAATACAACCCTGTTAAAATATGAATCCACCTTATTTTAATTTATATTCCAAGCCATTCAAAATTTGAATAACTTAATTCATTAATTGTGTAGGTTTCATTAATTAAACATGGAGTTTAGAAAAATATAAAGTGAAAGAGGATGAGGGAAGAGGAAGAGTCACATAAGCTAAAGTGGAGTTACAAAATTAAAGAGGAAATTGAGTTATGGGAGGTCAAGGGGGTTATGGGATGATCAAGGCGGGTTAGGGTCTCATGTGGGCCCCAACTCCCACATATCCACACATGGGAAGTTGGGTGGCTGTGGGTCCCACCAACAACTTCCCATGGTAGAATTTACCACCCTTGGAAAACAAAAATAAAATTGTTCACAATTTTATTTATTTATTCCATAAACCCCAAAATTTAACTTCTTCTCCCATGCAAACGCACCTACGGTAAAAGTCCTCTTAATCAAATACCGGAGTTGCAAGTTAATTGGTGTCCCCAGATATCAATTCTGAGTACCGGTTCAAAAGATATAAAAACCTGCTAATTCGTTCACTGAACGTAACTGAGCTAAATTTCAGAAACTGATTCCGGGATCACCGGGCCTCAGAATCAGACGCCATCCGAAACTTATTTCTTGTAAATTCCCAAATAAAAATAAGAAAAAATTTCCCTTGAATTTTACGTGTCTTTACACTTACCCTGAGTCTGACACAGAACATCTTTTCACAATTTCTACACCTATGTACTTTTATGTGAGATCCAAATCCACTTATATTATTCTAACATGTATGTATCTCTACGAAACCACTTACATTATACTTTACCAAAATTTCAAGACATTTCTCAAAAAGATAACACCTCAATGTAATTGTCCTTATCTATAACCCAAAAAATGTCGTTATAAATATTCATAGAGATTCCAATATTTGTTTTTAATCATAGTTTCCACATTTTGATTAATACACCCTATAATATCAACTACCGAGACCTAGTCTTATCATACATGGATATTACATCTATTTAGATATATTTTTGGTACATTAAATTAATACATGCATAAGGACCATAATAGTATTTTGTCATTTGAAATGTAGAAAAAAATATTCTATCACACTAAAATATCATAAAAATATCTTATAAGGACCTCCAAATTTAATAGTTCTACCTAAACCCTTTCTTCATAACCAGGGGAAAGGAAACATAAGAAAGGGGTGATCTCAGATGCCCAGTAAGGGTGAATAAAGAAAATGCATAATACTAAAAGATAGAAAAGGGTATGAAACATCCGGATAACAATTATGGATCATACTCTGCATATTAGAGATCAAAATAAATATTGGATTTTCATAAGTCAGGAATCATAAGTAAATAATGAACATAATCCATGAAATAATAACATAGGAATAAGACATGGAATTTGTGGAATACATATAAAAATAGTATATTTTATGTCAATATACATACCAAGTCCTTTTTAACAGGGTAGTATTATGCTATAACCCTTGTATATTCGTTGGGATTGGGATAACAACCTATGTACTCGCTTACTTCTAGTATTAGGCTATAAAACATATAAATAATAGTGTTCTGGCCTGGACAACATCCCCTTTACCCTCTTACGTTTATCCTTGGGATACAACGCATGTACCTTCTTATTTTTAGGATTGTGATACAGCCCATGTACCATGTTATTTTTATGCTTGGGCTATAACCCATGTTCCCTAATAAATTTAGGATTGTCCATTAACCCATATACCTTCTTGTTTTTGGGAATAGAATAAAAAATGTCTACACTTTGATCTAATATACATGATATCTTAACCCAATGCATTGTTGGGATATATAGGTCCCACCTATCTAATTGTGAAATCGCAAATACATGTTCCAAAAATCCGTACACTATTATATATTAACACTTGAAATGAACTAGGTATGATTAATAGATGAATATATCATAGATTATGGAAAAATAGACTTGATTCATAATCATTTCATTAAAATCATATCCATTAAAAGGGAAATATATTTCATTAACATATAAATCCTGAAAGGGAAAACTATTTCATAAAGACCATGAAATTTAGAATTTCACATTAATTGAATGAATATGAATGGGTCCTTTAGATAATTTCTTATAAGGAAATGAGTAACATCAATGGGTATTATAATATATGTAAAATATACAGGAAGGATATTTTGAAATCATTTCTTGAGGAACATGTACTTTCATATTAGAAAAACTCTCTTTAAAACATTAAACCTTTTATTACCCATTTTCCATAAAAAATTATAAATGAATATTTACAATGATTTGAAATAAATTTATCTGAAAATATAATTTAAAAAACATTTTTTAAATATTTATCAATTTATATATGAAACAAATTCTTCTAATAATTGACTGTGGGTAAACTTATACATGTCATATGACATAAAAATAACATTAATTTTGCACGGTAAAAAGGGAAAAATTTCCACATATGAGATGTAATATTAGACTTAAATTAAAAACATCGGTAAAATAAATAAAGTGTAAAAATTAATTTTAATGATCATATTATATTTGTATAATAATCCTTGAAACAATTTTTATAAAATAGTGTTTTGATGGAAGACAAACTTCTAACCGAAGAGAGGGTAATGATGGTAATTCTAAACAAGATATTCTTAAGTATCATATGTTCCAATGATTAGAAAAATGTTACCAATAGATAAATATATCACTAATGTCCAGAATAAAATAAATATTTTGAGTTCTCTAGAGATATGGATTATAATATTTCATTTAATGAAGAATATCAGTAGTAATTTATAAATGTCAAGAAATTACATCAATAATATCTTACCACAAGGTTGTTTCAAATCATACTATTCATGAAAGAAACCCAAATTACATGAATCATAATGTATATTTAAAATAAGGATATTAACAATATAACATGTTAATTGGAGTCATATACACCTAATAAGGTAAAATTTTTTCAAAAAAAAACATTTATCTCAAAGAAGGTAATTAGAGACAAAAACAACTTTACCAATTTTGTAACATTTAATCATTAATCCAATGAAATTAAGAACATATAATTGTTTTTTAAATAAACTTATCTATATGTATAATAATCTTTTTATACATCCATGGGATGTATAAAAACCCAATAATATTAATGAGTGGTGAATAAATCATGTATCTCACAAAAATTAAAAGTGATCTATAATTCCCTTACCTTATGTTTGACACACATCATACTCATTAAATCCTTTTATATAATAAATTTATTATACATATATAAAATAATCAAAATATTACTAATAATAAAATATATAATTTTATTTTGGACTTATGTTACCTTATTATAGAAAATTCATACTTAATGTTTCACTTCCGGTAATATACGGATTTTTTTTCACATGTGTCATAATTTGTGATATCGTTGGTAAATATACTTATATCACGATTTATAGAATGTAAAAACTGATTTAAATATAATTTATATTTAGTTATTTTTACTATAATATTACATAGGATATATAATTATATATGGAATACATTTTTTATCGAGATGTTAAGCCATACATATGCATGAACCATATTTTTGTTTAATTATATTTTTTAATGAAAGAAATTAAAATTAAAATATATGTAAAAATATTTATTTATATATTTATTTTACTATAATTTTTATATCATTCATTTCATATAGATTCTAAAAATCACCCCATAATAGATTCCATGTAGTGTATGAACGAATCACATCACTTGGAGGGGCAGTATTCTACAATTCTTCAATGGAAAATATTATATTGACAGAAAAGGGAAAGTATAACGATATGTGTTGGAAAATAATTATAGAAATGTAAAATAAATATTAAATATAATATATAATATATATAAATAGATTTCCCATAAATATTTCCACCACAAGAGATGATAATGGAAAAAAAATTAACAATGATCGTTTAGTAAGGCAGTAGTTTTCCAAACATCTAAACAAGTTGTTTGTTAGGAATTAGATATAGTTATAGGTAATATTATATAAAACCCATTTCATAAAAAAATACTTTTTTGTTGAAAATAATTTTTTTATTCAATATTATAAAAAATATAAAGAAAGGGATGTAAAAAAGAACATAAAATAACGCATCTTGAGAGAAGATGTAACCTATTTATCAGTAAATTCCTTTTTGTTTGTTCCAAACTGATTATTTGGATTGATTTATTCCAAAAGAAATGATTAAAAGATGAATGGATTTATTTGTTTAAATGTATTGTGAAGATATTTCTTGATCTTATGTGGTTTGAGAGTTGTGATGAAGAGGGAGAGGTGGTGGCCTTTTATAGTGAAGGGAATGGACACAATTGGCATTTTTGAAAACAAGCTAGGTGTATCAATGTTTTTACCTATAAAAAGCCATAATAAACCTCCAAAATCTATAATTTATGCTTAATAAACCAATAATTTACATATAATGGGGTTAAAAATATTATAAGTTGTTTTGGATCTTAAATTTAATGTTTAGTGTATAGTTATGATTAATTTTAACTTAATTGATGAAATAAATTTTAATTACTATTAGTAATATTTTTTTTAGAAACTAATTTTACATTATCATATATTAAAAATTATGATTATTCGAAATATTAATTCCATTTTACTAATAATTAATATATATGATTCAAATATTATATTAAAATCAATATTGTTAATCGTATTACACTGCATGATTTAATGTTAAAACATCCAATAATTTTTTTTTTGTTTTTATACCCAAATTAAAAATGAAAATTTATTAAAAAAACCGAATTATATTAATTCAAAATATTATTATTGAATTAATATTTTAATTCAATTTAAATTTATGATTTAAAATAGAAATAAAATATATGTAAAAGATGTTTTAAATTAAGATCAACTATTATTGCATATGAATACAAAAATAATGATTCTAAGGAAAATCCCAAAAACATTCTCAAAGATAATTTCAATGTATGAAATTAAAAAATGAATATTCTTTTACCATATCCAATTTCCATATTTTTTCTATATTTAATTTCATTATTTTTGTCACAAGGAAAATAAAATAATTTCATTGTAGGATATAATATTTTAATCATGTAATGACATTAACAAAAATAAAATTATTCCACATGAATATGATTAAATTATATAAAAATATAATGAAAAGTTATTAAAAATTACTTATCAAAAATTATATTAATCTTTTTAATGAATTGAATAAAATTTTATCATTTAAATAATTTTATCAATAAAAATAAGTTTTTTAAATATGTTGTGTTTCATGTAGCATAATCATGTTGTTTTCATAAGTTTTGATTACCATGTCTCTATTACATGTTCTTTACATAAATTAGGTGTTTCTTGAATTTACTCTATGTTTCAAGTTATCCTTGATGTGATGTGTAGTTAATATAAAATTTATGTTCTATTTAGTTCTTGATTAACGTGGTGTTTCATATATCAAATTCCAAACATAGTTAATTAATATTAATGAAATTGTATTTAGTGTTATGAGAATTGAAAAATATATCAAAGGATGAATTATTTTGAATGAAATCACAAAATCATTGGGTTTTACAACTATTACTCTAGATCTTAAAATATAAAAAATATAAAAAATGTAAGTGTTGAATTTATAACGAGTAATTAATAAGGACTAAATTTCTAAGGAACATAACTGATGTGCATGAGAGTTAAGTTTTTGTGTTTGGAGAAAGAATACTAGGATCATGATTCATATATTACATAGATGTTTCCAATGATTAATTATTATTATATAAATATGTGTATCAATATAAAAATGAATATTCAAGTCTTCAAGGGATGTTTACATAGAATACTCCCACGAAGATAGAACATGTTTATGCAATCACATTGACTGAGGTAGAAGATCCTATAAAATATTTGGAACATGGTAGTAACCACAAATTTATATGATGAATTATTTTATTATTGATAATCTATATTTTATATATATATCATGGTTCCTAAGAAATTATATTTTTATCAGGATCCTAATGAAGAATTTTATCTATTAAAGATTCAAATGGATGTCTCTCCAGAGTAAAGATATTTCAGTCAGTTACAATTATAAAGAATAAATGCTCTATATTTGTTGTAATTTCTATTATAGAAATGATTGAATTTTTTATAGTCTTAGGAGTGAACTGGATAATTTAATATGGTGTAAAAACATTTTATAGTGATATGTAATATATGAATCATGAGGTAGATGATATATTCCTCATTTTTATATGCGAGATTAATAATTTGATTCATGTATTGATCCACCATAAGTATGTCTTATAAAATAAATCTCTTAGTATGAGGAGAAGAAAAATCTATAGACATAAAATATAATATTAAAATTGAGTATATACATTTTTGACATCAATACATTAATTTATTTCCCTTGGAATTTTGTGGACATCCACAAGAGAATGATATTATTATTTTTATTGATTTATTCGATGATGCAATCCATATATCAGGGATACATATTTAAATTGAATTTATGAATTGTTGAAGTTGTAGAAACATGTAGAGGAATTTATAGGTAAGGGATTAATTCATACTATTGTTTATCACAGGGAACCCCAAAACATTTCATTTAAAATAAATATGGTTGTATGAAGTTTTATTTTGAATATAATGAAATCAATTATCTATTAATAAAGGGAGAGTAAAATATTACTAACATTGATGAATCCTTTGATCAAATTAATGGATTTCAATATTTTTAAAAGATTAAAACTCGTATTTTCTATCATGAATTGCTTGTAAATAATGAATATATTTTTAATAAATCATTTCAGATTATGGACAGTCAATATGAATTTATAATAACTACATTTGGATCGACTTCTCAACCCTCTATTACTATAGATCAAATGAATAGAGTATTGATGTCATATTTTAATAGTTTTTCTGTTGTTTTTATTAATGATATATTTTTCTAGTATATGATATATAAAGACAATTACAATCACATGAATATTATTATAAATATTGTTATATGAAAATTTTTACAAGATAAATTTATAATGTGTTAATTTTGGTTTTATAAAGCTTCTTTCATGGTCCATATTTTCTCTATTGATATAATTTCAGAGTATCCTATGATAAAAATTATATTCCACGAATTTCACAATCCAAAAAACATAACTGAGGTATATGGTTTCCTTTTATTATCAATTTTCTATCAGTGATTTATCTAAAAATACGAATTGGGTGCCACATTATAAAAGATTATTTTTAATGGTGTTATAATTATATGGAAAATGAATGTGAAGAAATTTTTTAATAACTTATGAAGATATATTTGAATTCTCCAATATTGACAATAACATATAGAAAAGAGGTATTTCTGATTTATAGTGATTCATTAAAGAAGAGTCTTGGTTTTTCCCTTATAAAAATTTATATTTTTATAAACAATACATTAGTGTAGTTAAATTATTATTTAATGAATGATAAATACAATTATCTTTAGTAGGAGTCCATAATCCATGATTTAAATATATGGATATGTTCTCAGTATGGAAAAATATATGAGATATATTCGGGCCCAAATAGTTGGTAAGATGTAGTTTCATAGAACATTCTCAATATGAGAAAAATGTGATTTCTTGTGATACTCATGTATGATGATTTATTAATACAAATCCACTATGTATGTCAAATAAGGTAGATAATTCATTATTATATATATATCATGTAGTCTTGAGTAAAATGAGTTTTTATAATGCTGATTTTAGTGGATTTTGTATTGATGAATATATGAATTATTACATAAGGGTAATAAACACATTTTTAAAATAACTTCCAAATAATATTTATTAAAAATGAAAAAAAAATATTAGTGATGAAAATATTTGATATATAATTAATTTTGTGAATGATTGGAAACTTATAGACTTCATATATAAAGATGTAATTTTTTAATTTCAAATGAGGTTGTGTCATCCATATATGGTAGGAAAAAATGGAAATATAATACAAATCTCATTGATCAAATTTAAATACACACTATGTTAGAAAAAGTATTCTTTGATATTTGAGGGAATATTATAAGTGGGATATTATAAAACATGAAATTGTTTATTATGTGACAATATGTATGGGTTTATAATAGTACAATATGAAGTGAAATCATCATATAGGAGTTGGAAAACCTCTTCCTATTACTATATATGTATGGGATGATAGTTCTATGGAATTTGTCACTATATTAACAAAAACACCCAGAAATAGTGATGCAATATTATTTATAATTGTTTACCTTAAAATTCAAAAATATCCTTTCTATAATAAAAATACATGCCTCTAGGGAACATTACACACATTATTCTTATTGTCCTATAAGACATTATAGGACACCAATTTCAATAGTTTTTTATAATGGTGTATGATATACATAAAAATCCTGGATGAGAACTCATATATCTCATAATTCGGGACTTCAGTTAAGTATATCACATTATCCTTAAATAGACACGTAGTCATTATGCACTATCCAATATATATAATTCATGATGAGGCAATTATCAGAATTCATTAATGGTATATGTGTATCATATTTACATTAGGAAGAGTTATCCTATAAAAATATATTACATTAAATTATTCAATTTTTTTTGAATGAAGTGTTATGTGGTAATATAATTCATAAAACAAATTGTTTGGATGATATTGAACAATGGAAATTTATAGGTGCAAGTCATGTGGTAGAGACATCGACATAAATAAAAAAATATTAAAAAAATGTATGTTCCATCAATGAAAGTAATGGGGATAATAAATGAAGAAAATATTTAGAATTTCATGTGGTAAATAATTATTTAATTAAATAATCTCTATGAAAATGTGTTATATGAGTTTTTATGAAAGTAAAATTTATTCCCATGTATGTTGGGCCTCTTGAAATTCTATAATGAATTGGATATGTGGCAAAAAAAATTGGATATTTTACCAATACTTTCTAAATTAAGTGATGTGATCAATGATTATTTAATATGGTAGTACCTGATAGACCCATTACATGGGATCACATATATATAATTATAATTTTTACAATATTTATCTTATATTAAAGATAACATCAAGATTTTTGACACTAGAGAACAATTTTTGATGAACCAGAGGAATGTTCTAGTGAAGATACATTGGAGAAATAATTATATAGAAGTGGGGACATGGGAACCTAAAAATATTATAATGATGGAATAATTTTAATTATGATGTAGGATACTATAATTTTCAAGGATGAATATTTTTATGTAGGGAATATTCTAACACCATGATATTTTATGATTTATTTTAAAAAAAATTACTCTCTTAGAGATATTTAGTTACAAACAACCCTAATTAAGAATAAAGGATCGTATAAAATAATAATATAACCTGTAATTGAAACATTATTTTTGGATAAGAATAACTGAACTCAAAAAATTATGTATTAATTATATATAAAAAAATGTAATTTTAATAAATTTCATATAAGAATAAAAATTAATTTGCCACAAAATTATAATATTTATATTGTTAAAACGAAATAATATATCTATATTATTGAATATTATATAAAAAAAATTTAATCAATGAACCCCATTTTTGAAATCATATTTTCAAATTTACCTTACTATGACTTTTTTATAATTCTCAGGATTTTAACCCAACGAATAGTAAAAATTATTGATATTTTATTTAAAATTAAATTTATCTAATGACTATACATATATCCAATTTATTTTACAAATTTTTTATTAATAAAATTAGGAAAATTAAATTATTATTAATCAATTTTATATCATAAAAATCCATTTAATGGTATAATGCATTAAAAAAAATTTCACGCTTAACAAATATTTTTTCATTGGAAAATAATTTTCCTCACAATTTAGGTTTGAATTATAAATTAAAATTGTCCAATAAAATGAATTTATTTGAATAAAATGGTTTCCTTATTTTAAATAAGATAAATAATTTTATTTAATATGGTTAACATAATTATTTTTCTTTATACATTGTAGAAACATTAAATTTATGTTACAATATTGATGGTTAATGGAGTTTTACCATGGGTTTAAACTAAAGAGATAATGGTTAAAATAAATAATTACCTATATAAATTATATTTTAGTGATTAATTTTTAGTAAACCATTTCCATAATCAAATATGATCTATTTTGGAGATATTTTTTCCCGAAATTGAGTTTCCTTTATTTTTTATCCATGAATAAATTTCAAGTGAAAAACTCGTCTCAATTATAATTGTGAATTTCCTCCCCTAAAGACATCATAAATAAAGAAAATTATCTTTAATAACAACCCTAAATAATATATCAGAATCCCTCTTATATAATTTCCTCTAATGATGGTCTCTATAAATTTATAATCTGATGATTTATAATTAATGATCCAATGATGTTTTTCTTATGTGGTGAAAATATTCTCTACCACGTTATTTCCTTTTTTACTTATTATTTTAAAACCATAAGTTTTGTAATAATAATTAAAATATCACAATTGCAATGTGTATAATATAAAACAATGCTATTCTTCATATGTAATAATATTTAAATGTATCCACTCCCATCAAATAGGAAATGAAATTGTTGATCATGTGTACATTGGACTGCCACCTCACCAATAAATGTCTACTATTTTACATCACATCATCTCTATGATAGTTATAATGGTGGATTCAATGTATAAATATGATATTAAGGACTAAATTATTCTTCTGTAATTATATTATAACATGTATGATCTTTCCGTCCAATCTTTCCGAAAATTATAACATCCCACATGCGTACATGTTGACTTAATCCTCTATTAAGAGTCGTTACACATGTTTATTTATTTATATGTCGTTGGTAATAAATATTGGAATAATGGATATATACATTATATATTATATAATGATGGTTTTGAAAATGTTAGTTATTATTTATCTTATATGTATCAAATTTTTTCAGAATGTGAAAACAACATTTATACATATGTAGGACCTACCATCTCTATGAAAGGTTTAATTTATTATTATAAATATATATTTAATTGATTACATTATATTCATAACATATTTAGGTGATATTTATGTAATTAATAAAATTATAGAGATAATTCGACAATGATGAATGTAAAATTATAGAAACTACCAAACATAAACTCACTTGAAAAATGAGGAAATTAATAATTGATTACATTCAAATTAATAAATAATTACTCATAAATGGGAATTGAAATGTCATAATTAGATCTGATATGATGTTAAAACTATATATATGATTTTTTTATAGAAATAAATTTTATATTAATTTATTAAACATGATGATGAAATAACATAAAATTAACATCAGTCATGAAGTGAGAATATATTTTAAATTCTCTTCATTATTTATATTTATTAATGTTAATGTATTCACATTGGGATTTATTTAATCACAATTACTTCAAAAATAATAATATTCTATTGATATTTATTAAACATACAAGTTTTCCATTCAGTTTATGATATTTATATTTTTGAGATTCCCAAACCACATATTTATGGAATAAAAACATTGTTAATTACTAAATATATAGTCATTAAATTAACAAATATATTATTGATAAAATCTTTTAATAAATTTAATTAATTTCATCCAATGATTTGTATGTCCATTTTTATGATGTTTTACTTTAAAAAAATGGGTTCAAATATGTTTCATTTCATTTTGTGAATGAGGTAATTTTTTATATTTAATAAAAAGTATGAAATGATTGATATTTTTTACTTATATGGAATGGAAAAATATATAGCCATCATAACCACATAATGCATGATAATTCCTTTCATTGTTCTAAGTATTCTTTCAAATTAAAAGAATAATTTAATTTATAAATTTATTCGTAATATTTTTACTATATATTAAAATATTTCAACATTCATTGGTTAATATTATTACTTATATGAGATATACTATTTTGATAGAATTCACCATATTATGTGGGATCGATCAAGATTATTTTAATTTATTGGGGATTTTATTAATATTTAGATTTCTATTTTTTCAATTTAAATATTTATGTTGCTTATGTATTGTTCATTTACCAAGATGAATAAATTATATATATTAATGGATGACTGGGTCCTACTATATCCCCTTAATTCATCAATAATTCTAATTAAACAGTATATATTGGGTATTAAGTTGAGGGCTTACCCATTTATGCTTGATGTCTTTCAATGATTCATAACTGTAATGTTCAAGATGTCTAACATTACAAATTCCATCATTTTGGAATTAGCATTTGATGTGAAAATAATTATTTTATTTTTAATTATTTCAATGGATTTGATTCATTCTAATGTGATTGTTTATTTTGAATTATTTGATTATCATATATTGTATTCTATTTATTAATTCCTAATTAACTACATCTACACATATACCATTACCGAGCAATTGATCTCACTAAATTCATATATTATATCCGTAGGATACACGGATTGGTATTCTATTTAATATTTGGGGTAATGATAAAGGGAAAAATAGTATTATCAAAGAACATACTATACGAAATTTTAAATTTTCATATGTAATATGAAAATATATTGTGTTTCTTTTTCTCAAGGTTTAATGAACACATTAATACACCAGGATGTGGACTCCTGTATTTAGTAACCAATTAATAATGTAATTATTGAAAATGGGATACTAGGGTTGGGGTATTTAATATAGATAAATTTAATTTTAGATTTAGATTATCATTTTTGAGTTTTTAGAATAATTCAGGACTTGGGAGAGAAAAAAATTTGGAATCATGTGATAAAATTAAGGGATAATATATTATGAACATAATTACATGGAAAAATACTGTTACCAAATTATTGGGCTACGTATGTTCTAGTGGAAGGTATCTTCATTTGACAATAGTTTTTTTTCTCATGAGAGTCACAAAGAAAAATGTGGTCGATTATGGGTTGGTTCTAGAGCATGTCATAGGGATTGAGATTTTTTTGTGTCACCATGGGGTTATTCCAAAGAAATAATTTATTTTGATACCACGAGGATGTTACTATAACACAATTAGAACATTGATTATCTACCCACGTGGAATAATAATGTAACACAATATGATCATATTAAAATGGAAAAATAGCCATATTTACATGAGTATTTTATACTATAATGTACTTATAATACATGATTTTCTTGAAACATACCATTCCTATATCTCTATAGAACCAACCCCTTAATTCATCGTTAATCATCAATCGATTTGGATGGATTTATTCATGAAAATAATTGTTTTCTTTTCAATTTCTTTTCTTCTATGTATATATGCTATCAATTTCTCATTCTGATAACTAAATGAAACCATAGTAGGATTTTATTTATAAGGACACATAGGTTTTTGGGGAATTGATTCTGTTTTTCAGGGATTTACTAAAGTGAGGACCCAATCTATTATTTTACATAAAAATCGAGGAGACATCTTCAGCTACATTGATGATGTAGGTGTACTTGTTATTTGGTCATTCCCCTGGAATGATTTATGTTATTTTATAATAAATTATAAATATTTTTTGTTATTTTGGTCATTCCCATGGAATGGTTTAGGTTTATTTTTACTAGTATAACTAATTTCATCGTTTTAAAACCCTATGACAAGCATTTTATGACATTGGATTTGAAAAAATTGTATTTTTATGGGATATAAAATGAGGAAATTAGATAGCATTGTGAAATATATGAAAACAAATTAAGTGATTAAATTTTTCAAATGATTTTTTGAGTTAATGAAATAAGTCATTTCCTCCAAAAATTACACACCGATTTTATCAATTAAATAATTTAAAACCAATATAATAAAAATATTCCCCATTTTGAGAACTACTAGAATCTTATTCATAATCCATGGTAGAAATAACATGATAGAATTTAATCAAATTTTAGAAGACAACAGGGAACTCCATTATTATTTTAAATAAATACATGGGAAATATAATAATTTAATGTAGTTATATATTGGTGTACCGATCACATAATATATAATGGGCTCACTCGATCTTATCTTCGAAAACTCATAAACATAAGTAATATCGGGCTCATATAGTGTTGGTGGTGAACTCATAAAATATAATCTATTTTTTCCCACCCATTTATCATATATAATTCTAATGTACCATATAATTAAGGCAACCATCAATGATTTAGTTTTTAATTATAAAATCGTTTAAAAAATCATTTAAATTGATATGTAATGCACAATTTGATATGAAGATAAAAATTTCATTTAAGAATTACATTTTCATAACAAAATACCAAAAAATGATAATTTTATATATTTAGTGAGAAAATACACCATTACATTATAGCCATTATAAGATCATATATTTGATTTAGTAGTGGAAAAAAATATTATCAACACACACACACACATACATATTTTAAAATATTACAATACATTTAACTTTTCTAAAGAATGAAATAATGTTTCCAAAATTGGTTCTTCTAGACAACCATTAACTGAAATTAAATGAATCATAAATTTTAATTTATAAGTATTTCATCTCTATATAAATAAATCCATATTTCTTATTATTATACATGTACTTGTAATAAAATAAGATTTTAAAGTGAAACACTATAAGAGTATTTATTACAGAAAGTATGTTACCCTGAGTTATACACATCACATGTGTAATTTATCATCCAAAACAAGAATTTCATATTAATTACATATTAATGTAAAATATAAATTTCATCATTAGTTTTATTTTATTTAATACTAATTTATATAAATTTTCTTATTCATTTATGTTCAAATCGGTTGTTTTGAACATACCCAATTTATGATTCAAATAATAAATTAGTTATTAAAAATTGTTAAAGAGTTTATTATTCAATAATATCTAAAATAAAAATCATAAAATAATAATAATTTATATAAATAAGTAATACTTTCAAAACAAATAATGAAATATGTATATGAAAAGTGATCTATGTTACAATCATAGAGATGGTAGACCACATGTATACATAAGTATCAATTCCTTTTTAATCAATCATTATGGAAAAAGATATATATTATTTTACAAGTAAATAATAATTTTAAAATAGTAAATATCTTATTATGATTTTATCTATGATTATATATAAAAAATACTTTTTTTGCGATAAAAATCCACATCAGTTGATCGAGGTGGCTGTCCACAGTTACAAACAAACAATATTATCAATTTTCAGTGATTATATTGAAAAACATGAATGCTATATTTTACCTTTTAATAATTATATTTATATCATAAATATCAAATATAAACATTAATTACATCATTATGACCATCTTTGATAGGTTGTGATGGATGATATATTACATCTATTTGTGAGGATGTAGTCCCTCATACAGAAAAATGAAGGATTGTTTTCCCAATTTATAAGGGATTGAGATGTATTTGGGTAATTACATTACAATAATAACATCCCAATATATGGTAAAAATAAAATATATTATATCAACATATTTTCATACTAATTGAATTTTTTGGAAAGTAAACAAAACCAAAACAATATATTAAGGTTTCATCTCTTCTATGGAAAATATTCTTTGCTTAACACCATTTGCCCTATATGAATGGAAATTTGAAAAAATATCTTTAGTCATTAAGGATATATTTAAAGAATGTATTTGGGAATTTCATTTAGAAAGTAAATTTTTTTTATTTGGAATAAAGGAAAATAATATATTTCCTTTTGTAAGAGAGGATAGGGGTACTTTTGCAATATTTTAAAATAATAATTCATTATTAATTATTTTATATGTCCAAATTTATCCAAATTTATATGATTGAATTATTTTTTAATTATTTTTAGAAATAATTTCATATAAGAAAATTTTTACATCATTAGACCATATTTTTAGTATTTTGTATTTTATGCCCACATTTACAATTATTTATACATACCATGATAACATGATTTCTCACTCCATGGGGTTAAGATAGTTACCATAAATGAAAAAACATACCATACACAGACCTCATATTCTATTATAAACACCATACTAATAATTTTGTTAACTATAGTATTTTCATGAATTTTATATCAGTTAATAAAATATTTTTTTCATAAATTATCAATAACACCTTTTTTAGAACAATTAAATTTATTTTGAATTCTATAACTTCTGTTCAAGAAAAAGAATAAAAAAACGTTTCAATATATCCATAAAATTATGTTGTTATAAATAAAAATAATGAGTAACAATAATTATTTTGAATGATGATACTTTTCATATTTCCAAAATCACATATTTTATTTTAAAAATAAAACAATTACTACTTCATATATATTGTGTAACCATTTAAATTATTTATTTATTCAATAAAAATTAAAAATTACTATTCTTCATGAATTTAAATATTTTATAATTAAAATTATTTTTTTAATAAAACTTATCTTCTCGATAACAAATCTAAAAAAATGAATAGTATTATTAAAAGACTTCTGAAATTTTTGATGTTTTAATTAAATAAAATATTATATGGGTAATAATAAAATAAAAATTTTGAAATGTTAATATAAAAAATTATTTGTATATTATAGTGTAAATGGGCTTATAAAAAATTATTGAAATTTTTATGGTAATTTTGTAGTTTTTATCATTTATTTTAGCCATTAATAATTTCATTTAACCCTACTAGGTGGAAAAATTTATTTTTACTAATCTTACTCTAAAAAATATAAAGGGACATATTAATAAAATATGAATTCAATAATTTCAAATATGTTATAATTTATTAGAGATTAAAAATTTATAATTTTTAGGATTTTATATAATATTAAAAAAGAAAAATGAGAAAAAATTGTATTTTTTCAGAAAATATAACATTTTAATGAAAAATATATTTATACTATACCCATGTATAATTACTAATTTAATAAACATTATCATACTAATTTTCAATAAATTAATGAATGAAATTGTAATTGTACTAAATTTTTTATTTTTATGTTCTAAATAGTTGAACATAAAATATACTTTCCAATAAAATATTCCCTTCAATATTAATTAGAAAATATATTTTTTATATAATTCTTAAACATCATTATAAGATAATTTTGTTATGTTTTATTCTATAATTAAATTAAAAAATTAAAATTAAAATTCGATATTTTTTAAATTGACCTTTTATATTAAAACATATTATAATTTAGTTTCATAAAAAACTGTCATTTTTATTTTAAATTTTACATTATATATTTATTGTTGGAATTGAAATAAAATTTATAAATTAAAATAAATATGAAAATGATATATTCTAAATATACATAGGATTTTTTATTAATTCCAACTTTTTTAAATTAAATCGTCTGAAATTTTATACATTAATCCCACAGGTGGGAAAATACATCCCTCATATAATTTTTGTTTTCATGTGTTTCTTCTTCAACCATAGGGTTTTACCGAAAACATTAACATGATTAATTTCCTTATAATTCAATTTCTGATCAATGTGGTAATGAATCTAAAATTAATATTCCTCATATTAATGGTTTTGTTTTAACATAAGAAACTCATTGATAAAAACATGATCTAAATCTTGAAAATTTATTCATAACAATGAAATACGAAAAAAATTGTATACAATGGATAATCATGGATCCAAGGATACTAAGTAATAAACTAATCCATCATTCTCTGTAATTTGATATGGTCTAGTGAACTTTGGACTTTGATTCAACATTTTTAAAAATTCATCAAATATTTTCACATTGATGATATAAAAAACAAGATTCTTACATCCAAATAAGGATTTTACCACAGATTATCCTCATAAAAATTATTCTTATATTGGTCCATCATCATATACTACTAAATAATATTAACCTATACTATTTTTTCTTCAACCGACTTTTTTCCCATTAACTACCAATTAAAAACATCATTTAAATTTAAATTAGTCCAATATCATTATCCAAAAAAAGATTCAAAAGGTTCCATCTATTTAATGAAATGATAAATTTTACAATTAGCAATATCATCCAAAAAAAGATGACGATCCAAACATTTCATGTAATGCAATGAATATTGTTGATGTAATTTTTACTCCAAGGTCCAAGTCTTTCACTCAAACCTTTAATAAATTGAGGATAAAAATATGCACTAATTTTATTCATTTACTAATGTCTTATGATGTCTATTCAGAAAAATATATATTTTATCATGTGATCATTATTAGATATTATTGATAGAGGAACTCGATGAAACATGAATATTTCATTTATGCATAGTTGAGAAAAATTATCTGAAGGCCTCTAATCTGAAAAATAATGTATATTCAAAGATGATTCCAATCTATTAAAAAATATTATTTTTCCTAGATTAGACTAAAAAAATACCAATAATGTATCCATGGATATAATATCCCATTTCCACTATTGGACTAGATTAATTATGATAATTCTATAAGAAGAATGAATATTTTTGGTCCTTTGAAAAGCGGAACATTTTAGAGTAAATCTAGTAGTAACTATATTCATAATATTCCAATAGTAATAACCTCAATGTTTTATGTACATCGTAATGATATCAGGATGATTATAAAATAGGGAATTAAGAGATTCACTCTATACTGATTTCAACAAATGAGAATCTATAAAAACATATAATATCTTTCCAAATCAAAAAACACATTTGTTGTCAATATAATGATTAGGAAACATAACCTTTATAACCAATTTTACGTTTTCATTTATCTCAGGTTAATCATTTTTAGATGTTTTTTATTATATCTTATATTGATTACTCAATAAACACCAGAATAAAAAAACAATATGTTTTATCATCCACAACATCTAGTATAAAATTTATCAAATCATAAATATAAGGGCCATGTTTACATTGTGACATCATTAATTATGAATTATTTTTCTGACTCAAAGAATCATGCACTTTAATTTATATTTTACATGATTATAATGAGTCATGTAGTAAAAATTGTTTTATCATTTATTTTTATCTAATAAAAAATTTATTAAAATCATTTTATGAATATATATATTTTGACTTTTATAACTAGATTATAATTAATATTTTACAACCAATAAATTATTCCACCAAATAGAAAAATAAAAATCCATAATAGTTAATTCCAAATCATGTGTAGTAGTATTTTACTCATGAATTTTTGGTTTCCTTAATGAATATGAAATTACATGATCATTCTTCTTCAAAACTCAACAACGATCATTTAAATAAGCATTACAGTTTATAAAAAATTTCCTTATTTCGTTGAAGGAAAGGAAAAAATAGGTCTTTCATGATCTTATATTTAGTTCATGAAAATTATCAACACATTTCTTCATCAAGTTGAATTTAATTTGTTTTTCAAATTGACTATCATATTGGAAGATACAACCAGGATATGTTTACACCAATCCACTAGTAGTAATTTGATAAACCCGAAAAACAATAAATATAAGTGAATTTTTTAATACATTCCTGGTCTTCAACAAATTATGTATCTATGGGGACAAAAATTATTTCTTATTTATATACTATTTGAATATATATGAAAATCTATTGTAATAGAAATTCACACATAATTAATATAAATTGTAGTATCTTTTTTACAATGTTTTATAAGGAATTTCAGGTTTTTCATTCCTGATCCCAAATCATTATATAATATAATAATATATAATCAATAAACATGAACAAAATGTTTCAAAATTCCCATGGAAATCTATATTCATAAGATCCGTTAATATATCTGGTGTGTTAGAGATCTCAGATGGAATTACAAAAAATCATAATTCCAATATCTATTTAGACAACATCTCTTTATAAAAAACACCAATATCAGTTTTAGCTGATAATACCCTAAAATATGGTCGATATTATAAATTAATATTTCTCCCTGGATCAACTCAAACAAATATTATATACTAGGAAAACAATTATTCCACTTATTGTTTATGTTATTAAAATTTATTTAATTAACAATGGTCCTCATTCAACCATCACACTTTTTAAAAAATAATTTAGGATCACCATATGGTTTAGTTCTAGAATAAATAAAAACACTATGAAGATGCTAATGTAATTTATTATTCAATATCAATAGTTATACTTTTGGAATTTCAAAATGAAATTTTAATTTTTTTTATCCTTATATACTATGTCAATATTGAATTCGACATTCGTATGATTTAATGCGCAAGAAAAACAATCTAGAATAACATCCATATAATTATTCACCACAAGGTCAACAATATGTGGATTTGTATCTTTCATTTAAACAATATAAATATTGTAAAATTCACTCCCATCCCTAATCAATTTATCAACATCACATTGGTTATCCAAGGATTGAAATTATTTAATAAGAAATTTTTCTATAAGAATTCTATATTACTATAATAAAAGGAAATAAAAATCAAACCCAAAATAATATCAAACAATAACATTTTTAGCTAAACAATATTTATAATAAAGACCATTACACTTATAATAATATGAATAACAAAGTAAATATAATTTTCTATAAAATATGCTCCCAATTTTTCACCCATTTTATAAGTAATATTCTTGAGGTGATATTACATATTTAGTTAAAAAATCATAAATTAATGAATACAGTGATGAAGAGTAAGATATGGAATATGAAAATTTTTGGTATTCTTATTTTCTCAAGGTTCATCCATGCCACAACCACATCAACATTACATTATATAGGAAAATTTGAAATTTCTATTCAAAACACATATAAAAGTCATCAAAAAAATTTATGTTGTTATTCAATAAGAATATATATTTTAAAATATTATCCATTTTGTTTTGTCTAATATTTATTTTCTTATTCACCAAAAAACTAATCTAATCCACTATAATAACTATCCCAATCATAAAAAATTGAAACTTTGTCAGATAAAAATCATATAAACCCCAAGAAAAAATATCCATGTTTTATCATTAAATATCACAATAATATGAAAATCTAAATAATTATATGCTTATAGTTATTTAAAATAATATATATTTGCAACTTATAATATGAAACTTGAAAAAAGTTCAACATAATATAACCACATTACAATCTCATCTTGGATTCTTCTAGGTTATTTAAATATTCATTACCATTTAAAATGAAATCGTAATAAAATCTACGTATCAAAATAATGGATTTCGTACGTGATAATAAATAAAACGGAAAAATTACTATTAGAATTGTTTATTATTATAGTTCCAGATCATGGAAATAATGTAGGAAACTCATATCCAAAATTTGAAATATTTAAAATAATTATTCATTGATTATGGCATAGTATAAAAATCATGAATCAAAGTGTATTAAAATAATATTCCATAAAAATTATCCATGTTGTCATTATATTGATATACCCTAGAAATAGGTAAAGTCTTTTGGATAAAGAAAAATCACTTTCACGAGTCATGTACATTCACCCAAATGTTTTTATTTATTAAAAAGGTAATATATATTTATTTATTAGGAGATATAAAATTTAAACCAAAGAATTGTAGGGTGACATGAGATCTCACACATCATTAATCTACAGTAGCATATGGAATTTAAAATCAACAATCAATCATACAACAATGACCCCATAAAACAGCTTTTGATCTATATCTATTTATATTGAAATCAATTATATAAATAATTTACAATTCCATTAATTATAAAAAAATGAAAAAAACATGGAAAATAAGTCGGTGTATGAATATAATAAATAATGTTATAGGATAACAATAATTAGTCAATCTGATGATCTTTATTTAATTTATACCATATAGATAAAAATGTGTTTATAATAAAGTCGTTAATTTCAAAATTCAATAACTTAATGGAATATAGGTAGAAGATCATCAATAATTGGATGGACATGTAGAATGTTAATCATGGTCATTGAATATATATATATATATATATATTAAATGTGGAAAGTTATGAAATAAATATTGAATGATAGACTGTTCCTCTGATAGAAAATAACATTTCATAAGACATAAATAGTAAAATAGTTGATTGAATAATTTTATAAAAATATATTAATAAATAATAAATTATGATAAATTATATTGACATAGATAAAAACATATATTTTCAATGATTTTTGATGTATCATTTTAAATATGATAAATTTTTAGATTCATTGATGAAATTTCTATACAAATAAATTTTTGAAAAACCAAAGTGAATATAAATTTTTAGAAATAATTGAATCATAGATATGATTCATTATAAAAAATGGGAAAAAAATTTGATAATATGTTTTGATAGGGATATAATTTAAAAAGAAAATATTTTCACCCATTAAAAAAAGTGACCAATAGGAAAAAACTAAAATTTTATTAAATTAATTTAATAATGATCAATGTTGTATAGAATAGACATAATTAATTATTTAGTATGATGTAAGGATATTATTAAATTAATATAATGTGTTTTCAATTGAAGGGGTGGATCCCTAGAAAAAATTATAATATAAGGCCATAATCATTATAATGAGTAAATAATAATCCATGCTAGATACTGAAATATTGACAATACATATAAATCTCCCCAAATAATCAATGGATATGAAAATGATGTTGTATTTTATAATTAATAAATATAAAAATTCTCATAAATGATTATCATTTAATAATAAATCCATATTTTAAATTTATATTAAATATAAATAAATTATTGTAATGTAAATATGTGACACCAAAAATAGTAGAGGGTCAACATGAAATTAACAATAAAATACCGCTTTAATGAATGATATTATATATTCCATATGGAAAAAAGGAATTTAATACATAATATAAAACATGTGATATTATTCATTATTAAATATGTCTTCTGGAATTAAAAATAGAGATGGATATCCATTATCATTAATCCTCTATTCCTGATAGTGATATAGTATAATATATAAAAAATAACTCTCTTAATCACCTAATTACCAAAATTATTCGTACACAATATTGATACCCAAGAAATATGATGTTCATGTGATATGTTCTCTCTCATCTTCCCCAAGGAATTTATAGATTTATTTCCATGTTGGATTTGATTCATCATTCCTTGGATGAGTCATTCCATGATAAGGATCATTTAGATTTCCACAATGCTACTATGGGATCATAAGAACTGAATAAATCTTCATGTTCATCTTGATTTAACGGATGAACCCCCTAAATCTCGATCCTCCTTCTATATCTATAAGGTCTCTATCATCGAAGGCCTTTGAAGGAAATGTACTTTCTCTCATGAAAAGGCAGTCCAAGATGATGTCTCAGAACGACTTGATATGTGTTAACACTCCACCATTAGACATCTTTTTTCCTAAGGGTTCAATACTAAGGAAATACCAAGATCGTGTTGTTATTATTTCTATGATTTGGGATTTTTCAACCTTGATGTGTCTCCTTTGGGCGAGGGTATTTCCATATTCACTTACACTCAGATGAATTGAAGGAAAATGTTTAGTGGTATGTTTCACATAATCTCAAAAATGTAATCTTGTATCTATGGAAATGGGAATGAAATTTTAATCCTCTAAATGTAGAAAAAAACTTATGTGTATTTATGGGTAAGGGTTTGTGGGATAAACTAGGTGCTTCGGCACAAAAATATTCTCTAAGATATTGAATTATCAATTTTCATTCTGATAAAATTTGGCAAAGAGACCGAGTTTGGTTGATTTGGCCACTATGCTATGTTCTTGTTAGAAGTTTACCTGGGAAAATTCTTAATTGAATTATTTTTTCTTTAATTATAATATGATGAGATTCTATTTCACATCAGTTTTGATAAGGTCCCTTAGTTCTATTAGAAGTGTAGTGTAATTGGACATGATGATCCTGATTGCAGAAGGTGGAAATCCAAGACCCATTAAAAATTTGATGTGGATCCTAGGATTATATGTGGTGCTCCTTCTTGTTAAAGGGATGATTATTCTTATAAAAGGGATACTAAACCTAAGACGTAGTCTAACACAAGGGTAACTATGTTTGAAGGGCTCCCATAAAACATTTCCCTATGTCGTGATGGCAAAGAATTTGTGGTCTGAGGATGATGTTGATGAGCTTGCTACGAAACTGGATGTGAAGGATAACCAGGGTGGTAGAGATGCACTAGAAATGGAAGGTGGATACTCTATGGATCATGAAGATATTCTAGATTGGAATTAAAACATCCAGGATGCTGGAGTTTTAGTAGAGAATCAAAAAATCATGGGCTGATATCACAACAACTAGTGATTCTGAGCGGATTTTGGGAATAAATAAACCGGAAAAGGGTAATTTTCATGATATTTAGAATCATTTGTAAAAGATGGAATATCAGGGCATGTGTTCCATGAACACCCTTATCACAAATAATGGGAAGAGAATGATGGAGGTTATGGACCTGTCTGTCATGAAAGGAATGAAGAGTAATAGTGCTCTTCTTAATGGCGGTGGTTTTGAAATGGCCATTGATAGTAATGGTTTTGATCTTTCACCTAGTTCGGGTCAAGTGATAGATGAATCAGGATCTATTCCACTAGCATCAGAATTTATGATAAGCCTAGGTGTTGTGTTGGATGAACCTGAAGGACCTTGGCATCCAAAAACATGGAGATGGTGTAGGCATCCAAAAAGTCATGGTCATTGATCTGGACTCATTGACTAGGGTTCTTTAATTGGTCAAGGCTGAAATTCTCATTATTCTAATAAGGTGCCCACTCTAGAGTAGTAAAATATAAAGGGAAAATATGATTTCCTTTTCAAGTAATGAAACTCACAGTCATAGTGGGAAACTATAGATGATATTACTGATTCTGAACACTAATATGGGGATTTTCATGTTAATTTGTAGTATTCATGTTTAGATGAGGTTGTTCCTTCTATTTGAACCCATCCATGATCTTTTCATCCATTTCATTCTATATTTTTATAATAAACTTTAGGTGTAGCTTTTCATGACACCTAAAACATCTGAGAAAATAATGATTCCAAATATAAATATTTTATTTTAGTTCAAAATTATTATTGAATAATAATAAATTATAACAAATTTTAACAAATCATGAGATCAGATAAAACAGTTCATTCAAGGACTAGTTACAAATGAATCTTATTTTATAATTCATGGGAATTTTTCACGATTATAATGAAACACTATACTCCTTATTACCATGGGATAAGCGATAAAAATCATAGTAACTTAGGGAATTGGAATCACAGTAAAGAGGTGAGATCAAATATTTAGTAAGGGAAACATAAGTGAAAAAAATTAATTATAATTAGTTCTGATAATAGGAGGATGTCATTATAATTATTATATATAATAAAAATCTACCGACAAAATAATATATCATATATCATGGATCATGCACTTGTATAATATAATTCATGAATAAAAAGTGTGATTAAAACTGATTCAATAAGCACGAGGAATCTAAATTTATTATATGTATAATAATAAGAATAATACTATTATATATTTCATATATAGAAAAAATTTTATATTAGTTAAAGGTTAAATTCATGAGGTGCACCAGCATCTCCATTAATTAGGATGAAAAAATAGGTACTCGAGAATACTAATATCACAAGATATACAATTGTAACCAATTAATTGACAAAATATACAAGACCACATACATATTTTATCCTTACATAATTGTACATGTCAAAAACATTCAATCATTACATAAAAATTAACCAATGGGATAAAAAATTAATTTCATTTCTCACATGGTAACGTACAATCAAAAATAATGTTGGTATCTTAAACCATAATGAAATTATATAAGGAATTTTTTATTTCTATCCATACAAATTGAATTGTATAATGAAAATTCTTTTAGTCAATTTTTTAATCATAAAATAATATATTCATTTTATAATAAATGGGTATCAAAATGTTTTAAACAACATTGATAGAAAATACAATTCTATCCTGATAATAATCATATTCAATTTCAATCATGTAGATATACTATATGTAGTTATGTTAATTATTTCCCAAATCAATCGATGAATATAGAATTTTTCAGTAACTATGAATCAATTGAGTCTTATAATAGAGTATTCATATAATAGAGGCATTTGGGAGACATATTATTGTTATACAGCAGTTATGATTATCATAGACATAGGAACTGGTGGATTATTCCACTAAAAGTGAGTGAAATAACATAAAATATCATGTATTGTATTTCTTTTGAAGGTAATGTTTTTCATGTATAATATTTCATATTAATATTTCTAATACGAATAGAATATTTTTCTGATTTTCCGAAAAATATATTTGGAAAAATTATTTATCCAGGATCATTGAAAAAATAATGAAATACATTATGAAATTAGGGAAAAAATAATTTCATTTAATAATAGATTTAATATATAATAATGAATCAAATAAAATGAGAAAGTTGGTTGAAATTTTTTTCACATTATTAATAATATAACATAGAATATAATAAAAATTTAATAAAAATGATCCTTTTGAAAAATGATATAAATTTATGAAATATTTTCAAATTTATTTGAAGTAATTGAAAATTAAATTAATATTTTTTTCAAATAAAATTGTTTAATATAAAATTTTTATAATGAATAAAAATAATGTAAAAGTAATTTTCTGTACATAAAAGAAGATGATGGGTGATTATAGCTTGAGAGAAACTCAAAAGGTTAAATATGAGTTAAGGGAAAATAAAATTTTATGGCATATGAAAAATACAATTAAAAATTAAAAACTATGATATATATTATTATTAAAAATAATTTATCATATTTATATTTTTTAAAAATAAAATTTATTTGAAAAATGTACTGATAATGGAAAAGGCATGGTTTGAGATCAACTGTAAAAAAACATTTTTTACCTTGTTATCTTTTGGATCAAATTTCATCAAAAATAGGTAATTATAGGGATTAGGAAAAAATGAATTTAAAAAAATGCATTCATTAGTTAGTGGTAACCTAATTATATGTATGTCATTGTTCACATTATAATTTTTTCCTACAAACTAAATTTTAGTAAAAGAACCTATAACAATGTTTTAATTTCCCAGTAAATTCCCCATGAGATTATGAACCGAAAATTCCATTTGAAAATAAAGAAATAATTTAAATAATTATACACAAAAATGAATGAATTTATGTATGCAATACCACAAGATTCAGGTTTTATGATATGACATATTTCTAAAGAAATGAAAATTTTTGATAGAAAATTGATTCTATGATATCCAATTTAGTTAATAAAACACTAAATATATCTATACCAAACACTAAAATAGTAAAAAAAATCCCAAACACATTTTTTTGTAAACTTTTTTCTACATGTTTTTCATTTATTCACTACGTTAGTATTATATAGTCACTCTATATTTTCAATATTGGGATATAGTATTCATGATAATTATTAAATAATTTAATATTACCTATGGTGAAATAAATTATTTTTTAAATGTTCATCACTACAATATAAGAAATGTTAGAAAATTTAATTTTTTATAATTATTTAAATTTGATTAATTTAATTTTGTGAGACATTTTTTAGATTTGTAATGATGTAATCTATGGTGAGCCTGTTTCCAAGATTTTTAAAAGAAAGTAATCATATGTTAATTAATTTGCTAAATATTAATATTACAATTCCATTGCATTATATATACTCAATAACTATTTTATATCAAATATATTATTAGAAATTATATTCTTATAGTGATCGTTGTTATTATTTTAAAAAATGGTGTTGGTTTGTTGTTAGACAGATACAAGCAAGAAAATACCATATTTATTAGATGACAATGATTTTGTATGTGGTTTATTTTTGAATAATATAATTAATAAATAATAATATTGATATTATATAGATTCATTTAATTTTTTTAATATAATTTTGAAATTTTTTATGAAATAAGAATGAATCTAGATGATAATTGAGATATGTAACTTTTCCAAGTCGTAGTCACACAACGCACCATTAAAAATTTCATTTCTCTATGATTGATAATGAGGATGGGTGTATTGTAATTTTACTATAAACAAAATATTATATATTAAAATTTTCTTCAAATTGCATCTTTATTAAAATTGGATATTTTTCTAGGTGAAAATGGAGGACATAATTTCATTGATGAATTAGTTCTTATAAAACAAGAATGACCAATTCAAATTTCATAATACATTTGTGGGAATGTGGTTAATATTTATTTACAGAGATTAATAAAATTTAGTATCAAAAAATACAAAAGTCATTATATAGAAATTATAAAAAATATATTTTATAATGTATGATAAGATTATATATTTTTATGCAAAATAATGAATACTAAATTTAAAATCTTTTCATTTTACTTGGAGAACACCCAAAAAATTTAGGAGTTAAAACAATAAAATTTGAAAATGTGCTTAAGGATAGGGAATCGAGTTATATGTTATTGATAATGTGAAGAGTATTATGTGGAAACCGAAATTTTGGGGTGGTCATGAAAATGTTGAGAGATTCCCCATTTATATGTTGTGAGAATAGATTTTTGTAAAATATTTCAACATTATATAAATAGAGAATATGTTATACATTTTAACAAGGGAAAAAAATTTATAATAAAGTAGTGGTGGATATGATAAGGTCAATATACCTCAACTAATTATTTGAATAATTATTTTAAACTCGTTTTTTTACTTTTACTCTTAAAATATTCAATTTTACAATATTTTATTAACAATGACATCAAATTTTACATATCTAATTTTCTTTTACTAAATAAAAATAAAAATAACATTTTAAAAAAAAAATCTACAAATTTATTACACAAATTAAATAAATTTTATTAAATAAATTAAATATGTGTATGAAACAACACTTTTTTAATTTACATATGTAAAACATAAAATAAGATTTTATTTGAAAAAATGAATTATTTTTAATAAAATGTATATCCTTGGTAAAATTCCCAATTTCCTGATCTTTATTGATTTAGGTTGTTTTATTATAAAATTATATGTTCTTTGATAGAAAAAAAAATTATTGTATCAAAATAATATTTAATTATGAGATAATACACTTTTTAGATAATATCAATTATGATGTAAAATAATGGTTTTCTAAATTCATAATAGAAATTTGAAAATATATTTAGTTATTATATAAATTTAAATTTTATCAATTTAATTTTTTAAAAACAAATAGTTATTTCTTATATAATGATATGGTGATAAATTTTAATGTTTTAGTGAAACTTTTATTTTTTAACTATGCACCTAGAATAAACTATATAGAAAAAATTGAAAACAATCAAATGAAATTAATAACTATGATTAATCAAAATGTTATATATATTTCAAAATGATAAAATTGAAAAAATTTATTAATTGTTCTTTAATATAAAAATACCATATTTATTGAAAAAATTTTAATAAATAATTTCATTATCAGAATAATGAGACATTAATAATAATTTATTTAAATCATTAAATGATGGAATATTTATATATTATTTTACAAATATATATAATACCTATAATAATATTTTATCTATTATTAATATAATTAAGAATTGTAAAATGTATATAAATTTAAAAATAAAGATCTTTTAAATGTATCATTTTTAAGATCAATAATTAATAACACTACAAAATTATTTAAATTTATTATTATTGTATTTATATATTTATAATAATAGTCATTAAAGCATCATATTCTGATTTTAGTTTTAGTTATGTTTTTTAAATGATGGTTATTTCTTCACACACAGGAAATTGTAGATAATATTCATTTAACGTGTCCAAGATCATTGGTGTGTATAATAAGACTCATAAATAAATAACTTTCCCATATTTTTTATATCAAACAAGTAACAAAATATGTTGAGTTTGTTCTTAACATAATAATTATTTGTTATGTAACATCCAATTTCATATCAAAATTACTATCATTGGTTCTATCATGTAATATATCTTTACTAAAATAATATTAATCATTCATATAATCATTTACCAAAATATATTTATACCCTAATCTTATATTATACATTATAAGCCTTCCTTAATTTTTTATATCTTGATAACTATAAACCATAAAAAATCATGTATTTCTTCCAAATGTTTTTCTATTTCCATACGATAATTTTTATTAACAAGTGGGTCAAAAAATAAAACATTTTCCCATATTTATCATCTCCCCTAAAACTAGATAAACATCACAAAAAATATCATGAATTACTATTAAATTAATTAAATATTAAATTACATAGATATTGATACTATTTATACCAATTTACTAATAATAAATCAAACATTAATAATCTTGTCATCAATTCTATATTATAACAAGTAATATTTCAAAACATGATCATGTAATATAACAATGTTACCCCAAAAAATATAACCATGTTATTAAATCAAATTTAAATGTTATTGAAAATAATAATATATAATTCTATACATTAATATATATTCCATAGATATTTTTATATAATCCTAATAAATTTAATAATATATGGGAAATTCATCATCATATTTCACTATCAAATGAAAATATATAAGAGAAACAATATTTTAAATCTATTATTATAATGAGAATATAAAAATTGTTAAGTATATAAAACATCCCTTTTCAATCATAATAGACCAATTCTATAGCCACCAAAGCTTGATGTACAAGGAAATTACATATCTATTGCAGAATACAAAATAAAAGGCTACAAAGACACCCAAAGACCATATTGGATTAGTGTGTTAGAAAAAATTTAACATAATAAAATAATTTTTTGAATGGTCTTCAACATCTAATATAAAGATCATTCAATTTATGTTTTCCGACCTAAAACCCTTATTTATATCTTGGGGAAAATTAATCATAAAAGGGTGATCCCAAATTATCATTATTGGTAAATATGGAGAACATAAAATAAAATTATTTATCTGAATGTAAACTGTGAACATAATGTTTAATTTTCTAAATATTGAGACATGAAATAAATCATGTAAAATCATAAGTCATGGATAATAAGGGAACATTAACCAAGATATAATAACATTAGAATAAAACATGTAATTTTGGAAAACAGATTACCAAAAAATATGATTTATACAGTAGCCAATCCATTTTTTTCAAGACAATCATAGTGGACAAATTCCATTGCTGAACCGGGTTTACTTGATGTTCCATCCATGTATTATTGAACAAGATTAACAGGTCATTCCAGCCCTATATTACAAAACCATATTTAGTTTCCATTACAGTCATGTCTATCTCATGAGATATAAATCTTTACCCAATTCATTATAGGGAGATATAGGTCTCGCCAATCTCATACGGAAATAATTTTTACATGTTCCACAAAAATGTAAATCATTAATCATAGCAAAAAACATGATATAAAATGGGATTCTAAAATATCATTCCATCTTAAAAAATTCCATATATAATATAATTCCTCCATTATTTTTATAAATACATATTAATAATTGGTTAGGAATAATAAACCTATTTAATGAACATCATCATTGATGGAAAATAAGTTTGATGAAGTAGGTGAACATAGTTTTGGAGGAAAATATCCTTTCTTCTTAAAAAACCTTATGTTTTCTCAAAATGCAACAAAAGATTAAAAAAAATTAGATGAAAGTAAACTAGAAATATTATAGGGGAATTATATTCAATATAATTCATCATTTAACCATAAAAATCTATTCATCCCATAAATGTTAAAAACTCTTTCCCCTCATAATTTTACCAGAAACGTCAAAAAGTACCTCATATGGTAATCAAATGAAAGATTCATTAAAAACTTTGTAGTAAAACTAAAAAATGGGAAAAAATGAGATTAAATATACATATAATAATATTAAACATTTAATGAGTCTTTTTTTAGAAAAAATGGATATATATGATAAATATAACCCTAGTAAATAATTACGTATAAACAATCTCGGATAAAAATGATATTGCCAAATTATCCGTTACCTTAGTTTTGATTACTCCCTTAGTATTTGAAAATTTCATTATAGTGGGTTTAAACTTATTACTAACTTGTAATTTAACCATAAAAATATTTATTGTATCATATATTTTTTACTTATGACATTATATTACCCATTCATTTGTCAATTCAATGTTAAAACATCATTTTGGGTGACAATTGTTTTATTTATCGTGCGTTGTTGGATATGTTATTCTTGATATTAATACATATATCCTCATTTAGTTACATCCTAAATTTAAAAAACAATTTATATATTATATATTTTCATTATATAAATATGTATAAGATATAGATAAATGAAGTGGAATACACTGTTCAAAGAGACTGTAGGCCGTACGTACTTATTAACATAGTTTTCTTTTAATTTTTGAATTGAATAAAAATAAGTAAATGAAACATATATATATAAATATATCTGAATTACTATGTTATATATTTAATATTTATTTACTATATATATTTTATAATCATTCTTTAAGGGTTAATGAGGAGAGTGAATCTCATCACTTTATGGAGACTGTAATCAATACGTACGCACGAGCGACAATATCATTCTCATAATAATTTAATGGTATTGAATTAGATTGTGTATAATAACACATAATTTTCATCATTTTATAATAATCATATATAATTATTATTTCCATCATTATACGCATCCATGTAAGGTGGTGGTGAAAAACAGATTACATCAATGTTTGGAGACGTTAAGTTGTACGTACGCACGCATAGTGATTTCATTTTCCTTGGATGGATAGAAGGTGAAGTAGGTTTGTTTTATATTTGTAATAAAATATAATTATATTAGTGATAATTATGTTATTACATTACAATGAAACAACTAATGAATATTAATTTGATACAGAATGAAATTTTAAAGAATCAGTAGAAGATATTACCTCTTTCTTTACGTTCCTCCTTTAAATTTCCACTTAGGGCACTAAAATTGGTCATGTGAGAAGACCATAACCACTATATTGTAACTAAGGAAGTTGATAAGTGAAATTTTCAGGGTTTCACCAAGAATGAATTATAAATATGGAGTTAAGAGAATAGGGAGGATGTTCCATTTTACAAGGGTGGGGGAGCACTTTAGGGAACTCTCAAAATAATAGTTTATAATATAATTTGTTTCAATAAAAATTATGCCAAAAAAATATTTTATTCTAAAATAATATTACATTGTATCAAATATCAATCATCCAATATTTTTTAGATATGTTTTCAATAATTTTTACTCCTTATGTTTTTGGTTTAACCCTTATTTTTCCCTTTTTGATCTTATAGTGAAATCATGTTTTATACACACTGTGGGTGAATGTAATTTCCATTTTATGTAGAATGACCCAGAAATAGTTATTTATGATGTATACTGACTTATATTAACAATTTTTATGAATCATCAATTTTTATGAATATAATATCATTTAATAAACTATTATATGTTTTAAGTGAAGAATTATGTCAATTTTGGTAACTATTCATACTTTACATTTTTTAAAATTTTATAACAACTTGATTCCCTCTAACGAAAGGCATAAACTCATTTGTAATATGTCAAGGTAGTCCAAAAAATTTGATGATGTCATGAAAATTTTTAAATTCAATTTATTTTAATAAATAAAATATCATTTATTGTAATCTTTTATTTATGAGTGGACTACTACATCATCATTGTGTCATAAATACATTTATTTATGTGGTATATAAAAATTATAAATAAATTACCATGATGTAATAAATAATTTTATCTTTATAATGACTAATTATTGATAAATATATCATTTATATAACCCTATATTAAAATTGATTTAGTAAAATATATATGTGAAGGTTATAATTAAAATTATGTTAAATTAATTATTATTAAAAGTCATTTTCAAATCCCTGTGAATCCATGGGGTCCAAAAATCCACCCAAGGATAACCATGGTCGGAAATATCCCATACAATATTATTACGAAATTTTTTACGGTATTTTAATATTATAATAATATTTTTTCACCCATATTTTCAAAAATTACACTTTAACCGTGATAAATATAATAATTACTAAGGTTACTGTTCGTATTGTTCCAAAAATAAAAGGATCCTATTTACAGACATTGAACCTTCTAATTCCAAATATAGAATTTATTTTTCAAAATTCAAAACAAAAGTGTTGAATAAATCAATTTAAAAGTAATTCACATTGTCATAACAAAAAAGTGGTTTTTAAGAATATAAAACTATGAAAAGATTGACATATGTTTATGTCCAATTTAAATATTAAATTACATCCAATGAAAAAAATTGTAATAAAAGAGGAAAAAAATCAAATTACACCTCAAAAAAATTATAAATATAATCTGACTATATAAATAAATAAGAATAATTGGGAAAATTTTAGTTAAAATGAATTATTTTTCAATATTTATTAAAATATAAATATTATCAGAAAAATACAAAAAAATAATAAAATGAAATTTTGTATGTACTTATTTTAAATAAAAATTTTATATTATTAAATTTAAATTATATAATTTTCCAAACTAGATTTTAAACAGTTGTTCAATCAAAAGGTGGAAAAAATGAAAGTTTAAAATGTTTCTTTTATTTAAAGAACTGATTTTATTAACATGTAATGTTCTAGAAAAAAAGTAACATGAATTATAATGTTATATAAAATTAAAAATTTGGTTATAAATATTCATAACTGCTAGTCTATATCCCATTAAAAAATATTTTAATAATATAATGATGTTTAGTGAAAATGGGTATTTTGTGAAACACAATGAATCGAGGAAGGATGGTCTTGAGTGTATCACAATCCAATATAGTGTTTCCTATATTTTAAGCATACATTTGTTTTTTCTGTAACATAATCCAAACATAGTTCATTTATACATTGAACAAAATCTATACTTAGTGTTTCATGAAATGAATTTTATCAAAAGAACATGAAATTTTCAACAACACAAGCCAAGAATAGTGTTGTATATACTCCAAGATAATACGGTGATATATATAACGCAAGATTATCCTAGTGTCACATACAACACAAGGCATCAAAGAAATAAAATAGAATATATCTCATAAAAATTGGGGTTATTACAATCTACCCCCTTAAAATTATTTCCACCATAAAACATTTTCGCGATATAAATGGTTTACTACATTAATGTTTATTTTATAGAAACCACATCATAAAAAAGAATAATAAAACATATTTTTAAAGAGGAATGATAGAAACATAAAGGTAACCCAAAATAACTCATCATTGTGTTTCCCCACTGGAGAACATAAGTGGGAAGTGAAAATATTGATATATAAGTGAAATTAAACCATCATGTTCTGATGGATAGTGATAGAGAATATGAATTAGATATGTTCACCACCAGAATTCCATAAATCTACTTTGATTTAAGGGGCCATATGATTCATCAGATAAGAAGGTACTAGGATAAATGTTGTTGTTTTGATGATCATTTTCCTAAAGATGATAAAATTTGGCTTTAGAATAAATACTTTCTTGATTATCATACAATCTCACCAGTGATCGTTCCCTAAACGATTTCCACATCATATCTTTTTAATGAAATGTAGTTAAATTTTCCATTCATGAAGTTCTATAAAATCATGTTATATAATGATAGGTCATTTCAACATTCTCAAAAAATAGGTTATCAAATAGGCATAAGTCTATCTATAGTGAGATAATACATTAATCTAAAAATCATCAACCATAATATAACTTATACTATTCGTAAATGGATAAATTTAAAACCCTCCCAAAAACCAAATATATTCAACCATAAAGGGGGGTGAAAAAAATAGGCTTAACATTTGTCTCACATATCTCATTTCGATGTTCTGGGTTTTCATAATACGAACATAAAAATACCTTAATCGTGTATTATATTGAGTCATGGTAACAACATGAATTATTAGATATCTTTATTAAAAATTTCATGTTTCCCCATTCCAAAACATAGATAAAAATTTCCTTAAGACCAACAAAAATTTTATACTTCATCCTTGATATCGTAACACTCTTGTCAAAAACATTATAATTAGTTTCCATGAAATTGGAATCATCTAAATTTCTTATTCAAGTCCATCATATCATTATAGAAACGCCATTATGATAACATACAAGACATATTAAGGATTATCTTTACCTTAATAATGTGTTATCTAAATATTACACCTTACCCTTAAATCACTTTTTCGATCATTGAAACTATTGAACATATCGATTCCAATCATTAATGAAAATAATTTTCTAAAAACACTTATATATTTCATGATTCATATGACATAATCTTTGAATTCCGAAATGTATACACCTAAATCATCAAACATTATTCATAAACCATTATTCTGGATCCATCGTCATAGTATTTCCAAAAAATGTCAATAATGTCTTAAGGTTTCTCAACCTCAATATTCATAATATTAATTTAAAAAATACTAGAATAACATCATATACCTTTGACCTATCATTCACAATCTCTTTTTCCTCAACAGTATAACCAATAATTGTACATTATGGATGATTATCTTCAATATATTTCAATATTATAAATCGATCTTCATAATTCTGATAATTTAAGCATCTAGAAAATTGACTATTTAACTATAGTCTATGTACTTATTACTATTTAGTATGACCAGAATGAAATGAATTAGAAATGAAAATAAGAAATTAGCATCACATAGTATGGTAAATTATATATAATATTTTATTCTATGATATCTTCATTTTGACCTTAGGTTATTAATGATTATAACCAAAAACCTATGTATTTAACATATACTTTATTTATTCTTAGGACATCCCTAGACGTATCCTTAGAAATATCTCTTTGTATATCACTAATGTTTTCACATCCTAGTTCCCAAAATATGATTTAACCTTCACTCTCCTACCAACTAAGGGACGCCAGATTGACTTACATGGAAATTACTTTAATTTTGAGGAATACCTAATACAATACACAAAAAGATTCTCAATGAAGGTATTAGTTTAGTGTCTTTGGAAACGTGGACCATAATATTATAACTTTTTGAATGATCTTCAACATCTTCTCAATAGATCATCCCAATTTTTTTCCTATCTAATGCCCTACATTCTATCATGGGGAAAAGATAATACAAAAAGGGTGAGATATAATTCAAATTAAGTTTTAACATGGATAACATAATACCAACCCTAATAATTTGAATATAAAAACATGAAGATAATTTTTAAACATCAAATTCAAAAGACATGAATGAAATGTTGGTAAAATTTATGGCGATGATCATAAAGGAACATTAATAATGATATAATTTCATTGGGATAGAAATGTAATTGTTGAAAAGAAATTATCACATAATATTATTTCTATAGTAGCCAAGGTATTGTTTCAAAGACCATCATGGTGGAAAAAGTCCATTACTGAATCATGTTTATTTAACGATCCATCCATGTGTTACTGAACCAGATTTAATTGGTATTCGATCCATGTATTATAAAACATGATTTAATTTTTGTTTCTATCAAGTCTATAACATGAGATGTAAATATTTACCCAATTAATCAGTGGGAGATATAGGTCCCACACATATCATAATGATATAATTCTTACATCTTCCACAAAAACATAAGTCATTCATCATAGAATAACCCATGAAATAAAATGGGATCCTTAAATATCATTCCATCATAACATAATACATATAAACTATCATTCCACCATTAATAAAATAAAACCACAATATTAATATGGATTTAAACATAACCCTATTTAAAGAGAATCATCTAAGATGTAAAATAATTTTGATAAAATAATTGATCTTATATCTTGTGGAAAATATACATTCTTCTTCAAAAATGATTTCTTTTTTCAAAATGACTCTAAATCTTCAAAGAAAAAAATATAGTTTATAATAAACATGATATAGTTTAGAGGATTCTTCATGGAAATAATGTATCATGAAACCGTAAGAATCCATTCATTCCATGTAATATATAAAAAACTCTCCTAATACTTTTTCCGGAAAAGTCAAACCATAACTCATATGGTAAACAAAATAATAATTTATTCCATTCCCTGTATTAAAAGAAAAAATTAATAAAAATGAATTTAAACATAGATATAATAATATTAATCATTTTATGAAAACCAATATGAAAAACATAGAAATATATGATAAATATTACCCTATTAATAATTATATATAAACAATCTCTGATAAAAATGAGATTTCAAGTATATTTCATACCATAGGTTCAGTTTCATCCATAAGTGTTTGAATCTACTGAATTGTGGGTTTAAAAAAATTATTATCTTTTAAGATAACCCAAATAATATTTATGATAATATATAATTTTTTATTATGACTTTATATTACCTATTCATTTTTCAATTCCATGTTAAACCAACGTTTTATGTAATAATCGTTTTATTTATCATACGTGTTTGGACTTGTTATTCGTGATATTATTACATAGATTATGATTTACACACATCTAGAATGTAAATCCTTATTTATATATAATATATATTCAGTATATAAATATATATAAAAGATAGATAAATGAAATGGAATACACCATTCATGTAGATGTTAGGCCTTAGGTATGTGTGAATGATGTTTTCATTCCCTTGTTGAATTGAGTGGAAGTAGGTAAATGACACAAATATATAGTATAATTAGTGTGTAATATAGTTAATTATTCATTAATATATATATTTTATAATAATTTTTGAAAGGTTAACATGGTGAGTGAATCTCATCTTGTCGTGGATATGGAATGTCATACGTACGCACGAGCGATAATATCATTACCATAATTATTGAGTGGTGTTAAAGTGGATGGATTATAAAAACTCATAATTTGTATCATGTTATAATAATAATATACAGTTATTATTATTTCTACCATTATACCCATCAACATAATGTGGTGGTGAAAAACAGATTACACCATAGTGTAGAGATAGTACGTAGACCTGCATGGTGATTTCATTTTTCATAGGATGGATAGGAGGTGGAATATCATTGTTGAATATTTATAATAACATATCAGTATAGTATTGATACTTAATATGTTAGTTTATAATGATAAAACTAATGAATAGGATGTTGAAGAAGAAATAAATTTGAACGAATCGGATGAAGAGATTATCTCTTCCTCGATGTGCCTTCTTTAAATTCCCACATAGGGCCCTAGAGTCGGTCTTTTGAGAACAACAACACCTCTAGAATGTTACTAGGTATGTTGAGATGAAAAATGGTCAGGGTTTGGACATGATTTAGTGCTCAAAATGGAGTGAATATGAGAGGGATGAGGATCCCTTTTATAAAAGAGGAGTGAGATACATTAGAGACTCTCAAAATAATAATTTATTAATAATTCAATTTCGATTAAAAATAGTCTATAAATTATTTAACTCAAATATATGTAAATTTTGTTTCAAATACCAATCATCAATTATTTTTTAGACATGTTTTGAATAATTTTTGTATCCTTATCATTTTGGTTTATAGTTGATTTACCCTTTTTAATCTTACCGTGATTGTGTGTTATTTACACATTGTTGGTTAATTTAATTACCATACCATGTGAAAATTCCTAAAAAAGTTATTTATGAATTATTTGGACTTATATTAGCCATTTGGAAAATATTAGATTTTAACGAATTTAATAACAATTAATAAATAATTTTTTGTTTTAAGATATGAATTATATCAAATGTGGACACTATACATACTTGACATTTTAAAAAAAAAACAAAACAGCCAGATTACAATGAAAAAATTCATTAAATCATCCATTTTATGTCAATTACATCCATAGAAGTCAATAAGCAATCAAAATGTTCTAACTAAATTTATTTTATTTTTTATAAATTCATTTATTTGAATCATTCATTAATAAGGCAGTTATCGCATAATCATTGTGCCCATAATATGTTTATTTATTTTCGGTATAACAATTATAAATAAATTAACATGATGTCTGAAATATTTTTATCATTACAATCAATACTTATAGACATATATATCAGTTATATAACACTATATTAATATCAATTTAGTAAAAGATATAGTTTAGGTTATTTTTATTTTTACATTAAATTAAATCCTATAAAAGGTCATTATCACATCCATGTGAATCCATGGGGTCCCTAAACAGACACAATGATGTAAATCATTGGAAATATCTCATCCTATTGGATTAAGACAATTTTTAGGGTTTTTTTAATATTATATATAAAATTATTTATTACCCTTCATTACTAGATTTACCTTTAACCAGTGGAAATACAATGATTATTGAAGTTACTATTCATAATGTACAAAAATATAAGGTACATATTTACATAATTTGAGACATATGATTCCAAATATGGAATTCATTTTTAAAAATTCGAATCACAGAAGTTGCATTAATTTATTTAAAATTAATTCACATAGTCAAAACCAAAAAATTGGTTTTTAAGAAATAATAACTATCATAAGATTGAAATGTTTTTATGTCCAATTTAAATGTGAAATTACTTCTGATGACCAGAATTGGGTTAAATTATAAAAAAAATAATCCGATTACACTTTTAAACCAATTATAAAGATAATATACCTATTTAAATAAATTAGATAAACATGCATTTCAGAATTAAAATGCAGTATTTTTCAATATTAATTTAATATGAACTTTACAAGACAAATACCAAAAATAATAATTAAGTAAATTGTGTGTCCCTTTTTTAAATAAGAATTTTATTTTCTCAAATAGTAGTTAAAATATTTCAAAACAAGATTTAAAATTATTGATCCATCAAAAGGCGGTAAAATTGCATTTTTTGAAATACACTTCTATTATTCGAAAAATTGATTTTTTTCTCATATCATGTTCTATAAAATGTGTAAGATGAATTATAATGTTATATTAAATTAAAATTTTGTTTTAAAAAATTCATAATGGAAAATGTATATACTATTAAATAATATTTTAATAATACATTATTATGTAGTGAAACATTGTATTGTCTACAATGCAATCAATCGTGGAAGATTTTGATTATGTGCAAAGCAAACCAACTCATTGTTGTGTGTAGTGAATGATTTCTATAATGTTTTGAATATCCTAATCCAAAATCATTTCATTTATATATTGAACAAATTATATAATTAGTGTTGTATCAAATGAATTCTATCAAATGAACGTGAAACTATGTGTAAGACAAGACAAGAATTTTGTTGCATATACTGCAAGCTATTATGGTATCGCATATAGAAAAATCTAATCTTGTTGTAGATTACAAAAAAATACATAAAATAATTTAATATGAATATATATTTTAAAATATTACGGTGTTTTAAATTCCACAATTTTTTATGAATACATATTTTGATATATTCCACTGTTGTTTTTAAATACAAAAACTTCTTCCCATTTGTATTATGATTATGTTCCAATAAAAAACAACTCCAAATGTTGTTCAATTAAACCGTAGTATTTAATAATAAGAATACAAAATTTATATCCTATGATTTATTCTATAATGACCTTTTAAATAATCACTTGATAGTTTTAGTTAAAATTTACAATTTTTTAAGACATATTCTATTGTAATTATTAAATTAATCCCATGATGAACAATCCAATAAATTTCATGAACATATTTATAATATTATAAAATATAAAATAATAAAATCTATGATCTAAAATTTCAAATTACACTTTTTCAATAAAACCACAATTTAATCAATATGTACCATAAATCATTAATGTCTACTCATTATTCATGTTTATCCATAGTAATTCCATATTGGGACACACCTCAAATATAATTTCTAATCAATCACAGTGGATATAAAAATTAATATGAACAAACCAAAAAAATATTCCCATATATTATCTTCTTAGATGCGCATCATTAGGACCAATCCTATTGAACATGAGTGAAGATTGATTTGATACTCAACATGCATTATTCAGTGTGACCACCATGATATGAAACTATTCCACAAATAAATCAAAATTCATTTATCCAAATATAGATTCATCTTCATATAAAACCTCATCAACAATATGTTAAAAACATTGAGATATTACTCTTCAAATAAGCCCACGGTTTGGGGTTCCACTAATAAACAACAATCCTAATACCCAAAATAAATAATCTAATACTTAAAAATAAATATACAGTCTTTTGATACTATAAATATAAATTAAAATATAAATTTCATTATTTTAGATGACTAATCATTTGACTTAATTAATAGTCACTAAAACAACAATGATTATTATTTCTGAACAATAGATATATAAGGGACACATTTTACAATAGTTATAATATTTTATCCATAATATTGTTATACTAGAATCATTCATGTCTTGTCAGATGATATCTATTCCATTATAACTCATGGAAATTAAATCATAATAAAGGAGTGAAAGCCTATGCTTAGTAATGGAAAAGATATGTGATGATAAAAAACTCATTAGTTAGAATACGATAAACATATCAGAATGATTACGAAAACATATATACCCAACAAAGAGTTGATCATTAATCAAGGAACAAGAATTCATATAAAAATATGAAGGTATAAATAAGTGTGAAAGAATGATTCATTGAACATGATAAATAATTATATAATATAATATTAGTAATTTTAAAAGATATGAAATATTTCTAAAATTTATCTCATATTACTATTGGGAATCATTACACTCATGATCCAAAATACTAGTAAACATTATAATTATTAAAAAAAATATACTCTTGAAAGCATATCTCATGAGATATAAACATTACAAAAATAGATTAGATAGTGAAATAGGCACCCACACACGATTCATTAATACATATGTATTCCAAATGAAAATTCATATTCATCGTATGAAAAATAACCCATGGGATTTGAAATGGGTTTCATTTCTCCCATCATAAATAACCCATGGAATGAATTTTTGTTTCATTCTTAGTAAATAATCAATGGAAGAAAATTGTGTTTTATATTCTTTATAAATGAAATCATACAATGAAATTATTCATCATTCCATTGATAATTACCCATGACAAAGTAAACATGTATCCTAAAAAATCCAAGAAACTTATCATTATAATCACATTAACTAAAATAATAAATCACATAGTGTTTATACTGTAGAGAAAATTGATAAATTTTTATTTCAATAATTTTAAAAATAAATTACTTCAACCAATCCATATGATAACTCTTAAATCAATGTATTCATTAATTTTGTATTCATATAGGTGAATAAAGTTATTAAATAGTACATTACAACTTTAAACATGATTAGTCAATGAAATGGTTGTAATTTATCTTTCTTAAAAAAATCGATGAAAATAAACAATCCTCCCATAGAAATAATATGTGTGGTATCATAAAAATTGTTCTCTATGTGATTTATACTATAATATAATTAATATAGATATATTATAAAAATATATTTTGGTGTTTTAGAAAAATCTATATGGAATTAATATTTATCATTGATATATTGAATATATTTTAATGAATTTATTTATGAATTATAGAGGATATTTTTTTGAGACGATGATAACATATAGACAATCATAAATATATAATTTAAAATTTGAAAGAAATATCTAATGAAATTTTTTGTGCTAATAATGAAATTCCTAATTTTTTTTGAAAGAAACCTACAAATATTTAAAAATGAAAAAATCACATGAAATTTATCTAATGATGTTAATGTAGTTGGTAATTTTCATAATTAATTAGTATGTATGGATAATAATTTTTATAAAATTTACAATGAATACAACCATGAAAAATGGAGTTTCTAATCTTAGAATAATAGAATTGGTTTGTTTCACTTTAATGAAACCAGACTATTAAAATATGAGTCAATTTTAAATGAAATTATGATTTGAAATATTAAACCTCCCTACATAAAATTTTTATGTCGTTACCCAATTGGAACATACATGTACCTCGAGCTATTTCACTACATGGCCTCAGGAGAACCTCCCCTTCTTCTAGAGGCTACCAGCATGATGTAATGGTATAATATGTAAATTTGGAAGAGTATACACTATTTATCATAAAACAATACGTGAGAATAAGTATGAAATATATCCAAGATTCTATATTAATCAACAATTGTCAAAAAACATGTTAATAAATCCAAAACTATGAAAATAAACCTAAACAAAAGAATTAAAATTGCATTTCGTATGAGTGTCATATGTTTAATTAATACACCAAATTATGACCTAATAACAACTATTAATTGGTTCCAAACATCATGTCTAGTTCCCACAACCATAACCCATCCTGAATGCCAACTCGTCTTTATAACATAGGCATATTTCCCTTATCATACTCTTCAAACATTAATTCTATTCAGGTACCAATGAGGTGGCCCAATAAAGTGTTAATATAAATCAATATACCACAAAAATAGTGTATATATAAATATAGAGTCTATAACATGTCATATAGAATTATAGAGAATTATAAAAATAATTATTTAAATATGATTAAAGTTTTCCCTTACATTTCCAGCCATATCAATCCAACTTCGGATGGTTCTTGAGTCTAAACCATACACCACTAGTACATGCACTTGTCACATTTTTAATGGAAATCCATTATTCAATTAAATTCATTGTTCATTTACACATCATAGAAATATATAAGAATTATGGAACTCTATAGGTATTTTGAGAAGCATTCAATAACCTGCAAACACTTTTTTTCATATTCATGTGAATATATATATGTATATTTATTTACTTATTTATATATCTCAGAGGCCTAGATCAATAGATTATCACTCCATGGTTATTTGAGCAGCAGTCACTGACAAGAAACCCATTTTTCACATGCACATACACATATAAGAGTTCCAAATTCTACAATCAGTATCATCCACATTCAATATGATGTACCAATTCGTTTATCAAACTTCACCGTAGTTCATCAATAGTTCCAATAGGAATAACATGAAAAAATTACCCCTTAATCTATCTATAATCATTTATTTCATAACTCATTAACACTTCATGCATAGGCATGTCAACACTTAATATACAATTATAAAAACTTGTTATGAGGATTTATTTCGATTCCATACACCCATTATTCGCCATTTCACATTTAATAAAAGTTATTTCATGGATTAATTGAATATCCCTTTCTTTGTCGAGTGGTTTTCATAATCTCTAACAGGTCAAATGGGATCCATGAAGGATATCTCAATTTTTTAAAAATAAATAAAATTCAGTAATTTAAATGTAACTGAAAAAAATGTAAATAAAACAATAAAAATAAAATATAAGAATAATAGCATGAAAATGTGATTTAAAAATTAGACCACCTACCTCAGGATCGTTGATGTATTATTTCCAAACAATATCTCTTAATTCGATGTATAAATTTTGAATTAAAAATGACAATGAATATCCATTACCAAAAAATTGGATAAATTTACCTTGAGCCAAGATTCATTATCATAAGATAATACACCATCAAAATTGAATAATTCATATATCAAAATATGATAGAAATATAATATATATAAATAAATAAACAAAAATTTATAATAAATTTGAAAAGAGGTTGATTCCATATATTATATCATTGTTTCATTGTGCAAGGGGTAATTGAATACTAGGATTCCTCTTGGGGAAATCCAAAGGATATTGATATCATATTAGCTCAAAAATGTAAATTTGTTATACAGACTTGGGGTTTAAAAAATTTATTTACATTTTAGGGGGTTTAAAACCCCAGAAACATAGTTTCCTGGTCTTTCAACATTGATTGAATGAAAATATTCTCTAACCAGGAAATGATACACATTGGGGAGCATGATTTCTTCTAGTCGAGTTCACAATTTGACAAACATTCACCAACAATAAAATAGCCTTCTATATAATGGTTAAAAATTTTATAGTGGTAAGACACTTGATTTAGTCCAATTGTTCACCCATTTCAGTGGCTCAAAACTGTGGTCACTTTTTATTATAAAAAATGAAACATTTTCCTTAACCGTACCCTAATCGTGCTTTGTCCCTTGGGATGGAAAATTTTTCACAAATCACCAAAAATGGCTATAATTAATCTCTACAAAAAAAAGTATGATAAAAACATGGCAACATGAATACATGAAATTTAGTATGATAATCCTTTTGAATTTTATTATTCTTATAATCTCACTACGTAATAACATATCTTTCATGAGCTTAACTACCATGAATCACTCAGACACTAATGAAAAAATGTTATTCCATTGGTCTTGGATATATGCATCCCTCTCCCATGAATCATATATAACATGTACATTATACCACAACAATCATACCAATGAAACATTATTTCACTACCACACATCTTCTCTTTGATCCACAACCCGAACTAGATACTCTCCAAAGGACACATCAAAATTAATTTCATCATCATTAACATCAATCAAATAGGATGGTTCAGTGTGATAAATCAAAGGCCATGTGATATGAAATATATCATGCATATAACTATAATTCTTTTTCAGATCCAATTGATTCACCACATGTCTGATTCTCTCCACAATATCTAATTGTCTAATATACGAGGGTGCCAACATTTCCATCAGTGGAATCTATTGCTAACCCAATCAAGGAAAACCTGTGGGAATAGATTATTACACAATGTAAAATAATGTGGTTGATCATATCAATCAACATAAGAATTATATCTATATGGAGCTATATCTATTATTTTTTGAATCAACTCAACATTTACCAATGTATTCAGGAGGAATCTTGGTGACCACATCTCAGACTCACCAACCTCTATCAAAAAAAATGTTATTTACACGGAATACAATAACATTTATCTTATTTTTCTTCTCTGAATATTAAGTGGATAACATGTTTTAAATGAGAAATAGATGAGTTATAAGTGTTTCTCCCTAATCCCTCTAATGTATCGGATACATTCTCACATCATGTCCTCCAGAACCAAAATTACCTTTTTTGAGGTCATGTATTTCTATAGGGGAAACCCCATCAATAGAAACACACAAGATCCCAATTCCTTTATTATACTTTCTAAAAGTAGGTGTAATTAAATAAAACTATTATCTAGAGAATCATTTGAAAACTGACTATTTCTTTAACAAAATATTCTCCAAATTGATCAAAAATGAGTGTTTACTAGATAGGTATGAAATTGGAAAATATCATTAAAAAGTCCAAAATCATACATAAATAATCATTCTTTTGAGGGTTCTTCAATATAAAAATAACAATTCCTAGGTAACATCATTTAATTTATATTTGAGAAGTGGGAATGAATGTAATGTACAAACAAGTCATTAAGGCTCATCCTTTACTGGCGATTGGTATAGAATTATGTTAGAAAACAAAAAAATTCATTTTTCATTCTAAGAAAAAAATACAATTGGTGCAGGTGACTATACATTTTGCAAGAATCCATAAGAACCTCCATCTTGGAGGAATCAAACTCACACATCAGCTCCTCACGCATACTCATTGGAATGAAAACACAACACTAGATATATAAAATCACATCTTAATATATTATAAAATCAAGTTATGGTTCCCCACTTTCATTATTTTCCCTCGATGTTAGACACTCCATGTCCTCATACTAATATTCTTTAATCATGTTCAAGAGTGTGGAATAAATTTATCAAGAAATAGGGGTCATATGTTCCCACTCTTCTTCAACAACTACATTCATCTCACAAAACAATGAATGCAAAATTCAATTAGAGATAATCTCCTAGAATCCATATATCTATATATTTTAAATCAAAACATCAGAATTGTTTCCCATCCACAGTGTATAGGAATCACCAATATGGAGCAACAAATTATACTCAACCCATCTCTGTTATATGAGGTTGAAAGTTCACTTCGAAAAGTTGTAATTCAAATAATTTTTTGTTGGTACACATAGTTAATGTTTATCCCAATAGGTAATTTCAGTAATACATTAATTAATAATATAGGATCACTAAATCTATATTCTTTATAGGCTAATTAATTACACATGTCCTCAACTACTATGATCTATACCCTGTGACTCTATCAATATGAATAAAAAATTATCCATGATTGATTCATGATGAATCATAGAACAAAATTTACACACCACCCCGCTCAGGTAGGATAAGAATAGATTCATTAGTCAAAAAATAAATTTAATTAAAGAATGAATTTTCCCATTCCATATATAAATTTTTTATGACATCCTTTTTGTCCACATCTGATAAATGCACTGCCAATTTTAAAAATTATTGGATGAATCTCTAATAATAGACTAATAAAACTGAAAAGCATCCAATATAAAAATAGTTCATATGAAGTTACTATGAGGAAAATTATTAATTCTTCACTAGGTCAACTAAGACACCATTCTATCTAATGATATAACCCAATAAATAAACATTGTTGGTAAAAAAAATAATACATATATATCATGGATTATATCAGATTCTCTCCTCATTTACATGGGATGATGTCATGATGTTAGTAATTATTGGTCGAAGTGGATACTAAAGAGGGTGGGTGAATTTAGTTCTAATTAAAATTTATATTATAAACATTAGTATAAAAATCCCCTAAATTAAAACAGCCCAGTTAATTAAGGTAGTAGAGATATAAATGTTTTATAAAAACAGATTTCTATATTTGAAAAAATAAGCCGCAGATAAATGCAAAATAGTGTACTTGAAAGATAAGAGCAACAATTGAAACAAGAGTTAAAGTCATAATTCAAGACCTAATCCTCTCCACTTGGTGATCACTTGCCACCAAGCAGTTTATATAAAAACATGATTCACAGCCGACATCGGGTAGTACAACAGTTTTCACAAATATTCCTGGTTTTTGTAACCTATACAACAGTTTTACTAGGGAAAACAATCACCCAAGCCACACTAGGATTCTTCCAAAGTTATGCAGGGGGAACAAGAGTAGAGAGAGTTCTGTATGAGGATTTTCAGGATCCCCCAGTTCAATCACAAGAGAAAGTGTGTGTAAAATTGTCACCCTACTCACACATGTAAAATTATAAAAATAGTAGAGATAATGATGTTAGGAAATTGGTTTGAATTATCTCTATGTTGGCAAAGCAGCTCTGGACATCTTGGAATGAAGGAAATGAAGTTCTAGTCCTTCTTTGCCAGTTTCCTCTAAAACAGAGTGTCGCAACTTCCAGTTTAGACTTCCAGGTGTAAAGATGATAAGATTCTTGGATCAGAAGCTCTTTGTAGCTCATCAAAACAGCAATGATGATGTTCTTCCAACAGATCTTTGTGATGCTTTGGGATCTTCATAATGTGTTCTCGAGTGTTCGTCTTCTTGCTTCGTATATCGGGTAATGTATGTGTCTACCATATGTGGGTACCTCAATATCTTGAGGACTACCCTAGTATATCTCTATATGTATATATATATATTCACCTTTTATTTGGGTATATATATATATAATTTTTCCTGCTCATCTTCCCTTATTTAATTCAGCAGGGACCGACAAGAGGAATGATCCACCCATATGTTGTCTTCCTCATACCTTGTATAGATTCATGAGAAGCCTTCAAATATCATTAAATTATTTCAGAGGCAGTAAATTGTAAAAACATGACCATTATGATAATATGAAGAAAATTATTAAAGAAAATATTATGTTATCATTATAATGTTATAATATTCTTGTCAAGCAGTGGACTTCAACTATAATCTCCTCAACAATAGACTTCTTCTGTAGGCTCAATAGTATACCCTTCTAGTAGTTGACTGTCTCAATAGTTGTCTTCAACAATGGTGGAGTTGTCTAGAAGTAGACTTCCACTAATGGTTGACTTTTCCCATGGTAGACTTGAACTGAGAACCATATAACAGTAGACCTTCAATGGGGATTCTGAAAGTAGACTTCCAATAGAAGCCTAGATTACAGTTACCTTGTCACAACAGTGACATGTAATAGTGACTCTTCGTCTGTAAGATTTGGTATGTACTCTAACGGTAGACTTGTAACAGTGACCTTTGATAGAAAACATCCAACAGTAACTAGATATCTTCAGCGGTGGCCTTTAGAAACCTTCAACAGATGTGTTCCCAATAGATAACATTATCATGATAGTGACTGTTAGCGACAGTGACTTACAATGGTGACCTTTACCTGAAGGCCCTTACCAAGAAACTGTTAACGGTGAACTTTTACATAAGGAAATGTAAACTGTAAGATGATGCAACAAACTCATGAGACTAAAAATATATAGATTGTTCTGGATAAATAATATAAATATAGGTTAAAAGTTATTATAAAATGAATTAATATATTTTGACCTGTATTAAACATGATTTGGGATTATCAAAACAAGTGAGTCCAACAGTCACCCCCTTTTTGACAATCCCAAATTATTCTAGTATGAATAAATTATTGGTATCATAGATAATCGTATAATATAGTTATTAAACATAGATCAAAGTGAACCATAGTTCAGTTGTGGTTTCACAAGTATCAGAGATTATTAAGAGTGCAATATCAGAGAATATTGGTACATGGTATCATAGGGAAAAGCAGAAAAGTTCTATTAGAGAGTTATAAAATCACATGATCTTATTAGTGAACATATTAGCACAACATTTCTCCCCCTTTATGATACGAAAAAAGAAACACAAATAGAGATAAAAGTTAATTCTCGTATTAATTGAATTCCATTACATGACCCAAAAAGACGAAAATGTCCTTATCAAAAGACAAAATAAAACTCAATCCACATTAGCCTTAGGAAATTGTTCTTTCCATTTTGAAGAAGAAGGTGGAGGATGATTTGTTCGATTAGCCGGTTTGGGAATTGTAGTAGGGATAATTGGAGTGGGAAACAACAAAAGCTCATCTGTTCTTGTAGTGAGTATCTCTCTGAGGTATTAAGGGAGTGATTCTAATGATGGCCTCAACAGGAGTCATCATGGATGAAACACTAGTTTGGGATGTATGTAAGGCAGGAGGGACTATAACACGAGTACAATCCACATGGAGAAATGGTAGGAGAATATTTCAGAAATCCATAATAATACTTCATCCGCTTTCCATATCCAATATGAAATCATCCTTGTTCTCCATGAATTTCTCTATGCTAGGAGTCAGTTGTCCACGCTTGCAGACTTTTTCCTTGAAGGATCTGGTGATGGGGGAAATTTTGAGATTTTCTAACAAATGTTTGAAGTGATCATCCATCTGATGCTTAGATTAAATACACTTATACTAATGATCAATATGATTCTTTGTAATTTTCGGATCTTCGGCAGCCTCTGTCATGAAGTCAATGTCTAATTTTTTAACATTCCAAGTAGTAGTGATAATCTGAGTCACAGATTGAGAGTCAGGTGCACTGACACCAAAAAAATTAGCTAATTCTTCATTGACCACTATAATGAATGCTTACAAGTCCACATGTGGTGCATTTGAGGTTGATGCAGTAGCAGAATCAACCAAAGGTGTTATGGTGAAAGCAAAAGTTTCTTTGAAGGACTTGGTCAACCCACTAATAAGCTTCTTCATATAATCATCATAATTCTGTACATCAGTTTTCATTTGGTCCTTAATGCTTTCAAAAATAGTGACCATATGATGGAAAATTCCTCTAACATATTGGATGTCCTTATATTCTTGAATCCTAGAAGTTGTAAGAGTAGTCAAGATCACCATAGATTGCCTTAGAAGCTCTAAAGACTGATTCAACTCCCTGAGCTCATTCTGGTATGGTGAGATTTCGTAGGTCCAATTAGTTTGAATGGCACAATGAACTATGGCCATCTCATCTACAGTTAGCTCTTGAATCAAGTATAATGTATTCTCCATTTCAGAAGACCTATCCTCAAACATTCGTTGAAAATATTCCTTCAAAGATGTAAGAGCCGCATTTCTAACATAATCATCCGGAACAGTAGTCACTGGAGGTACTATAGTAGGCTTTAAAATAGTAGGCATTGATTGACTTCTGTTGGTAACTTCACCATCAAAATCATCATAATCCAGCCCTAACACCAGATACCCTGGGTCTTCAGACCACTACTCAATGTCACGGATGATAGATACAGATCCCCTTGAAACACAATGCTCCCACTCATTTGGCACTACCTCCTAAGTAATCTCCTCAATTTTTATACTCATGGAACATCCACAACTACTGCTTAAACTATAGAAACTATTTTTACAGCCTCTATTTGATCCATTGATTCACTAGTGAGTTGAGATAATACCTCCACAAAATCATCAAATACCTCTACTTCTATGATAGAAATTTCCATTTCAATTTCCATGTCAGACATTGTACTTTCTGATTCACATATTAGAGGACTCATAATGAGATCCTATTCTTCATTTTCCTCATCATCAGATCCCCCCTTAACTTTATCTCCATAACCTTCCTCTTTTTCCTCATGATAATAATGATCTGACTCAGCATCATCATCCTATCTTAAGGTGCCTCTGACAGCAGTCTCAGATACCTCTTCTTCTTCACTGGTTTCATTATCACTATCCTTTAGAACAAGTTCACTCCTAGGCAGTTCTGTTGGAGAAATAGGTGCTCCAAAGGCTTTCCATACAACCGGACTGGCTGGAAAATCAAGATCTCTCCCATCATCAATGGGGGTGTCCTATCATTCCAGTTCTACAGTCCTTTCTACTTCCTCATCTGAATAGGAAGGCTCTGCCTCATCAGGATTTAATCCTGGATCCCTCTGGTCTTTTTTCCTATATTGATGAGTGACATGATCAAATTTTTCATATATTTTTCCTTCATCATTAACCCATGACTTATTCTAAGTATTAAAGCTAATTTTGCTAAACATGTATATGACCTTGTAGATTCAAATACTATTTCCAGACACTATCATTTCTTCTTTTCCTCTGGCCACACCCATTTCTTTTATCATTACAGAAATTAACTTAGCATGAAAACGTGAATTTAATTTTGAGCATGGCTTGGTGATATCCTCCAATTGTTCCATCCATAGCATACAAAAATTGATCTTCTTCCCATGATTCAATAGGTACATTAGGAATATGTCTTGATACATTTGTACTGCAAAGTCCCCTACCCTGGGACTCATCACATTCTAGATGATTTTAAATAATATCATATCTTCCCCATTCATCTCAGCAGCTATGATTTTCTTTTGAGTATTATCTCCAGTCAGCTCTTCCAGAGCTCTCTCATATCCAAAAATCTCACTATATGGAGGAGCCACTCCTGAATAGTAGTTAAAAACTTCTTCATGAGGGACTCCCAGAAAAGAATCCCACTCAGCAGATTTAAAGCTAACTTCATTTCCATTCAATTTAGGCACCAGCCTCTACACGTCATCTTCCTTTTTGAACATCAAGTATTCATATAATTCCTTCAAAAGCATATAGGTAGTATGTCTCATTGTTGTTGGTGAAACATTCATTCCCTCCTTGAACATCGAGTAATTCCAGCACAAAAAACTTTCTCGACATCAACCATTATTCACTCAGTTCCGTCTCAGCCACTATAGTTCTCTTTGATGGGTGGGGATTAATTGGACCAGTTGGAAAACTAATACCACACCATGGCTTGTCTTTGGTCCTCTTTGGCCTTGGCGCATCCTTATTGATAGTCGGGGGACGCTTGGTTCTAGCCTTGGAGATTGAAAGAGGTTTGAGTGTTCAATCAGAGAGTAGTGATTTAGGGATTTTCATAGCAATGATCGAGAGTGAGGGAGAGTGGATTGAGATATCTTTGATGTCTAATTTTTATCACTTAGTTGTTGAAAATAATATGAATCGAATAAAAAAACGGTTTAGATTCCAGCATAAAATAAACGGTAAAATAAAATAGTGAGGTATCTAACAGTGAGGTTCCAACTTAGAGGTTCCTAATGGTGAGGTTTCTAATGGTGTGTTACATTAGTGAGGTCCAATGCTGAGGTACACCAGTTAGGCCCAATAGTGAGGTACACCCGTGAGGTCCAACGGTGAGGTACACTAGTGAGGTGCCTAACAGTGAGGTTTGACTGTGAGGTTTCCTATACTAAAGTTAATTATACCTAACTCATGTTTGATGTAATTTAATCTCTTATAATTCCAATTCTTTATGGATATATTAGCCAATTTATGTTCAATGCCAATGAATTCAAGAGTGATATCACCTTTTTGTTAATGATCCCTCAGAAAGTAATGTCTCACATCAATATACTTTGTCTTATCATGAGATACTAGATTTTTGGGAATGTTAATAGCACTTGTATTTTCACACATTGTAGAGACATGTTTGAATAAGTATCCATTATATAGTAAAGTGTTATTCATCCATAGAATTTCAGCACAACAACTACCAACAGCTATGTATTCTGCTTTATTAGTTGATAATGGAAGAAATTTTTGTTTATTACTACACCATGATACTACTGACATGCCAAAAATGTGACATGTCCCAGAGGTGCTTTTTCTATCTAACTTGCAACTGGAAAAAACAGCATCAGAACAACGCAACAAACCAAATTATTGTCTTTTTGGATAATATATTCATAAGTTGGGAGTATATTTGAGATATTTTAAATTCCTTTTAACAGAATTTAAATGAGACTCTTTTGGATTGGCTTGAAAGACATCACACATACATACACTAAACATAATTTCAGGTCTTCTAGCTATAAGATATAGTTGACTCCCTAACATACCTATGTAGTTGGACTGATCCATTGGATCTCTAGCTTCATCAGCATCCAACATACAAGTGGTACTCATATGTGTGTCACCACATTTACTACCATCCAAAGAACAACGTTTTAAAAGATCCTTAATGTATTTACATTGATTCAAAACAATGCCATTTTTATTTTGAAATATCATAAATCCAAGGAATTGTTTCCCCATTATACTCATTTCAAATTCATTTGGCCTCATTTTTGAAAAATAAATACTTAACGAATTATTAGATAATCCAAAAATAATATCATCTACATAAATTTGTACTATCAAAACATCTTTGGAAATACTCTTAATAAAACGAGTAGTATCGGCTATCCCTTTTGTAAAACATTTTGAAATAAGAAAAGAGCTAAGCCTATCATACCATGATCTTGGATCTTGTTATAAACCATATACGGATTTAGAATGTTTTAAAAGATGATTTTAAAAATGGGGATTTTTAATGATAGGGGGTTTTTCAAAAAAAAACATCCTCAACTATATACCCATTTAAAAAACTACTTCTAACATCCATTTGATTAAGTTTAAAATTCAGATAAGCTTTATATGCAAGTAGTATTATAATGTATTCTAATATATCTACAGGTGAAATGGTCTCCTCGTAGTCTATTCCTTCCTCTTGAGTATATCCATGTGAAACTAACCAAGCCTTATTTCTCACTATATTTCCACACTCATCACCTTTGATTCGAAATACCGATTTTGTGCCTATTATTCTAGTGTCTATAGGTCTCTCCACTAATTCCAACACTTTGTCTCTTTTGAACTAATTTAATTCTTCTTGAATAGTAATTACCCAAAATTCATCATTGATAGCATCATCAATATTTATTTTTCATGTTGTGAAAGAAAAACTTGATGTTCAACCTAGTTTCTCAGGGAATCTCTAGTTTGTGTTCCCCTATTTAGTTCACCTACAAAAACATCTAGAAGATGATTCTTAAGAGTCCTAATGCCTACTTGAATGGTTGAACTAGATTCCTCATGGTTTTTTGTCAGTTCTGACTCAACATTAGCGGATTCTAGAAAATTCCATGAACTAGACACTTTTACAGGGGATTCGCTATCATTATAATTAATTTCCATAATAGACATATCTTCCTCAAGATGTTCAAGGGATGTTTTTGGCTCATGTGGATCACTCTCATCAAATTTGACATGAACTGATTCTTCAACACATTTGTTTTTCATATTGAACACTCTATTGGCTTTACATGAGAAGGAGTAACCTAGGAAGTTTACTTCATCACTATTGGGAGAAAATTTTTCATGTTTATCATTAGTATTAATGATAAAGACTTTGCAAAAAAAACTCAAAAGAAATTAACCTTAGGCTTCCTATTGTTCTGAAGTTCATAATGGGTCTTCTAAAGAACCAGTCTGATCTAAACTCTATTGATGATATAACAAGATGTATTTATAACTTCAGCCTATAAATAGATTGGTTAATCATACTCATTGAGCATTGTTCTAGAAATTTCTTGAAGGGTCTTATTTATTCTCTCTATAACTCCATTTTGTTGAGGTTTTCATGGAGTAGAGAAATTGTGACTATAACCATTATGTGAGAAAAATTATTCCAACTCATGATTTTCAAACTCACGGCCATGATCACATCTCAAGGTATTGATTCTAAGTCCACAATGATTTTTTATGGACTTGATTTATTTGATAAAATAGGTAAGAAATTCACTTTTGTGAGATAGAATGTATACCCAAGTATACCTAGAAAAGTCATCTACAAAAACATTAACATAGTGATTTCCATTTAAACATGAAACTATTGATGTTCTAAACTAATCCATGTGAACCAACTCATGTGGTTGAGATATTGAAACTTCTTTCTTTGGTTTGAATGAAACTTTGTGTTCTATCCCTTTTTTAGGGATTACACACTTTGTTATGTGGGAATTCTAATTTAGGTAAGTCTCTAGAAAACCCATTCTTAGATAGCTTCCTAAGAGAGTGCACATTGTAGTGTCCTAAACTTCTATGCCATTAACATGATTCCTTATGAAAATAATTTAAGGAAGAAAAATTTTTCATGGCTAAGTAATTTAGATCAGCAACATATACATTTTCATTTCGACATGTAGTGAACACTAAATCATTTTTATAATTGATAAAATTGCATGAATCATTCTCAAATTTAACATTAAAACCATCATCACATAATTAAGAGATGATAATTAAATTGTACTTTACTCCTTCAACAAAGAGTACATTAGAAATTAATATTGCATCAGGGTTACCAATATGGCCTAAGCCGATGATTTTTCCCTTTTCACTGTCACCAAAAGTGACATGTCCACCATCAACATTAATTAATATTTTGAAGCAAGATTAGTCTCCTGTCATATATCTTGAACATCCACTGTCCAAAAACCATAAGGTTTTATAGGAACTTTTTAATCTACTTCCATGAAAAACAGATTAAACATGGGGTAATTTTGGTACCTACATTTTCATGGGTCTAGAGAGGTTAGCAAGTAAAAAATTGGTAACCAATATTTGATTTATAGGTTTCCTAATTTCAGAAAAAATATTTTGAGACATAAATACTTTGTTTGGTCCTTTATAAAATTGTTTCTCAAACGATGTTCTAGAACTAGAACTAGCAGTGAGCTGTCCAGATTTTGGAACAAATTTGGTTTTGTTAAATTTTCTCTATCCAGGTTGATATCTATGCGTAGTTGTATATTTTGGAGCAATATTTTTTCCTACAAACTGTGTCAGGGTATCCATACTAGCAATGAACATCTCATTATCCTTTCTTAATTTCTCACTAGACAATTTTAACTATGTATTTTCTTTTAGCAGCATGGAAAATTTATCTTTTTCAATACCCAGATTTGAATTGTAATTTTCATTTAAGGCCTGTTATCTTTCTAATTATTTATATTTGTCCTTGAGTTTCCTTAAAGGTATCATCAAGAATCTAACAAAATTCAAACATTTCATCTTTTGTCATATCATCATCATTATGAGAGTCACTTTTATTCCCAGAATAATATGTATTGAGCATAGGGGAATTAAGTGTTACCTCAGATGTTTCTGTCATGAAACATAAGTTAGCATGTTTGTTCAATTCACTATCAGAGACTTTAGATTCACTTGAGCGGTCTTTTAAAGAACTCTAAGTAGCATTCATATAATTTTTGTAAACATTACCATTATCCTCATATTTTCTCTTGAATTTTATCTTTGGTCAGTCTTCCTTCACCTGACCTTTTCATTTACATTCCTATCATACTATTTAACATGTTTTATCATTACACATCCTGTATTTCGTCCATTTTATTTTATGATCATACATTCCTCTTATGTTTGACTTCCTAGAGAATTTCTTCTTTTTGTAGAACCTTTTGAATCTTTTGGCTAGTTGGGACATCTCCTAATCACTGTCTGAATTTGAATCTTCACTTGTAGAACTGTTTATAGGTACTTGAAATATTTCTTTTTCTTTTCTCTTTGAGGTAGAATTCTGGAATTATACTAACTTCTACCTTGGTTCTCCTTCTATTTCCTGATTCACCATAAGAACTTCTTCATATATTATTAGCTTTCCAATTATCTCCTTTACTGGTATATTGATGATGTCACATGATTCTCAGATTGATATAGAAGTGTCTCTCCATCTGTCAGGTAGGCATATATATAGCTTCATGATTTGGTCTTTGTTGTCCACTGGTTTCCCAACCAGACTCATTGTGTTCACTATTTCATCGAACCTGAGATACATTTCAAAGATAGGTTCATCAGGCTTCATATTAAAATTATTATATTTAATAGTATAGGTATTTAATATCATTTCTTTAACATTGGTTCTTCCTTCATGAGAAACATCCCAAGTATCACAAATTTCATAAGTAGTCTTATATGCACATATTCTGATGAATTCCCCATCACCTAAATCACAATACAATGCATTCATTTCTTCAAAATAATTATTATAAGTAGCTTTAGTCAATTGAGACCATCTATACCTAGCAGAAGTAGGTAATGCAGGTTGTTCTTCAATTGTGTCCCAGATTTCAGGACCTAGGCTTTCCAAATACATTTTCAATTTCAATTTCCACTGACCATAATTATTTCCATTAATTAAAGGTGAATTGCTAGTAGCATCACCCTCAACTCGATTATCCATAGAAAACTAAAAGTTTAGAGAATTGAAAATTTAGATATTATAGAAATTTTAATATATTTGAGGTGAAACTAAAATCACAGTAGAAAAGAAATTGATAAGCATAACAATCTAGTTTGATGATATTAATAAAGAACTTATCTGATACCCAATGTTGGTCAAAGTGGATACTCAAGAGGAGGGGTGAATTCAGTTTCAAATAAAATTTCTTATAAAAAAATTAGAATAAAAATCCACCAAATTAAAATAACCCAGTTAATTAATGAAGTAGAAATATATTGATTTATTATTCAAAAGGTTTCTCACAAGTTTTTTAATCCTCAACTAAATTCGTGTGAATACTAATTCAACTTTTGAAACAAGTTTACTAACTTAATCAAATATACTCACTAACCAAAACATACTATCATAGTTATTATAAAAACTGATTTCTATCATTGAAAACATAAGCATCAGAGAAATTCTAAATAGAGTACGTGAAAAACAAGCACAAAAATTAAAACAAGACGTTCAGTCTCAAGTTAGGACCTAATCCTCTAAACTATGTGATCACTTTCCACCAAGCAGTTTATATAAAAACATGATACACAGCCTCTATCAGGCAGTATAATAGTTTTCACAAGCTGTCCAGTTTTGTAACATCTACCACAATTTTATGTGGGAAAACAAACAACCAAGCCACACAAGGATTCTTCGACAGTTATTGGTGGGAAAAAAAGTAGGGAGAGTTCAATATGGGGATTTTCTGGATCCCCTAATTCAAGCACAAGAGATAGTGTGTGTAATATAGAAACACTACTCACTAATTTAAAATACGAAACACAGTATAGATAATGATGTTAAGAAAGATTTTAGAATGCTCTATTTGTTGGAAGATCAACTTTGGACTCCTTAGAATGAAGGAAATGATGTTTTGGTCCTTCACTCCATGTTGCCTCTACAACAGAGTGTCTCAACATCCATGTTCTCACTTCTAGGTGGAAATATGATCAGCTAATTGGATTAGAAGCTCTTTGTAACACATTACCACAACCATGATGATGTTTTTCCAACAAATATTTGTGAAGCTCTGGGATCTTCAGAATGAGTTCTCGAGTGTTCTTCTTCTTGCTTCATATATTGGGTTCTGTATGTGTCTCCCTAATGTTTGTACCTCAATATCTTGATGACTACCCCCATATATCTCTATATGTATGTATATATTTGTATTCACACATTATTTGGGTCTCTATATATTTATACTTTTACTAGCTCATATTTCCCTTATTTAATTCAGAAGGGGCCAATAAGAGGAACGATCCACCCATGTGTGGTCTTCCTCTTACCGTGTACGGTTTCATGAGATGCATTCAAGTATCATTAAATATTTTCATGTGTATTAAATTGTCCATACATGACCGTTATTATAATATTAAAAAAATTAGTAAAGTAAAGAATATGTTATCATTAGACTGGTAGCTGAATCTTGTCAAGCGATGTACTTCAACAGTAAGCTCTTCAATAGTACACTTCTTCGATAGGCTCAATAGTATAACATTCCAGTGGTATACTGTCTCAAAAGTTGACTTCACCAATGGTGGAGTTGTCTATAAGTAGACTTCCACTAACAGTGGGCTTGTCCAACAGTAGACTTTACTGAGAACCATATAACAGTAGACCTTCGATGGTGAGTCTGACAGAAGACTTCTGACAGAATCCTTGATAATAGTGACCTTGTCACAATAGTTACCTATAATAGTTACTCTTCCTGTGTAATGTTTGGTAACTACTCCAACGGTAGACTTGTAACAGTGACAGTTGAGAGACAGCTTCCAACAATAACTAGGGATCTTCAACTGTGACCTTTAGCAACCTTCAACATAAGTGTTCTAAACAGTGACCTTTATCATGACAGTGACTTTTAGAAACAGTGACCTATAATGGTGTCCTTGAATAAAAGGCTCTTACTTGTAGCTTTTAATTATGAACTTTTACTTAGGGAAATGTAAACTGTAATCTGATGTAACAAATTCATGAGACTAAAAGTATATAGATTGTTCAGGATAAATAACATAAAGGCAGATTAAAAGGGATTATCAAATGACATAATATATTATGATCAGTATGAAACATGATTTGGGATTATCAAAACAGGTGAGTCCAACCGTAATGATCATCAAGGGTCTCGGAGTACACCATGATTTAATCAAAAGAACAACCACAAACTGATCATGCTATAGGTGAATGATTTAGTACATCTAGGCCATAAAAATATAGATAATTAGTTTGCCCAAATGTAACCAGGATGAACTCCTAATGGAAATAACTTATTTTGAATTAATTCCATGATTATCAGAAGGTCCAACTTTCCACTGATCATAACCAAGTCTAGATTTAATCATGGAGAATACACTAGCTCCTCTCAACATGTTAAATTGATCATCGAAATAAGATAATTAATATTTATCCATAATTCTAATTTTATTCAAAATCCAAAAATTGACACATAAATAAATATTATTTTCATCGATGTTATGAATCAAAATCTGATAAAACCAAGGTGACGTAGTCAGATTCATAAATCCATTATCCATCAATTCCCATAACAATGTCTTAATATCATGATTCTTTTATATTTATATATTTTGTGTTCAATGGATAACATTTCATCTATTAGAATTCGCATTATAGAAAACACAACATCTTCATTATGTGAATTCACTGGAATGTCCTTAAGAAACACGTCCAAAAACAGGGTTACTATGTTTGTGAAGACATATTGATCGACAATCTAGTAATCCAGAAAATGAAATTATTTTTGGGCTTTGATATATTCCAGTTTGTATTGAAATAAACCATCATGAATTTTTTATATAGCCATTATTCAGGATGGACAATACTGTTACCATTGGGGGAAGTATATGTTACTCCCCTATGAGTAAAATTTGATGTGGTATTTGTACCTTATCCAATAGTCCATATCAAAAATTATGTCAAAAAATATAATAATTAATATTTAATTATCCTAAGGTAAACTATATTCACCATACCTATATGATAATCCTTTGCATAGAAATATTACAATTGACAATACACAAAGTAAAGTGTCGCTCTTCACAACACCAAAAATGTTATTCACTGCAAGACACAAACCATTGGAAATCTGATTAGATATAAGAGAGTGGTAGGATACTCCATCAAATATATACCATTAAAGATTGTAATTTATAAAAACAGTATCTCTAACTACTCGGTTAACATCCTTGCTATCAACATTTTTACGTTTAACTTAATGAAACGAACTTATCCATATACTAAGGGGTCATTTTTTATTCCACTATGTTTCAAGACACTTTGGATGTAGAGTTTCTACCCTTGAGTTCCGCAAATTATTTATTAGCATCCCCACCCGGTAGAACTTCAATAACTCGAATGGTATATTGTTGAAGGCCCTATTATATTAAACAAATTCTTCATATATCCTCCATCACAACTCCTCAGTCATTTTTTCATCAATTCCCTCAGTTTGTGTCCCATCAAACATCATGCTTGGCACTCCACTAGTGGATGGGGAATCTAGGTAAAAATGTGACCCAACCTACCATACTAATGGGAATAAAATAAATTAAAAATATGTGTCTCAATTCATTCTCTCCATCTACATTTTATCTAATTAATTGGTTGATGTTTTCATAAAAATGATTCCTTCCCTTAGAAGATGTACCTGCATGTTTCCTATAGAAACCACTTTCGCTCTTTAGGAAGCGCCCTTTAGTTTTTCCTTAGAAATAAGAGCTTGATTGACCACCTCAACAAGACTCTTCAATAAGAATAATATAACCTATGGCATAATATCACATTTATGAATATCATTAAAATGTCTCACCACAATTTACTCATCTCATTCTAGCACTGGGAATGATTTCTATAAGTTAGTGAAATGACCATCATCGTCCATCCTCGACATGATTACATATGTCAAAAACATTAAATAATTGTATATATCTTTCATATAAGTCTATGCGTAAAAGTGTTGAAGGAAATTATGCTGAATTACATTTTATTCTATTCTCTCTTAATACTCATCAAGATTCTGTAAGTCCCATAATCGCGTCAATTGACCTCTTAACATATATAATTCTAAAATTACCAATTTTTATGTAGGAGACACTAAATGTTCATTATTTTCGTAGATAGACTCTATCCAAGACATATCTACTTTAGTCCACCCTCTCTAGTGATGGTCAGAGGGTTCTTCCACAAATATCCATGGTCAGCTCAGACATATTAAATATATACCTTCGTGGGTAATTTTTGATAACATACATAAAGTGGATGATGTTCACATTGAACTTATCTCATACCCCATCTCTCATAACTATTAAGGCCCTATGTCCCATACATGGAGAATTATTTCATGAAATTATCTCCAAACATTGTACAATAAATTTTCATCATGATTGAATGTAAGTAAAATGAAAAACATATGTCTTCAAAAACATAAAACATCATTACATCATGTTCAAGAGAGTGGTTCGCCTAATTTGATAATAATAATCCCATATACACTACCCTAATTCCAAAACCATTGAATTATCAATTCCATTTACGATTCATTAACTAGACAGTGATGAACGTAGTGTGAAAAACCTTTCACAATATAATATCCTCATTAGAGATAGCTTTTATATAGTTAAATAACTATATTTTTCCAACATTTACAATTATCAATTCCTTATTTGTCATCATATATTTATAAAAACACAAATTAAGAATATAATTTTATTTTCCAAACAATTACTCATGGCCTTATATTCATTATATGCGTAATATTATAAAAATATCATATATTCTAGTGTGTATAAAATGCTTCATGCATACTCAACTCTCATTCCATAGAAACCCATGATGAAAATATCATAAAATGATATCACAATAAAAAAATGGTATCAACCAAGGTGAAATAACATATTATTGTAATGGAAAACATCAAATAAAAACCGTCCCAGTTAGGGTACTTCTATTTTCCCTAACACATAGCTTAGTGACTCTCATGCACCAACTCTTGACCAAGTCCCAAGTCATCCAATACCACTATCAATCCATCCATAAAATTATAATAAAAATAAAAATAAAATAACAAAACCATTGATACGGCATTTTAAATCCACCAACTCGAATGATACATACTTGTGGTTCAAGCTAGTTCTACACATTACATCTAGAATGACTCACCATACACCAGAGGCTTCCAACTACCAATGAGGGTCAAATATGTATCATGGTGATATTACACCCTCATTATCAAAGTAACAGTACAATTAAAATCAATATGCAGTATAAAAAAGAATCATCAATAACAAATATTCAACAAACGAAACATTAAAAAAATCAAATTAGGTAAAACTAAATCAAAAAAAATATCCATAAACATTTAATTCCCTACCTGTGGAAATTTTATAATTAAAACCCTAAATAAAGGATCACTAACCACTCCCATGAGGGTCTTGATATAATTTATAGTTCCCTCATCAATGATCCATCATGAATCCCAACATAACCATATATAATATGTATCATTATCTCACCCATTCCTACAATCCTTAACTCTATTCGAGTGCGAAATTAGAGGCTCGATTAGGGTGTGAATACAACACTCTAATCCAAAACCGGTAGATTCTGATGTAATATCATGTTTAGAAATGTGTGTTAATTTGTATAAACAATAAAAAATAACAAAAGTAAATGTGTTACACATTTATAATCCCTCTTCTAACCACATCAATCCAGAATAGACCTATGCTGATTTCTAAATGCATAACCATTGGTATTTTTAAATATTAATATTTTCAAGGGAATTCAATATTTAATATAATTGAAATTTTTTTCCAGAATTAGGGAACTAGGGAATAATTATATCAGCCCAAAAGTATTTTGGGGAAATAATCCCTGACCAAAAAATCATTTTCAAACTCAAATATATATGTTTCCAATAGTAAGATTCTGAAACCCTATTGGTATTTGGAGTAGTAGCACATGCCACAAAACTCATTTTCACACACACATACACTTATAATGGTACTACATTCAAATCTCATTTATCAATTTTTTTTAACATGGTGTACCATTTCATTTATAAAAAACTGCCATATTTATTTACTATTGAAATGATTATCATCATGAACAATTAAATAAATAATCCATTTTTTATCATTTATTTTAAAATCATTAACTCTTATATTTTATAACAATAAACTCCTTAAACCTCATTATCAATCATGAAACAATGAAATAGTTCAATTTAATATTCCTTGTATTAAAATTTTCACATTTCATAATCATTAGTTATGTATAGTTGGAATACACTTAAATTTCCATCAATTAATTATCACAATATCTAATGTGTCCAAAAGGTTCCATTACATGTTTCAAAATTCAAGGGAAATCAATAAAAAAAATTAATTTAGACCAAATTTCAAATCATGGAACAAAATTAGTATATCTGTATCACATGATAAATATCAAGAATAAGTGAAATGTAAATTAGACCACCTACTTGAGTTTCATGAATAATATATCTCCAATCCTAATATCATAATTCAATACAGAATATATGACTTCAAAACAATGAAGAATATATTATACCAGAACACACAATCATGATCCAACAAAATAGGATCCATTAATACCCAGATATAAAATATCAACAATAAAGGAATCAATACTAATTTAAAAATAGAAATATTTGGTAGGGATAGTAGTCTAAAAATAATAATATATCACATAATAAAAAATAGGTGTATTACATCAATCATATCTTCGAATAAAAAATGATGCAGTTTGAGGAGCCTATGACTCCTCTCATGTGGTTCCAAAATCTATTTCAACCATATTTGGTAACACATAGGTTTATAATGATATAATTATGGCGCCCATGTATTTTTTTTAATATTATATTGGTTTACAAACTCATATGCATGGTTTCATATTTGGTACACACAGTTTAAAAAACAATGCACCATAACATTGTTCCCTTTGTATTGAGGGTTCATGGTTTCTCACTAGCAAGTGTATGGTCCAAAAACACATTAAACAACAATGTAAACCCCATATATCCAAGGCTACACTATTTGGAGTAAAAATTACACAAATATTTTTCATGCTATGAACCACCTACTAGTGGCCCAAATTTTTTCATATGATTTCCTTAGGAAAACCGCACGATTTTCATTAACCACGCGCTAACCATGCACAACACCATGGGCTTCCTAAATTACCCAAATTCACTAGAATCAACCAAAATTAAATGAAATGAGTGGTACATTAAGATCTAGGGTAATAAATATGTTAAAATGAGTATTTGAATTATTAAGAATGGTCATAATCATACACCAATTTTATTTAATTATGGTTTTATATATAATTCAAATTAAATAAATTATTTATAATTTAAAATAATTCATAATTTGAAGCTATCGATAAAAACTAATAACATATGATTTCAGAAACATTTTAACAATGTACTCATTTTATCATTGGATTCATTTTAATCTAAATCCATTCAGTAGAGAATATACACATCCAGACCCCATGAATATGGTGAAATATTTCACCAGGAACTAATCTCATGATATTAATGGCATTATGATGAACATTAATAAATATAACTATTATATTTATATACATACAATTTACCCCTTTAAAATTTCATTATTTATTGAATCAAATCCGAAAGTGAGAATAAATAAGAAATTGAACATTGAACATTATTAAATAAAATATTTTCAATACAAAATATAGTAATGTGATATTAATAAAAAATTCTAAGGAGTAGATTGTTTATAAAGAGAAATATGTCTTATGGAATGAAAATTTCTATCATGAAACCATTAAATTGAATTAAAAGTTAGTAGATATAACTCTAACAAAATGTATATAAAAAACCCTATTAATAACCTTTTTAGAACAATTGTCATTTATAAAAACATTTATAAATATCAAATAAAAAAATTCTAAAAACATATATAAGTTTATTATTATTAATTCTCAAAATAGAGATTGAGTAATGTTGATATTTTTGATATAGATTAATTTTAGCATTTTCATACATCTTTATTGTGAAAAATTTTATCATTACCAAATAAATAAGCTACTAAAATATAAATTTTAAATTTTTTATATTGTTAAAATTTCATTATACACAAGGATTTGTTTCGATCCTTAAAGATGAAATTGGCGATGAGAATTTTTAGTATCTATTTAACCATCATATGTTAGTATGTTAATTTCATTTTCATTTAATAATGACATATCATCATTTATAATATAAATTCTATATTAACTTATTTATAAAAAATATTATGATTTTTTAACATCTCAATTTTCTCAACAATATTATTTTACATCGATTTTCATGGTGGTTTTAAAAAAATGAAATCCTGAAAAACATTAACTAATGGATGATTATGATTTAGAAAGATGTTTATTTTTTAATAATATCTTGTTAAAAGATAATAGTGATATTAATTAGATAAAATTATTTTTTAGGATTTGAATTTTAATATATTTCAGTAAATAATAATGAAACTATATTAAAATAGAGATACATTACAACATGGAATGCAATAGTCCTCACATTTCATGATTACCATTATTATTTATCAATTAATGTGTGGGTTAGATATTGAATTCTAATAATGATAAAGAAAATAAATATATTATATTTAAAATTTTTATGAAAAACAAATTATTTTTTACAAATTATGATATGTTGTGTTCAAAACACTAAGGAATCAATACGTGGAGGTCTTCATCTACACAATGAAAAAGTGACAATTTTTCTTTTATAAATTGAAAATTAGAGTAGAATTAAATTTATCTAACCATATAATAATACAATTAACTATAAAAAAATATATTTAAAATTTATAGAAATTATAAATAATAATTTTTTATATAAGAGGGAATGAATGAGGTGTTAGTATTCACAATGTTTAATCATGATCTAATATTTAAGTTTTCTATAGTTTATTTTTTAGAAATTGAGTTATTAATAAAATACACTATTCCTAAATAATCATGAAATGTTAATAGTGTTATAATTTAATGAAACATATATATTTTTGGTCAAACACATAATTCTGGAGTATTCATGTAAGGGTGTTGAGTGGCACCATTTATAAGTTTTGAGAATTGAATGGTTGTATACATTTGAACATAATACAGAGAGATTTAATTTTTTTAATTTAACAATACTAAAAATGGATAATAATTGAATTCAGGTTTAAATGTGGTTTATAATTCCAAAGAAATCAATTTTTGTTTTATTTTAACCTTTTTTCTATCCATTTTTCTCTTATTTTATTCACTTATACTATCATTTTTATTTATTATAAACATAAATTTTTACCAATTTAATTTAATAATAATTCCTAATTTTGAAATTTTCTATAATATTGAATTTCAATTTCACTATAAATTTGAGATTTAGAGTTCACATATTCATTATTTGTATAAAAAAACTAAAAAATAATTATTTCCTGTATCATTAATTTTTAAATGAAATTATTAACCATGACAATGACTAATATATTCTGAATTAATTTAGTGTTGATAAATTACATCATAAAAATTACAACTATTATTTTTAAAAATTAACAACTTTAAATCATTGGAGAAAAATAATATATCATTAATTAACTGGATTATAATATTTTTATCTAAAAATAACTATATTAATATGTAATTTTAATATGTTGTGTTTTCTTTTTTGGTGTTTCATTTGGTTGGTGACATGGGTGAAATAAACTATTAAAAATTGTATTATATTCATTCAAAAATAATCAAGTGGTGTTATAGATATAATATATTAAATAATTAATTTATTGTCATTTAAAAAATGCATTCGGTAGTTGTGTTTTATTTCCATTGTATGTTTTTATTAAAATTATTTTTTAGTAATAAATTTTTAATAGAAACATTCAATATTATTTATATGTTCTATTTCCCCCATTCATACATCATGAAAAATATTATAATAAGTGGATAATAATTACTTATATATTTTTATTTTCATTTAATATGTATTTTTGTTATGATTCATGATCTTGAAGCTGGGGGTGACCTTGTTTTTGTAATTTTTAATGAATAAACAATGGAAATAATAATATGATAAATAATAATATAATATTTTCAGTCCCATAATACATTATTAAAAAAATGTTCTATGATAACACAAGTTGTTATGTTGACATATTTGTCCACAATATAAATATGTTAAATAGATTAGTCTTGTAGTTAAAAAGACAAGAATAACTAAAATGTTTTCCCTATAATTTATAATGTAATTCGAAAATATACAAATCCTGTATCTCGTGCATTGTTTTAATATATTAGCCTGACTACTATGAATCAAATACCAAAGGACCATTCATTTTAGTTTTCTTGAAGAGTAATATATATTAATAGTTCTATTATTACGTTGGTTAAACATAATTGCAAAACCAAACAATGAAATGAAACTAATATCCTTGAAAGATCATTCATTATTCTCATATTTATAACCTGGGGAATGGAAAAAGTATGGGTTAAATTGATTGAATAGTAAGTGTTATGTAACAAAAAATCAATTATGAAATAATGAGAATAATTAATATACAATAACCAATATCATAAAAAAATTCCATTAAATAAATATAATTTATCATTATGTTTTTTCATTTTGAAAATTCCCATGATAATAATATCTGGACTAGAATAAAATAATGTGTAAACATTAGATTACATGTATACTGGTCCTAAAACCCTACTATTAAGACAATTCTAAATATGGATTGATCATTTTGGGTGAACCCCAATAAGTTTACCCATATTATTCATCTCAAGACAATAAAAATTCATTAAGTGGTATTAAAATATATAGTCCCCACCAGTTCTTCTATCCAAACTATTCATTATATATTGATAAATAAATTTTTAGTGAGATGTTAAAATCAATATATCTCTTGAAAAAGTGATGCATTTGAATACCATGAATATAATGAGATTCATGATATGATAATAATAAAAGAACTATATCCATACACGTCACACAATTAAATTAGTGGTGAATAACTCATGTATTTCTTAATATTAAATAGTCGGACGACAAAGCCCTTGCCTTGATTTTTAATTTTTTATGAATGTTTGTTATCTTACTATTTATTAAATATTTTATATTATAAATATATAAATGAAAAATATTGAAATGTTATACAATCATATATTATATTCTTATAATTTTTTATTACATGTTTTTTAAAATCATGTATAATTTTTATTATGTAGTGTATTAATTTACTTGTTTTTAGTATTTTTTTCATCTAAATAGTTTTTCATATTACATTGATCATGTAAAGACCTGTAAATTCTATGTAATTTTTATAATTATATGGGAATATTAAGAGTCTGAGAGGCGTGATTCTGAGGCCTAGAGTGCTTCGAATGAATTTCTGAACTATTTTGGGTACGTTCTGTAAATGTGTGAGAGTGTTTTTTTAACTTTTTAACCAGTGCTTGGAATTGATATATCGGGACACCGTTGAGCTCGCAGCACCGGTATTCTCTTAAGAAGACTGTCACCTCGCTGTAGTAGGTTGAGTATGAATGTTAGTATTTGTGATTTTTGTGGAATAAAATAAAATAAATTATGTTTATTTTATTTTACAAATTTAATCCTTTCAAATTGAATTTGGTGGTGGGGACCACCCAAGCCTTGAACTCCTTCTTTAATGAGTGAGGTGACTCTTTGGTTCTTTTCCAATTAATTGTGACAACATCGAATTAATTAATTTTCCATCAATAATTATATTAATTAACTTAACATTGTTTCTTTGGAATTTCACCTCTTGGTTGGGGGATTTGTTGGAAAAGGATAGATTTGGAGAATTTTGAAGAAACAATACCTACAACTAAGATCAATTTCTCCAACGGAGAACTCCATTGAAGGATCCCCAATGAGGAACATCTTCAACAACAATGAACTAACGCTCGTCTTTTCCTTGCATTCACTGACTGCATATCGTGACAACTCCAACGGGAAATCGAGGTAGGGAATGTTGTTTTGGATACCCCTTACCATGTTCTTGTCAATCATCTTGATTTATTAACAATTATAGCACTTTCTACCGTTATAACATAGTGGGTGCGGTACAAACGAACACATCCTGACCTCTCCGCATACTTTGTGGTTTATGATGGTCTTGAATTGATGGCGATGTTCAAAGATGAGTGCATGAGTTTTTTGGAATGAAGAATTGTTCACCAGGGTGTGCCTGGTGAGCCAAGGAACGTCTTCGGCATCTTGTTCCAGTGACCGGCACTGGTGGTGCTCAAGAATGGTGGCTGGAACTATGGTCGGCCACGACGACGTCTGCGGTGCAACTGCATTACTGAGGAAGTTTTTTGGACCATCAACCTCCACTATGCATGGGTGGTGGTCAGTGTAAGACCGGTCACGTGAAGGGGGTTGTGGCACGATAACATGATGTCGGGAGTGTAGGAGTCGCAACATGAGGATGCGCCAGAGAAGAAGGGTGGTTGACTCGGTACCGGCCACCGGTGGTGGCGTGGCGTGCAACCGTGTCGAGCGGGTGGGCCGACCGTCCAACCAGTCAGGGAGACGAGCGGGACCATGAGACCCATGTGCCAGCTGCTGGAGCCAAGTGGAGTCGGCCAGTCGGCTACCCATCCTGAATGGCCTAGCCACTCGGGGTACCCAAGGGGTTCCCCCCCCCCTTGGTTTGCAGCTAGGACGGACCTCTCCATGGGGCCACCCAGCCCTAGGCCAGCGCAAGCCAGTGGTCTGCCAAATGGTTCAGGCCATGCCGGCGGGCTAGGTTGTACCTATCGGGTCGAGCTGAGTCATACCCAGTGCCGGACCCGGGTTGGCCCAGGCCGGGTCGGTCTGGGATAGTTGGACCGGGTCGGATCAGACCTGGACCATCTTCGAACCTTTACAACTCTTTTGACCATAACATGAGCAACGGGCATCCGTTTGTCAAACCATATGCAGTGCCAGGAACCTTGGATCTGGACGGTCATTTTCTTATACCCCATTTCCGTTTGGATAAAGATGGGTTATGGCTGGCTTGGATCATACACGAATCCCACTGGGCCCTCGGGACTAAAAGGCCAATAATTTAGAGACCAGGCATCTGATTTACACACCATCTTTTCGGTTGAAACCCCTATTATTTGCCAGTTCTTTCAGATACTTTTCCATGGGACTTAATGGTACTTGGTGTATCTAGTTGTGGCCTGAGGTGCGAACCTTCCTGGAATCATGCGAGCTCAGTGCAAGAACCCTATAGCTAGTTGTAAGATTATAAAGGGATCATATATTGGTGGGTGCCTTAGGATACAACATTTGTCTATGCATTGGGATCCTACAGGGGTTTGTGTTCCAGTAACCCACTTGTATCAGCTATAGGAATCCATGTGGGATTATCTAGGATCCAACGAGGGTCTGCTGTACTAGGATCCTACATGGGTTAGACAATTTAGGATCCTATGTGGGTCTACCACTTAACAGAGTATGATGATTTAGTAGTTACATATAATAATTTTTAATATTGAACCGAAGTTATACTTTATGTGAGCTGAGTCTTTACTAAGGTGGTAATCATCTGTGTGGCGTAACTTTGGGATTCATACCTTCGTGGTGATACCTTTTTTGTATTCTTCTTTATGGTGTTACCTTTGTAGTACATTCCTTTGTGGGGATACTTTTGTAATATTCTACTATGTGGTATTACCATTGTGGTACAAACCTTTGTGGTGTTTCATTGGTTTTATTCATTCCTTCATTGGACATTTGAGCTTTGGGATTTTGATTTGGGCCTTGTATTTCCTCATGATGGAGAGGGGTTTACTCGACAACTTAGGTACATGAATGGGAATATACCTAAGTAGGGTTTTCATTTGTTTTCATGATTTGTGGTTTATCCTTTTTGGAATTTTTGAGACCTTCGATGGTATCATGGTCCCTAATGAGTATATTTATACTCACCTTTACACGGGATACACTAGAACATTGTTGTCTTTGGGTTAGATGATATACAACATTGATCGAGGATGTGGGTACTAGGAATGGAGGTAGCTCAAAGGTGGACATTAGACGAGGCGTACTGCAGTTATGACCATTCCATAGATGTACCCACCATTAATGTTTGATCCTTTGTGGGTCTTCACATTATCTATTCTTGTTTACTTGTACTTCCTAGTTTCTTGTACCTTCATGTCCTTCTTGTATTCTGCCTCCATATTCTTTCATTACACACCCTGTTTACTAGATTGTTTTACTTTGTTCTTGTATCTTTCTCTATGCTTGGTTTTGTGAGTTTAAAAGTTCGAAAGGCAATGCATTCCCAGTTGTAGGGAATTCTTCTTTTGGTGCTATTCTTCATCCCCTGGCCTATGGAAGGTGGGCTTGGGGTACTCACGACATGGGCCTCGGGGGACAGGTCTTGAAAAATTTTTATCTTAGAAGTTGGTTCTATTATAAAAAATTTGAATCGTATATTTTAACAGAAATTGTGTTAAGTGTTATGAGTGAGTTTATTAGTTTCGAGAATCCAGTTTTGGTGCAACAGCCAACGTATCCATACACGAGGACCCTTACTTCTGATTTCTGAATCAGTTCATGAAAAAAATGATTGTGTGTGTGTCTTGAAAAGTATTCTTTCTGATTTCTTGTGTTAGATCACCCATAATAACTTATTAACTATGGCACACCTCTTTTGTTTTTCAGGATGCCTCTATTAAGACTACTGGATAGGGTTCCAGGAAGAGTATGTAATGAAATCCCACTAAGAAACAAGTCCTTGATGCATGGCCCTTTATCAGTAGAGGCACAAGGGGAGGAATCGACGGTACCATTACCCATTGGGTCACCGAAGACACAAGCCCCAACAGCTGAGAGTGCACGCCAGTTGAGCACATTTATTGAGTTCCAGTTCCAGAGGCCACTAAGTTTCAGTGTTGAGATGGATACACATGAGGCTAAGGATTGGCTATAGGATGTGGTAAAAGACTTCTAACTGGTAGGGACACCAGCTGATCTCATGGTGATCCTTACCGCCCTTCTTCTAAAGCTAGCAGTAGGAAGATGGTGGAGAATGATTCTAGAGATTCACGATGTGGTGACATTTATCTGGGAAGTCTTTGGGAGCCTATTTTAGGCAGAGTTTGTCCCAGCAACCCTTTGCGCAGTGCACATATATGATGTTCTTCATCTATAGTATTGCATCATGATTGTGGCTCAATACTCTACGAGGTTCACCGACCTCTCATGCTACTCCACTAATATGACGCGGTTCTCATAAATGAGGTCCCAGACCCTCGATCAGGGACTGATGTGGGTGATTATTTCTTAGATTATTTCACACAACATTTCGACACATGTGGGGGTGTTAGAGGGAGCCCTCTATGTGGATTGGTTTCTTGCAAAGAAGTCACCAGAACTGAGACTCACCACCTGGCGTCACGTAGCAGAGTCTTCTACTGATGGAATCAAACAGATTTCATAGAGGTCTAAGAGGACCATTTCTATAGGTGGACAACTACATGATTCAAGGTAGGTTGTGCGGGGCACCCGGGAGAGAGCCAGTCATGTGAGAAGCAGGTTGTGTTATGCATGTGGAAGGCATGGTCACATTACTCATGACTGCCCATCCTGTTGTACGAATGTTCAGTAGATGATCGAAGGACCACCCAGATAGAGAAAAAGATTCAACTGAGGAGGTCTGTAGGGAGTAGGCGGATGTGGCAGAAGAGCTATCCATGAAGCTAGTGGTGGGTGCCGATTTGATATGTTACCACCACCACCAACAAGTGCTCCACCCCGACCACATGGAGTAGGTGGACAAGGGTGAGGTCAGCTCCAGGAATCTGATGCCTATGACCACAATGCTCTAGAGATGATATGAGGTATGATCTGTGTCTACTTCATCATAGCTATAGTACATATAGAAATAGGTTCCATCCATTCTTTTTTTTTTCACTACTCTCGTTAAGATCTCAGAGATTCCAGTGGAGATGATGGCACAATCCATATGTCTCGAGACTCCTATGAGATAATATTTGACGATTGCACACTTTTGCCGATAGTGTGATATTACTCTAGGTGGCGAGAACTTAGAAATGGATCCCCTAGTAGCGGCGTTGAGCCCTTACGACGTCATCATGAGTATTGATTTGTTATGTACAGTACTTTCCCAGATCGACTGTATTAGGTGAAATGTGTGGTGTGTCTGCACTGATGGGACTAGGTTTACCTCTACCAATGGGAAGGGAGCCCTTGTAGTAATGGATGTACTTACCCGGAGGGGAGTGAATCCAATCACTCATTAGTTGGCTAGCCTTACCCTTTTAGAGGTTGATGTGGTGAGTCCGAGCTATCCAGTAGTGGTGGATGAGTACACAGATGTCTTCCCTAATGATGTTCCAAGTCTACCTCCTCATAGAGAGGTGGAAATTTACATAGGCTTATACCCTAGAATGACACTGAAATCTAAAATATGGTATCAGAGTACTCCCATAGAGCTTCGTGAGCTACGGGTACTACTGGAGGACTTATAGGGGAAGGGGTTTATCTAAACCCGTGTTTCTCCTTGGGTAGCTTCAATTTTGTTCCCCAAGAAGGAGACTGTGAGTTTGCGACTCTGTGTTGACTATCAGCACCTGAACCAGGTGACTGTGAAGAAAACATACCCACATCCGAGGATTGAAGTCCTCTTTGATCAGTTGAAGGGAGCACGATGGTTCTTGAAGATAGACCTCATGTCCGTCTATCACTAGATCAGAGTACAAGACGATGATGTGCAGAAGATGGATTTCATATGTCTGTGTGGCCACTACGAGTTCTTGGTAATGACATTCGGCATGACCAATACTCCAACAGTGTTCTTGGGACTCATGAACAGGATCATTCAGACTATCCCTGATAAGTTTGTACTAGTCTTCATCGATGACATTCTGATTTACTCAGCTAATGAGGCGGAGAATGCCTATAATTTGCAGGTAGTTCTAGATACACTCATAGATCACTAAATATATGGTAAGATCTCAATGTGGTAGTTCTGGATCTAAGAGGTTAACATTATGGGACATGTCATATTAGAGGATGGAGTTGCAGTGGTTCCATTGATGATTAAGGCGGTACATGCTTGGGAGACACCCACGAGTGTGAAAAAGGTACATTGTTTCCTAGGTTTGGCAGGAAAATAATAAAGATTTGTACTATATTTCTCCAGATTTGTGACATATTTTTCAGCGTTGAAGATGAAGGGGAAACCCTTCATGTGGTTGTCGAGATGCAAGGGACTATTTGGGGTGATAAGGCATAGGATGACTAGTATCCCCATCATGTGGCTTCCAGGGGAGGGAGTTGGGTATGTAGACTATAGAGACTCATCCGGGACCAGCCTCAGATGTGTCCAGATGTAGGAGCGATAAATTATCACATATTGTTCTCAATAGTTGAGACAACATGTGTAGAAATATGCTAACCATTACCTTCAGTTAGTAGCACTGGTCTTCACTTTGAAGATGTGGTGACACTATCTGATTAGCAAGCGTTTTATGGTCAACTCAGATCACCAAAGTCTCATGTATATCTTCTCTCCTAAAGACCTGAATATGAGATAGCGATGTCATCTTGAGATCCTCAAGGAAAATGACTTCAATATATTCAATACTCATGGGAAAGGAAATGATGTAGTAGATTCACTCAGTCAATGATCTAGTATAGAACTTCTAGGTGAGGCGACAGAGCAGCTGGTCGATTAGCAGATATCAATTGTTGATCGAGAAGGATCCGCTTTTATTCAGTCTCTTACAGTTACTCTCCCACTCCTATAGTGTGTCAAAGAGGTGTAGCGTAGGGACACTAGCTGTGAGGCTTGATGTGCTCAGATATCCACAGGACAGGCACCTGATGGGTTTTATGAGGGTGGGGAGCATGCTATCCTTTGCATAGGACGTATCATGGTACTAGTGTCACTTCGAGAGGATGTGTTGAGGGAGTTCCACACAATTTCAATAGTTGTACATCCAGGTGTGGAGAAGATGTATCGGGACCTCCGATGACAGCACAAGCTGCCGAGAATAAAGAAAGAAGTAGAAGAGATTATCTCTCGATGACTCACATGTCATCAAGTGAAGGCGGAGGATCTGGTACTAGCATGCATAGTTCGGTGTTTAGAGGTCCTAGAGTGGATGTGGGATGTGATGTCCACAGAATCAATGAAAGGACTCCCTTATACATGTAGGGAACAAGATTCTATCTAGGTTATCATCGATGAAATCACTATGTTGTCCCACTTCCTACCGATCAGAGATAAGGTTTCGGTAGAGAGCATGGGAAACCTCTATGTGCATGATATTGAGATGTTACATGGATTACCATCATTGATTTTCTCAGATTTTGATTCATGTTTCACTTCACATCTTTAGAAGGGGTTGTTGGAGGCTTTCTGAACAATGCTTCGTCTGAGCACTACCTTCCATCCTCAGACGGATTTCCAGACTGAGCAGATTATTATAACCCTTGAGGACTCGTTGCATGCTTGCATCCTCGACTTCGGTCATAGTTGAGAGGATCACATTCCCTTGGTGGGGTTTTCATACAAAAACAGCTATCCCTCCACCATTGGGATGGAACCTTTCAAGACTCTATATGACCGACCTTGTAGATCACCATTGTTTTGGACTGACCCATGGGAGTCAACACTCATGGGACCATATATGGTATGGGATACCACAGAGAAGGTGAAGATTATCCATGAGCATGTGAAGACCACACAGAGCAGGATAAATTCATATGCTGACAGAAGACAGAGACCTCTAGGATTCAAGGACGGTGACAATGTCCTTATTACGGGTCTCTCCCTGACAAGGTTTGCAGAGATTTGGTTGGGGCGAAAAAATATCTCTGGGGTTCATCATAACCTTTCAGGTCCTCAGTAGAGTTGGAGAGGTGGAATACCACATAGAACTCCCCCATCAGTTGCACCGGGTGCATGACATTTTTCATGTATCCCAGCTGACGAGATATGTACATGATCCTTAACACATCATTGATAGGGACGAGCTAGAAATCGAGGAGGGGGGGACTTTTTCGGATGTTTTAGTGTAGATTGATGATCGATATGAGAGAGCCATTCGTGGTCTATCGATACCTTTGTTTCATGTGCCTTGGCAGCGTGGGAACCTCAGGGAGAACACATGGGAGTGAGAGACTCAGCTTCGGGCTCAGTACCCCAACTTTTTTTTTCATGTTTTTGTGATGTGGCCTTCATGGACACAACGCCCTGAGGTGGGTAGAATGTAATGTCCCAGAAATTCCTTGTAAATGTTTATATAAATATATTATAATATTTTGTGTCTGTAAAAAATAAAGGCATGTGATTCTGAGGCCCGGAGTGGCTAAAAATTATTTCTGAACTTTTTTTCAGGTACATTCATTAAACGTGAGAGCAGGTTCTTTTTATGTTTGGAAGCAGTGCTCAGAATTGAAATATGAGGACTCTATTGAGCTCGTAGCGCTGATATTAACTTTAAAATACCTTCACCTTGATTGGGTGTAGGACAATGATGAAAGTATGTTAATGGGATTTTTGGGTGAGAAAATAAATTAAAATAACTTAATTTTTTTTTGAAATTCAATCATCTCAAATTGAATTTGATTGTGCGGACCACCCGAGCCTTGAACACCTACTTTAATGAGGGGGGTGACTCTTGGGTTCTTTTCCCATTAATTGTGCCAACATAAAATTAATTAATGTGCCAACATTAATATTATTAATTAACCTATTTTTATTTATTTGGAATTTCACCTCTTGGTAGGGGGATTTTTTGGAAATGGAGTGAAGGGGAAAATATTGAAGAAACAATCTCTCCAACGAATAGAAGTTTATCCAATTAAGAACTCTAATAGAGGATCCACAACGAGGAATGTCTTCAACGACGATGAACCGACTTCTGAATTTTCCTCTCCTTCACCGAATCCATCTCGAAAAACCTCGAGCGAGCAATCGAGGAGTGAATGTTGTTTTGGATACCCCTTACCATGTTCTTTTCAATCATCATGACTTAAGAACAAGTTATGCCACATGCTACAATTATAACATGGAGCGTCCGGGCCAAACAAACATGGCCCAACCTATCTGCAACCATTATGTTTTATGTTGGACTTCAATCGATGGAAATGTTCTGACTCGAGGGCAGGTGTTTTTCGAAGGAAGAATGGGCCACTGGGGAATGATCGTCGACCTGAGGAATGTTGTCAGCAACTTGTTCTAGTGACATGCACTATTGGGTCTCAAGAATGGCTGTCGGCACTCCAGTCTGCTACAACGAAGTCGGCCGCACAACCTCGCCGCTAGAGAAGGGCCTCGGCCCATCAGTCGTGGTGGAGCTAGGGCGGTGGACGACGCACGGTCTGCCATGCAAAGGGGGCGGAGGCATGCGACTGCGCTGCTGGGCACGAAGGAGTTATGACATGAGGCCGTGGTGGTGAAGGAGGGTGGATGGCTCACTGCCAAGCACCAATGGTCGCGCGGCGTGCGACCACACCGCATGGGGGGCTGGATGTCCTGCCAGCTGGGGAGCTGAGCTAGACTTCAGGTCCCGCATGCTGCTTTCAACTCCACATGGCACTGGCCAGTCAGCTACCCCTCTCGAACGGTCCAACCTTTAGGGGTTCCTAAGAGGCACATCCCCCTTGGGTGGCGTCTAGGGAGAACCCCAATGCGTGGCCACCCAATCGCGGGCCAGCAGACCGCATCGCCAGCCACCCATCGTGGGCCCCACCGTAGGCCACCCTGTCGGCCAGGCCATGCTAGTGTGCTGTTCTGGACCCAACGGGCTGGGTAAGACCCAGGGTTGGACCCCGGTAGGCCCATGCTAGGTCTGGCCAGGTTAGACCAGACCCAGACCAACTTTGACCCTTTTCCACTCTTTCGGCCGTAACATGAGCTATGTGTGTCTATTTGATGAACTGTCTGTAGTTCCAGAAACCTTGGATCGAGATACTACTTTTGGTATACCCTAATTGAGTTAGGATACTTTTGGGGTATGGCCGGGTTGGATCGAACACGAATCCCACTAGGCCCTCGGGACAGAAAGGAAAATAACATAAACATTGGGCATCAGATTGACGCACCGTCTGTTGCATTGAGACCCATATTACGTGGATGTCCTTTGGGATACATATTCAAGGGACGTTTTGGAATTTGGATTATTCACTTGTTTATTGAAAATCAGACCCTACCAGAATCACGAGAGCATAGTACAGGAACTGTGTAGCTGGCTGTAACATGGGGAGAGGATACAATGTGGGTTTTTGTCATAGTATCCTACGTGGGTCCATGATTTGGGACATATGTGGGTCTTTGATCGAGTATACCACTGGGATATGCTCTAAGAATCCATGTGGGATTACTCTAGGATCTTATGTGGGTCTTCTGTTCCAGGATCCTACGTGGGTCAGACAATTTAGGATCCTACATGGCTCTGCCTCTTAACAGAGTATGATGATTCAGTAGTTACTTCTAACCATTATTACATTGGTACCTATGTTAAAACTATTTTTAGATGAGTCTTGTCATATGTGATAACAATCTGTGTGGCATACCTTTTTAATGCATTCCTTCGTGGTGATACCTTTTTTGTATTCTTCTATGTGGCATTAACTTTGTGGTAAATAACTTCGCATGATACCTATGTGGTATTATTCTGTGTGGTGTTACCTTTGTGGTACATACCATCATGGTGTTAACTTCGTGGTATTCTTTCCTTCATGGGATATGTGAGATTTGGGATTTTCTGTTGGGCCATGTGTTTCCTCATGATTGAGAGGGGTTTACTCGACAATGTAGTTATATATATGGGTATATACCTAATTAGGGTTGTCAGTTGTTTTCATGCTTTTTGGTTTATCCATTGTGGATTTTGTGAGACCATATAGGGTGTCGGGGTCCCTGCTGAGTATTTTTATACTCACCCCTACAGGGGCCATGTATGCACCTTGTTATGTTTGGTACATATGACAGACATCATAGATCAAGGCTGTGGGTACTGGGACTGGAGGTAGAATAGAGGTGGGTATTAGACTAGGAATACCGAAGTGACGACTATTCGAGAGTTGTACCTACCCTTCATGTAGGATCCTGGGTAGTTATTTACAAGAGTTGTTCCAGTTTACTTGTACATCCTAGTTTTCTTTTACTTTCAAGTTGGGCTTATATTCTGGCCCTTTTTTATTTCTATAGACACCCAATTTACAATATAGTTTTACTCTATTCTTGTATCATTTTTTCTTCTTATTTGTGTCAGTTTACAGGTTATAAAGGAAATGCCATCACAGTTTTAGGGAATATGGATTTTGGTGCTATTTTCCAGCCCCTGGCCTTTGGAATGCAGGATTGGGGTAGTCATGGAACAGGCCCTAGGGGACGGGTCATGGTAGATCATGGTTTCTCCATATCCATAATTAAATAGGTTTTAAAAATATTATATATTTCTACTAAATTTGTATTCATAATAATCCATAAAATTTTATTATTTGAAATGAAATTCACTATACATTGAGATGGTAGGCCGTACACACACATGATTTCTACATTCAATTATTTTTTATATTAAATGAACAAAAAGTAAATGATATCTATAAATATAATAGTTCTAGTATCTTATATTTTTAATATATTAAAATCTATTTATAAAATAATAATTTTTACTTTTTAGTTTTCCGGTAAACAAATCACATCTTGTTGGGGAGACCGTAGTCCACACTTCCACTAATGATGTCATAATATTTATACAAAATTAAAATTATAATCATATCTATTATAAAATAAATTAAGCTGAAAAAATATATAACAATTATAATATAAAATATATATAAATATAATTTCCATCAAAATTACATACCATAAATGGTGGTAATGGAAAAAGATGAACAATCACTATTTCGTGAGGTTGTAGATTACTTTTCACATAAAAAATAATTTTTTTTATCAATTAGGTTATTGTATGTGTCTGTTTTGGTCAAACGATAAGATTAATGACATATCACTATATTTTTTATACTTATGTTATTATATAATAATGTAATAAAAAGAAATGAATGAGTGGGTAAATAAATGTGTCTATTGTGATCTTTGAAAAACATTACCTATTTTTTCGTTTACACATTTTGGTTTATACTAAAAGACTTCTTAGTATGGGTTTATTGATATAGAGGGGATTATAGGATGGAGTTAGATAATATGATTGATTATGTATTAGGTTTTGGTGTATGTATAATTATAAATGTGGAATAATCAAGTGAGCTAGGAGGATCCCCTTTATAATTGATGTTATGGGTAATTTTGAAAACTAAAAAACTATTAAATTATCATAAATTAATTTTGAATTAAATATTATTCTAAATTATATTTTTTATGAAATAATATGGTTATGGGTATGAATCTTCTCAGCCAATTATTGTTCTATTATTTTTGGTATCATTCATATCGTTATCTTTTATTATTAACAATTTGATAAACCCCTTAAATTATACCTTCAGAACTTGGGATTGTACTATTTAAGGGATAATATGGTTACCAGAAAATGAAAAAGAAAAATAAATAAAACATGGATGAAATTTTCTTCATTATCTTAATAATTTTGGTGATTTTGAAAATTTGAAGATTTTTATATCATTTAATAAAATATTATTTATTTGAAAATATCAATAATGAAAATTTTGACACTACTCATTTGTACAGTTTAAAAAAAATATTATAATAACAATGTATCTTTGAAAAATATCTTTTAACAAATCCATAACATGTCAATGTAATCTATTATATTCATTTATGATAGTAATTATATCAAATTATATTTATTTTAATATTTATAATATCTTTTATCTAATATTTCAATTAATTAATCAATTAATCCATCATTAATTTACAAGCATTTAACATATCTATTACTACCCCAAAAATTAAATATAAATTATAATTAAAAAGATAAAATTTTACATTTTTAATTACTATTTATTGTCTTACATATCACTAATATAATCCCAAATTAAAACTAATTATCTTATGATAAAAAAAGTGTGATAGAATTGACATTTATTATAATAAAAAACTAATAAATCCATATTGTGATCTATGTGGGTCTTTGTGTCCATAAAATCAAACCAAATAGTATTTTGGTCATCAATAACTCATATAATTAAATTAAAACAATATTTTTCTTAAACTTATAATAATTATAATATAATTTTTACCATTAATTATTATATTTAACCTTAACTATGGTAATAAAACAAATGTAACTATATTTACAATTTATATTTCTTTAAAATAAATGAGATATATTTGAAAAATTTACGCCATATTATTTTAAATATGGAATCCATTTTTCCAAATTTAAATCAAAAAATAAGAGGAAATTAATTAAAAATTATTCTCATTGATTGAACTATAAAACATGTTTTAATGTAAAATCATATTTATCATTGAAATTATTTTACATTCAAATTAAATTTTATAATAGATTAAAATTACCCAAATTTTATGATCTTATAACAATGTTAAATAATTAACCACTTTATGTAGTCAAAATTATACGTTTACACTACAAATTATTTTCATGGAAAATGTTTTTTCAATTAAAATTTATTATTTTTAACTATTCGTTATAACAAGATACTTATTAGAAAAAAAATTACACAAATAAAATTTATTTTCTAAATTAAAATAATAAGAACATTTTTTCAAATATAATATATAAAATTTTCTAATATTGTATTTAAAATAGTTTCACTAATAAAAATATGTAAAAATACCTATCGAAAATTATTGGGTTTTATCCACTAAAATGGATTTTTTTCGTATATTTTTTTTAATATATTGGAAAATTATCAAAAATATTTAGTTCAATTTATTTCATATACATTCCATTATCATAATAAATTAATATTAATTTATTTAATTTATTTAGATAACCCACCGTTGAGAACATAAAAATATTTTCCTTATATTATATTGGTATATGCATTATTTTATAATCAATTGGTAACTGCTAAATTCAAAATATATTTTTATAAAAAAAATATTTTAATAACTTATTGAATAGTATTAATTAACTCTAACTTAATGGATAATGTAAAAATAATAATATTTAATTGAATATAATCATTTATTTATTCTTGTTATTGCATGCAGTGTATGCTATCAAAGAAAATTGAATTTTTATAAGAAGAGACACACAATATAATATTAGTTTGTTACATTATCCCATTATTCAATAAATTTACTCTTTTAAATTTGAAATATAAATTCTAAAATAAATACTTTTAATTTCAAAATCACTTCTTGGGAAACCCATGTCAATAATATGTTTAATAGAATACCCTCTTAATAAGGGGGAACTAGAATTGTGACAGTCACAATAAGGCTAGGATTTATAATAAGAAAATATTTTTAGATGTTGAAAACATGTAAATGGAATAAGAATATAATCATAAATTTATGATGTTTAATGATATAGGACATGACTATTATAAATTTAATAATCAGAAAACTATTATGTTTTGATCAGTTAAAAACTATTGATTTTCTATATGGAAAATTAATATAATAATTTTTTTGTTTGAAAATTATTTTCCCAATAGTAGAGGGATTAATTTCCTTCTATAATTAGGTAGATATTAATATAAAATTACTTAACATGTATATTTTAATCCTACAATGAATTTTAGCAAAAAAATCAAATTTTCTCCAAATTACGAGTATTTAAGATAATGTTTTCATGCTTGCTAAATTCAAATCAACATATATGAATGACAAAATATTAAAATTATTAATATGTATTCCTCTTGTATTTATACATTATAAAACCAAAATATTTTGTATAACAAAATTTAATTCATCAATATGAAAAAACTTGTTTATGATGAAAATAATAATAATCAACAAAACATTATAGTAACCACCATATTTCAATATATATCATTTAGAAAATAACTATCCATAATAAAATATATTCTATACTAATTTGAAAAATCAAATGTTAAATGGCATTGATAGTATTCTATTCCAAATAAAAATAATGACTCTTAATTTTCAATATTGAAAATTAAATTTTCCAAAAGAAAAAATCACAATTATATGATAATTATTTCAATAAATTACAAGAATCTACATAAGTAAAAAATAAAATTATATTTCTTCCAAAAGAATATTGAAACACTTTTCCATATATTAATCATTTTTTCTATAATATTATTGAATTTAAAAAATAGATAATGTCTGGAAAAATAAAAATAATCGGCTAATCACCCAATTATATTCAAATCCTATGGTTATCTATTTAATAAAACAAATGTTGTTAAAAAAGAAATAAATAACATAAAATAGTTCCAAATAAAAAAATTCATTTCAATGAGTACTTTTGATAAGATAGTCTATGGAACTGCACACTACTCTACATTTTATTTTTGGTTCAATCCTTGAGGCTTTTTCGGAAGTTTATCGTTTTCAGCAGGCCTATGGGTTGTCCTTTTCCAAAAACATTATTACTTTAATCCAGAAAATGTGATAATAATAATTAAAAGGTAATATAAATATATCTAAAAATTAATATAATGTTTCAACCACAATGGTTACCACATATGTCGTATTTTTTATTCCCAATAATATAAATACACATAATTATATCCATGATTATAAAAATCTTAATAATTATACATACCATTAAAATTATTACAATAAAATTAAACTAAATTATATCTTAAATAATATATTCACACATAATAAACCAATTGGGTCTGTTCCTTAATGAATGTTTTCCTAAATATAGTTCCCTAGACTTGTACTAAAATTTCTCTAATATGAACTATAACACCCAAACCAAAAATTTCTGAAGAAGGTTCATTAAATTTAAGAATTGTCATGATTACAATAATAAAATCCAAAAGGAAAAATAATTTTAGTATCCATAATGAACTAGATATATAAATGGTTCCATTATTATATATTTAAATTGTACATATAGCACAAATAAAGGAAATTAAATTTCAATCCTGTAAAACTCATTCATAATTCTCTTATTCATAGTCTGGAAATGGAAAAGGAATAGGGGTCCACTTGAGTGAATAGTTATAGTTTTGTAAAATATAATAAATGATTAATTATTTTGAATTATATATATAGAATGCTGCAGAACTGAAAAAAATATCGATTAATCAATAAAAAGTATACACCAACATTTATTAGTGAAAATTGTAACGACACAAACATTTATCAATGAAAATTATCTTTAATATAATTTAATGTTATATTATTTAAAATGTTTATATAGAACATATTCACATCTTGGTTTTTTGTTTTTTCATTTTAAAATACATTTATGAATTTTTATCGTTTCCAATATAGACATTGAATAGTGATCACATGATTATTATAAATATAAGGTTTCATCAAATCCAATTTAAATATACAAAGGAAGTGATGGCCTCATCCAGTAGAATGTCACCATATCCATTTCTTTTTTTGGAGCTAGTAAAGGAGGTGACATCATTGGGATTTGTTCTTGACCATACCCATGATGAGCATCAAAGTGTTACGCTCAAATGGAACCGCCTATGGGAGAAGTGGGAGTTTATAGAGAATACCACAGGAGAAATGTTATCTGAGCCACCCCATGAGTCTTTCACCATCTCCAACATTACCCTTAGTTCATGCCCTTGTATTATAAGTTGTTTTGTAATAATAACATAGCACTATGATTGTGTGAATTATTTTTCTATATAATAAAAATATACATTAATTTTATTATTTTTACATTGTAAATAGTTCTTAAAGAACAAATAGTATTTGTAGTTCATATGAAACTAATAAATCTATTTTGATGAATTAATGGATTCTTGATTTAAATAGTAATTTAGTTAAATATTATTATTAAACTACTTTTTATTAAACATAAATGATCATATAATTTTTATGAATACAATTTTTATTTTTATTAAGGACTGAAAGCTACTTTTTTCAAAACCCATGCATTTATGATAAATTACAGTTATCATTTTAAATATAAAAATTCACACATTTATAAAATTAATTAGAAAAAATTAAAATTATTTTTGGAATCAGGAATTCAAAATTATACAACAATGATTTTTTCATAAATTTCTGAGATAACCGATTTGTTTTATGAACAAATTATATATCGTTAATTGATATAATGTGTTTTATGAAATCATAATGTTCCAAAATGTGATGTAATAAAATAATATAAATTATATGTTTGTACAATATATGTATTTTCAATAAAATAATGTGATTTTTGGTTTTGTTGATTTATTTTACAATGCTTTAGTGGACCCTTCAATACATATAAACATTTTACCATTTAAGATGGTTTTCTTTTAGAGTGTGACTCACCTCCATATAAACAAGACTAATATTTTAAGAATTTAGGCCATTAGAAATAACAAATAATGTTTTCTACCCCCCCCCCCCCCCTCTTTGAAAGAACAATGGGAAAAAACCATGGGCTGATTTACATTTTTGATTAGTTTAATGTGTGCTAACCACAATCTGAATAATAAATAATTCCCTCTCTTTCCTATATAAACTCACCCATGCTCACACGTCCTCCTCACTCAAAGTCATTTTAGATTCACCATCAATTTACCTCATCTAACTATAATACTCCCCTGGTGAACCAATATCCTATGAAGCCTCTCTCAATCCACTCCCATTCTTTTTAGAGCACACTTCCTAGAAAGTGATTGTCATTATTTTTCATTTTGTTAAATTTAAATAATGTTGTTATTCCCATTTATTTTCAATTAAAAATAATGTGGTATGATTTCTCACCTCCCTTACACTGACCTTATTATGTTTGAATGATTAGATACCCATTTCTCTCCCATTAATGGCTTCCATGTAGACCTGTTACCATGTCAAAATTCCGTACGGAATCTCCCTCTCCACATTTACCTCATAAAATAGTTTTTCTTTTTGAATCTAAAATAAAAAAAAATGATGGTACATGTATATATATGTACCCTATATGTCCCATTTCATCTAAATATTATTATAAACCTATATCTCTCTCATCAACCAATTTAATGAAATCTTCTATCACGTCGTTATGCTACCGAAATTGCACATCGATTTTCCAATCCAATGTCCTTGTGTTGTTAATACCATTTCCATTTTTCTACCAAGAGTATCCAAGATTATTGATGTTTTATTAATTTATTATATTGATTCAAACAATAATTCCAAATTATATTATCTACTAATAAATGATGATGTTTATTGAATCCATGTTATATGATCTATGTGGCACACTTATGCATGAAAGGAAATGATTAAGAAGGGTGTGCCCTGATAGCGCTACAATGCATTGGGTAAAGATTATTATCTTGATAAATTGAGTATAATGAGTGTTTACTCGTGATAATTCACGATCAATGAGGGCTTACTCATGCCCCATGTGAAATGATCCTTGGATTAATCTAATATCAGGTAAATTGTTGATACCACATTTCCATGTGATGATCATGACATTATGTTTATGTATCTTTTATGGTCCATTTATATGCCTACTGTCAAACAAGTAATCAATTCATTATGTTATGATTTTATAATTCCTTAATGGTATTTATAGCTAACCATTATTCTTATGCATGTCTTCAGGATATCACATACAGTGATATGTACGAGTTAATGTACTGGTCATGTAAAGGAGGTTTTAATTATGAATGATGTGTTTTATGTTATATATTGTAATTTAATGTTACTAAGAACCAAATAATCTAGAAATAATGATCTTCTATGTTGTATAAAGTTATTGTTTTATGTAATAAATTTGTTTATATGTGTAATGAAGAGCATGGGTTATTATTATTGGTATTAGATGATAGGTTTAGCTATTTTTGGGATTAGGATTAGAAAACTGTACTAAAGGACTAAGTGATAAGACTAGGAATAATTAAAACATCCCTAAATTTTTGTGATTATTTAGTAAGTGGTTTACTGATAAAATTCATCCATGTCTATATGTGAGTGGGTAGATGCGGCTTTGGAACAAATGCATCATAGGGGTAAAACCCAATAACACTGCTTTGATCTAGACTTGAATGAAAAATTGTGCACGACAACGAGCCCCGATGCACTATTTATTACAAAAGTCCTGGGGGGTAATGCCTTAGTAAATTCACAATCATATTATAATCCATCATTAGGGGAATGAAAAAAATACATGTAAGAGTATATGTTGGGTAGTAGATCATGTATAACAAATATTCAGGCCTATAAACCCATAATCTTCCTAAATAAAATTTATTTAAAAGTAATATATTTTTGAAATGGGATTACCCTTTATATGTCACCCATAACATTCCTTTTATTGTAGCAAATGTCCAGTAATAGGAGGAACTGGGATAATAATCAATTTTATGATCAATGTGATGATTGTTCTAATGATATTCCCATTATAATGGGATCAGGAATCAATAACATTTTCATGATACTCCCTTAGTTTTCTCATGTTTTGAATAGAATCATAGGTTAGGATGAAAATTACACCCCTTCTAAGAAATAATAAGTTAAAATCAAGAGCTTTATGAGACAAAGACATCCTACCTTTAACGGATCATCTGATCCATTATTTGCCAAACAACGGGTCAACACCATTGAAAAGAATTTCTCCATCAATCAATGTTCTGAGAAAGAAATGGTTATTCTGCCTACATATCATATAGATGGTGAAGATGATAAATGGTAGACATTGATCAAAAATACGAAGCCCAAGGAAGTGACAAAGGCATTGAAATGTAAAAATTTATAGAAACTGTTTTTAAAGAAATAATTTCCATTCAACATATAACTTATGATAGAAATGGAATTATTTACCCTCAGGATATGCCTCTAGATTTTTCGTTACTCCCTAATTCAATGTTGAAGGCTTGTTTGGTGGGCTAAAACCTAGCCTATAGAATGTCCATGTTATCTGTGACATCGAGGGCTATGATGAGATTTTCAAATGTTCCCTAAAAGTTGAAACGGAGATTAGATAATCTTAGGGGTATCATGGGATAATAAAAGTATGGTGGACATTAATTCTGGATGTCTGATTGATAAATTCAATGGAGCTATGATAATCTATCACCAAGAATAACAATTTTGAAGAAATAAGCTCCCTAGAAATTTCTTGAAGGGGACGAGGAAATTCATTATGCGTGGAAAAAAACGGAACCAGGCTATTGACTACCGACAAGAGAAACCCACAGCTATGCAGAGGATATGGATGCTCTGTTCGACCATCAACACATTTTACATTGATTGAACTACAAAGAACTATGGTACTTTGAAAACAAGTTCCATAAGACAAGGCATTTTTTAGGCAACCAACATCCTCCAAGGTAGCAAGGGTGAGTTTTTTCAATCACTACCTCTAAAATGAACCCCAACAACAATATGGTGAAAGGTAGGAAAGTTATCAATTCAATAATAGAAACTAATCTTTTCTATTTAGGTTCTAAACATTCTTATATATCTTGAATGTTTAGTAGAACAATACTAACACCACCAGAAATCATGAAAGTCAAGATGTCAGTGAGAAAGTAAAATGAGGCAATCATTACATCTAATTAATATAACTCCACCCCAATCATATTTTTTTTATTGAAAATTCAAGATAACATCTTCCACCTCTATATGGTGTACATTGATGCAATTATTTCATGGATTGGGTTTTTATATATATTGCCAAAAAAAATTGTTCTGATAGGGAAATTACTCTTTATATGGAGAATAGACCCACGATTCTGTACAAGTGCAAGGATGGAGATGAATCTTATTTAGAACTGTCAACTCAAGAATGGATATTATTACCATGTGAGCACATGTATCTTTCTCAGATGATTGAGTTTACAAAAGAAACCATCCTTGAAGATGTTCCAATTATGACAGAATTCACAGATGTGTTTTCTGAGTAATTTCATGATCTTAATCATAGAAGAGATTTTGAATTCCAAATCGATCTTATACCTCAGTAATTTACAATATCTAAGAATCCATATGTAATGGCTGTTTTGGAGCTTGAGGAGCTGAAGAAAAACCTATAGATGAATCTGTATAAAGTGTTTATACACCCAACTACTTCACTATGTGGTTCACTAGTCCCCTGTTTTAAGAAGAATGATTTGTCAATGCACCTTTTCCTTGATTATCGTGAGCATAACGAAATCACTACAAATAACAAGTATCCTCTGCCCCGAATTGGTGACATGTTCAATTACCTTGATGGAGCACAGTATTTCTATGTGGTGGATTTGTGGTCGGGATATTACCGTGTAAAGGTAAAGAGAGATGATATCCCTAAGACTGCATTTTGTATAAGATATGGGCTCTATGAATTCACTGTAATGACTTTCAGACTCGCTAATGCTCTATAAATCTTCATATACATTATAAATAGAGTCTTTAGAGTAAAATTTGACCAATTTGTGGTAGTATTTATAGATGATATTTTAATATTCTCCAAAACCAAGGAGGAGCAAGAGGGGAATCTAAGAACTGTACAGGAGACCTTATGAAAGGAGAATATCGTTGGAAATTATAGCAAGTATGAGTTATGGTTAAAGGATGTCTCATTATTGGGGCATATCATCTCATGTAATGGGATTCCTTTGGATCCCTCCATGATAGTTGTAATTGATATATGGTTGAGGCCGACATCGGTAACTAATATCCATAGCTTCCTGGGGTTATATAGATATTATTTCTGATTTGTGGTAAATTTCTTCCCATTATTAAACCCTCTTACCAAAATAACTCATACGGGAGTCAGGAATGCATGGATTGATGAAGGCAGAGGGTGCTTCAATGCATTGAAAAGTGGCTTATCACAGCTCATGTTCTGACATTGCTGAGAAGTGGATAACTTTTTGTGATTTCTAGTGATACATCGGAGAGTGGTTTTGGATGTGTGTTGATGAAAAATGATTAATTCATTGCCCATGCTTCATGGGAATTAAAATATGTGGAACAATAATATCAAAAACTTGATCCTGAGTTGGATGTAGTGATCTTTTCTTTAAAAATTTGGTGTCATTACCCCTTTCTGGAGACATTTGAAATATACATTTATCACAAAATCCTCAAATATATATTAACATAGAAAGAGTTAAATATGAGCCAACAAATATCGATAGATCTGATCAACGAATATGAATGGTGAATCCATAACCACCCATTGAATGAAAAAAAGGTGTAATATTCTATATATAGAAAGGATATAGGAATTCTATCATTGATGAGAATTGAAAATTATTCAATATTCATAGATTTCATAAATATGGACCTATGAATCAGAAATAAGGGAATATCATCAATCCTTTCAAAAATGACCACTCAACTTCCACTTTTGGAGAGGTTAAAGGATGCTCAAAATTATAATGTGGGAATTCAGAAGAAAGTGGAAACTACCAGAAAAGGAAAATACATGGAGTTAAATGTTAATGAATATGAAATTATAGGATTGGGACAAGACTATGTGTTCCATCATGTTTGCAGTTAAATAATGAACTTTTAGATGATGCACATAGTTTTAATTTCTCTATTCCCCCAATATACACAATGATGTATCAACATATAGGAGTCAATTATTGGTGGGATAACAGGAAGTAGGAGATCAAGGAGTATACATCAAAGATACAAGTATGTTAGCAATTTTAGGTTGAGAGGTAGAAGTGTAAGGGGTTGATGAATCCATTATTCATACCAGCATGCAAATGGAAAAACATCACCATGGGCTTTATCATTGGACATCCAAATACATCTAATGGAAAATTATATTAGGGTTTTTTTGGATCATCTTACTATGAATCCACACTTCAATGAAATTCGAGATGATTTCTCCTTGTATCAAGTGGCACAAATATATATCATATAAGATTTAAGGATGCATGAAGTACCACATTCAATTGTATCCGATTGAGATCCAAAAATCGCCTCTTTGATTGGGATGATTATTCAATAGGGTCTGAATACTGAACTAAACATCACTGCAGCTTTTCCTCCGCAAACTAATGGTCAGTCTGATGAGAATATCAAAACAATTTACGACATGTTGAGAGAATTCTCAATGGACTTCAAAGGAGGATGAGATCAACATATCTCTCTAGGTTATTTCTTTTACAACAACAGTTTCCAGTCCTGTAGAAAATTTACTCTTTATAATGCCCTGTATGGGAAGAGGTGAAGAACACCGGCATGTAGGAATGATGTTGGGGAGAGAAAACACCTAGGTACAGAAATGGTCGACGAAATGGTGGAGAGGTTTAAGAACATATAGAACTACTTTAATGTTGTTCAGAGTTGACAAAAAAATATATCCTAATAATAATCGATGTGACATAGAGAATAATGTATGGGACATTGTATTCCTCTCCATGTCATTGTGGAAAAGTGTTATGAGATTTTGAAGATGAAAAAACATAGTACAAGGTACATCATCCCTTTTGATATCCTTGATCGTATTAGAGAAGTGGCCTATAGACTAGCACTCCCCCCGAACCTATCTCAATTACATGATATATTTAATGTATCACTCTTGACGGAGTACATACCTTACCCATTGCATGTACTCAATCAAGAATTGGTAGAATTAGAGAATGTCCTCTTTTATAAAGAGAATCCGGTTAATATCTTATATCGATGGGAAAAAAGTTATATGAAATAATTTAGTGCCCCTAATCAATGATTTGTAGCGAAACCAAATGTTTGAAGTGGCAATGTGGGAACTAGAGAAGGAATGAAGTAGATTTACTGTCATCTGTATTATAGTGTGAAAAAATTTTGAGGGTAAAATTTCTTAAGTGTGGAAGATTGTAATGACCCAAACATTTATTAATTAAAATTCCACTAGATATAATTTAATGTCTCATAACATAAAATAGTTATGTAAAGAATATTCACATACTTGGTTTTTTGTTTTTGTATTTTTAAATACCGGTAAGAATTTTGACTATTTCTATTATAGTCACTGAATAGTGATAACATGATTAGAATAAATATAGTGATTTAACAAATCCAATTGACTCAAAACAATGAAGTGATAACCACATCATGTTGAATGGATCCATAAATAGCCCATTTTTCAGAGCTCGGAAAGGATGTGGTTTCATTGTGCATTGATCTTGACCACTCCCAAGTCGAACTTCGACATGTTAAGATCGAATGGATCCACCTATGAGAGAAGTGATGTTGATCGAGATTACCACCTAAGAAATGTTATCATAGACACCCCAAGAGTCTGTCACAATCCCACACCATACTCGTAGGTCATATGTGGGTTCTATAAAGTGTAATGTAAGAAGACCATAACACTATGATTATATGCATTATTTTTTTTATAATAATCAATATACATTCATTTTATTATTTTTACTTTGTAATTATTTTTTGAAATCACAAATAATATTTTGGGTTAATATGAAATTAATAAATCTATTTTTATGAATGAATTGTTTTTTGAGTTAAATAATATTTTAACATTATATTATAACTAAGTTTTAATTTATTAAATATAAATGATCTTATATTTTTTTGGAAAACAATACTGATATTTGTTATGAATTGAAAGCTGTTTTTTTCAAAACCCATGAATTATATATATATGTCGGTTTTTATTTTATATGTAAAAAATTTACAAATTTATAAAAATATTTAGATTTAATGAATATTATTTTTTTAATCAGGATGTCAAAATTATCCAATGGAGATTATTTTATAACATTATGATATATTAGAAATTTAGGGTAAAAATAAATATTGTTTAAATATATAATCTGTTTTATGAGATCATAATGTCCCAGTAGTATTATAATAAAATAATACAAATAAGTTTTTCAGAAAAAAAAATATTTTGTTGTTAAAATAATTTAATTTTAGGTTTTTTTTTATTTATTTCACAAATTCATAGTTGGCCCTACAAGACTGAAAAAACATTTTAACTTTTAAAATTGATGTCATTGTGAATGTGACTCACCTCCACATAACAAATCCCTACAATTTAAGATGATAGGTCATTGGAATTATAAAATAATGTTTTTAAATTTCATTATAAAACCATGGGCAAACACCATGGGTGGGTTTGTGGTTTTGATTTGTTTAATATGAGGTGCCCAAAACATAAATTGTAAAGAATTCCCTCTCTTTTCCTATAAAAACCCATCCAATATCCCACATTGTCTTCACCTAATTCTTTTATTCTATAACTAAATCTTCCATAATCTATCTAGAATCCTACCAAGGTTCCCCAATATCCCCATATGCATCTCTCAAGCCTCTCCCAATCCATTGGCATCACAATTCGAAGTAATGGATTTTCTTCCTTTCTCATTTTTTTCCAAATCTCATTATGTTGTAATGCAAGTTTATATTCAATTAAAAAATTTGTGGTATGATTATGAACCTCTCTGATACATCCCTCATTATATTTTAATTATTAGATATCCCTTTATCTCTAATTAATTACTTCCATGTTCACCTACTACCATGCCGAAATTCAGAAAGGGATATCTCTTTCATCATTTATATCTAAGCAATTCGTTTACTTTATGAATATAAACTCCATTAAAGATTTTGGGACATGTATAAATATGATCCCATTACTATCCATTTCATTAATATATGATGAGAAACACATTTCTCTCATCAACCATTCTTATGACTTATTATGTGATGTCGTTATGCTATTGAAATTGCCTGACGATTTAACAAGCCAAAGTCTTTATGTAGTGAATACCATTCCCATTTCTCTATCAAGTGTATTCACCATTATGAACATTAAATTATTGATTATAGTGTTACCTTAATGAATTACACATTCCATTATCATTGAGTAATGGATGATGCTTAATGAGTCCATGTTATATGATACGAGTGGCACACTTATGCATGACATTAAATGATTAAAAATGGTCCACCAAAATAACATTCCTATTCATTGGATAATGATTAGTATCATGATATATCAAGTGAAATGAGGGCTTACTCATGATAATTCAAGTGAAATGAGGGTTTAATCATGTTCCATGTTCAATTAGGCTTGGCTAATGCTAATATCATGCTAAATGTTGATGTCACATTTCCATGTTATTTTCCTTCTATTATGTTCATCTTTATTTTATTCCTTGTTGATATGGATATTACTTAACATGTATTGTATTCGTCATGTTATACATTTTCAATATCATACTGGGGTTTATATATCACAGTTTTATTTTTCATGTCCTTATGTTAACCCATGAAATGCTAAGTATGAGGGAATGTAGTGGTCATGTAATGGATGTTTTCAATAAGGATGTTGTGTTTTAAGTTCGATATTGTAATATAATATTCCTATGACCCAAAGACACTAGACCCTTCAATCTTAAATGTTTTATCAACTGATGTATTTTATGTATTAAATCATTTTGATGTGTGCAATAAAGAGTACATTTGTTTTATAAAACTCAGGATAACAATAACTGTAAAAGGAAATAAAGGAATGGCTAAATATTAGACATCATGTATCTTAAACATGAAAAACGAACTTCAACAACATTCAAATGATGGAATAATTATTGTAAATAAAACCAAATTAGTTTTTTTTATTATTTTTCTCATGATACTATCGATGTATCATGGTCATTTTCATTATATAGTCCCCACTTATTATTGATTACAAAGCATTCATTATATATCAAATAATTGATTTAAAAATTGGTTTTCTAATCAAAGCGTGTCATACAACATTGATACATTTTAATACCATGAATATTTTGAGATTAATTAAAGGATATATAAAAATAGTAGTATACATACACCACAGAAAATGCAATTTGTGGTGAATAAGGCATATATCTCAAAGAAGTCATAAATTATATGAGAAAACCCTTCAAATGTGTTTCATCTTATGTTAATGTCATTTAAATTTCCAAATATTAATTACATGTTTATTATAAATCTTTAATATATCCATATTAATATTCATAATATCAAATATTATCTATTTATAGTATCTAATTACCTTTTTGTTAACAAACTGTAAATTTTTTAACTGTTTCAGGTGTAGTTTCCGATAATTATCTGAATTTTTTGACTAATTAAATGTTTTTACTATTACATAGATCATTGTGTAATAATCTCAATAATGTAAACCATGATTAAAATATTATATATATTCATTATATATTTATATATAACAATCCATGAAATTGGGAAATAGTTAATGAAATGATCAATTCAAGGAGACAGTAGGTTGCGTATACGCATGAACAATACTTTCTTTTCGTAGACATATTGAATGAATAATAATTAAAAAATATATTTATAAATATTATATTTCTAGTTTCATATATATTATATATTTATATATACAAATTTTTTAAATCCATTCTCTATACTTTCCAGTAATAGCATGAACGAATCACATCACTTTTGGGAGATGGTAGTCCACACATCCCCAAATAATGTTATCGTATTTATAAAAAATATAAATAACAATGGAATGAGTTATAAAATAATTATGAAAGAATAAATATATAATAAATATAACATATAAAATTTATGAATTGAAATTTCATCATTATTATCAACCATGGAGGCTGATGAAGGAAAATTGAATATTCATCATTTCAATAGATTGTAGTTCGTCATACACATAAATAATATGGTTGTCACCCATTATATGGACATGTGTGAAAGTGGTGGTAAAACAAGTAGAACAATAAAATATTAGTATATTGAGTTTTATAGTAATATTATATATTTTGGGAATTATAAGAAATTATGGAGTGGGGAAAGAAATAAGTTTTTTGCAATAATTAATGAACATTACTTCATTTTTAGGTACCTTATTTTGGGTTATACCCAAATACGTCATTGGATGGATTTATTCCAAAATAGATGCTTCAATTATGATGGGAGAGATGTTGTGAGACTATTTATGCATCGTTTGTTTGGTATAGAAGGATCAATGTGGTTTGAGGATGTGAGGGAGGTGTTTTCATTTTATAATTGATATGAGGGGTACTTTTAGAAACTCCTGAACTATTAAATTAATATAAATTAATTTTACATTTATATTATGTATAATATGATTTATTTATAACATATGATGAATATAGGTTGAAATCCACTCAGGAATTTTTTTTACATGTTTATGTCAAATTCTTACCCATATCTGTTTGCTTTATGACATAGTTATACACATTAACTATTGTAAATACCTGAAAAATTCAAGGGAAATTTTTTCTAATTTTCTTTGGAATTTTACAAGAACGCAGTTTCTGAAGGCGCATGATTCTGAGGCCCGGTGTGCCCGGAATCAATTTCCGAAGTTTGGCTCGGGTACGTTCAGTGAACGAACGAGCGGGTTTTTCTAACGTTTGAACCGGTGCTCGGAATCGAATTCTGAGGGCACTGATGGAATCGTAGCGCCGGTTTTTTCTTAGAAACGCCTCTTCTGGAGTTGCGTTTTCTCGGGTGTGGTTTTTAATTTTTGGGATTAAGGTTAAGAAATAAAATAATTGTACGAAAAACTTTATTTTATTTCACTTAAGCAACTTGGAAGCCACTTGAAGCCACTTAAAGCTTCTTAAACTAAGTTGAAACGGATAGGGTATTATCCAAAAATATCCTACCCTCTGGGTAGGATATTTTTGAGGTGGGGCCCACACGAGCCCCACCATTTCATATCCGCTAAGTAACGCACCCGTGAAAACCCGTCATTATGAAATTCAACTGACGCGTTTCTTAATTTCATAATGCACCAATTAATTGGGTGGTTGTCATCGTTGAATTAATTGGGCGGTTTATTTCGTTGAATTAATTCTACGAATTAATGGGTCGTTACTTATCTCTTTTTCATTTCTTAACCAGTTTGAAATCCGTTGGCGTAGTAATAAAAATAAGACCAACGCCACATCTTGAGGATTACACGTTGGGAGGCCTTTCACAGAATTCTTGTGCCTTCACCCTTCTTCGCGAAGAACGCGAAGAACGCGAAGAACTCCGGCCTCCGACGAAGAACGCCGAAACCACGTAAATTGACGATGCGACGCCGTGTGCCGCAACACTGACGTTTCCTCTTCTGCGAAGTTCCTTCCTCCGCAACGAAATCTTCAATCATCTGTTGGAGGTAAGAAATTTCAGGTTCCTTTTAAAACTCCTTTGTGTTTTTCATCAACGCAGGGATTTAATTATTATTAATTAAATCATTTTGTTCTTGAACCTCAGAGTTCGTCGACACGACACCCTTCCGCGACGACGCGACACCTTCCGCGATGCGACGATCGCCTCCTTCCGCGGCGATAAATTCCGTGAAGAACATGTGTGCGACACTTGACGAGATAGAGGTTTTATTTTAATGTTTTATACTCCGTGAATGTTTCCGTTCAAACTGAATAACCCAGATAATAAGAACAATTTTAATTCATTAAAATTGTTTTTGGTTATGTATTCATGTGTTGAATAATTCTCCCGTTGTTATTATCTAACGCGGAGGGTGCGGGCCAAACGAACAAGGACCGACAACCCTCCGCAGATTGTTTATTGCGAAAAATGAGGCCGCAAGGTGATTTTGAGGCCTCCGTAGTGAAGTTCGGGTCCCAGGAGGACCATAGGCGAAGAAAGCAGGAGAAACGGACCACAGGAGCGCGTCCGGTGGTACACGGAAGGCGGCGACGACGACGAACGGCGGCGGCGGCGCGCCTCCGGAGGGTTGGCGGCTGGCGGATCCGCCGGTGGCGGCAATTAGCGGCGGGCGGGGGACACCCCGCTCTGCGATTCTGCTCGGCCACACTGGCCAAGCCGCGGCCAGCCGGTCGGGCCGGACCGAGCCGGACCGAGTCGGACTCGGGTCGGGTCGACCCGGTTCGGCCGAACTAGGGGGGGCCGGGCCGGGTCGCCCCGGGCCCAAACCCCCCGTTTTCGGACCACTTTTGGTCAAAATCCCGTAACTTGAGCTAGGGGCCTCCAAACGACTCTCCATAAGCGGCAACACGATCCTTGGATCGAGACGGCCGTTTCGATATATCGCACTTAAGGTTTCGGATTACTTTGGGTTCGGCCGAGTTGGTTCGGATATGAAACCAACCGGGGCCTCGGAGCGGAAACGCTTATATCTTGAGCTCCGGACGTCCGATTGACGTGCCGTCGACTTTGATGGATTCCTCTAAGTGAGGCGGATCTTTTGGCTTACTCCGCTCAAGGTTTGGATGCCGTCGATGTGCGGTCGGGTTGGTTCGCTCACGAAACCAACAGGGCCCCTAGAACGAGAAAGCCAATAACTCACAGACCGGGCGTTCGATTGATGCGCCATATGTCTCGTTGTTTTTCTCTTGATGAGACGGATCTTTTGGCATAATTCGCCCGAGATTTGGATACAGTTGGATAGTGTCCAGGTTGGATCGCACCCGAAATCCAACCGGGCCCCTGGAACGGAAAAGCTGATACCATTCTGACAGGACGTCCGTTTGACGAACCGTCAGCGGCGTTGGTGATCTCGTTGAGAAACCGTCTATATGAGCATACCCTATGAGAGTTCGGGGTACAGTTGAGATACGTCCAGGTTGGTTCGCACACGAATCCAACCGGTTCCCTGGGACGAAAAGGCTAATAACTCACAGACCGGGCATCCGATTGATGCGCCGTCTGTTGTGTTGATACCCCTTAGACGAGGCGGTCCTTGAGATACTTTTTCGTGTAACTTTGAGATACTTGGAGTATCGACCTGTAGCTCGTGGATCGGAACCTCCCAGAGATGAGCGTATGGAGTATGAAAACCGTGTAGACGGCTGAGACCGGACGACTGCTTGACCGACTCGACTTGGAGTGAGTCGACTAGCCCAGTTGACGGAGCGCCTGGTATTTAGAGGCAGACTGATGGCGGACAAAGTGCCTGGTAGTTGGCAGCAGACCCGCGGTACTCGACCGGAGGAGTACCTCTGTAGTCTATTGGGGAGAGCGCCCGGTATTTGGCGACAGACCCTTAGCAGACGGAGCGCCCTGTAGTTGGCCGCAGACCCGCAGTACTCGACAGGAGGATTACCTCAGCAGTCTTAGGTTAGTGAGTAGTACCTCGGAGTCGTGACAGGTCCAATGTACACTCCAGAGACGGAGCTCTTCAGAAGTTACGGTTTCGATAATAAAAATCCTGGTTTGAGCTGAGACTTTTGACCTTGTGTTTACCTCATGTTTGAGATGGGTTACATGATAACTTAGGTATATGTATGGGAATATACCTGGGTAGTGGTTATCAGTTGTTTTCACAATCCTTTTGTTTCCTCAGGATTGAGATGGGTTACTTGATAACTTAGGTATATGTATGGGTATATACCTAAGTAGAGGTTATCTGTTGAGATCTTCTTTGTGGTTATCCTTATTGGTTTTAGTGAGCCCTTGAAGGTCTCGGGGTCCTTACTAAGTATCGTTATACTCACCCCTGCATGGGCTATGCCCGCACCTCGTTGTGTTGGTTACAGACGATGGGCAGTGCTGACGGAGGCCGAGTCTTCGAGGACTACACGACGAGTCAGTATTCGGAGGTGGACTACATGACGAGTCAGTACCCGGAGGTGGACTACACGACGAGACGACACACAGAGGAGGTTGACAGACGAGAGCGTGGAGGAGGCTATTTGTACCTACCCTTCAGGTAGGATCCGGGGTGGACAACCAGGAGCTGCGACATCTGTACCTACCCTTCAGGTAGGATCCGATGAGGACGACCCAGGAGATTCTTCCGTCCTTCCAGCTGTTATCTTTTCTGCTATACATGTTCAGTTGTAGTTGTACTGTCTTTTGGGATTGTATTCTGGCCCATTTACTTTTCAGCACTTCTCTTGTACATAGTGTTTACTTTTTCTGCTTTCTTACTCTGTGGTACTTGTTTTCTTTAATAAAGTCAATGCCTTCCCAGTTATCAGGATTTACACCTTTGGTGCTAGTCGCCAGACCCTGGCCTATGGAAGGCGGGTTTGGGGTAGTCATGGAACGGACCCCGAGGACGGGTCGTGACAAATTGGTATCAGAGGAGTTCGGTTCTACCGTAGAACTTATAACTCTGATGATTCTTTCTGTGAAGCAATAGTGTTAAGAGTACCGAGTGTGGTTTTCAGTTCAGGGAGTCCAGTGTTGGTGCGGGCTGCCGACGTATCCATACACCAGGACCCTGACAACTGATTTCCGACTTTTTGCACGAAAACACTGATTGCATGTGTGTTTCCAGAAGTTTTTAAATTTCAGCTCAAACCAGGTCAGCTCACCAGGTATAAACGTTTGACCATGTCACGATGTTTCTTTCAGAATGCCTTTTCACGGACGACCACCTAGAGCCCGGAGGGATGTGCGTGCTGACAGCCTGTCGAGCGATGAGGCTTCGGTACAGGGCCCTCTTGCAGTTGAGGCACCAGCGGAGGTACCAGCGGTACTACCATAAGTTGGGCCACCAATTCCACCAGCCCCAGCAGTAAACGATGCATGCTACTTGAGTGCGCTGCACGAGTTCCAGCGCCAGATGCCACCCAGGTTCCGGGGAGAGACGGACTCGCAGGCGGCTGAGGATTGGCTGGAGGCTGTGGTGAGAGTCTTCAGGCTAGTGGGGACGCCGACAGACTTCATGGTGATCTTTGCTGCCAGCCTCTTTCAGGCAGTAGCAGGCAGGTGGTGGAGCCACTTGTTCCAATTTTGCGACGGGATAAAAATCGCATGGGAAGACTTCGAGACCTTATTCAGGGTGGAGTTTGTGCCATTTTCTCTACACCCCGAGCGTGTTCAGGAGCTTCTTCCTTTTCCGCAGGGTTTTCGATCAGTTACCGTGTCATCTGTGGGCAGTAGACAGATGATGTAGAGGTCCAAGAGGACCAGAGCAGCAGTTGGGCGATCTCAGCTTTTAGGACCGGTGGTGCGGGGCACTCGGGGTGGGAACAGAGCTACGCGTTCCAGAAGCAGGTTGTGTTACTCATGCGGCGGAATGGGTCACCTGGCACGTGACTGTCCGAATCCTCGTACGGTTGATCAGCGGGTGTTGGAGGAGCCACCGAGACAGAATCATCGACTGGTGCTTGAGCAACAGCCGAGCATTGGACAAGGCAGTAGAGCTCTGAGAGAAGATAGATAGGAGAGGAACTAGTGGATACGTCTTTTGTACTTCTAGTTCCATGTTGCTTTTGTATTCGTGTCTTTGTACTATGAGCAGCAATAATAAAAAGACACTTATCATGAGATTATTGCTTTCCTGTCCTTTTTGTTTGGTTGATACTGCGTGGTCCGGGTTAAGACTGTTGACTTGACCCTCACTTTCGAGATTTCTACTGGAGGAGACCCAGTGACCTGAAACTGATGCCGACAGTGTGACTCGACCCTTGGAGTCGAGAGTGACAGTTGGATCTCTTGGTAGTAACGTCGAGGCCTTACGATGTCATCGATGGCATGAATGCATCATTCATGTTGGGATTGACTGTATTAGGAAACGAATGTGGTTCATCCAGGGGATGAGACCAGATTTCTCTTATCGGAAAAGAAGAAATCATAGAAGCTCTTGTGAGACTAAAAAAGGTCCAGGTCATCCACGTGCGGAAGAAGACTGCACAGTACAGTAAGAAACAGGAAACCGGTGCCAGTTTTATAGGCTTGGGCATGTTAAATGTTTCAAGAAGTGGAAGATTTAAGGATAGATGAGTCTGCGAAGCAGCAGACGTGGACGCAGAGCTAGGAGAGCAGTATGACGTGGTGTACATCTTAACATGCTACAACCACCCGCCTCAGTTATCCCCGCCAGGCTCAGGGAGATGGAGGGCGGTGGAAGAGTATCGATCCTTACGGTCAAGGAGTGTGACCCAATGTCTCTAGAAATGATTCAAGGGACAGTCTGTGTCCACTAATAGCTGCTGTAGTAACAGACGTCGATATTAATCATTCCATGCTTTCACAAATCTTGTTCCAGACCTAGAGTTTCTGGTAAACTGTGGTCTTGACCCTCACGTCTGGAGATACCTTGGGAGGAGACTCGATAATCACACTTACCCCGACAGTGTGGTCAGATCCTCGAGGCGAGAGTTTCGGTTGGAATCTCTTGGTGGGAGCGTCGAGGCCTTATGAAGTTGGATTGAGTATGGAATAGGCAATCACAGTTCATACACAAATTGACGGTATTAGGAAAAAAGTTATAGTTTAACTACGACGTCGGGATGGGTTTTCCTTGGTCGGCGAAAAAGGAAACCCCAGGTAGCGCAGGGTAACTCTTGCATAGGAGGGTGCGACCGATCACTCTTGAGTCAGTCAACCTTAACCTTGTAGCAGCAGTCGTTTTGAGTTCTAGTTCTAACAGGAAATGGAGACCTCTGGAGTTTGAGGATGATGATCACGTCCTTATACGGGTCTCACCTCGAAGAGGTTTATGGAGATGTGGCCAAGGTGGCAAGTTATCTCCGAGGTTCAACAGACCATTCTAGGTCCTCAGCTGGGTAGGCGGGGTGGTTTACTGCTTGACCCATCCACCTCAGTTGCACCAGGTGCACGACGACTTCCAGGTATCTCTACTGAGGAGATACGTGCTCGACCCTTCACATATCATCGACCATGAGGAGCAGGACGATGGCGATGGAGTGTCCTTCATGGAGGTTTCAGTGGGGATCAAGGATCGACAGGAGCGGATCCTTCGAGGACGGCCTATTCCTCGGGTGCGCTTTCACGGGCAATACAGTAACCTCCGGGTGAGCACACGGGAGCGGAAGGCTCAGATGCATGCTCAATACCGTTTTTGTATCCCTAGTTTATGTTAATGCTTTACGAGGATGTAATGCCCTGAGGTGGTAGTAATGTAAAGACAGGAAAAATTCAAGAAATTTTTTTTTTCTAATTTTATTTGGAATTTTACAAGAACACAGTTTCTGACGGCGCCTGATTCCGAGGCCCGCTGTGCCCGGAATCAATTTCCGAAGTTTGGCTCGGGTACGTTCAGTGAACGAACGAGCGGGTTTTTCTATCTTTTGAACCGGTGCTAGGAATCGAATTCCGAGGGCACCGATGGAATCGCAGCGCCGGTTTTTTCTTAGAAACGCCTCTTCCGGAGTTGTGTTTGCTTGGGTGTGGTTTTTAATTTTTGGGCTTAAAGTTAAGAAATAAAATAATTGTACGACAAAATTTATTTTATTTCACTTAAGCCACTTGGAATCCACTTGAAGCAACTTAAAGCTTCTTAAACCGAGTTGAAATGGATAGGGTACTATCCAAAAATATCCTACCCTATTGGTAGGATATTTGTGAGGTGTGGCCCACAAGATCCCCATCGTTTCTTTTCCGCTAAGTAACGCACCTGCGAAAACCCGTCATTATGAAAGTCAACTGACGCATTTCTTAATTTCATAACGCACCAATTAATTGGGTGGTTTTCTTCGTTGAATTAATTGGGCAGTTTATTTCGTTGAATTAATTCTATGAATTAATGGGTCGTTACTTATATATTTTTCGTTTCTTAACCAGTTTGAAATCCGTTGGCATAGTAATAAAAATAAGACCAACGCCACATCTTGAGGATTACACATTGGGAGGGCTTTGAAAGAATTCATGTGCCTTCACCCTTCTTCGCGAAGAACGCGAAGAACGCCGGCCTCCGACGAAGAACGCCGAAACCCCGAAAATCGACGACGTGACGTCGTGTGCCGCGACACCGACGTTTCCTCTTCTGTGACGTTCCTTCCTCCGCAACGAAATTTTCAATCATCTGTTGGCGGTAAGAAATTTCGGGTTCCTTTTAAAACTCCTTTGTGTTTTTCATCAACGCACGGATTTAATTATTATTAATTAAATATTTTTGTTCTTGAACCTCAGTGTCCGTCGACGCGACACCCTTCTGCGATGACGCGACGCCTTCCACGAAGCGACGATCGCCTCCTTCCGCGACGATCAATTCCGCGAAGAACACGCGTGCGACACTTCACGAGGTAGGGGTTTTATTTGAATGTTTTATACTCCGTGAATGTTTCCGTTCAAACTGAAGAACCCGGATAATAAGAACAATTTTAATTGATTAAAATTGTTTTTGGTTATGTATTCATCTGTTGAATAATTCTCCCGTTGTTATTATCTAACACGGAGGGTGAGGGCCAAACGAACACGGCCCGACAACCCTCTACTGATTTTTTATTGATTTGTGGATCGACGGGCGATGACAAACGAGTCCGCAAGGTGATTTTGAGGCCTCCGTAGTGAAGGTCGGGTCCCGAGAGGACCATAGGCGAAGACAGCAGGAGAAACAGCCCACCGGAGCGCGTCCGGTGGTCCGCGGAAGGCGGCGGCAGCGCGCAACGCCGACCCGGTGGCGCCGGCGACCGGCGGTGGCGGCGCGCCACCGGAGGGTTGGCGGCCGGTGGATCCGCCGCCGACGGCAATTAGCGGCGGGCGGGGGACACCCCGCTCCGCGATTCGGCACGGCCACGCGGGCCGAGCCGTGGCCGGCCGGTCGGGCCGGACCGAGCTGACCGAGCCGGGCCGGGCCGGGCAGGGCCCAGCTGGGTCGGACCCGGGTCGGGCAGGGTCGCCCCGGGCCCAGACCCCCCGTTTTTGGACCACTTTTGGTCAAAATCCCATAACTTGAGATACGGGCCTCCAAATGACTCTCTGTTAGCAGCAACACGATCCTTGGATCGAGATAGTCGTTTTGATATATCGCACTTAAGGTTTCAGATTACTTTGGGTTTGGCTGGGTTGGTTCGGATACGAAACCAACCAGGCCCTCGGAGCGGAAATGATAATATCTTGAGCTTCGGACGTCTGATTGACGTTCCGTCGACTTTGATGGATTCCTCTAAGTGAGACGGATCTTTTGGCTTACTCCGCTCATGGTTTGGATGTCGTCGAAGTGTGGTCGGGTTGGTTCGCTCACGAAACCAACTGTGCCCTGGAATGAGAAAGCCAATAACTCACAGACCGGGCGTCCGATTGACACGCCGTCTGTCTCGTTGTTTTCCTCCTGATGAGACGGAACTTTTGGCATACCTCGCCTGAGATTTCTATATAGTTGTATGGTGGCCGGGTTGGATCACACACGAAATCCAACCTGGCCCCTGGAACAGAAAAGCTGATACCTTTCTGACAGGACGTCCGTTTGACGAACCGTCAGTGGCGTTGGTGATCTCGTTGAGAAACGATCTCTATGAGCATACCCTATGAGAGTTCGGGGTATAGTTGAGATACGGCCGGGTTGGTTCGCACACTAAACCAACCGGACCCCTAGGACGAAAAGGCTAATAACTCACAGACTGGGTGTCCGATTGACGCGCCGTCTGTTGCGTTGAGACCCCTAAGACAAGGCGGTACATGATATACTTCATCGTGGATCTTTGAGATACTTGGAGTATTGACCTGTAGCTCGCGAAGCGGACCCTCCTAGAGACGAGCGTACGGAGTACGAAAACCGTGTAGACGGCTGAGACCTGACGACTGCTTGACCGACTCCACTTGGAGTGAGTCGAGTAGCCCAGTGGACGGAGCGCCCGGTATTTGGCGGCAGACCCATGGCAGACGGAGCGCCTGGTAGTTGGCAGCAGACCCGCGGTACTCGACCGGAGGAGTACCTCTGTAGGCTATTAGAGAGAGATCCCGGTATTTGGCGACAAACCCTCAGCGTACGGAGCGCCTGGTAGTTGGCCGCAGACCCGCGGTACTCGACAGGAGGAGTACCTCAGCAGTCTTAGGTTAGTGAGCAGTACCTCGGAGTCATGACAGGTCCACTGTACACTCCAGAGACTGAGCTCTTCAGCAGTTACGGTTTCAATAATAAAAATCCTGGTTTGAGCTGAGACTTTTGACCTTGTGTTTGCCTCATGTTTGAGATTGGGTACTTGATAACTTAGGTATATGTATGGGCATGTACCTGGGTAGTGGTTATCCGTTGTTTTCACAATCCTTGTGTTTCCTCGGGATTGAGATGGGTTACTTGATAACTTAGGTATATGTATGGGTATATACCTAAGTATAGGTTATCTGTTGAGATATTCTTTGTGGTTATCCTTGTTGGTTTTAGTGAGACCTTGAGGGTCTTGGGGTCCCTACTAAGTATCGTTATACTCACCCCTGCACGGGCTATGCCCGCACCTCATTGTGTTGGTTGCAGACGACGGGCAGTGCTGACGGAGGCCGAGTCTTCGAGGACTATACGACGAGTCAGTACCCGGAGGTGGACTACATGACGAGTCAGTACCCGGAGGTGGACTACACGACGAGACGACAAACAGAGGAGGTTGATGGACGAGAGAGTGTAGGAGGCTATCTGTACCTACCCTTCAGGTAGGATCCGGGGTGGACAACCAGGAGCTACGCCATCTGTACCTACCCTTTAGGTAGGATCCGACAGGGACGACCCAGGAGCTGCTTCCGTCCTTCCAGCTGTTATCTTTTCTGCTGTAATTGTTCAGTTGTATTTGTACTTTCTTTTGGGTTTGTATTCTGGCCCATTTACTTTTCAGCACTTCTCTTGTACTTAGTGTTTACTTTTTTCGCTTGCTTACTTTGTGGTGCTTGTTTTCTATTATAAAGGAAATGCCTTCCCAGTTATCGGGATTTACACCTTTGGTGCTAGTCTCCAGCCCCTGGCCTATGGAAGGCGGGCTTGGGGTAGTCACAACATGGGCCTTGAGGATGGGTCGTGACAACTATGACTTTGACAACATGGATTATTTAAATTTTAAGGGTTAATATAGTTACCCTAAAATTCCAAACGAACAAAAAATGATTCAAGAATTATATTTTTAACTTAATGCCTATGATTTATCTAATTTTTTTATTTTTCATAAATTTTTTATCTTTTAATAACAAATTATTTATTTAAATATATTATTAATGTCACTTTCGATAAAATTAAATTCAAAATTTTTTAAAAATAGCATAACTAGAAGGTGTCATAAAAAAAATTTAATACATCCTAAAAATGATTATTACATATAGTATATTCGAGTATGACGCATATTATTTCTTTTAATATTTACTATAATATTTTTATGGTCATTTATTTGATATTACAATTTATTATAAAATTAATGAATCATAATTTTGAAAATATTTACCTTAATTTTTACATTCCTAAAAAATTAATGATAAATAATAATTATGAATATAAAAGATTTATCTATCCAATTAATTTTTTTTTGAACATATCATCTATATAATCCCATATTAAAAAATTTATCCTGTTAAAAAGAAAAGTGTGAAAAAATGACTTTTCAAAGAATAAATTACTATAATAGCCATTATGAAATACATATGTCTCCTTGCGGACATAAAATTTTCCCATGGATGATATCCATGAAATTAACTCATCTAATAGAAATAATATTAAAGATATGGTAATTTTATAATATTTATAAAAAATTATTTTATTTTAGTCACCTGATTTAACATTTACTATGGTATAAATAAAAATATAGTGCTAAATTTAATATTTATATTTTCCAAAAGGGATATATTTATATAATTATTAACTTATTTTTTAAAAATATGGAATAAATTTTTCCAAATTCAAAACACAGTATTGTTATAAATTAATAAAAAATTATTCTTTTTGAATAAATAAAAAATGGGGGTTTAATGTAAAAATGATCAAAAGATTGAAATGTTTTTATATAAAAATTCATTGTGAAATTTATTCTAATGACCTAAATTGGAAAAAAGTTAAATTTTATCAAATTATCCTTTATAACCACAAAAATATTTATTTTTCCACTATAAATTATTCTGACAAAAAATGATGTTTTCCATAAATATTTATTATTTCTTAACTATTCATCAAAACCTCAGAATTATTAGAAATACATAAAAAACTAAAAAAACTAAATTTATATATTATTGGAAAATAATAAAAATATTTTCTCAAATTTAACATTTATATGTCTATAATATTACAATTAAAATATGTTTTTATTGAATCATAGTAAAATTTATTTAAAAAGTATATATATTTTTAACAGAATGGATTTTTTATATCTTATGCCTATAAAATCTATTGGATGAATATATAAAATATTTTATTGATTATATAATATCATTATTTAATGAAAACCATTAAATAATTACAATTAATTTAATTTTTAAAGACAAACCTCGTTTGAGAACATTGATGTATTTTCATTATATTAAATCGATTATGGTTTATTTTATAATTAAAAATAATCCATTGAATTTATATTATATTTTTATAACATATTTAATTTGATTTCTTTTATAATATAATTCATAAAACTTAACATGAAATCTATTATTAATATAATAATATTTACTAGTTTATCATGGGTTTTTTAGGCTAGGTGTTGTGTCCATGGTAAGCTATCAAAGAATATGTATTAATTTAAGAAGAGATATACTATAAAATTATGGGGTGTTATGAAGACTGGTTAATAAGTCCATTATGGTTAAATAACATAATAATTACATATACTTATATATATATATTATAGTGGTGAGTCATTTTATATGTGAGTGAGAAAATAAAAAATGGATTAGCGTGAAAAATAATGTTCCTCAATTTGCTAGAGGTGGTTGTCTACAAGTATCAACACAAGATGAATTCATTTATATGTAAAATTAAATTGGTTTTAATTGATTTCTATTTTCAAAATCATAGTAAATTTTTTTTCTTAAATATTTATTCAATAAATAACTAATATAAAACATCCTAATATGGTGGTCATGTTACATTTATCACATTGTGTTTGAAGTAAGTTTTTTATTCAAAAAAAAAGATTCATATTCATTTTTTTGATGGATGGGAGGAGGGTATTAAAAGAATAATCCATTATTATAATAACATTTAATTTTTTTAATAAATATGTTTTCATAATTTAAAGGATTATAAAGTATTAATGTTTTATATGATGAAAAGAATAACATATACCATTTGAGAATATTACCTCCCCTTTAGTCGTTCTCCATTAAGGGATACAGTCTGGCTTGTTAACATGGAAATTTAGAAGTAAAATAGATTTTAGGGTGCCGGTAGTTTGTCATTTAAATTCCAAGGTGTGTTTTGGAATAGCCAATTGATTGTAAATTCTCTTCAAAATGTTGGAATTGGTATCTTTTTACAGTTGAGTAGAATAGGTTATTATTAAATATACCTTTATTTTTTATTAAATGAAGGAAACTACCCCTGGTTAATTAGAATTAGTGTTTGTAATAATGATGTTTGGGGTAAGATAATTGCTATAATTTATTTAAAATTCATATTTCACTCATATTTGAACCTTGTTTATTGAAATTTACAACTATATTTTATTGTTTCTTCTATTTTTCCTAGGTAACGTGTATTTACTAGTGTAATATATATGTTACTAAATATTCAATGTAACACTTTTGATGAAAATTTTATATATTATAAATTTTTATATAGTAAAAATTTAATCAAATATTTCTTATTAATAATGGATAATTAACAATATAAATAAAAAAATATATATATAGAAAAAAATTCATAAAAAATATTTTTTCATCATTAATTGTTCTTAATTGTAATGTACTGGACCATCAATCCTATTAAATTACTAGAAATTTGATTTTTGGGTTTTAATGGGTGTTTTCGGGACATTGCTTTAAATCAAATGAGTATACATTTTATCAGTTTCCTAGGTTTCCTGTTTTACAATAGTGACTCATTATAGTAGTGTGTCCACATGAATTGATTCAGGTGGTGGTGACTCATCTAGCAGTGAATCTTCTGGTGGTGACTTGTCTAGTGGTGACTCATCAGGAAGTGACTCATCTGGAAGTGACTCATTCAAGAAGTAACTTGTCTGGCATAGAATATACTAGTTTTGATTCCATTGTTAGTTACTAATTTGGTGGTGTCTCATTTGGTGGTGAATAATCTATCAGTGACTCCTCTCTTAGTTAATCGTCTTGGAATCGAATCGTCTAGTAGTAACTTGGATTATTGTGAATAATCTTGGAAGTTACCTATCTAGTGGTGAGTCAACATGCGGTGACCCATTTGGTGGGGTCTAATCTAGTGGTTTTTAACTTCTATAGTTTTCATTTTTCACACAATTTTTAATTTATCTAGTAAAATTAAAAAACAACTATTTTAAATCCATTATGAATAAATTTGGATTAAATTCCTAAAATAAGGGTTCTAAAACCATCATAAAATGGATCAATAGTATCATTAACTATTATTTAAAGTATATAAACCTTCAGGAAGTATAAAATATGAGGTCTTTATGAAATTTACATTAATGGAAATTCAAAACTACATCTCATTTTTAATGTTCAACATATAATAATTCTAATGAAAAGATTCTTCCTTCCCTCTTTTGTTCTGGATTTATCTTGAGACTAGACGCCCAAAATCCTCCTTTGGATTTATGAAACCAAGTTAATTTAGTTAGTTTGTGTTTTCCCTAGAGTGATTCTTAATGTGTTTAGTCCTTTTTTTATGAAACAAGGTTGTGACGATAATATTTCCTCAATGAAGAATTTTACTACATTTTCGTTCATGCGTATCATATCTTATAGAGTTATAATTATTATCCTAGTGTAGAAAGTTGAATCTAGAATAAGAAAGATACAATAATTGTTTTAAATTAAATACAAAGGGGGAAGAGAAATGTTATCTTTTTTGTTAGATATTCATTGTCATTTATTTATGTATTGAATTTTTATGGATATGTTACTCATATAAAATTATAGTTGATGGTGTTCCATACTTTTGTTTATATCTTTTGAACAATGGACTCTATTTTCTATGATTTCTTAAAGACACGTAAAATATAATTGGTTAATCACGTATAATCTATTTCATAATTAATTCACCTGGGATCTAATGTCATGTGTGATATTACACTAAATTACAACTGTGAAATTGAATAAGTTATACTTTATTAAATATTATAATATGATCTATTGTGGAATGATATATGATTTGTGTGGGGCTATTAATAATTTTATGTTTTATTAATGAGGTTTCAATGCATGGTTGAGGTGGATGTGGTTTTTGGGAAATTTCAATGTTCTTCTTTCTATGCGTCATTTTGTTTTAAGTGATCAGTTGGAATGTATGGTTAAATGAATGGTGGTCATGAGTTGGAATTTATAAATGATAATGATTTAGACAATATGTTTATTGAATAAATTTATGATTCCATTTATGTACTAATTATACTACATGATTAATGGAACATGTTATAAATAGATAATCTGGAAAATGACAAAATGGTTGTTTGAGACTGTAATATAAATTTAGGCATTGGTTTTCCTTGTATGGTGTTATGAATTTAGAGGTGGAAGGAAAGTGGGGAATTCATTATTAGTTTGGTATTTTGTTTTTAATACCATTTATTGGGATTGTTCTATTTTATTTTTATATATTTTTATACTCTATATTCTCATGATATATATACACACCACACCAATGCTGATCACAATGTGCTGACACCCCGATTTTTTGTGGGCATGTGTATTTCCCAACATCCTTGTGGAAGGATGGATTCTAACATATCATATAATTGTTTATTATAGTTAAATATTATATGAATTGTTTTTCAAGAACAATCATTGAGACAATGTGTGATTTTAGAGGACTGGTGTGCTCAGAATAAATTTTATGAAATATAATAAATATATTTAATACAACGTGCACACAATTTTCCATAAATGGTGGAATACCTTCTTAATGGTATCTCAAATTTTAAAATTTGACGGCACTATTGTGTGTAGAATTCCAGATTTACCACAGAGATGACATATGAATAGACGATGCGTGTCATTTGTAGAAAATATGTCGCGGGTGTAAAAAATTAAAATAATTTAACAAAAAATATTTTTAACCAATGAACTATTTTCCCATTAAGATAAAAATTTATAAAAAAATTTCATGGTTATCTACATAAGCCTATGAATTTGATGAGTTCATTTGGGTCATTGAATGAGAACCCATTAGCAGAAATGATAGAATTGAAAATCAATGAAATACAAACCTAGAATTCGACATATATTATCAATAAACGTGACCCATAAATCATTCATCATCAATAGTCAAATTAAATCAAAGAATGACTTTGTTTCATGATGATATTCCCCATTCATCATTCTTATGAAGAACATGTATCAATCAACAAACAGATTCATCTGTGGTCCAATTGTCTTGTGGGATGGTTTTATTGTGGGGATATTTGGGACAAAATTCTTAAATCTATTCAATATTTACTTTATGAAAACTAATCATGATTGACATGATCATAAATCTAGGTTTATCCCTCATGATTTATATTGTTCTTTTCACCCCTATTTCATCCTTCATAGTTGGTGTTCTTCGTTGGGTCTGTGACTCAGCACATCTCGGTCAATCTATCATTGAAGAACCTTTTCTTGGTACAGTAATCCAATATCATAGATCTAGGATCTACATGACAGATGTGCAACGATGATGGAGTTATTTAGATGATAGATTATTACTGATTTCATGTTCTTTGTGTTGTCCAACATCGAACGAATAACATTTATTCGATCAATTTTGTGTGCATAACTATTGATTAAACGTGTTGATTCATTGAAGGAATGGAAAAATCGGTTTCCTATAAGAGTTTTTTTGTGGATGTATATATATAGGAAGAAAAATGACCAGTCAAGGCGTGTAGTGTTTGGTCTGGTATTTCTTAAAAATCCTAGAGAATGATGTGTGTAATCCAGGATTAGACAATATTTGGACCCCCTTAGTGGTGAGTAGGGTTTTTGGGAGTATTATACGAATCACATGGTGTGTGAAACCTATCAAAAAGCATGTGACCCTAACATATTGAAACTTCATGTACTATGGAGAGTACAAAATCATGTATTGGAGTGCATGGGCACGAACACACCATGTACTATAACATCAACAGTACATGGAATACACAAACTGTTACGCAAGCATGGATTTAGTAAACATAAATGGCCAGATGACATAAGATGGATACCATGTAAGGCATTAAATAATTTATATTCATCAACTAAATGTGAATATAGTGACTAAATGTCATGTGAGGACCATCCACATGAAAAGAAAATTTGATAGATGATCACACCGTATACCCCATTAGAAATGTTATGTACTCCATTCAATATTTTTTGAGGAACGTTGTTTTTTTAGTTTGACCAATATAGATTGATTGTATTCCCTTTGTACATTACATTGAGGGTATAGTGAATCATTATATCCACATCACTGGGTTTTTATCCCCTAAAGAGGATGATTATTAGATAGAGTTGCAGTGTCCCTCCATATCATGTGATTGTGATCATCTATCATCATTAGTCACTAAGTTGTAGTTTATAGAATCAATATGAACTCCCTGAGCAGGGTGTTAATCCCCCATCTAGAAGGCGACATTGGATGGGTTTGTGGAATCATTGACATGTGATCCCCTAAGACGTGTGTTGATCTAGATTGGGTTTATTGGGTCCCCCAACAGTTCTGGGTTTCACCCATATATGTGTATCAAATTATTCATAGACCAGAGCATTATTTGGGGTGAGGACCAATGAGATAAACCTCTTCATTGAGATTCTTTGATGATTGAATGACCTTTTAGTGTGTTCTCCCTTAATGATTTTTTCTTCAATATGATTCCTATGACTAATATATGGTTATGATTTCCTGATTTTATGGGGTCATTACTGAGTATATCTGGGTTTTCTCTATTATATATTGATATTTATATATTGTATTGAGCTAACAATGCTTGGTTCGTCTTGTTAGGGTTTTTCTAGTTCTCATACAATATAGTTTTATAGTCATCCCCAGTTTGTATTTTTTAGCTACTTCCATGTCTTAGGAATAATACACCCCATTTTATGGTGTCCTAATAGATTAAGGATTTGGTGGAATATTGTTGGAGCTGGATTAGCCAAGGTGTTTACCAATAGAATATTTTATCAATTTTTCCTCTCCCATGTAGTATGTTGGACTTTTTAGAGTCTGTATTGGTCTGGTTTTGGCCAGTTTTCTATATTCAGTACTATACTTATATAGTGTGTTATAATATCATAGATTTTTTTCATGTATTATTTTATATATTATTTAATTTATATGTTTTTAATCTTGTAGATGTGTGTGTGTATTGGTACCTTAGGATAATCCCTCCCATTTGTGGGATATTCCAAATCAGTGCACATCACCAACCCATTGCCTATTAGTAGCGGGCTTCAGGTAGTCATAGGTCGTACTATGGTGGGGTGGGTAATGATATAGTGGTATCAGGGGGGAGGTTCTAATTATAGGGAAATTGTTCTTTTGATTGTTTTGAGGAAATAATGTTTATTTTTTAGGATTTTATATTAGGACGTGAATTTTAGTATTGGTGCGGCAGATGACATATCCATACACCATGAATCTGATCACCTTCATTATGATTTGGTGAAATTAATTATTTATCTTAGAGGATATTTTTTTACATGCATCATTTATAAATTTGATGAGGATTCATCGTCTATATTGATTCATATCCCCAGATATACTATTTTAAATTTGTACAACTTTATTTATTTTATAATCCCTCCACATAGACATACATCCATGATTCAAGTACATGGTAATTAGGATAATATATGAGTGATGAGTCATATATACATGGGTTTTACTTGACATGGAATCTTCTGGTATTTTACCAGCTATACCACAACCCATTGAGTAGCAGCTGGCACCCGCACTACCATACGAGGATGGATATAGGCAGAGTCCATTCTATATGTTTCTGAGGCTATGACCGCATATATTTTGGGGTGATCTGGACACCCAAATGGTTGACGTCTTTCTAGATTTATTTACTCATCTTTCAACATTTTTGAGGACACCTACGGATCAGGTGGATGTCCTTGAAGTGAGATATGATTAGAGGTATGAGGGATATAATGGATTTTGGTGACTTAATCACGTGATGAGACTACTCTATCCTAGATAGACATTGATCTTCTCTTTAAATTGGAGTTCTATGCATCCATGTCTTGATCAATACACATAAATGAGCTACTACATTTGTAACTGGGTAGTATAACCTTGTTTGAGTATTTAGTGAGGTTAAAAAATCTCTCATGTTACTCCTTGAATATTCTACGAGAATAGCCCTCAAGGTATCATACCATAGATAAGGGATTACAAATTACATTAGGGATTTAGTTATATCTATTATCATTTCTACCTATGCATGAGTGATTCAGCAATCCTTATTGTTAAATTTTTTTTATAGATGAGGACACACTAGTAATGTGAGATGAAATTGGAAACCCAATAGATGAGGCATTCAAAGCATGTAGCCGATATCAGTCACATGGATCCCAGGGGTTCCAAAACATTTGGATGTGATCTAGGACTCAGGTTTAACAGTTCATGGATATTTGGGTGGCTCAATCATCCATGGGAAAGATAATGTTTCTCTTTTGATGGTTGGGAGAATATGTCCTGAGATTTCATGACCTGTTATACGGCTAATCAAGAAATAGTCTTGGGACATTCGAGATAAGGATAAAAGCTTCAATAGGGTGGTATGTAAGGTGGAGAACATGGTAGAGGGGTTTTCTATGTATTAGGATGTGGTCATTGGTATAACCTATTACCATCATCTCTTCTAGGTGGTCAACACTAGGGTCAGATAGCTGGTGGGATAGACTATGCCAACTATAAGCTATATATTCCTATGAACCTTAGACTCCAAATATGATATGATGTATGATCTTTGTATTTTCTTCGTTACCAGATTTATTGAGAGAGAAATGTTCTATCAATGTTTTCTTCTACAATTCTATTGTTTTAATCACAAATATTCTTAATGGGATTTTCTATCAACCCTTTCTATCAGAGACTTTAACTATCAGTGACTCATCAATTGCACACATGTGTCATCAGTGCAACCTATCCTTGGAGATTAATGTTTTTAATGAGATCTCGTTATTTTTTAAATGAGAAATTACATCTTCATTCATAGTATATATTTGTTATCTACATTTCATGTCTATATTTACTATTTTGTTCAGAGGATGTAGTGTGACTTTAGTTATGTAATAATGTCTTCCGTTGTGGGAGAAAATCATTCAATGGTAGATTAGTATGAGCTCATTCAAAAGAGAGTACAATAAATAACTAAATAGTTATCCTACATGACTCTAGTGGTAATGGGTGAATTAGTCAATCAGTTTCTAGTAGAGGTGGTGGTGTAAAATTAAGTCTTTGTTGTAGACATATGAGTACTAACTCCCCACTGAGAGGTAGATTTATGCATTGAGATGAATTCTAGGAAGACACCGATATCATCACTAGAATATCATATGGATCATGTACAACATCAATATTTGATGATACAGTTTGATGACATGTTATAGTAGGGCATTATGAGACCCAAAATATACCCCTAGTTAGTCCTAGTGTTGTTGGTTTAGAAGACCGATGAAAACATGAGGTTATGTGTGGATTAATTGTTCTTGAATAAGGTCAACATGAAAAACATGTATCAAATACTCACAATTGACAACCTCTTCAATTAGTTCCATGGGGTATGGTGGTTCTCATTGATTGACCATATATTAGGCTATCACCAGCTATGAGTATTAGTTGAGGATATTCTAAAGACGACATTCATATGTTGTTAATGTCACAATTAGTTATTTGTGATGACATTTTATTGGTTGAACGCCCCAACAGTGTTCATGGGACTCCTAAACCATATCATTAATCCTTCGACAGATTTGTTCAATGTACTCTTCATTGATGACATCCTATGGTATTCTGAGTCCAAGAAGGATCACATGAGACACTTGAGGATGGTCCTATATCCACACCAAGAGCACCAAACATATGAGATACTCTAAAACTCTCAAATTTGGATGAGGTAGGTTCACATTATGGGAAACATCATCTTTTAGACTGATATTTCTATGGATCTATTGATGGGCGAGGTAGTGCCTGATTAGGATTCAACCAAGAGTGTTAATTAGGATTGCGGTTTCTGAGGATTGGCTTGGTACTATCGAAGGGTTTTCCATGAAACTCTAGTTTGAATGATCACTTTATAGCCTATACTAGGAATAATAAACCATTCGAGTGGATAAAAATGTGCCAGAAGTGTTTTTAGAAGCTAAAGAAGAGGTTGGTATGAGTTCCAATATCGAGGTAATCAGAGGAGGGTGTTGTGTATGCAGTGTTCTATAATTCATTGGATCAGAATTAGTTGTGTTTTGATGCATAGGAAATAAATTATTTCCTAGGGTTCATGCTAATTGGGACAACATTGGTATAGTTATGAAAATAAGAACCATACGTTAGTAGCTATAATATTCACATTGAAGATGTGGCGATAATAATGGATCGTGAGTTCTTTATCATATTCTATAACCATAATATTTCTAAGTATATCTTCTCTCATAAGGATATTAATTAGATTTATAGGTGACAGTTGGACTTCCACTAGGACTATGAATTTGAGATACTCTATACTACTGAATGGAAGTACATGGCAGAAGACATGATCAACAAGAGATAATATTTTCACTTATTAGTTGATGTGTATAAGAAATTATCCTTATTTTAGTTGTCATTTATGACATTGAATGTCCATTATATCTTAATTTGATGGTTTTTACACCAATTCTTCTATAGTATATCAAAGATTTTTAATTTGGAGATAGTACGTTTGAGACCTTGATTACTCAATTAATTAGAAGACATTCTCTATATGGATATTATAATGGTGGGGAGAATGCTATCCTTTTTAGAGGATAGACAACGGTAGAATTGGAATTATGATAATAGGTGTTACAAGAGTTTCATATAAACCATTTAGTGTCACATCTATGTGAAGCTAAGATGTACCATGACCATTGATGTTAGTTATGGTGGCATGCCATGAAGAATGGATTTATGGATCTTACTTCATAATTCCATTCTTGCTAGCCTGTTACAATTGTGCACGATGTTCCATTAGGTTTAACTCATCCAATTTAGGAGCTATACTAGAAGTGGGATTATCACAAAGGAAGTTGGTTCACCGTTCGACTCGTCTCTTGATCTGGTTTGCAGTAAGGCCTGGGGTCAATCATGTTCCCCACGGGCTAGAATAGGTGCATGGGTATCATGAAAAATACATGTGAATTATTTACATGAACAAAGAGCACAAAACAACCATCAACATTTATAAAACAAATCTAAATATAAACAACCAACAAACCCTAAAACCATCACTGGATTTAAAATTAACAATTCAAATCAAATCACAATGTGGAGTATAATAAAAAGAAATCTAAATTTTCATCCCAAGAATTTATTCGATAGGAGGAGCCACATCAATAATCCACCATCACCAAACCCACAAAAGAAGGATGCAATCAACCTGGATGACCATCGCAAATCATGTTTTCTTTTTTCTGGAATACACAATGAACAAGATCTAAATACACCAGAAGGTGTATGTACGGTGTGAGCCAATTCATTGTATGATGACACACTGATGAAATGATTTTATGCCAAAACATTCATACAATAGTCAAACATACTAATTTAAATTGATATTTTTAAAAACACTATTAATGAAAAAAACTATTAGGTAAAATGTAAAAGTAGAAAATATTGATGCAAAACCATTTCATAATTATTAGAAGGAAGGAAATATATAAATATAACACACACTCAATTTTTCCCATGTATGATGATAGATGGCACCACAACATGTATAGGAGACCACCATGGGTAAATCCCTTGGTGTTCATCTAACTATAGTGGGACTCTATAACCTCATATGACATTGAATGGTGGTATAGTAACCACAACTATCAGTGTCCTCATGTACGAGCCACTAGATAAGAGAAGAATCCAAAATTATAGTGTTGATCAATCATCATCATAGTTTATTTATTATTTTAATCATCAATCATACTATGTGAAATAGGGATAAGAACCATTTGTATTAATTTCACACTAGTTATAGTCTTCCCACCTATATAATTAGGGGATCCCTTGTTCTCAAGATGAGGTTTACCGATAAAAAAATCCACCACATTCAAAAAAAATTATGAATATCTCAGTGGAATCATCTTTTTTCATATTAAAACACATTTCAAATTTTACACTTAACAATGAAAACCCCTTTCAAAATTCCATTACTGTCGTATACAAAATTCACAATTATTTCTTTTCTGAACACATGAAAACAACGAATTAAAAAAATCCAAGTGAATGGTCCAAGAATCCTCATAAATCAACTTATACTCAAAAACCATTTTCGAAACATGCTTTTCATCATTCAAACAATTTCACAATTCATACTCAAAATATATTATTTGTATAAAAATTCCAAACTGATCAAATTTTCATTGAAAACAACCCTTAAAATATATTCAACATAACTGACATTGAAAATACATTTCCCACATTCCAACCAACCCCTAAACCATTATTAGATGCATTACATTATATCTAAGACACAAAACCTAACGAGTTCCATTGTTAAAAACAAATTTTTTCTATAAACACACCAACCATTTAAAGGACAACATTACCACCACACAATCAAACAATATAAATCATTAATAATCATAAAAAAATATAAAATTCATCTTGTAATGTCAGATCATGGAACAACCTTCCTCATCTGATGATCCTTATGGAAAACACTGTGAAATACCATACACAACACAATCTCACTAAAAAGTGGAAAATTGTATCCTTAATAATGATAATCAATCCCAAAGACTGAAGATTAAAACCCCATAGAGAAAAACATGCTAATGGATTCTAGAAACCCCAAATAAGAGGGGGGGCACCAAGAATAATGGAAGAAATGAGGGAGAAGAGAATTATATAATGGTTAATTGGAGAATTTGGATGAAAACCACTGAAAATGGTAGACCATTTGATGGTGGGGGATGATGGAGGCGTGCATAGGGGTGGGTTGTCTCTAAGGGGTGAGAAAAGGCGGGGGGGTGCTAAAATTGGGGAGACAGAAAAAGAAGTGAATCATTTTTAATTGGATGGCAAGACTGCATTGTTTCCTGAATCATATAGAGATTATGTGACCACCTATGCTTTATGAGACTCATACGAATACTTTTGTAGGCCATGGAACATGACTGTGTGAAGTTCGTGTGGTGTGCTCTATCTCCTACCACACAATTTCCCAAACTGGTGCATAGTTACTACTAACCATGCGCAAACAATGAGCTTCAATCTGCATAGCACAAAAACATTCATTTCTCTCAATATAATAAATATAAACACATGGGGGATTCTATAATTATGATAAAAGTGAGGAATACACCATAAAATAAATCCCATCACACCCAATAATGAGAAAATAACTGAAAAAATATCCTTATTCAGAATAATGGAATTTGTTAAAACCTGGGTGGGAAATTTTCCCCACCATAATGCTTTTCACCCCCGAAAATACACAACAAGTGTTAGAAAAAACAAAACCTACATTACATCATAGATCAATGGGATTCCAAAAGAATACTGTGAGTGGAGGAACGTAAACTACACTTAGAGGAAGATATATATAAAATACACTTAGTAGATCCCAATTTGAACTCTTTACTAAGTGTCACCCACCCCCAAAAGCTAAAGCACATCTAGATGGCAGATCAAGGAATATAAATCACATACACACATAAACCATACTCTCAAAATGAAAAAACTAATACACTATTAAAAATAATCCACAAAACTAATCTAAAATGAACTAAAAATACCAAACCACTAACGAGACAAGACTGGAAACCCGATATGGGGATTCCTGAAAATATCCCCATCATGTAGAATATGTTATCCTCAATCTATTCAAGAATAATTTCAGTTAGAACCATAGTAGGACTTAGAAACATATGAACCAACCATCTTATGCAATTAGTATAAACTTAAAATAGTAACCAGATATGTCCTATATCAGGACCTCCCTGTAAAACCTATCCTACCACATCTAGAGACACAATTGACAAAACTCCTTCTGAAATACAATACATTATACTATTCACTTCTCCCACAGTCACTACAATCCTCCGATATACCTAACCATAAATATGTTCAAAATGGACCCACAATTATATTTATACATGATTACCCATATGTAAAGACACACTCAGAAGGGTATAAGAATTGAGGTACATGAAAACAAACCAAACATGAATCATTGTAACCAAGGAGGAAATCATCCCATACATAGAATACAGTAATGAGTTAAAGGGGTAGTAGGTCTCCTGCTACAAAACGACATTCCAATCCATTAATCTACACATGAGACCTAGGTGATTCATCCCCATACTAAATATGGACACTATAGGCGAGACCATTACACCCTCTAAGGGACTTAGACTATGCATCAACATCACACTGAGACCTATTGATAGAGCCCTCATAGTTTAATCATCTCCTACCTTGTAGTTATGCGCCAAGGCCCACTAAACAAAATGACATTTTCTTGTTCCACAAGCAACCATACTACAACATACATAGAAACAATAGACACAGCCCACACTAATATCCAATTACTCCAACACAAAACTCTTACTAAAAAATGGTGTAAAAATTTAACTTGCATCTCCTTTACACATTATTCAATTATCATTGAAAGGAAAACACCCAAGGAAAACACTCTCATATGGATCGAGAAATTTGGAACTCCCCAAGAGGGAAACACTCCCCGATCAAAATATGGACTCTTATAATATTCTATGAAATTCACCATTGCATTTCTAAGAGAAACCACATGGTTATATATCACAATCGATGTCCCTTGTAACAAATTCAACCCTTAAAATGATAAGGACATTAATCTGAGTCCAAACAGCAAGTTATTTATGAATGTATCCATAAAAACCTCTTATGACCAGATTTGTCAAAACGTAGACCTCACATGAACCCTTGATGAGACAAATATGACAAAGGTTCCAAGGAAAATTTTAATGTAGTGTTCAACACCAACAACTCCAACCACTATCTAATTCCCCACTAGATTTTCATTCACCAGTTCATGGAGGTACATGTAAGAAAAACTATTTCAAACGTCACATTATACCTTCTAATGAATCACAGAAACAAATGTTTCATTCAACTACTCTCATATACGCTCTACTGCTATGAGGGAACCCACTCAAATGAAACAAATAAGAGGGATATTTTCCTCCCTAAAATGATGATGAAAGTCATTACATTGATCAATTGGAGGGCCTCTCAATGCTAAATCACCTGTGGCTGCATATCAATTATTTATTAACTCCATATAGGTGGTACACTTACCTATGGAGAAATCCCAAGGACCAAATAAAATTAGTCCATCAGTCGAATAGTAACAATAAAAACACTGAACACATAGGGGATAATGCACAATGGATTCCAAACATTCACCTCAAGAGAATATACTTTCAATCATTCCAAAATAAACTCTCCATTAAGAAGTAAAATTCAAGTAATTGTTAAATCAAAAATAATTTTAGATTCAAATTGATAGACAAATAAAATTCCCACAAATACGAAAAGACACATCAATCCTTTTTCCTCAGGAGAAATTTTTAAAATAAAAAAGCATTGGTGGGTTACACATTGACCTATATTATATCACAAATCCTCTCACATTCATTATCCTAATTCTAATCCAAGAACCCATTCACTTCATGCACATATCATATTCATTCGACCAATGACAGAAAGGATAGGACCAAATTTCATTCCATTTTTTAAAACATACATTCAACCCACACCTCCACTTCTCAAATTCACTAGTCAAAAAAGTTAAACGCATTTTGAATCTTACAATACAATTTTGACAAGTAACATTCATCCAAAACAATTCATTTTCATACATTACATGTCAATTTCGAAACCAAATATTCCATTAATATAGATGTTCAAAAAACAAACTTTCAAATCATCAATGTATTTTGAACCATTGACTCTGTAAATCTATAAGTTTGAATATAAAAATTCAATCACATCCTACAGAAATATCATTTCATGAAAATCCACTGTTCTAAAACATCATTAAAATGTTTCTAAATACAAATTTTTTATCCCTTTAACATCATACCATTTTCACTTCAAAATTACATTATACTCAATTAAAAAATAATGAATTTAAAAATTAAATTTTAGAACACAAAGGGATAGATGGAAGATAAAAAATTGGGAAATTTGTGTTGATGGGTTACTATGAAAAATGTTTGGTAGCTACACGCTAGTCAAAAAACCATAACCAAGAGAACTCTAAGATAATGTAACATTCACCATATGAATTTCCTGGCCCTTCAAGATCACTAAGACCATTCACCGACTGCCCTTTTCATTTCCCCACACATTAACAAACCACAAAAACAGAAACAATCATTTGAAACCCTAATCTTCTTGGTATCTGATGTCCCACCATGATATGCAGTGGCTATGCCCCTTACTCATAACCAAAACCTCTAGTTCCAATATCCTCATCCCTGGTCTACCATGAATATTCCCCAGTGAACATGATCCATAAGAATCAACCCCCTTTGATACCATTTTTTCACAAACCAAGAAAGGTCTCCATAAGAACTAGTGTCCAACCCGATCTACAGTAAGGCGCGAGGGGTGTTCTTGATCCCCACTTGTTGGCACAACTACTCGTTTTTGATGAGAAATGCATTGGAACAATTTACCCAAACAATGAACAAAAAAACCAAACACATAAATAAAATGAATATGAAAATATATTAACAAACAGGACATAAAAAATCATCATATTTAATTTTCACAATTCAATTCAAACCCCATGTGGACTACAACAATAAGAAAACTAACGAATCTACTCTTACCTTCATGAAACATTAGTTTCCACACCCTAAAGGCACCCTCACCAAACCCACTCGAGAGGGCCACTCTCAACATGGTCCAACACAACTAATCATGTTTCCTTTACATGGAATACACAAGACACAAGATATACACACACCCAACGGTGTCTGTATAGTGTGAGACAAATCACATTATTATTACACCTCTAAGAAGATATTTCATGCCAAAATTTTCATAAGATGATCTTACATGATAATTTAAATGGAGGATTTTTAAAACACTACTACAAAAAATATATATCAGAAAAAATTAAAAGTGAACACATTGACAGAAACCCATTTCACTAATATAAAATTACATGAAAAATAAAATTTAAAAATATCATAGACACTCTGGTGATCCCTTATATTCTTATGGATGACACCACAACATGTATTGTAAAACACCATGGTTAAATCCCCTAGGGTTCAACTAGATCGGGTGGGACCCTAGAACCTCATATCTTGGTGAAATGAGGAATAGTAACCACAACCATCAGCGTCCTCGTTCATGACCAAGAGAGAGGAGAAGCATCCAAAATTCATGTGGTGATCAATCACCATCGTAGTTTATTTATTGTATTAATAATCATTCATGATATGTGAAACTAGGACAATCCACTTTAATATAGATTCAATTCTAGATGTAGTTTACACACCAAGATACATGGGGTAACCTTGTTCTCGAGTGAAATTTCACATAACACAAATTCCACCACATTCACAAAAATTTAAAAACATCCAAAAAAAGATCTCATTTTTCTATAAAACAAACCATTTACCGTTTTAGAGACCAAAAAATTCATTTTCAAAATTCCTTTTCCATCACGTACCAAATTCCCATTATTTTCTTTCCAAAATCAATAAAAAAAAGAATTACAAACATCCACATTAATGGGCCTTGACCCATCACAAATCCACTCATACTCCAAAACCATTTTCAAAATAGGATATTCATCATTCGAGAAATTTCAGAATTCATACATAAAATAAAAAATAAGAATAAAATTCCCAAACTGAATTGTTTTTAATTAGAAATCCACCATAACCATTTACGCACGTCATGTTCCATTGGAAATACATTTCAAACATTCCAACCGACCTCTAACAAGCTCTTTAGAAGCATTACATTAAAACACACACCAAAATCATATCCATTTCCTTTATTAATATCCATTTCTAAACTATAAACAAAACAAATATTTAAATAGAACTATTCCAAATACACAATAAACTAATAGAACAAATTTATAAAAATTATCCAACATATTAAAATCATGTAGTAATGTTAGAGCACGGATCCACCTACCTCTTGTGAAGACCCTTCTAAAACATTTTATGAAATCCCATCTACAACTCAATTTCACCACAAGAATGCAAGAAGGAACCCTAATCAACAAGATCAACCCAATGATTCATGATTAAATCTCAATATTGAAAGACAACCTACTGGAGAAGTTAATCCCCAATGATGTGGGATAAAAACCCTACAGTTATGGAAGAAAAATAGGAAGAATTGTCTTACATCAGTGTATCATGAAGAATCCAAATGAAAACAACCATACAATCAAATAATATTGGGGGGAGGAGGAGGAGGGAGGTTTACCTAAGGCTAATGAGACCATCAGATTCATGTAATGGGGATAAAAGGGTTAAAAATTAGGAGACTGGAAAATAAGGAAAGCACATTTAATGATATGAAATGACCACACGATTAGTATGAAGTGATACCCAAACCATTGGTTAACGTGTTTCTGCCTCAACCAAAGGATACCTAGAAAATAAAATACCTGGGATGATGCACACTACCATTCAGAGGCCGTGCAATATATTCTTTCTCCAACCACGTGGTTTACTAGGTTGTGGCATGGATACTATTAACTATGAACTTCTTTCTACATATCCCAAAAACATAAATGATACCCAAAAAATAGAAAACAAACATTAGGGGGGAAATCTATACCAATGATAAAATGAAATAATACGCAAAATATTCAAACCCAACAAACTTATATCATAAGAAAACATCCAAAAATATATCTCTATCTTAAAAAATCCAATAATTTAAACCTAGGAAAGACAATCCCCCACCATAACATTTTCCACCCATGAAAATCCACAATAAGAGTTAGACTATAAAAAATACTTTCTATCATAGTTTAGGGGGTCCATTGAATGGAAATATAATGGAGGCAAGGACACATTACATAGAGGAATATAATTTTAAATTGAACTCAAGAGACCCCAAAGTGGACTCCCCACTATGTGTCACCAACCCCCATAAGCTAAAACACCACAAGTTGGTCAATCATGGAAAATAACCATCACACACACATAATCCAACCACTCAAACTGAATCACCTAAAGCACTAATAAATGGAATCAACAAAACATGTCTAAAATGATCTTTCATGAACAAGCCAAACCTAATATAACACAGGAAAACCAAAACATGGAGGCCTAAATGGACTCCCCATCATAAGGAACTTGCTAACATTTATCTATTCTTTAGTGATTTTAGAAAGAAAGATAATGGGTCTCCCCAACATAAGAACCAACCATCTTATCAAATTAGTATGGAAAATAATAGAATCTAGACATTATCTTTGTTAGGAGATCCCTACACAACCTATCCTGCCCCAAATAAGGATCCAATTAACAAAAATCCAAACCAAATAGAAAAAATTAAGTAGTTCACCTCTCCGACAAGCATTACCATCCTCGGTTGTGCCCAACCAAAACCCAGATATATATAGACCTATATGTATTTTATATGTAAAAACCCATGAGGAGAGACACTCCCACAAGTGTATATGCATTGATGTTCATGAAAAATAAAAAATCATGATTACTTTTATTTATGGTGGAAATCATCCATTAAACAGAATGTAACATGGTGGAACATGGTCCCTATGTCCATTTCTACCAAACTATATTATGGAAGAAACAATAATGTGGGGTACATAGCTACTTCAACATCAGGCACTGAATACAAACACTAGATTAGAATCCTTTACCCCCCCCCCCCCCCTTGTGGTCCCTCACAATGTACCATCTTCCCATTGAGACCCATTTCCATAGCTCTGGGGATTGACGCATCTCATGCCTCACAGTCAGGCATAATGGTACCTCGAAAAAATAGCTTTTTATGGGGCCACAAGCATCCATACTATAAACTAGATAACACCAATAAACATATAACACCCCTAAATCCACTGACTCCCACACGATAATCCTAATAAAACATGGGTGTAAAAAAGGAATTGGAATATCCCTTTCACTACGATAAAGAAATATGAAATGAATAATGTAGGGAAAACACTCACATATGGATAAAGAAATTTGGAAATACCCAAAAGGAATACGTACTCGATTCAAAATAGGGCCTCTCAAATGATTATATGAAATGTACCCTTGCGGTTCGAATAGAACCAATGCAATAGGACATCACCAAACATGGCCCTTACAACCAATGGAAACCATATAATTAAGGGATCTTAAATTTAGTTCTAAAAAATATATTTCTTCAAGAGGACATAACATCCTCTTACTACAATATTTTTCATATCGGTGACCTAACATTAACCCTTGATTAGATGAAATAGATGAAGGGTTGAAAGAACAATTTCATATAGCAGTAAACTGCCAACAACTCGGACCACTTTCTCCTTTTCCCATATGATTTCCCTAAAACATTTCATTGTGGGACCATTAAACATAATGATGTCAAACATCACCATTGGCATTCAAAAAACTCAATTAATCCTATGTAATATTTGAGTTCTTTCTCATCAGCTCCACTACTATGGGAGAGAACACTCAACCAAAACAGAAGAGTGTGGGATTCATCTAAAAAAATTCAAGAATAAATTCATTACAATAATTAATTGGAGGTCTTAAAATTGTGAATAACCTATGGCCAGACATCAAATGTGTATTTAATCATTAGGGGTATGGGTTTTCTATCCTACAACCAAATCCCAAGGATCCAATAAATTGGTATATCGTAAAATTGCACCACAAAAAACATTTAACACAATGGGGAAATAGATTAATGGATTCCTGAAATGCTTATCATGAGAAACCCCTAACTATTATTTGAATAAAAACACTAAAACAGGAACTAAAATTTGAAAAACTTTTCATGTAAAAATATTTCATATACAGAAAATTCCATAGAAACAACATTCCAAAAAATACAAAAGGAAACCCCACACTTTTTTCTTAAAGTGAAATTTTGAAAATAAAACTGCATTGGCGGGTCAAACATTTACCAATGGTATCCTGTCGATACTCTCACATGAATAATACTCATTCCAAACCATTCAACCATTAATTTCCTATACATAACATATGAATGTGACCAATCCAAGAAATACGAATAGTTAGTAAAAAATTTCATTCCGTTTTTCCGAACAAGCATTCATCTCACACCTCCCCTTCTCAAAACAACAAGTCACATATTTAAATCCTTTTTGAATCTCACAAATATTTTTTGGAATGCAAAAATCATTTAAAAAAATATTTATTTTCAAAGCATGAACTTCAATTGAAAAAAAAATTATTTCCATTAAAAATATAATTTTCAAAACAATATTTAAAACATCCATGTTTCCAAACCATCATGTTTCTAAATCAACATGTTTTTATTATAAAAATTAAATCTCACCTAACAGAAAGTCCATTTCATGAAAATATACTTCTCTAAAACCACATTCAAATGGTTCTAAAAAATTCGTTTCCCTCCCTTTGAATATAAAACCACTTCCACATTAAAATCCAATTTTCATCAATTTACAAATAAGGGGATTAAAAAATGATTATCACAACCCAATGTAAAACTCATAGCTTCTCAGAAGGGGAAAATACTTTCTATGGGTGACACCAAGATATGGTTGGATACCAAACTCTTGTAACACTACCATCACAAAGAGAATTCATGAAAAATTTACCTTTCTCTACATTGCTTTCTGTACCCTAAAATATCAATGATACCCTTCTACCAACTCCCTATTCATTTTCACACACGTTAACGAACCACAAAAACAAAAACATTCAGATGAAATATGATTCCTCCAGGTAACAGAAGTACATCCATGAATTTTGTTAGTTAAAAACCATACTCAAAACCAAAACAACAGGTTCTGACAGCCTCAGTCATGGTATACACTTACTCTTTTCTAAGGAACAAGAACAAAATGTTTCAACTTCATTTGATACAATTTTACCAGGAACCATTACATGTTGTAATATGACCTTGTTCCTGACCCAGTCCATTGTATTTGTAGAGGGGCGTTTCTGATCACTATAGGGTGGCCCAATAGACCATGTATCGCGAAAAATACATGGGACCGATTTACTAGATAAATAATTGAAAACAACCAACTAATAAAATAAAACTAATCAAAAAATACACAACCAAAAAAATAAATAAACCATCACATGATATAAATTTAACAATTCCGATGAAAAACCAAATAGGTATGAAAAAATAAAACTAAAACTTTTACTCAATCCTTAATGTGTCACATAGATCTACATCCATATGTCACTAACTCCCAAACCATAAGAGAATGATACTATAAACCAAAAACACCATCAAAATAAATGTTCATTTTACATCGAATACACATGGAATATGATCTAGATACACCTAATTGTGCACGTAGGGTGTGAGGAAAATCGTATTAAGATGAATCAACAAAGAAGAGATTCCACCGCATATCATTTCTAAGGTAATCTAAAAATGATCATTTAAATGGGGTTTTTGGAAAACACTACCAATGAAAACATTTTTTATGTAAAAAATTTATGAGGAATAAATTGAAGTAAATCCATTTAAAATATACTAGCATGATGAAAATGAAAATTTATAAATATAACACAGACTCAAGTAGTCCTCTGTTAGCTGACAATGTGCACCACAACATGTATCGTATAACACCATAGGTAAATCTCATAGGGTTCATCTAGACTGAGTGGGACCCAATAAGCTCAGAACTCATTGAAAGGTGGTATAGTAACAATCACTGTTAGTGTTCTGATGCATGAGACACTAGAAATTGTAATCATCCAAAATTATACTAGTGATCAATCATCACTATTGTTTAGTTAGTTTTTTAGTCATCAATAATTCTATCTGAAACTGAGACAAACCACTCTTGTATCACTAGCAGATTGGTCCAAGTCCTCCCACCTTGAAGAAAGGGGTTCATTTTTACTTGATTTAATATTACATATCACAAAATCTACAAATTTCACAAAAAAGGATAAATGTCTCATGAGAATTACCTTTTTCCCTAATACAACACCTTTACAATTTTACACACACCAAAGAAAATCCATTTCTATAATCCATCATCATAACCTAAAAAATTCCAACATTTTCATTTCTAAATATAATATAAGCACACAATTAATACCTACCTAGTCAATGGGGCTATACTATTCATAAATTTACTCAAACTCGAAGACCCTTTAAAAAATATTTTCATCATTCAAAAAATTTCAGAATTCTTAGTAGAATTAAATAATAATTATAACATGCCCAAAAATTTATACTTTTCATCAAAAATACCCCTTAATAATTTACATTCCTCAAGAGAATTCCAAAAGATGATTAAAACATTCCAAAAAACCCATAACTATATTTTTAGAAACATTGCATTATAACAAATACGATACATACCCATTACCCCTGTTAAAATCCATTTATTTCCCATTAACACTCTAAACCATTAAAGAAAACTATTCGTGACCCACAATAAAACAAAAATAAAACATTAATAAACTTGAAAAGACTAATTAAATTAATCATGTAATGTTAGATCATGCAACCACCCACCTCATGTGAAAATCCATCTGAATAAGATGTGAGATCCTATGTGCACCTCAATCACACCCAAAGGAGGTTAGAAGAAACACTAATCAAGTAGATCAAACCCAATTTCCTAATATTAAAACCCTAAATAGGAGGAAAAAATTATATAGAACATAACCCCCATGAAATGGGAGAAAATCCCTAAAATAATGTATGAAAATAAGTGAGAAGAGACTTATTTGGGGGATCCTTGAAGAATCCAGATGAAAACCATTTGAAAATACAAGACCAAGGGAGGGAGGAGGAGAAGGGAGGCATGACTTAGGTTGGAGTGTATGTGGGGGGTTTAAAAAGTTGGCATAGTTGTTAAAATTGTGGAGATCGAAAAAGAGGGAAACTATTTTTAATGCACTAGTACGAATGCACAACTAGTTCACACGGTTTCCCAATCCATGTTGATACTGTGCGGATACCTATTTTAAAGGAGACCTAACATCATTCATACCCATGAAGTGGTATATATCCTTGTGAAGGCCATATGGTAGGTTTGGTCTCCTACTACATAGTTTCTTGGATTTTCTTATGGTTTGTACTAACCATGCGCTTCAATATGCCTAGCCAAAAAAACATACATTTTCTCAAAAAAAATAAACTCAAGGGGGGGATCTCTAAAAATAAATATAGGGAAGAATATTCTAGAAAATTAAACTCTTGAAACCCAACTTCCATGAAAAGAACTAAAAACAGAACACAATACATAACAAATGGAAAAACTAATACCAGGTTGTGACATGGATGGAATATCCATGGATATTATGACAGGAATACCTTGTATGTACATGGGAAACAATTCCATCTGGTTGATTATATATTGACTCACCATGTCATTCCACGCGTTTTACATTCGGTAGAATATTTCATTAAAGACATAGTGTTATGTCTACGTTTAGGTAATTATAATATATAATATAGTTCCTTCGACTATTGTTTCTAATCCTGATTTTCGTTTTACATCCTAGTTATGGAATGGGTTATAGGAGGAATATGAGACCAATATTTTCTAGACCACATCATAACACACAAAATGGAGGTATAGAAATAATGTAAAACTATGGTCATTGAAAACATTTTAAGGGATAGAAAGATGGAATTTGATCTATGTTTCGATAACCACATACCCTATCAAGTGTTTATTTACAAAACAATATTCATTTCATCTTTTGGTATGGCACCATTTTAGTCATTGAATGGCCGACCCAGCAAGACACCATCCTGGTGGGTTGAACCCGGTCTATCAATACTTGTGGGCCCTATGTAACATCGAACTACTACAAATATGGTTCATACCATCCAGGAAGAAATGAATATTGTAGATAGCCTTCATAAGTCTTATGTTGGTAGGATAATGTTGAGATTTGAGGATGAAGAAGGAGACCATGTGTTCTTACGAGTCTCACGTTAACATGGATGATGGTGATTTGGATGATTTAAAAATCTATATTTGATGTTTAGTGAACCCATCAAGATAGTACGTTGTGTTAGAGAAGTGTAATACTGCTTAGATCTACCTCCACTATTTGAAAAGGTATAAGAAGTCTTCCATGTGTCACAATTGAGTAGGTACGTACATGACCCATCATATGTTATCAACTATGCAATGTATCACATGGAGGATAGGGAAACTATTTCTAAGTACCCAGTAGAGATTTTGATTTGATATGAGAGGAAATTTAGTGGCAATTCGACTACAAAAATGCATGTTTGGTGGTAGCTTGAGAACCATTGGGAGCCAACATTGGAGAAGGAGTATTAGAATCATACTTAACACAAACATATTTTTTAGTATCCAATGTTTTGTATTTTTTGGACATAAATCCAATAGGTGGGGAAAAATAACTTCTAGGATTTTTTTTTTGTTTTTTAATATTATATGGATTGTTTTTGATAGATGGTGATGAGAATGAATGTGATTCTAAGTTTCTGTGTGGACAGAATAGATTTTATTAAAATAAATTAAATATATTTAATATAACACACACACACTATTTTCCAAAAAATGTGGAATAATTTATAATTGGGTGAATGGGTTAGAAATTTGAGGTCACTATTGGTTCATAATGGCGATTTTACACTATGAGTGACTTAACAGTAGTCTATGTGGGTAGTTTTTAGAAAAATTTACATGGATGTAAAATATATTAAATAATGAGATAAAATTTATTTTTACATATAGACCATGTTTTATATTTAAATACACAATTATAGAAAATTCTGATGGATAGCCTCACAAACTATTGAATTGGAGAGTGTCATTGGTGTTTTGGAGAAGACCGCCCTTATAAGATGATATCTTAATTGAAAATCAATGATAAAAAACCTCATATTCTATTAATATTCCAATTAATGCGATGTGGAAATCCATCATCATTAGGGATCATAATTAATCAAGGTAAGATGTTGTTCTATGTGGATTTTTTCCCATTTTTGATTCCTACGTCATCTGTGGACCAATCATTGATAATATTGATCTATAGATCATTCATTATGCAAGATGGGTTTATTACCGAGTGATTATGGAAAATTTCATGGATTCTAATCATTTTTTATCTTATGGAAATAAAATCTAGATCAAAATGAACATCGATAAAGCATATTTCATCACAATTTTTATTGTCACTATATTTCCCAATTAATCAATCGTCGTTGGTGTTCTTCATTTTTCCAATAACTTCACACATCCCAATAAATAGATCATTACCGACACATATCATGGAGAAGCGATATTATATCTTAGATCGAGGGATGGCATGACATGATGGATCTGTGATGAAGGATATATAGCTATTCAGATGAAGGATGATTCCCGATTTTGTGTACTTCATCTTTCTTCGACATCGAAAGAATAATATCAATTTGATAAATTTTATGAGAAGGTTTTTACATGAAACATGTAGATTCAGAAATGGATTAGAAAAAAATATTATCTTTAGTTCTTTGGGGTGTAAATTAACATATCAGATGTAATATTATTGGTTGAGGTATGTAGAGGAAGATATGGAATTTATGGAAAATCTAACAAAAGACGGCTCTTAATCTAAGATTACATGATGTGTGTCCCCCCTTCAGTGGTGGCTAGGGATTTTGAAGAAAGATATGAATCACAAGGCATGTGATGCTAACCACATGGTGTCCGAACCACCTCAGTTGAGTCGGTGTTTACAATAAACTGTACAGTGACATGGGATGGGGTACATGGGAACATACAAGTTGTGTACTACCTCATTGAAAAGGCTGGGTGTACATGGACCATTACCCAGACACATCATTGATACCTATACATGGACACCAGAAACTACCAGGATATCATGTTCCAATACATTCCATGAATATTCTTCTACATGTCATGTATATGGAGACTACATGACACATGAGTCTATTCGATCTGGATTGAACCTGGGATGCTAGGACACTCATTGAACCCCTATGAAACATTGTGTACTCCATTAAAAATTTCTTAAGGCTCTCTATTTTTAAACTTTTGGACAATATTTGTTGACTGTTTCCCCTTAGTCCTTTATATTTAGGGTGTAATGAAACATTACATGCACATATTAGGGTTCAGATCCAATTTAGAGGTTGAGTCTCAATGAGGGTGTTGGTGTCCCTACCTAATGTCCTTAGTTCCCATTGTTGGAATATGTGGAATCATCTCCACCTCCTTGAGGAGTGAATCAACTCACTTTATAGCATTCCACATTATGAGGGATTATGAAATCACTTACATATGATCCCTTATGTAATGGTTTGATCCCGAGTGGGTTCATGGTGTCCCATAATAGTATTGGAAATGACCCGCTATCTATGTATCAAATTCAACATAGAAAATAGTTTTCTATATTGGTGGGGCCTAATAAGATATACGTCTTTGTTGATGGATTCTAATGTTTTCATGGAATGTGATGTGAGTTCTCATAGAATAAGGATTTTGTCATGAAGAATCATATGGCTAATAGTTGGTTATGACCAACTGATGGCATGTTGTATTTATCAATCTTATCTGTGTTGTTTCTTCAATAAATTTATTTTTTTATATTTTATTTAGATAAATACACTTTCTAATTTCTGTTTAGTTGATTTGGGGTGTCCTAATGATTATTGTTATATTCACCCATTGCATGTTATTTCCCTGCACGTGTCGTGTCTTATGCATCTGATGGATTTTTTGAAGGTGAACTGGGAGGATAAGGAGAGGGTGTAGCTTTGCCGGAGCCTAATAGATCAATGTTTTATACCAAGGATATACATATGAATTATTCCTCACCATTAGTGTAGGTTGGAATGTTTGTTCTTTTGGTTGGTCTTGTATTCTATCCTTTTTATGTTTTCATTACATTACTATAATACTCTGTCATGGTATCATAGATTTATTCATGAATTGTTTTAGATTATATAAATTGTACCATTTTTTTAGATGTGTGAATATATACATGTACATTAGGATAATTATTCCCATTTATGGTATATGAAAACTTAGCATTAGTATCTATACCCTATCCCATTAGAGGTGATCATAGGGTAGTTACAGGTCAAACCCTAGTTTATTGGGTCATTACATGGATTGATGGACACCAATTCTTCCCTTCCCCTTTATCTAGGCTAGAATGGTCCATGTGTCTTTAGGGAAGATATGATGTTGTGTCACATGGGTCTTCCAGATAAAATATCATTTTTTGACCCAGTTGTGTGCATATAATATGTGATGATACATGATGTTATGTATGCCATATATGTGTGGGAGAGAGATTTGATGTGATATATTTTGAAGAGGTGGGATGGTTCAGAAATATTCAGTTAGGGTGTGAGTGAATCTATTCAGTGGGAAAGTAGTGTGTGTTACACTATCATGTATTTGATTCATATAATATATGTTTATTTTTGGATTATTTTAACTGTTGAGTGATATTTGGTGATGATGGGGTTTCGGATTGTTTACCCAATTAGGTGCTCTATGGTTCTACTACATTCAGATGGGTGCAATAGTATTCACCTTTCAAAAATGCACAATATTATATGGTTTCCCTAGTATGTATACATGTATTCTCACCCTAGGGATATATCATTATCTCTTAGGATTTCAGGTATAATATGTTGACTTTGATGGAAATTTATGGTTCAGAACATTAGAGATATTGTTGTATCACAACCATAGCTTTTAATTCGTATTTGCTTTCATTTTTATACAATTATATCTATCAATTTCATTTATACATGAATAGTTTGATGGTTTGGATTTATCTTATATTATTTCATTGAGTTTATTGTGAATGATTCATTCTATATCCCCATCTTGTTTTTTGATAAATGGTTATGCCTCCCAAATTTTCATTCATTTAACACCATCTATTCTAGTCACCCACATGGGGTCTACGAGTTGTAGGAATACGTGGGATCATTATATCCATTCCTTGTTTTGATACCATTGGTGGGATGGTAATGATGGAGTGGTATCAATAGAGTTGGATGAGAGATTGTATGGAGTTTAGATGTAGGCACTGTCAGGATGGCACAAGTTGGTAAGGAAATAATTTCATTTTACTATGGTTCCTGACATATGTGAGGGAGACCAGCATGGACAAAGAAATTTTAGAGACCCTCATCAATTGGTTTAAAGAATCTAATCTTATCAAATGACAATTTGATGGGGTACCACATTCAGTGTAGAGACATAGGATAGGTACATGCATATTTAAGACATGTGTACATATTTTAATTCGTTGATATTTGGATGTGAAAATGGTCTAAATAAATCAGGAAATGTTATGTGTCTTTCTTTGACCCTTTCCAATGATATTATTATTCATAAACCGTTAATGTTTTCTAATTAATTTTCATAAAAAAGATGAATGAGTATAATGATTGTTAACTAGTTAGAACTACTTGTTTCAACCCATCATAAAGTTTGAATATTTGTTTTCCTTACATGTTATTCCATGGTTATTAATTAATTTAATTTTTCAAACCATCTAAGAATAGTCATATACCATCATAATGAGTGATGCATAATAATGATTAATAATACTTTTGTTGATGAGGGGAATAAAATGTAATTAAACATGAAATAGTGACATCCTACCATTAAATAAGAACATTATAGATATTTTTAAACTTTTAGCAAAATAATAATAATTCCCATAATTGACACTTTATTTTTTTCCCAATTCCTTCCTCAATATTTCCAAGCATGAATCCATCTCAAGAGTCAACTTATAACACAAGCTCCGGACCCCATACCAATATATTATAAAAATCAATCTAACACATTCTCACATCATATTACATATTAAGGATCACATCTTGATAAAATGAACAAGGAAATAGACAAAATCAAAATTCCATATCTAATTATGTCCCTATAAAAACCTAATTATGTTTTATATGAAAATGGGATCTCCCATACCTGAATATGTATCCATATCATCTATGATATTATTTAACATGTTGTATTAACTGATATGTTTACCAAAAAAATAAAAATAATGATAACCTAATTAATCATTTATTAAACAAACTAAAATTTTAAAAATGATCCCAAGGATAACATCTGGTTTCAACAAATTTTATGGTTGAAAAGTGTATTACATAATTCCATCATTATTTAAACAACAAGTAATATACTATCATTCTATAGAAAAATTAATTTACATATGAAAAATGAGTTTATAATTAAACACATGTAAATAACATTGGATTTATAGAAAAATATACGATTAATTGTTCAATTATATTATTCAACATTAATTACAATGAAAATATAAACAATATATGTTCATAAAGTTTTTTACAATAACAAAATGAAGTACCATAGAACATACATAGATAAAATTATATATAAAAATTTATGAGGAAAACCATTACAATTATGGAAGATCTTTTGATCTCAATAACCATAAACCGTGTTCATTCATTAATACAGGTCACAATTTATATATTTTTTCAATTAACTTAGATTGATTAATCCTGATAACGTAATTATAGAAAAAAAATTAATAGGGATCAAATTCATATTCTGCTAATTGCATTAATAATTTTTCAATGATAATCAAACAAAAATGGTAATCAGTATACTAAACTTATATAAAAAATATAGGACTCTCCAAAGATAAAATGCAATATATGGGCGAAAAAATATCAAAAAAATACATATGAATGAAAGAGGTTCATATCCATAAAATGTAATTATTGCATATGATGAAAAAAATTCAATCTATGGATTAATCAAAATAGAAAATTGGATGGCCTTGCCATGGATAACCTTGGATATAAAGAAAATATTTTGGGGATCATTCCCTATCAAAACGCCTTTAAAGACTATTATTGTGAGTATCTAGTCATCTAGGGAATGAGAGAATTTAATATTCTTTTGGAGAATCTATGGTTGATATTATAATTATAGTAAGACTACCAGAAATGGATTCATAGAGTGGATATGTAATTAACATCATAAAGGGTTCAATTATTAATCCTCACCACACAAACATGTCTCCATAATCAAATTAACTATGATAAATTCATATCATTAAATTTATGTCACTATTGTAATATTTCATATAATATTAATCATATACATTCCAACACAATTTCATGTCTTCAATATTTTATTCACATAATAAATCCTACCCTCTGAACCAACCATCTGCAAAAAACCATTCTCCATGACAATGAAATTATCTTTTAAATTGTTAACTATTGTTCAATGTTTGAAATTCCCCTTTAGTGGGATATAATATCCCCAAATATTATAATGCATCTCTCAACTTCATGCATGATTTAAATGATTTAAAAACATGATAAGGGGATAAAATAAAAGGACCAAGCCCTTTTATTTGACACCTCTTAAATAATTATATCAATCAATAATTAAAAACAAATCTACGAGAGAATGAATGAAAAATTGATTTTCTAAATATCCACCCCGTGAATACATCATAGTAATATATATATATATATATATATATCGAATAAGGAAACACTTTTTTTGGGGATATGCCTCTAAAAAATAAATAATATCAAAAGTGTATCAATAAATTGAAAATAATATCAAAACTACATAATGGAAGACCACAAAAAACTAAAATATGAATGATAAAACCTAAAACACATTGAGATACTTATTTGATATCTGTTTACAACATTCTTAAGTACAATAATCCACACCATTGTTTCAAAATAAGCAATGAACTAGAGAAATAACATGTTGAGGAAACATATTCACTTATAGGTTCTAGATCATTACATGATTCTCATTGAAGGAAACATAATTCTGAACATCAATATCACCTCAATAAATAATGAATATGTTTTCAGGAAGGTACAATTGAAGTATTATCACATGTAATACAATGTGTATATTGATATATATTTCATTTTATTTCTGATACACCTTGAATGTGACATGATATTATTTCTATAAAGGCCAAAAAATCATCGGATAATTCATAATACTAGGGTCAAACTATTACATCCCAATATTAAAAATCACATTAAGGCACATGTGATAAACAATTATGAACATTATATTTCCTCATCATTTATAACTATTGGTCATCTAAAGTTATTTCCCAACTGTTAACCTCTTGTGAAATATGTAGACCATATTGATCGGGTTATGTATTAGTTAAGGAATGGTAAATAAAGACTATTCAACACCAATGCACAATAATGAAGGTCATATGGACATCTATATGATGTGTCACAAAAAAATAATTCTCCAAGATGAGGGATGTGACAACAAGGTGCCCTGACCTTACTTCTTCAAGGTGAAATAGGGATAATGATCCCTAAGTCTCACCTTCAGTAGGCCACGGAGTGCCGACTAGAACTAATAGTATAAAATCTTATTTAAAATAGAATGAATTTCCCATTTTATATAACAATATTAGAAGAAAATATGGTAAATCAATGATGCACCAAAAAAATGAAAATCTTAGAAACTATTCCAACATTCATGTTCCAAAGTAAGACTGATATAGAATAAGACACGAATCACATTTAAAGTACTGAGGAAAAGTATCTATAAATAAACAAAAACTATCCCGACTCCCATGCTCATGGGGTCCAAAACGGTCCTAAAAGTCCACCTGGAAACCTAAAAATGATTTTCTTCATGAATGGTGATCATACAATTATAATCTGTAGGAAAACTAAAGCTCCTCATCCACAAGTGATGGAACATACTAATGCCCCTATGAGAAAAAATTAGAACCTCAAGAACCTACTACGTAATATTAACGATCCCAAAACTCACCAAGAAACACTCACCCATGTATCATAAGTGATGTAATTTAATAATATAAACACATCAAAATTTGGGTACCACGTAGTCCACATTCCCACTAGCTATCTGCTAAACAATAACGATATGACGTCATGACATAACCACTCTTCCCATAATCAATACCAAAATAAAAACCTTCATAGATATAACTGGGCCTCAAACAATACACAACCACGCACATAGACACCTGGTCCAGTACAATAACCACCATGCCTGAAGACCCTTGTGCCTCATCACAACAATACGTGGGAATAAAACTTATCCCATAGAGACCCAGTCCCCAAATCCAATAAAAGCCTTTATATGAATTATCTTAGATTATGGTAAGCCTCAATCCATTACATCCTCTCCATATATGCTCGAGAAACATGATACAAAATAAGGTGCGAGGAAGGAAATCAAAAAACATCCATCCATCCTCCCATTAAGAAGTTGGTAAAGACAACCCCACATGAAATGGATTGTTTCCGAACATAGATATCAAGAAGGGTGGGGTGCATATAAATAAAAATGAAATACAATATATATAGTTAAAAAACAATCATCCCCAGCCTATGAGTTTCACATGAACATACAAAAATCCCACACCATCTCTATATTTATTGCTACTTCTACATGCACAACCATATGAAAAAACTACCAATAATAAACCATAACTATTTTTGTTAAATTAATATTTTTTAAGGAATTAAATTAAAATTATTCTATCGCTACTGAGGAACTGACAACCATAACCCTTCCAAGCAATAAGGAAAGCCAACATGCAGTCCCACAGGACAACATAACCACAACTAGACTTGCAGGAACACAATACATCCCTTTTAAACAACTATAAACTATCATGAATTAATGTAATATCTCCCATTCCATCTCTCACAACACATCTAGGAAGCCCCGCTTCCATTAAAAGTCCTCAATGTTATCCCACTGCATAACTTGTTCATAACCACACTATAGTGCCACTTCTCAGTGATGTTTCATGACCACAACACAATATAATGGTAGCTAATCTCCATGCATGTTCCCCATTCCAGAATCAATATATCAATCTCTCGGATTGAGACACCAACAGACCCCCTATTTCACCACTATACATAGTCGACAATACATAAACTAGAATATACATCACATCACCACAAACATTAGACAATGCATTTTAAAATTTTACTGGCATGGGTTATTAAATATCCATGTGAATATAACAACGGTGATCACATAATAGATTTAATCCTATGGAATCTATTTAATTAACTGAGGAACCCAATCCACAGCCTGTAAGAGGAGTCTCCCACCTCGCTCTCCGTTAGGGTTCCCATGATGGTGCCTCGGTGGGGGGAGGCCGGTGGGACGCCTTGTCCTTCGTCTCCCCTTTCCCTCTTTCCCTCCTACCAGTTTCCTCACTCAGTGGTTTCCTCCTGGTGGTGTGGCTCCTCTATTGTTGTTTCTGGTATGGATTTTCAAGGCGGTGGCTTCATCGGCTCGAGATGATGGCTATGTGGTGGAAGTGCTTCTCTATTTTGACCCTCCTAGATTATTGTCACTCTAGCCAGATGTTCTACCAATTCTCTTCCATTTGGTTTGCAACGATGGTTTTACCGAGGGTTTGGGATGTGCAGATCATTCGAGGGTTCTCTCTGAGGCACATCATATAAGGACATCATCTTGGGATGCAGTGATGTTTTTTATTTGTTGTTTTTTATTCATTGTGGTCTCGTCTCATGATTCTTGGTTTGGGTTGGGTTTCTTTCATGGTCTCAGCTCACTGTTGAGGTCCTGGTCCTTCTAATATGCCTTGTCTTTAGTATTTCATCTCTCCTCTCCTAGTCAGTCTTGAGGGGTGGTTTGCAGGACGCTTTTGGATGTGATTCTCAAGAGGCCGTCAGAGATCAAGGCATATCATACTCATCTGTTTTGGTCCTTTGTTCTGATTTTCGACACCAGTTGTGATCGTGTGATGAAGAAGAATTATTGTTCCTTTCGATGATATCCCTGTTTCTTCTCAGTCATGTTGAAGAAGTTTTGTGTTTTTTGATTGTTGTTTCTGTGTTCCTCAAATTTCTAAGTGTGGTGACCTTCGATGTCGATGATTCACGTAGGTTCTTGTCGTTGTTTCGTCTGGAAGATACATGATTTTTCTCTACTCTAGATACAAGTGTCCTTTGATCTCCCTGACATAGAGCCACACAAACGTCTTCATGGTCATTGGGATTTGTGTCTGAGCGGACATCTTCAGGGGGTTGATTGTGATGATGCTTCATCCGTCTGTGATGAGGATGGGTTTGGCTCCGAAAAATGTGGCCTTCCTCGCCATCGATGGTTGACGAAGGGTGAAGATGTTATGTGGGGTTCTTTTGATTTCAATTGCTCTTTAGTGATGAAGATGTGATTCAGTGGCCTTCCTCACCGGTGATGGTAGAAAAAGGGTGATTTCGACTTCTACATGGTATATGGTGATGTGTTTGGTGAAGATGACAGGTTGAGCTTATATTAAGGTGTGTATTGTAAAGCGGTTCGTTGTCCGATGCGGTTGTCCATCCTGAGATGAAGATGATAGAGGATGATGGTCTGGCTGTCTTTTGAATTTCAAATTATGAAAGGGCATTTTTGTTTGGGGGTATTGTGGAGTCATGGATGGCGTTGATGGTGGATTATGTTTTTTCCTATGGACTGGATTAGGTTGGCACAAGGTGTAGCTTCTATATGGATGTTGAAATTATATATTTTCTTTATGTCGTGTATGTTTCTGGATTTTGACGTTGGTGGGCTATGATGTTTTTAAAGATCTTGAATGTTTATTATTGTTGGAACATTGTAAAGGTTCACACTCAGCCTTTAAATGTGTTATTACAAAATAAAAATATGAATTTGAGGTATTTAATTAACTGAGTTCATGTGATTAATAAGATTTCATGTTATATATGTACATCAAAACATCCAAAAGAAATAGATCACCACTAGTGAACAAAAAAATACCACTAATGACAATGATTTTCAGAATAAATAAAGCAATAATTTCCATAAAATAATCAGAGATAAAAAAAATAATGCAGACCACCGGCATCAAACCACACCCTTACATTATTTTATTCAGGTGAGTTATCTTTTGATCATATTATATACTTGTTTAATTCCAATTTTAAGAATATTATCCATACATTCCTCACATGGAAACATTACTATACCAACGCTGTATGATGAAAAATAAAATATAAGAAAATAAAAATCCCTACTTGGATGATCAAGGATTGAATTTCATTATTACGCCAAAAATAAGGGATGACTCGACATAAAGAATGAACTTCAATGGTGAGTGGGATAGATCATGTACAGGGGGCATGAATCATCATGGGAGGAAGTCTCTAGTTGCATAAAGATAAATTAAAATTAAGGATGATGATTGTATCTTTTCTTAATAATAAGATAGATCCTAAAATCTAGGAGACCATTTTTAAGTACTTATATGTCAAATTGTGGTTTGACGTTACAGCTTGGTAGTTTCAAACATTGTAATAAATTGAGTTTCAATTATTACACTATGAAACTGTAGAGATAGGCCAGTAGATAACTGAATGTTGATAGATTATCTTTAAATGGAAAAAAAACATAACATGGTTGAAACTGGAAAAACTAGAAAGGATTCACTGATGGGTGAGTCGTCGACATTGAGCCACCGATGGGTGAGCTACTAACATGACCTACTTACATCGAGCTACTGACATCATGAACTACCATCACCTCGACATACCAACATCATTACATACCGACACCTGGACATACTCATTCTTCGACCTACCGACACCTTGACCAACCGACACTTTGGTCTTCTAATTACATGACCTACCGACACTTCGACCTACCGGCGCCCTGAACTTCTGACACCGACACCCTCGACTCACCTATTATGACACCCCATACTCACCAATTCCAATGCCCATAACTCACATATACAGTGAAAAAGATGACACGTGGATATTTCGACACACTAACATGTTGATACACTGACATGCTGACACACCGACATTCCAATGGAAAATACTAGAATTTTTTACAATCTCTAGAAATAAACCATCGAATGCTCCCAGAACACCACAACAATGTATTTTCCCAATGGAAGGGCCAAGGTAAAATCTGTATTATTACATCAGATCCCTCTCAAACTATTTGCATCCCAAGGAATTTCAAAACCAACATAGAAGAAAAGGGTTCTGAATAGCCATTTGTTAAGATACCTCTCTGGAGTAATCCACATTGTGTTATTCTATTATAGAGAGAATTTCAACATCCACAGACACCTTTATGAAAACACTCTCTTGAAAAACTGGGTAATCACAAATTGTCCACTATCACATCAAATCATATAATCATAATGGGTCACACTATCCAGACACATGGATTAAGGATCTCCTTTCTCCATGTCATAATACTATCCACTTAGGGCAGCACTCACTCACCCGCACAAGTTTAATTTTCTCAAAAAAAATTCTTCTTGAATAGGGAACATGATCTCCCCTCGTCATAGACATGAATTTTCACAGAAAATAATTGAATATGGAATCAACATATGACACAATAAGCAATTTTATTCATTACATAATAACAAAGGAATAAAGAAAAAACAATAGAGAACTCAGAACAACATTGGGTAAAGGGAACACATATGTGCCTCCTATTCACACGTATTATCTTTGAGGCCGCCATGCCTCCATAGGTCACAAACCCAGAGAATCATCTAACAATTCATCACATTATTCATATGATCCTCTATTTTCTGTATTCACTCCTCAAAATTCACATCTTCTTTGATATCCAACTAACCCGAGTCTAGGACATCATTTTCACTGTTTAGATACTAACAGAGCCGAGTGACATGAAAGAAGTTGTGGATCCTCTCCCACTGTGATGGTAACACTAGAAAATACACCACCTCACCAACTCTTCCCAATACAACACAAGGTCTGATAAACCTAGGAAAAATCTTAATGCCCCTTCCAAACCACCACTGTCAACAATAAGGAGAGAAATATATGAACATCTGGTCCCCAACCTCGAACTCCCAATGTCTCCTTCTACGATCAGCATATGACTTCTTCTGATCATGAGCTTCCTTTATCCTTTTATTCCCTAACTGAACCCTCTTTGCCTTACTCTCCACCACTGCCATGCCATGAACACCTGCATCCCCAACCTCTATCTAGAAAATAGGTGAACAATAATTTATTCCATACAAGGAAAAGAATAGGGTAATCCCAATCAAATAGTGATAGCTATTTTTGTAGGAAAACTCCAGAAGGGCTAAGATTCATACCCGTGATCCTCCAATGTCTAAGACAGACGCCCAACACATGTCCTCCTACATCTGGAAGGACCTTTCCATCTTATCATCTATTTGATGGTGGAAGGTAGTGCTAATGAATATCTGGTTTCTAAAATCTAGCTTTAATCCCTTCCAGACTTGTGATGTAAAGCATGTATCTTTATCTGACACGATAGTTCTTGGATCTCGATGTTGTCATACCCCTTCACCCACGCATCTCTATGCTAAGGCAACCATTGGGATCGACTCCTTAACTTCATTAATGTGAGATTATTTGATCAATTGATCCACCATTACCAAGATGGCATCAAAACCTCCCCCAGCCCTGGGTAGTCCTGTGAAAAAATCCATCGAGATATCATCCCACTCCCACAAGGAAATGCCCATGGGCTGCAACATACCACCCATAACACGGTGTTCAAACATCACCTGCTGACACACTAGGCACCGTTCCATGAACTCCACCACTAGGTGCCTCACTACAGGCCATAAAAATTGATTTCTCAATCCCCAAAATGTCTTGGAGACTCCTTCATGTACCACTGAGGTTGGGTTATAGAACTCAATTAGAACTACCTCACAAATCGCCACCGGGAAAAACATCTTACAAGTGAACATCTTCTAATTCTAACTATCCTCTAACCATACCTCTGATGAATCACCGTGGATAATGCAATCATGCATCACATCAACCTCGCAGTCACCCCACTGAGACACTTACACCTTCTGTACCAATGAATAATACATTTCCATATGAAATAGAACACCACAAAAATATCCCCTTATTTTTTCAACCTCATCATTTGGGAACTAACTAGCTTCCCCATCGGGTAGCTGAATGTTGTATGGCACTTCTAATTCTATAAGAAAACCTAGTCCTTTTTGGTCAAAGCCTTCAACATATCCACAACTTGAGATAATTTGGGTATTATCCTCCACTAGTAACCTACCAAAACTAGGAAACTATGAACCTCAACCAGATTTTGGGTACATCCCATGAAAAAACCACTTCTACCATTTACGAGTCCCCTATAATTTCTCGCTAGGACACCACATGTCCAAGGAAGTGCTCATCTCATGTCCAAAATTTTCACATGGGGAAATACTCATAGAGAAAGTGGTGTTATAGGACCACCTAAAACAAATCATATATTCAAAACATGGACCACCATTGATTATGAGTAGATCAAGATGTTGTTGATGAACAATACCACCAATCAGTCTAGACACTAATTGAAAATAGAGTTCACGAGCCCCATGAACATAGATGGTGCATTCGTAACACCAAATAACATGACCACAAACTCAAAAAGACAATACCTACACTTTAAAGAGGTGTTTTGGATGTCAACAACTTTCACCCTCAACTATTGATATCTAGAACATAGGATGATCATGGAGAACTATCCTTATCCATTCAACTAATCAAAAAGGTCATCGATCATCAGGAGCGGATAACGGTTCTTGACTGTAACCAGATTCAGTCTCTAGTAGTTTATGAATATCCTAATACCATCTTCTAGCTTACAAGTGAATAAGTCTACTGGAACCTAAGGAAACACAGTTGGTCAGATGGAACCCACCAATATCAGGTCATCACCTAGAATCCACAACTCCCACAACTATGAAGGTTCCATTCGATAGGGAGCCATCGAAGTCAGATGGGCACCGGGTTGTAATTCAATCCTGAACTCAACATCACTTTGAGGGGTAGAGTCATCAAACTATTTTAGGAATACATCTAGGAACATACTGATAAAATATGAACCAACTACCACCTTTGAGTATGCAGATTCCACTGAAAAGTCCACTAATAATTAAAGAAGGGGCTCCACACATTTTCTTCCCTTACAAAAACTCCAATTGCCAATGAAATCTACTTATTGTCCATCAATATCTGAGAACATGAAACTTCTCCAAGAACAGTCGATAATAGAATACTCAAAAAACAACATGTTGATTCCTAGGATGACATATTATAGTAGAATTTCTAGTTGAAAAAAACCCCACTAGATTGATTCGGCCCCAACATCAGTCTAGATCATCAACAATCATCAATCTAGTTGATCTATCCTCTAAATTTCATTATCAACACCAGTATCATGGATCGTATCTCTACGTCTATTCCCAAGGAATGGGCTAGAGTTAGTGTAAAAAAGGAGTGTGATACTTCTGTATCAAACAAGGCACAAGTAATAGTTCTTACTAGAATGATCGTACCTTGAACAACTTCTCAGCCCACTGGAACTGCTGCCTCGGATGTGTGAAACTACCCACACCCAACCCTTCCACCCCTCACCTATTGACCGCCTCGCAGACTAAGCCATGTTCGAGGCCCCTAAGGAGCACCATCTAGTTGGCCACATCAAGCACCTTCCACCCCAAGTGGAGAGGGAGCTCACCACCACTATACTACACTCTGAGATAGATCTTGTTCTGAAAATTCCCACAACTGTCAAATATAAATCACATCGGCCTTTTTCTAGATTAGAAAGGGAAAGGACCAGAGGACGGAACTGGAACTGTTTAGGCCTACTCCCCACTGGTCGAAACCATGAAGTCCCTAATACTAGAATCCAACAACTAACTGCCATACCATTTAACAAGCTCTACTAGATCCCCCATCACATCACGCATCCCAATGTGAGAATACTATCCATTTATTCAGCCTTCTTCTAAACCACCATGTACTTCAGTAGAGTGAATGAAGATGCAACATATTGAAGAGAAGGTAGAAGTGCCTACTTCAAGCATCTTACCCGTATTTCCATATTCAAAAATAGATCTGGATCAAAATGAAGGAGATCTATGAACATGATACTCAACTACCATTTCAAAATACTCCCTTGCTGAAGAGGGAGCAATTCCATCCTCCCGATTTTCCCTCCGCTGATCAACGAGATCAACCTGTGGAGCCTCGCCATCTTGTACTATTGGTGGACGACGTTTGAGTTCCATTGGTGAAAAGAGAAACAAATAATTCTTATGACAGAGTAGTGAAATTTAAATTTTTTTGAACTATATATTCTTTTTAAATTACCAACACACCCAAGACACAGAAGAATAAATTCCTTTATTATGCATGTATCATTCCTATGGTGTCTACGATGTATTCATTGTTGCCTCACATGGTCGTTCAGTAGGTCCAGAGTCCTTGCATCAGATTATAGAGGACCTAAAATTCTATGTCCAAGACCGACTTGCCTGGCCTATTTCACAAACAAATATTTCCTAAAACTCTCTCCCTATAATATCATGTCATCCTCACTATGCCTAACCACGAACTATATTCAATCTATCAACCATTACATCTGATTCCATTATATCATGAACTACATTCTCCATGATGAGTGAAAAGAAGGAATTCTTCCATGCCCTTTATTCATCAATGTGAAATAGAGATAATGACCCCCTGATTCTAACATTCAGTGGGCCCTAGAGTGGCATCTAGAAAAAAGGTATAAAATATCACATAAATGGTAGGAATTATATTTTTTATAGATGAAGACCATGAGATAAGATTTTAAATCCAAATGATACTAAAGAATAATGATAAATGAAAATACAAGAATCGATTCCCACATGCATGTTCAAAGGTAAAACTAATACAGAGTTAGAAAAGACACCCAAATATTGTTCCAAGAAAATGAAAGTATGCACCAATTGCATATATCCTGATGCATGTGCTAGTATGGTCTTTCATAGTCCTCAAAGACATATTGGAAACCAGAAAACAGTTTTACATATGTAGGGTGATCGTTCAAGTATACATAGTAATTAATCTAAAGCTACTTGTTCCCAAAGGAGGGAACATACTAATGACCCTATGAGAAAATAGTAGAACATAAAACACCTACCATGGAAAAATAATGATCCTAACCTCAAAATGGCACAATCAGCCATGAAATGAATGTAGAGACCTGTATCCTGACGTACATGGACATTACATTACTTCTGCGGAATACTTAGTACATAACAAAAACACACACACAAGGACCGTAATAGTTTAGTGTCTTTGGAAACTCGGATCATAATCTTCTAATCCTGGTGAAGGATCTTCAATATCTCCCATAAAGATCTTCCATTTTTTTACCTAAAACCTTTCTTTATATCCTGGGGAAAAGAAAACATAAAAGGGTGAGCTCAAATGCTCAGTAAGGGTATACAAAAGAAATAAAAATCATATCATATCTTTTTGAAAATCATAACCTGCAAAAGAGATCATAATATCTTAACATGGAACAAATCATAGAGGTGAAAATGAGATCACCATAATCATAAAAAGAAACTTGAAACTTTGTGGCATGCACACATAATCATGGAAAATCATTTCTTGTTAGTCATGACTCATTGCCAAGACTATCTTAGTGGACAAAGTCCCTTTCTGAACCGAGTTCACTCCTCGTTTCAGTCCTGTATCACTGAACCGAAATAACCTCCCGTTCCAGCCATGTCTATCTCATGAGATATAAAATCTTTACCCAATGCATTGGACGGAGATATAGGTCCCACCCATCTTATAATGAATCCTTTCTTATGTGTGCCACATAATCATAAAACATACATCATCGCATAACACATGTAACAAAAATGGGATTCTTGAAACATCATGACATCATAAATCAATTCATATAAGATAAAGGAATTCATAAACATAATTCCATCACAACATAGTCAAATCAATGTAAAAATATGGATATAAACAGAACCCTTTATTATCTTAGATGGAAAATATTTTTTATAAAACACTTTAATTGAATTCTTGAGGAAAATATCCTTTCTTCTTCAAAATCAATTTCTTTTCACAAAACATCATGCAATTTTAAAAGAAAGAGATTTTATTGAAAATAGTCATGAAATCTTTTAGAGGAAGCTTCATGAAAATAAAGCTTTATAAAACAGTAGAAATCCGTTCGTGCCGTATAAGTTAAAAAAAACATTCTTTGTACTTTTGTCGGAAAAGTCAAAAAGTACCTCGTACGAAAAACGACAAAAGATTCCTTTCATACGTATTACTAAAAACTCACCGAAGGGTAAAAATGGATTTAAACAATTTTAGGTGGATGGAAATAATATTACATATTGAGTAAACATGGATGTGGATGATAAAATACACCCCAGTAAATACTTACGAATAAACAATCTCGGATAAAAATGAGATTGTGATATTTCCCTTACCTTATGTCCGATTTGCTTCGTAAGTGTCCGAACCTCCTGTATAATGATTTAAATCATGTTATTGACTTATTCTAGAATCATATTCATTGTTATTATATCATATATGGTCCACTTATGACTTTATATTACCCGTTCTTTTGTAAATTCATGTTAAAGTAGCGTTTTGGGTAAAATCGTTTCATTTATCGTAGGTGTTTTGACTTGTTGTTCTTGAAATTATTATTACTTATATCATGATTTACTTACTTCCAGAATATAAAATATGATTTATATATCATATATATTCAGTATATATATATATATAATAGATAGATAAATGAAATGAAAAACACCGTTCATGGAGACGGTAGTCCGTACGTACGCATGAACGCTGTTTTCCTTTCCTTATTGTCTTGAATGGAAATAAGTTGATGACATACATATATATATATATATATACACATAAATCCAGTAGCTTTATAATGTCATATATTTCATTATTATTTCTTATATATACTTTATAATCATTCTTAAATGGTTAACATGGAGAATGAATCTCATCGCGTCGTGGAGACGATATTCCGTACGTACGCACGAGCGATGATATCATCTCCATAAGTATTGAATTGAATTTGAGTGGATTATACAATATATCAGGATCAATATGATGTTGTAATAACTATATATAGTTATTCTTTACACCATTATACCCATCCATGTAAGGTGGTGGTGAAAAATAGATTACACCACGGCGTGGAGACGGTATTCCGTACGTACGCACGCGCGGTGATTTCTTTTTCCGTAGGATGGATAGATGGTGAAATAGGGTTGTTTCATACTTATAATAACATATAAGTATATGAGTGATACTGATGTTATTACTTCATAATGAAACAACCTAATAAGAAGAAGTGGAAGAAGAAATAAAGATGAAAGAATTGGTAATGGTAATTACCTCTTCTTTGAAGCGCCTCTTTGAGACCTCCTCTTAGGGCACTAAAATTGGTCTTTGAGGAAGACCAGAACCTCTAGGATGTTTCTAGGGAAGTGGAGAAGAGATTTTGGCAGGGGTTGGCCGAGCTTGAGAGCTCAAATTGTGTGAGGAGGAGGGGGAGGAGGTATCCTTTTATAGGGGAGGAGAGGGGCACCTTAGGAATATCTCAAAATATTATTTTATATTAAAGTCAAAATCGGTTTATAATGGTTCCAAAGGGTCTTATTTCGAAGCTAAAGTGGGGATGGGTCGCAATCCTATCAACCAATAGGATTTAGACAAGTTTAGGGTATTATTTTAACCTTATCAATTAGATTTAACTCTAAGTTAAATAATTTAACTTTTACCATGTCTTTTTGTTTTCTTTCAATATATGGTTAATACACTTACTATAACATGCCAAACGAACCCCAAATTGTTTATTATTAATATATATATCCTTATCTAAGTCATTTGGCCGAACCTTAGATTTTTAGGAATAAAATATCAATTAATAATATAATATTTTATTTAAAAACTATTTTGTGTCAATTTTGACACTATTTGATATATGATTTTTGTGAAAGTCATAACAGAATTATATGTTCGAACCAAGTTGATTAAATCAACACTAATATATCATAGTAACCTAGAAAATTAGTGGAATTCATAAAAAGTCTCAAATTATATTTATTTTGGTGTTTATAACATCAATTATGTCAATATTTCATTAATAAGATAATTACTGCATCATCATTGTGTCATAAATAAATTAAATTATTTGATGTCTAAAAATTACAAATAAAATACCATCATGTAGTAAATCTTTTTATCTTTCTAATGAATATTTACAATCGAATTAATCTTATGTATAAACCCATATTAAAAATGATTTACTTATTAAACCTTGATTTTAACTATTTTAACCCTTCTTTAAATAAATTAATAATAAATATCCTAATCTAATCCAAGTGGGCCTAAATGGTCATATTTTATTCCTAAGTTTGTTTTTGGTCGAATTACACTTGTCCAATAGAATTAGGACATGTGTTAGGGTAATATTAATATCATATTTACCCTTAGTTACCCTATTTACTATTAACCGCAGTAAAAAAAAGTAAAAAGTTACTATTCACCAAAAATTATTTTCATCCCATTGAACCACATTTTAGTCCTTGATATTAACCGTGTCTCTCGGATTTTCGAAATTCCATTCACAGAAGCGGTAAAATTAAGTTTTATGCAAAATTTAGTTTTTAACCTACCACTTAGTAGTTTCACTATTCATCAAAAATTGATGTTTTTCAGAACAATGCCAAAATTTCATCCCAAGCTATATTTCATATTCCGAATTCAAAAATGAAGTCTATTTTACCAAATTCATAACATAAAAGTTGCATTAATTAATTTTATAATTAAATCCCGCTGTTAAAACAAATAGCGTGTTTTTAAGAAACAATATCTATCAAAAGATAGACACTTGTTTATGTCTAGTTTAAATGTGAAATTACATCCAATGACCAACATTGTATTAAATTGTAAAAATATATTGTAAATATACTTTAAAACCACTCAAATTAATGATTTATCACTATTAATTATTTCGATTAAAAAAGTTGTTTTTTAATTATAATTTAGTAATTTTCACTATTCATCAGAATATGAAAGTTATCTGAAAAGTACCAAAATTTCACCTTAGGCTAAATTCGATACTCCGAATCCAAAAATGAAGTTCATTTTGAAATATAAGATTTACAGAATTTTAAAAAGTGGTTATTACTATTCATAAAGGCTAGTTTTAATAATATTTTAATAGCATATCGTTGTTTAGTGAAACTCGTTATTGCGTACTACACACGCTATCGAGGAAGGTCGCGATTGTGTGTATGCAAGGCAAGTCAAGGATGTGTGTTGTGCAAGCTCCTTTTGGTGTAGCGTACAACACAAGACATTAGTGAAATAAAAAAAATATTTTTCATAAAATCTTGGGCTGTTACATTCTACCCCCCTTAAAATGAATTTCGCCCTCGAAATTCGTCGGGGTTATAAATGGTTTACTATTCGAAAGTTTCTTTAATAGAAACCCACATCGTAAAAGGGAATACCAAAACTTGGCTTTAAAAACTAAAGTATGAAATGTAACGATTACCCAAATAAACTAATCACTTGGTTTCCACATAGGTGAAAATATGGATATGGAAGAGAAATCTAACCATCATGTTCTGATGGAGAGTGGTAGAGAACATGGCTATGGAAAAGCCAGAAATCACAAATCCATAGATTTGTGATGATATAAGGTACCATCTGATTCATCAGGTATAAGATCACTAGGACAACATTTTTGGTTTTCAAGATCATTTCCCTAAAGTTGAAAATTTGAATTGGAATAAATACTTTCTTTATTTTGGTACAATCTCACTATTTTTCGTGCCTAGAACAATTTCCACTTCATCTCTTAAATAAATGAAGTTGAATTTGTTATTCGTGAAGTGTTAGCAGATCATGTGATAGAATGACGAGTCATTCCATCTGTCTCAAACAAAAGGTTAGAAAAAATTATATACATAAGTCGATCTATAGTGAGATTAATCATGTATAGTTCCTAAAATGGACTTATACTTCATATATCATACTGCTTAATATAATAAAACTAGTTTCTACTAAACCGGGACTTCCTGTAGGCCAGTGGTAGGCGATAAAGGCCAGTTGCACTTCGGTTGTGGGTTCGATTCCTACAGCCTTGTCCAAAGCGATGGGCTGTCGCCCGTCCTGCAGGTTGTCCTTTTTCTAAAACTACGTTACTATAACATCCCATCAATAATATCGAAAATCTTCTATCCTTACACAATACTTACTTATGTCCAACATAATCCAGTCTAATCTTTAGGCTTATACATAATACTGCAGTCCACTCTCATAATATAGTGACAACGATTACCAGAGATTTAATACTGTCGTTGATCCCCACATATCATAAGATATGTCTTGTTGGTCACATTCCAAACATTCAAAGGCCTTAATCATGTATTCTCTTGAATACCCATTGAACCTTATTGAAAACATGAATTCTATTAAAAGTTAACTATTTCCACATACCAAAATCCTCAAAATTCTATATACTCAAACCATGATATCACTTAGTCCTTATATCAATCATGAGCTCATGAATACTGTCAAACATTTCATTTTCTCTTTATCACTTCATTATGCGCATATCATCCACTTTCCAAAAAAAATATCTGAATAACCTTTCATTGTTACTCATACCATTCATCATAAACTTTCAAAACTTAAGGAAAGACATTAGTGTAACAATCCTTAGATGTCTTTTTATTCTATAGTTCAACATTACACTTGATAAACATGTAATCATTCCACTACCTTCTTAAACCATTGACCGAGCTTCAATAATTCTTTCATCTCACATATCATTTGTAGTCTCTTCATCATCATCCACATAAATACTACCCATATGACCATACTGATTCTCTTCATGAGTCTTTCCCTTAGGGCATTTGTTTGCATAATGCCCATACATTCCACATTTAAAACACTTAACCATTTTTGATGTCGTAGCAATACCATTATCCTCATCCATGGTGTTAACTGACCCTTTTACTTTGCACTTACTTGCTTTGTGTCCTTCTTTTCCACACCCAAAGCATCTTCCAGTTCCCTTGAAACATTCTCCTTGATGCCTTTTCCCAGATGATTTACATAGGTGAAATTGAACTTTCTTTCCTCTATGATCATCATGAAACTCTATCTTTCTCTTATTAGCCGAGTCAGGAAACTTACCAAATTTTACTTTATTGATCATATTATGAGATTGCTGATTCGGCATAATAATGATGTTTGGACTTCCAAATCCCATTTCATTTGGTTTCTCATAAAGAATATCATTCCATTGTCCATCATATCCTCCATTATCGTGAATCATCTTGTTTCCAGCCATATTCTAAAACCCAAAAAGAATAGTGTGAGAAGCAAAAATCATAATAAAGGGGGAGTAACTTAAATATATATCATCTTTGGTTTAATCTAATATCGTTACCATAGTTCTAGAACTATATCCTATATGTATACTTATCCTTAGGGGCATCCCTAGACATACCTTAGAAATATCTCTAGGGATCTCACTAATGTTTTCGCATCCTAGTTTCCAAAGGTTGACTAAACCTTTCCTCTGATACCAACTGTAGAGACCCGTATCCTGACGTACATGGACATTACATTACTTCTGCGGAATACTTAGTACATAACAAAAACACACACACAAGGACCGTAATAGTTTAGTGTCTTTGGAAACTCGGATCATAATCTTCTAATCCTGGTGAAGGATCTTCAATATCTCCCATAAAGATCTTCCATTTTTTTTACCTAAAACCTTTCTTTATATCCTGGGGAAAAGAAAACATAAAAGGGTGAGCTCAAATGCTCAGTAAGGGTATACAAAAGAAATAAAAATCATATCATATCTTTTTGAAAATCATAACCTGCAAAAGAGATCATAATATCTTAACATGGAACAAATCATAGAGGTGAAAATGAGATCACCATAATCATAACAAGAAACTTGAAACTTTGTGGCATGCACACATAATCATGGAAAATCATTTCTTGTTAGTCATGACTCATTGCCAAGACTATCTTAGTGGACAAAGTCCCTTTCTGAACCGAGTTCACTCCTCGTTTCAGTCCTGTATCACTGAACCGAAATAACCTCCCGTTCCAGCCATGTCTATCTCATGAGATATAAAATCTTTACCCAATGCATTGGAGGGAGATATAGGTCCCACCCATCTTATAATGAATCCTTTCTTATGTGTGCCACATAATCATAAAACATACATCATCGCATAACACATGTAACAAAAATGGGATTCTTGAAACATCATGACATCATAAATCAATTCATATAAGATAAAGGAATTCATAAACATAATTCCATCACAACATAGTCAAATCAATGTAAAAATATGGATATAAACAGAACCCTTTATTATCTTAGATGGAAAATAATTTTTATAAAACACTTGAATTGAATTCTTGAGGAAAATATCCTTTCTTCTTCAAAATTAATTTCTTTTCACAAAACATCATGCAATTTTAAAAGAAAGAGATTTTATTGAAAATAGTCATGAAATCTTTTAGAGGAAGCTTCATGAAAATAAAGCTTTATAAAACAGTAGAAATCCGTTCGTGCCGTATAAGTTAAAAAAACATTCTTCGTACTTTTGTCGGAAAAGTCAAAAAGTACCTCGTACGAAAAACGACAAAAGATTCCTTTCATACGTATTACTAAAAACTCACCGAAGGGTAAAAATGGATTTAAACAATTTTAGGTGGATGTAAATAATATTACATATTGAGTAAACATGGATGTGGATGATAAAATACACCCCAGTAAATACTTACGAATAAACAATCTCGGATAAAAATGAGATTGTGATATTTCCCTTACCTTAAGTCCGATTTGCTTCGTAAGTGTCCGAACCTCCTGTATAATGATTTAAATCATGTTATTGACTTATTCTAGAATCATATTCATTGTTATTATATCATATATGGTCCACTTATGACTTTATATTACCCGTTCTTTTGTAAATTCATGTTAAAGTAGCGTTTTGGGTAAAATCGTTTCATTTATCGTAGGTGTTTTGACTTGTTGTTCTTGACATTATTATTACTTATATCATGATTTACTTACTTCCAGAATATAAAATATGATTTATATATCATATATATTCAGTATATATATATATATAATAGATAGATAAATGAAATGAAAAACACCGTTCATGGAGACGGTAGTCCGTACGTACGCATGAACGCTGTTTTCCTTTCCTTATTGTCTTGAATGGAAATAAGTTGATGACATACATATATATATATATATATACATAAATCCAGTAGCCTTATAATGTCATATATTTCATTATTATTTCTTATATATACTTTATAATCATTCTTAAATGGTTAACATGGAGAATGAATCTCATCGCGTCGTGGAGACGGTATTCCGTACGTACGCACGAGCGATGATATCATCTCCATAAGTATTGAATTGAATTTGAGTGGATTATACAATATATCAGGATCAATATGATGTTGTAATAACTATATATAGTTATTCTTTACACCATTATACCCATCCATGTAAGGTGGTGGTGGAAAATAGATTACACCACGGCGTGGAGACGGTATTCCGTACGTACGCACGCGCGGTGATTTCTTTTTCCGTAGGATGGATAGATGGTGAAATAGGGTTTTTTCATACTTATAATAACATATCAGTATATGAGTGATACTGATGTTATTACTTCATAATGAAACAACCTAATAAGAAGAAGTGGAAGAAGAAATAAAGATGAAAGAATTGGTAATGGTAATTACCTCTTCTTTGAAGCGCCTCTTTGAGACCTCCTCTTAGGGCACTAAAATTGGTCTTTGAGGAAGACCAGAACCTCTAGGATGTTTCTAGGGAAGTGGAGAAGAGATTTTGGCAGGGGTTGGCCGAGCTTGAGAGCTCAAATTGTGTGAGGAGTAGGGGGAGGAGGTATCCTTTTATAGGGGAGGAGAGGGGCACCTTAGGAATATCTCAAAATATTATTTTATATTAAAGTCAAAATCGGTTTATAATGGTTCCAAAGGGTCTTATTTCGAAGCTAAAGTGGGGATGGGTCGAAATCCTATCAACCAATAGGATTTAGACAAGTTTAGGGTATTATTTTAACCTTATCAATTAGATTTAACTCTAAGTTAAATAATTTAACTTTTACCATGTCTTTTTGTTTTCTTTCAATATATGGTTAATACACTTACAATAACATGCCAAACGAACCCCAAATTGTTTATTATTAATATATATATCCTTATCTAAGTCATTTGGCCGAACCTTAGATTTTTAGGAATAAAATATCAATTAATAATATAATATTTTATTTAAAAACTATTTTGTGTCAATTTTGACACTATTTGATATATGATTTTTTTGAAAGTCATAACAGAATTATATGTTCGAACCAAGTTGATTACATCAACACTAATATATCATAGTAACCTAGAAAATTAGTGGAATTCATAAAAAGTCTCAAATTATATTTATTTTGGTGTTTATAACATCAATTATGTCAATATTTCATTAATAAGATAATTACTGCATCATCATTGTGTTATAAATAAATTAAATTATTTGATGTCTAAAAATTACAAATAAAATACCATCATGTAGTAAATCTTTTTATCTTTCTAATGAATATTTACAATCGAATTAATCTTATGTATAACCCCATATTAAAAATGATTTACTTATTAAACCTTGATTTTAACTATTTTAACCCTTCTTTAAATAAATTAATAATAAATGTCCTAATCTAATCCAAGTGGGCCTAAATGGTCATATTTTATTCCTAAGTTTGTTTTTGGTCGAATTACACTTGTCCAATAGAATTAGGACATGTGTTAGGGTAATATTAATATCATATTTACCCTTAGTTACCCTATTTACTATTAACCGCAGTAAAAAAAAGTAAAAAGTTACTATTCACCAAAAATTATTTTCATCCCATTGAACCACATTTTAGTCCTTGATATTAACCGTGTCTCTCGGATTTTCGAAATTCCATTCACAGAAGCGGTAAAATTAAGTTTTATGCAAAATTTAGTTTTTAACCTACCACTTAGTAGTTTCACTATTCATCAAAAATTGATGTTTTTCAGAACAATGCCAAAATTTCATCCCAAGCTATATTTCATATTCCGAATTCAAAAATGAAGTCTATTTTACCAAATTCATAACATAAAAGTTGCATTAATTAATTTTATAATTAAATCCCGCTGTTAAAACAAATAGCGTGTTTTTAAGAAACAATATCTATCAAAAGATAGAAACTTGTTTATGTCTAGTTTAAATGTGAAATTACATCCAATGACCAACATTGTATTAAATTGTAAAAATATATTCTAAATATACTTTAAAACCACTCAAATTAATGATTTATCACTATTAATTATTTCGATTAAAAAAGTTGTTTTTTAATTATAATTTAGTAATTTTCACTATTCATCAGAATATGAAAGTTATCTGAAAAGTACCAAAATTTCACCTTAGGCTAAATTCGATACTCCGAATCCAAAAATGAAGTTCATTTTGAAATATAAGATTTACAGAATTTTAAAAAGTGGTTATTACTATTCATAACGGCTAGTTTTAATAATATTTTAATAGCATATCGTTGTTTAGTGAAACTCGTTATTGCGTACTACACACGCTATCGAGGAAGGTCGCGATTGCGTGTATGCAAGGCAAGTCAAGGATGTGTGTTGTGCAAGCTCCTTTTGGTGTAGCGTACAACACAAGACATTAGTGAAATAAAAAAAATATTTTTCATAAAATCTTGGGCTGTTACAATGAAAGTCATGTAATGTAATAATATAATCACATCGACATTTCAGTACCTAAATACCATATTCCCATTGGTAACCCTCTTCTTCCTTATGATATGATGTCTTGACACTACAACTCTTCCCACACACAGTCCCACAACTGAAACATACCCGAACACAGCGGGGCCTCAAACCACATGCAACGATGCCCATATGCCCTATGTGCCATAATAACAATGGCCACGATCGAAGACCCCTCATCCAGAACAACCACCAACACACCTGAAGACTATGGGGCTAGAACAACCACCACCATGACCAAAGACTAAAGGGACGCATCTAGAAGATACCATGGAAAATAAACATTTCCCACAAACACCTTGGCCCCTCATCTGAAACAAACCATTTACCAATGATTATTAGGCCATGGTATACCTCAAGCAATTACAGCCTACTCAAATATGTCCATGCAGCATGATCCGAAAGAGGGTGGGAGGAATAAAATCACTAACCAGCCATGAATCCTCCTACAAGGGTGTCAGGAAAGGCACCCTCCCCTAGGAAATAGAGGTGTTTTCACATAATTATCAACAAAGGTGTGGTGCGTATAGAAAAATAAAATTACAATATATATATATATATGTAATCAAACACTCATCCCCAATGTAATGACCCAAAGTTTTTCAATGAAAATTCCCTTCTTATAATTATGTCATAAAATAACATGAAAACACAACATAATGAACTAATAAGTGATAAGTGACCTTTAACATAAGGTTTTCACTTCTATGTTTTGAATTTCGAAAATCCGACAAACACAGTTATGTTCAAGATGATTTTTGGGGTCTAATGAAACAAAAATATTTTTTGGGGAATAGATACCTACCCTTATGAATAGTAACACACCTTTATGAATAGTAATAAAACCCTTATGAATATTAAATCATCCGATATTAGAGTAACATTACCTATAGATAATTAAATAAAAAAATTTCATCTTAGAAAGTGACAATTTGACCTTAGTAAATGTTTTGGTATTTTCTAAGTCATAAATAAATAATTATAATTAATTAATTATTTTAAAATAATATTTATTTCCATTTAATTTATTCATATAGTATTGAATCAATTTCTTATAGTTTTTAGATATTTTATAAGACCCTACGTAATTTTTGGACTCACATTAAATCAGTTTTAATCTTAAAAACTGTTTTTTAATTAAATTATGATTTTAATTAAGTATTAAATTAATAATAATTATAAAATTATTTATGAAAATTAGAACTCATTTTTGGGTTCTACACGTCGAAAAATTGTAGGGGTAAATTTTTGGGTTTATTCTGAAATACTTCAATTTTTGGGTGAATAGTAAAAAAATACAGTTTTTCGCATAATCAGTGTATAATAAATTGCATCATTAATGAAGTATTGATGAAATAAATATTCTGGAACCTTAGTTTTGTCCAATACATATTAAATTTCATAAATGTTTACTTAAAATACGGTAAATCCAATTCTCAAACCGAAAAAGAACTTTCCAAAGCCTAAAGTCAAAATGTGATTTCTTAAAGTGTCTTTTTCTCTTTCTTTCACTTTCCTTTTAATAAATTAATGAATTCGAATTATAAAGAAGAATTAAAGACTAAAACAAATTATATTATATCAATATATTATTTATGATGTCAAAAAACTACTATTACATGTCTAACTATTGATATATTATTTTATTTTATATTTTATGCCCAAAACACCTCCCTCCTCATGTATAAATAAGCCCTCCACTTCCTCTTGCCAAACCACACCTCTAAAGCTTCTAGAATTTTCTAACATCTGACCAATAATCACCCCTAGCACCTCCCCCACGTCCATGATCTTCTGGTCTCGTCAATAGACCAATCTTAGGCCTTTAAGGAGGTTCTTAAGTGAAGGATTCAAGAGGTAATTTCCTTCCCTCGTCTCCTTTAATTTCCTTTCAAGTTCAAGTTCTTTTCGTGATCTCTCTCCACGTATATTCATCCAAATTGTTTTGTAACTCCAGTATTATACATATAATGTAATTTTATTATTCTAATGGTATATTGTATCACCCCACAACCTTTCCCTCTTCTTTTTATTTTATTAAAGAGAAGTTGTTCATGAGGTGTTAATTTATCACCTTCAAAAACAACATGCTCTCTTCTTCCATTTATACCATCATATATGGTCATTAAACCATTTTTATGGTTGAACCAGAATATGTGATATGTATTATGTTCTATTTTATGTTCTGGAAATTACCTATGGCTATATTACTAAGATAAAAGTCAAAACAAGTTCGTTGTGATCCAAAAACCGCTCAAATTAACCCAAATAATCATCATTTAATTCTTATCTAATGATTCACCCACATGGATCTAATATAATTCATTATAAAACCATTAAAGCTTCTGTAGTATCACTAATAACATGTAATGTCATTTCTGGATGCTTACCCATGATCTACCTAAACATCAATTTAAGAATACAAGTGGACCGCTCAAGAAAACCATAAAAACAAACATCCCCGAACAATGTTTTTAAACTCTATTAGTAATAAAAAGGTTCATAATATGACATAATAAAACCATAATGAACACTATTAATGTATAAAAGTTTATTTAATTTATAATTAATTAATATAATGTCATTATACAGGACATTACAGAGAAGGATTCATTCCGGTACAAGGTAAGGGGAACTTCTCAAACCGAACTTTCATCCTTCAGGTTCTACCTCTTTAACTTCATTTTTGATATGGTCACTCCTTAAATATCATTATTTAATAATTGATTTTTCTTATATGGGATTTAAATGTTTTATAATTAATTTTTTTTCAATCCAAATGTTTTCTGAAATAACTCTTCTCTTAAGAACCCAACTTTTACCTCTCATTCAAGGTTGATGGTTCTTGTATCAAGTATGTTGTTCCCTCTTTCTTTTGGGATCCCAAAGCTTATGAATGCGTTATTATGAGATGGAGACCATTAATTTTCATGGGTTAATTATGTTGATTTATGTTATATGTCCATTATGTCATTCATGATAATTGATAATGTTATGATGTGGCGGGTGCGCCGGGAATTATATAGCGAAATATGAATGTTTAAATGTGACGGGTGTGCCCGGAATTATATAGTGCTCCAATTCATTGGTTAAAGTGATGAATCTCATGAGTAAATGTGAAATGATGTGTGAACTAGATTCTAGCTTGGTTCACAAGTATGTGTGGTAGTTAACCACTAAGACATGATGTTTCGTTTTTATGCATTGCCACATTTCAAGTCTTTTATTGATGCTCATTTCATGTTCATGATCATTTGACTATGTTGTGATTAGGCTCACCCCATGCTATATTTTTCTTATCTATAGTTTTAATGGGCTTCTAGATCACCCCTTTTGATGTATATCCTCAGGTGGCTACATGTACTAAGGAGAGGACAAGTGCCAGTAAGAATCTAGTGAAGAATAATTTAAATTAAATTTTATAGTTGATGTTGTATTTGTGATGTGTGTTCCTAGTTTGCCCAAGACACTAAAACTTTGGATCCTCTATGTGTAATACTATTATGTATTTTTTGTTTCAAATGATGTAATAGTTATGTAAGAAAAGGCTGGGTCCCTATACCCAACCTATGGATTTCACATGAACAAACATCAAGGCCACACCAACACCACATTTACTGCTACTCCTATATGCACAACCATACGTCAAAAACTTCTAAGCGTAAAAATTACTCCCTTTTTGTTCAATTAACATTTATTTATTTTTTGGGATTCATATTAAATTATTTTGTCACTACTAGGAAACTAACATCCATAACCACACCGATCAATGTGAAAAACCAAACTGTAGTCCCACAGCACAACATCACCAAAACTAGAATTTGATTCCCTCTACATATCCTTGTTTAACTACTATCAACTGTAATGTTTCAATTTAATATATACCATTACATCTATCAAAACCAATCCATGCATCCCTACAGCTCAACCAAATACCCAATGCAGTTCTACTTCACAATGAGTCTATAACCACACTACAATCCCACTACCTGATGTCCCTTCACAACCACAAAACAACAGAAAAGAAGTTTAGCTTCCTACAAGCTCATCCATTCCACAATCAATCAATCAATCTATTGGAATGAGACACCAAAAAACACACCTTCACCACCATACATAACTTGCCCATATAACCTAGAGAAGAACACACAACACCTAATCCCAATCATCAAACAAAGAGTTTTCAATTTTAAATGATTGGGGTTCTAAAATTTACACTAAAATAAAACTTGGGTGATTAATGAACATGTTTGTTCATCAGGAATATCTTTATTTAACCAAGTGTACATGATTAATAAGATTTCATGTTACCTATGTATGTCAAAAAATCAAAATGAAATATATCAACAAGAGTGCACAAGAAAAGACCTCCACCAAAAATGATTTTCATAAGGCATGCAGTCAAAAATTCCATAAAAGAATCATAGATAAAAAATAAACCAAGAGAACATAATCAAACCAATCCACGAACATTATATTATTTACATGAGTTATCATTGGATCATATTAAATCCTTGTTTAATTATATTTTTAACAATATTATATATTAATTCATCACAAGAAACTATTAATATACCCACCCTAAATGATTCGAAATTTAAGAGAAGCAAAAAAATCCTACTTGGATGATAACAGATCAAAGTAACTTCATCCACCAATTAGAGGGGACAGTGAAACATACAGGAAGAACTCCAAGGTTGAGAAGGAAGTGCTCCAGAACAAGAACATGACTCTTATCTGGAGGAAGCCTCTTGGTGAATCAAGAGGTATGAAATGGAATTAGGAATAAAGGATCTCATATTTTGAAGAGGCCATGTCCTAACATCAGGGAGAGAATTTTAATGTACCTAAAAGTAAAATAGTAGTTTGACTATATAACTTGGTAGTTTCACCCATTGGAATTAATTGAAATTTAATATTTCCCCTTATATACAGTGGAGATAGACTATAGGATGGCTGTGAGTTGATTGATTTACAATAAATGGATAAAAAACTATAATAGGGGTGAAACTAAAAAAATTAGAAAAAACCGAAAATGAGTCATCGATGTGTGAGTCACTGACGTGGACCCACTGAAGGATGAGCTATCGACACGACCTACCGTTGTTCAGCTGCTGACACATTGAACAACCATTGCCCTGATGTACTGAATCATAATCAAACAACTGCCTTGAACTACCAGCACATCAAACTACCAATTCCCTTACTTAACGATGGTTCATCCTGTCAATGCCCTGACCTACCGACATCGATGGGCTTGACTCACCAATGTTGATGCCCCTGAATCAATGATGTTGACGTCCCTAACTCACCAACCAACTGTCATGCCGATGTACTGTCATTCTAATGCACTGAAATGCTAACACACTGACATGCCGACACACTAACATGGAGACACACTAATATGGAGACACACTATAATGTTGATGTAAAAAACAAGAAATTTTGGCAATTTCTTGAAATTATCCACTGACAGCTCCTAGAACATCACAAAATGGGATTTTCTCAAAGGGTCAAGGAACAAATCTGGGTTATTACACAAATTTTAAAATGTAACATTTAAATGTTACATGGATAACTATGATTGTTTTAAATTTCAATATATGGTCGGAATTTCAACCAAAAACCCACATAATATAACACAATTCCATATAAAATGGTATCACGATTCTTCATATTCCCCTATATCTTTCCATCAGTATGTGGATGAAAGTGGGTTCCAATGTACAACTGAGTCCCAAAATCATACTAGAAACAACTCCATTATTTAGTGGAAAACAGGGAACCAAGATTATATATGATCATTCTATGAAACCTATGGATTTTCACCCCCACCTCCTGATATTAGATAAAATAAATCAATTATAAAAAATATATTTATATATATTATGATATAAAACTTTTTAAATGTAATATTAAAGATAATATTGATTTATAACATTCATGATATCAAGGTAAAATAGTTAAGAAGTCCATATAAAATCCCTAAAACTTCCACGAAGGAATATCTAACTAGTGGAGAAGTCCACCAAGAAAAAAATCTTTTTCCATCACCACATAGTATACAATACATCAAGAAACGAATAGTACCACTGAATTAATAATCATAGGCATCAAAATTGACCTCTTATAGAATGATACATTATCCCACACCAAGATACAATAATAAGGGTAAAAATGGAACTCAAATATACCCACCCAGTGTATTAACAAGAAAATGATAATCCACCAATTAAAAAATATAGGTTTATTCAATGAATAACCAGTAATAATTGGATTGAACATAGTTAAATGAGAATCTCGAGACACATTCCAAAACATAAATTAGTTGATACTCACACAGTGGTTCAATAATGAAAACTATATAACCATATGGAAAAAAATATTTTCCAACAACACTCTTCCATGTTATGAAAAATCACAATGAGCTCATACATCACCAATAAAAAATGTATTTTCTCATCCATATTATAAATACAAATACTCCAAATCTATCAATTATCTACAACATCACCCTTATATAGGTTATATAAAATCACAAAGTCGCTGTCTTATATTAATTATACAAACTATATTGGTCAACTAATATGTTCAGGAGATGAATATAAATAACATATTGATTTTTCCACTTGATAACCCTAGAAAATCATATATTGGAAAATGTCAAGACAACATCATGGAAAACATGAAAAGTTTTATTTCATAATCGTGGGTGAAATAGTTATTCTCATTGGGACATAAATACAAATTACATTTTGAAAAAATCTATCTAAATGACATAAGTAAACATCCAATGAAATGAAATGATACATTATATAGAACCTTATATTAAAATCCCACTTTTAAAAAACGAATAATAAAAGAACATCCATGCATCTCATTTTGATACTTGAATACTAAATGACACTGGTATTTCCATGGTAATGAAATATCCTTTTTTTCAGGGATGTTAGAGGTGTCACAATTTTAGATAAATTGGGAAAAACAGCCTATATTATCCAACATTAAAAATGAAACTCCATATTTCGTAAAAATTGATAGGGTATACATAGGAAATGACATTATCTATCATCCATGGCTCTATTGGTATGCCATGATGGAAAACTGTTAACTATATGAAATAAATTTCCAGACCATATAACTCAGAATTCAACTCCTTGAAAAACTCTATATTATTATGAACATCCAATATTCTTTTAGATTCCTTTCTTTATTTTCATTACATGCAGAGTACAGTTTGTTTTCATTAATGAATACCACCATTCATGGATCTACGACCTCTTGTAAAAACTTTTCACCAAACCATTGAATTCTACTGGTGGGTTTTCTAAAACCAATAACATCACTTCGAAATCAAAATTCCTAAAATCACATCTAAATACATCATCATTATATACTCATTATTCACCAACAACTGATGATATCTCTATTTAAAATAAAGATACAATCATAACGAAAAACATATTATTGATCGAATAATTCATCAATTCATAGAAGCTTATAGCATTAATTCACAATCATATACTCTAATAAACTATATTTGACAGAGATACATACTTTTAATGTCATTTTATTAAAAAAACCGGTTCACCCTATGGTGACAGGTTCTGTAGGAAAAAAAAAGCACTGTAAAATATCAATAATTCCTAACTATATCTCATGTAACTCAAATGGTTCCATATAATATAGAGATATATAGATATAATATGTTATTAGCTATATTCATCAAAAAAAAGATCCCTCATCAAGGTGGCCAATGCAAAAACTCCTCAGAAATACCATAGTGTATTCTTATCCCACTTTGGGGAACAACGTCAGCTAAACGAACATTAACGTAAGAATTATCTCTATCATTATGTAATATAACTTGGGATCATACATATAACCTAAATAAGTGCTTCACTAAAAAATGACAATGATTACTGTATAATTGAATAGTCATTCAAAATATCACTATTGATGTAGTCTTCAATAACAAGTATCAAATAAAACATTTATATGATGTTGATGAGGTCGTATGGAAGTACATATAGAAATAAGAAGTATTTACATGAGATGTGATTCCCCAGCTCTAGTTCTGAGTGACTAAAAACACCACATAGACAATATCAATCTAAAACTAGCATAATCTATTTCCATGAGAACTAAAATAATATCATTTACATTCTAAATACTGTGGAATATTTCTGTTATGTGAGTAATTATTTATCTCTAGAATCAATAAAATTACGAACCCAACTAGAAAACAATAAAATTTCACCTGAATGAAATCAGATTCCCTAGCATCTAAAAACACTATAGAATGAATCCAACCAAAACGTTCTCCACAATTTCTTATATTCTAATTATGAACACGTCTATGACGACGATCTATTATCTATGGAATATGATCCTCACATTGATTTCCTAGTCCTACAATGACACCTATATTCATAGTAATTGTAGTTATAACCTACTATTTCTTCCTTGGTTGGATTATACTCAAAAAATAAGATCCTAATGTGGAACACATAATACACACTATCTGCGCAATATAGATAGGGAATTTTGAAAATAATGTCCTCATCCATCACATCAATAAAATGGATTGTATCACTTGGAAGGGTCATGATATAATCCACCCTAATAGAAACCAGATGGTGAAGGATACAGAATAATTTAGAAAGTAAGAAATACCTTTCCATGGAATGGGGAATTTTGTAATAAATATCTAGTACCTGGGGAATATAAGAAACTACCCTGTTGTAATGATTTGATATTATTCTGGATACATCAATGTCCTATACATTTATATATCAAAATGAATAATTTAAATAGTGTAAAAATGGGGTCTGGTAACTAGACACCTATAAAAAATTATTATTATAAATATCATATAGTTGTATTAATAACATGAAATAGGATAGAAGTATATATTTGATGGGCTATGAATCATATCCTATATTCCTAAATTTGTGAGTTGCGATATCTAATTATAAGAGGTTATTTGGTGAAAATCGACCCAAAATATGGTATAATTAATCTATACGTGTGAATAGTATGAAAAAATCCACCATGGGACATATAACCCCGTATAATAACCACTGATTGTGAACCAACACTACCTCACTACACTAGGCAGCATCATCACTACCGTTGAACCATAGTTCTCTATCTAAGAATATATTGTACTGAATGATAAAATTAAGTAATCAAACTCATCCAGTATCACTAATTATGGAACATAACTCACCTATTTTTTAGATGATTCACTATAAAACTCATTGTTTCTTAGTGAATGTTATATCATCATCATCCCCATCCCTATAATAACCTGTTGCATCATGCATCTAAATCGATTTACCGTGAAAATGATGGCATATTTGAACTAGGTCAATAAATTAAAATTAATAATCTATATTGGAATCCTAACACAAGAACATTAAATAAAGAAATATTAACTTATTTATATAATGGTAAACCAATTTCTAAGATCTATATTTTTTAAATAGAGTTTAATTGATGAATACTAATGGATCATATATAGCTCTCTACCGCAAAATTAAATTAAAAATCATAATAGGATTAGTAAACCTGTATGTCTGTAAAAATAATAGGTCTTTTTTCTTAGCCTATAATCAATATTTACATCATATACAAAACTCATCTAACAATTTTTACATTCAAACCATTGTTTTCAACACGAGATCCTACCTATGAACATTGTACTTTATTTAAATATAATCACATTGGAAACACTATATCAAAAAATATTCCCATAAGAGGACCCCACATGTTCCTATAAATATAAGATGAGGATAGAATGAATCCCATAGGCCACATGTTCTTTTCATTCCCTATGGTAACCCTTATTTTTTTTTAAATTCAATATTTAATGACTTATTTCAAAAATAAACAGAATATAAAACTTAAAATAGACAGATTCCTTAAGTATTTAATAAAATTGTTACATTGATAATCAAAAAAAATCATTAGTTCAATAACATCATCGGAAACATCATTATAATAATACAAAATTAAATCATCACTATTAAACAGCATAGGATTTCATGGAGATATAAAGAAAAATTGGTGATCCATAAACCAATTTACGGGAATAAAGAAACATAGAATGAGGTAAATAAAAAAATTTGATCCATGAGGTATATCATGGTTAATTTAGGGGTTGAGAATAATAATAATGAATAATGGGGAATCATATAACTTGATAAATTAATGGAAATATAAAAATATATAAATAACATAAAACATAAAATAGAAATCTGATAAGGTTAGTGGAAAATGATTATATTTTTCTTTAGGATAATAGAATATGATTATTATAGTGATTTTTATGTGATAATAATATTAACAAGTGTATTGGTGAGATTTATAATTATTTTCCCCAAGTCACATTTAAATCATAAAAATTATTATTTATGAGACAAATATTGTAGAACATAATCATTTACATAATATTATTTAACCAAAAAATTAATTATTGTGGGCCATATTCATAATAATCCCCAAAAAAATTTATATGTACAACGATTCTACTAAATTTTAGTGCAAATGTTAATGGGTATTCACTGTAAAAATGATTGGCATGGGAAATTATAGGATGATTTAAATAGCATAACGTGGTGCACAATAATTCAATGAAGAGAAAAATGGGATTGGTAGGGTTATCTAAAAACATAGAAATAATTTCTATATAAGGATTTCAATATAAAAATTATGAAATCATGAAAAAATGTAAATAAATTAGAATAATATATAGATGTTTTTTGAATAAATTACTGGAAGAGAGGAAACATTACCATTAAGGAATGCTACAAGAATAATAAAATCAGCTTCTTGAATGCATAAGGGAACCATGAGAGTAATATTTAGAGGGAAATAAAGGGAGGATTCAATATTCCTGGGTTTTAGTCAATATACAAAGGAGGTTGGGTGGGATTATATAAAAAATGGTGGGATATTAATTTTAAATTTATTAAAATGGGCTTGACACTATATATGATAATGTAATTAAAAACAAAAAGATACTCATTTTTTCCATTTTATATATGTGAATAGTTAAATAATTATTTTATATGGATTAAAATAGAATGAAATTAAATAATTCCCTTGGTTTTATTGATTTGTTCCATGTTAAATATTTTTTCTAATAAAATTAAATTTTATATATTTTTTAAGGGATACAAGAATTGTTTATAAAATTGCACAATAAAATTTGAAATACTATTTTTTAGAGTTGAAATATTATTTTGGTCTTTGATATTATTTATTATATTTAATACAACACTTTTTGATCTTTTATTGTGTAATAATACACACAAAATATTTATATACTATTTAATATATATTCCAAAAATTAGAATATATAAGAAAACTGTAAAAAAATAAATATTTCATCATATAAACATCATTATTTCAAAAAAAATTACATATTATCAAAATACTTCTCTGGATATCTGAATATAAACTTTTCAACAAAAAGATAATTTAATAAATAATATGTGTTTTTTTGTAATAATAGTTTTGTGACACATATAATATTTAAATTTTATTTCATAAAATTTTATAATAATTTATATTTAATTAATATTAATAAATTATATTATCTTATTTAAATATCATTTTATTTTGTAATTATTTAATTATTCAAATAGTGTGTATTTATGGAAACAGAATATTTTAAAATAAAACAATTAAAGTTTCATTGAATTAAAATAAATCTTTTATTAGAAATATAATTAAATCATTAAAAATATAATATAAATAATGAATTAATATAATAATTTTTTGAATAATAATTAAAATATTCAGAATTATATTAGTGGGATTTAGATGTATATCCATTTGTAACACTATAGAATTCTATATGGAAAATGTGTGTGATTGAGATATTTTCGTGGTGTATTTCAGAAAACCTAGATTATGCTTTGATCTATATTTATGTGAAAATATACTATAAATGGTATCCAAAAAGATAAAAATATTAAACCTGTGTTGTTATTGTTCATGGGAAATCCTAAAGATGCTATGTCACTTCGAAACATTGATAAATGGACTTCATTGGGCACAATCCTACAGGTCATGGCCCATGATTATATTATCATTGTAAAATGGAATTTATCATTATCCATAATATATAAAAATTAATGGTTACTATTGAATTTATAGATTATTTATTTTTTTCTAATGATTATATGTCTTTTAAATAAAATAAAACATAGATTATAGTCATTAAAAATCATTGAAGTAGTTTAATTTATTTCTATAAAACCATAAGGAATTTTATCATTCTCATAATGGAAATTCACATATAATTGTATTGGTCATTAAATTATTCGATCCTTGTAAAATTATTCCCAAAAACTATTCATTTTCTTCACTAAAGAAATTTCTGATTTGTCAATGTCCTTACTAATTGTACTTCGCATTTCACTTGCTAAAACTTATGATTCTTCTAAAAACAATTACCACGTGCATTATTTTTTGTAGAAAATTATCTATATGATATATGATCATATATATCTATTCAAGATATGAATTATCATTATAAAATGGTACCAATAATATACATAGTACATGTGAGTGGTATATTATATAATTCATCAAAAGGGATGCATGGAATGTAGTATGTACTTAGGATATTCTAGGTGAATGTTATAGTTCATTGGAACACATCTTCATACAGTCAGGGAAATAAAATGGGATTCTATATATAGAATTATGATTTACCATCATCACAAATATCATGAGATTATTCAATGAAGATATATGAAAGAACCCCTTATTCTAAGCACAAGCTATTCAAAACATCAATGATTGTTTTGCAATGTTTTTTTATTCTATTTGCAAGGATATAATATAATGGTAAATAGTATGAACATTCTCTATCATTTATTTCCTATGTTCAGAACCCATCATCCTCTTCTCTTCAAAATCATCATACCATATTCTATTTTGAACCCTCATCCCATACATTGACTCTTTAATTTCCATTCAAATTATACAAATAAAATGTTTTTATATGAGAAATAAACTACTGAAATACGTTTGTACCAAAAACCTATTATAGAATTCAAACATTATATTATAATACCTTTCATATTTTAAATTTTCCATCCATAATGACCATCAATATTTTGGTGATAAGAAATGACGATGATCAGTTTTTCATCGAATAATTATTAAAGGATTCTCCAAAACATCAAGGTAAATAATATACCTTGACCTGACATAACATATGGTGGATCTCTGGGTAATCATACAAATTAAAATATGAATATATGGAGAGTTTCTCGAGATTTAAATTTTCTATGAAACTAATGAAATGAGATGAGTTTTCAAGGGGACCAAATAGTACATTGATGTAATTGTGTCCATTATGTTTCATATATAGTCTTATTATAAAACACATGGTTATCTCTTTAAATTTAAATGAGTGTATGGTAAATGGTTGCATCATACCCTTTGACTTATGTCCTCCCTTGTTGACTTCCTAGCATACCAGGCATTAAGATACATGCCCCACAATATTTCACATCATGTTATCCCACCATTTGTTTTCATTATATTTAGACATCATAGTGATTCATTAATTAATAGGGATGAGTGAACAATTCACATAATCCAGATTATCCACCTTCATTTTGATTTTTATGGGACTTATACTCATGTATTAAGCCTTATTACTCTATTATTAACAAGATACACACCCAAAAATTCACTACATTTTCTTATAGCACATTATCATCATTATTAATCCTCATTGATCTCGTCAAGAATGGATGGTAGTATAGTTTATTAGTAATGATGGATGAATATCCTTTTAATATTCTTATATCCTTCATTTTAATTTATAATAATATTTGTTTTATAACCATATTGAACATGGAAAGAATTCTTGGATCCTTTATAATCAGAAAATTTTCTAATATATTTACTATCTGAATATGTTATTGAATTGGATAGAAATATTCCGTGATCGTTTTTATAAACATATTTTCAATCGTTCTGATAACCTTTCATATGAGATATATTGAGAACTCAAAAACACTGATAAGAGTTATACAAGACTATTTGGAAACAAAATAATGAATTCCATTTTAGAAGGAATGCCATCCAGAATAAACTTTTACACAGTAACAATTATTAGAGATATATACACTTACTCACAAAGAAATAAAATATATTCTTATTATGTTGTTGTCAAATTAGATTAAGCAACCTACTTGAACTTTTATTGAATATGATGGACGATTTTTCGATATGGAAGGTGATTTCATTCAATATAATTTTGATGTCTCATTTATATAAGGATTTTAATTGCATATATAGGGTAGAAATGAATTCAACTAAATGGGGTATCACTGGATTTTCTATGAAATTCAGTACAAGAATTTGGATATAAGGTGAGTTATATGCTTGGGATGAAATAATTGAATGATTTTTAGTCTTCATTGACAACTCGACTTCTATGTATTGAGGATCTATTTAAATAGTAATAATAAAAATAAGTGATGTGTTTGAATGTTTATAACTAGGTCAAAATTTTTGGTTTTATATTTATTAATGAATAATTACAATGCCTATCACTAGTTTTTTTTGGTGTCCACCTTAGTAGTGGTAATGGATGTTAAATTCCCATGACCTCATGGCCTTAGATTTTGTTTTGTTCATTATCATTGAAAACCATTGGCTATGAGAATTTATTCTTGTAGTTCCCCAGTACCTTTTAGTGAAACGTTGGAATATAAGACAATTATTGATATATTAATTAATTTCTTCCATAACATTTCTTGTATTCTCCGTACAATAATTATTATCTATTTTAAATTCATTCCATAATATAATGAAATTCCATTTACCCTCAATTAATTTTTTGAAAGGCTTATTCCCACACTTTTAACATGTGGGTTTGTCAAAATTCATACCTATGTGGGATATTTCGATTGCAACCTATAGTGTAAAATTGATTCCCCAATTCCTATATTAAATCCCTAGTAGACTATGAGATTATCAAATATACATTTCAAATTTTAGGAACATCAGTCAATTTCCTCAAACATATAAAATTCTTGAATAGATAACCCCATCAATAGATTATTATTCCTCAAAAAAATCAATAATTTGACATTACCTTTTTGGGGTAATAAAATATCTGACGACGTATCTTTCATTTTTTGAGGATTATTGTTCTCTAGAATAAATTTTTTATTGATTATATTTTATTTAAGGAATAATAACTCTACAGTATATTTGAGAGTGTGTGGAAAATATTTTTCATAAAACATTATATGGAATTCCATTCAATCCCTTTCTTCCATATCCTGCTCAGGCATCATATTTTTTTACCAATATCCATCATTTTTTTTGAATTATACCAACACAAAATAAATATACAATAGTGACATTCTAACTCAATGAATTCATGGAGAGATATGATCATTCCAATGGGGTTGACCCATCTTTCAAAGATTAAGTAATCAAAAAATACCTTTAATGTCGAATACCATTGTAATATAAAGGTCTCAAATGAAACCTGATAATTTAAATGGGTATTTTAGATTTCCTATTGATTAATGTACTATTAAAATTATATTCCAATTTTTAATGTATCATTATATAGATAACATGTTATTATCCCATCGGTTTGGAAATACTTTTTGGAAATTCATTATATTTCCTATCATGTTGGTTATTCACCTAGTTCCACATAATACGTGAAAATGAATAGAATAATCAAAAAAATTGGGTGACAGTTGTAATAAAATTCAACACAATAATGTTAAAACAATAACATTAAATAGATAAATCATTAATAATATTTATTTCATTTACAACGAATTTTAATGTTTCAATATATATTATCCATTATCTATTTCCTAATATAAAATATTTTTTTTCTATTTTTCTCTTATAAATGGATCATAAATATCATGTTGATATCCTATATTATATCACCATATATTTTCAAATCTACTGTTCAAAAATTAATACTTTCATGCACTAGGTGACAATCACGTCATTCTAATTGCCACTTTTTCAAATTTATTGCCCCATAGTACAACTATTATCTAGAAACATTCACTTGTAGTATCACGAAATAGATGTCTTCTTATAGAAACCACTTACTTTATATGGTACAATTTTTTTTTCTATTTTAATTATTATCCCTAATGATTTCATTGTAGTTTTTTAATCAAAGTTAAAATAATTACTAGACATTTCTATAATACACACTATGAAATCCAATATATTTAATCACAGTTATTTCATGATTTATATTATAAAATAAGACATAATATGTCATGGAATATAAAAAAGACTACAATATATGTGAAGTTAGTTATATATAATAACAACATGAAATAATATAAAAACTGTATTATTTAAGTCATCAATGAAATTCTATTAAAATGTTATTGTTCTTATAAGACTACATGATATATCAAGGGGAAAAACACAAAAAAATTAGGTGCTATAAATACTAGTATGGTAATAGTGAATTATAACATATGGTTAATAAGTAAATTTTATCCAAGAGGCATATAAATGTTAAATTTGAGGGGTGAGAACCATATTCATGAATAATGTGGTGTGATAAAATCGAAAAATATAAAGGAATCAATGGAATTATGGAATAACATAAAACATGAATTAAGTATATGTTAAGGAAAATAATTAAGAAAAAAATATATTATTTGATTAGGATAACCCCTTGTGAACAATAAATGTGATCATATGTGATGAAGAATTACTAATATCATTATATGGGTATATAATTCGGATCCCACCAAATAATTTCATTTATTGTACTTTCATATGTGTTCAAAACAAACCATTAAATATTAGGATATCGTTAATCACTATTTACATCATGATAAAGTAATGTGTGTTGCATTTAAGGGAATCATCATCAAATGGAGTGATGTAACAACTATTCCAAACCCTTTTTGGGGAAAGGGGAATGGGTATTCAAAATAAAAATGATTTTATTATAAAATCATATAATTATTTCAATAATATAGTGAGGGTTTATAAAGACATGTGTTGGTGTATAATGGGAGTGAACGACATTATATCAAACATTTAAATCATAAGTATTGTAATATAAATATGTAAAAAATAATAATAAATAAAAATGAAAATAAAAGGGAATATTATAAAAGAATTTATTGAATAATGAAGAGATTGAGAGGATTCCATACCATGAGAAGACGTTTCTAAAAGAAAATGAGAATAATTTTGATATATTGGGGTAATTTTAAAAAAGATATAGAGAGAAATGTTTTAGAGTAACATTATTCTCTAACAGTTTTGGAGGAAGAGTAATTGGAATTTTTTGGTCATATATATAAAATAAAGGGATATTATTTATTAGATTCAAAACATAGTTTTTGGATTCAATATGATAATGTAATCAAATCCAATTACCAACCCATGATTCATTAACATGGTTTGCACCATTTTGTACTATTTTTTATTATATTATATGATTATTAATCTAACCGATTAATATAATATACATGGTGATGTAAATGTGAGTCGTGTATTTAAATAATTGAATATAGTACAATGAAATTTCATATTTGATTTATTGGATTAAAAAAGAATTTAGAAATTTTTAAAAAAAATATAAAATAATTATTTTAGTGATAAAATTTAATATTGGATTTTAATTCTCATTATAGTATTTCCTAAAAAAACTAATAGGGATTATTACTTCATAATTCCTCTATAAATTTATATCTTATGAAATGTTTTCCCAAAATTTCAATTGTCTATAAAAATTAGTAAATATTAAATATTATCTAATTTTATTTTATTATTAAAAATTTAATATTTATTTAATCCAAATAATTAACTAAATATGACAATTTTCAATTTTAAAAAAACAACCCCATTTAGTGAAAAATACGATGTTTTTTACAATAACATCTTTACAAAAAATGTAGAAAATATATTTCACTCCAAAAAAATTATATTACCACTAATATTTAGAAAATATATTTTTTATTAATGTTAATTATAAAGAAACGAAATTTATTTTAAAATTTTTTTGAAAATTTTAAAAATACTTCCATGACCAAAAAAATATATTACCTAAAAAATAAATAAGCGTTTCATTGAATTGAAATATAATAATTTCCAATGTATTTAATTAGAAATTTTTTGGTAATAATAATAATAGAAGATGAATAGCATTTTTTACTCAATATAATAATATTATAATTTTTACTATTAAGATATTGATACCTAATCCATTATTATACTAGAAAATTACCAATGTAAAATGATATTGGTGGATATATTTTCATGGGATTGTTTGGTGATCATGGATTTTTTCACAATCTCTATGACATTGAACATCATTTATTAATCATATCACTCAAAATTTATTTTTTGAATCATGGCTTAGAATTGGTTATGGGAAAAACCTAGTGATTCTATCTCCATCCAGATATCTAGAATAGGATTCATATTCTAGAATCATAGAAGCCATTTTCATCACTTCATTTGAATATATCATATTAAATCATTTAAAAATCATAATATAATAATCATAATGGTCACTATAAAAAGGTTATATTATGAATCCATACCAATCATTACAATATTGTAATTAAGAATTGAATACCATTATAATGGACATATAGAATTTAATTATTTTATTTGTTTTCTATAACAATAGAAGGAGTTTACAGATCAAAAAGGTAATTTTATTTATTAATGATGGGCCATGACACGTACGAAGGTTATATTATACACATAGAAGGGGTGTATTAACCTCTATGTAATGATAATCATGAGATTAGGTATAAATACCCAAAAAAATTAAGAAAAAATAAAAACATATCACTGTAACATTTTTGTAGTTTCTTACTTGTAGTAATATATAAGAAACATCAACTACGAAAAAGATATAATCAATAGAAACCATAAAGCATAAAGTGATCATAAACAAACAACCATGATTCAGTAATGACCACCCTAATCACCCATCATTTTTATTGTCCTCAAAAACTATTTATAATAATGTTGGGTGAGCATAATTGGTTTACCAATATGAACTTCTTTTAAGACTATCATGTGAATGATAAATAAGTCATTATAATGTTTAGTGAACAATATGAGAATGTAACACGATACCTATGAAGGTATACTATATTCTGAGCCACTGCATGGGTATCACTCACCATGTATTGCAGAAAAGTTAACATATTGTATAATATAAACAAAATATACCATGTTTACACTTATGCCCTATTTTTTTACTCATCCTAAATAGAAAAAGCCCAAGAATATATATCTCTATTGTAAGAGTATACTATTTAAATTTTAGGATCTAGGGATTGATCTTCTTTATGGAAAATATACACTATGATTCCATCGATAGGTGTATATAGATCATGTCATTCTAGGATCATATCATAGATGGATATACATTACTTTTAAACATACCATTGCACCTCATTTTTTTAAATTGTGAGTCAGTATATAACCATGGGAGAACCATTTCATGTATTAGGTTTTATTAAATATGTATCCTCTAAAACATATAGAAATTAACCATTACATTACAAACAATGGAAATCCATGATTGTAGTATTTCACTAAAAACATTTATCCACAACTCACACATTACCACTTAAAAATCATTGATTTGAATGCACCATGGGCAACAGACATGTACCACCTCCTATATCACATGAAAAAGTTGGTGAACCATTCCATTACTCCAAATTACAACTAGAATCATAGTTCATAGAGATTCAAAAAGGAAAAAAATGAAATTATAGAGGTGATATATAATACATTTTTTTAATTATATAACAATACCTCTTCAAACATCACACCAATACCAAATACATCACTTCTATTAATATTCATTTTAGGATTTCCTATCACAAGACATCATTCTAAAAATTAAATCTTCAAACATCACAACCAATAAAAAAGAGTGCCAGGTACCCAAAAAGTAATAAAAATATAATTCATTATTGATAAATAAGAAAAAAGTATTTATTCATAGAAATTAGAAAAAATAATTAATAAAATAATGAAATACTAGATCACCAACCATCCACTAGTCTTAAAATGAGTGGAAAACTATGTCTGGTAGATACAAATGCGTCCGTAAAATCAACGGGACCCCTCATGAATGGTTCCTTAGATAAATATTTTGTTGACCAACAAGGGTTTTCAGTAATCCAATGGGCCTTTAGGTATCCCAACTAGACCTATAGTTCAAGTCTCATAACAGGATCACAACATCAGTCCACAAAGTAAAAATGTTCAATTCCATCAAATATGCCTCATTGAATGGGGTTTTTCTGCATACCCATCTCAACAATAAGAAATTAAATCACCATAACACCCTCTCTAAGGGCGTTAATAATATCATCAAACTATTGTGGTCAAACTTATCAACCTGATTATAATCATATAAGTTTTCAATTAAATTTTATTGTTTAAACATCTATTACAATTTCATTGGAGAATGAATCACAAGAAACAAATTTGTAATTATGAATTTAGAGAACATTTTTTTATAAAATAACCTATCAAAAAATATCCTACCAAACACAAATCCTATTTTATTTTCCTCATAATGAATGTATTTTGATGCTTCATTATAAGACCAAAAGGATGATAAAAATGGCCATAACCGAGCATCAAAATTCAAATTTCCCCCAAAAGGAACAAATTTTTAATATAAATTTTATTTCATCTTTTGTAATTTCACTACTGCATCCAAATAAATAAATATAATAAAATATCTATTTAGTAAAATATCTTTCCAAGATTGATGTGAAAATTTAGGGTAGTTTGTTATAAATCAGTAGTTAACATGACCTAAATTGAAAACACCAACATCATGATTTCTACCAAATTCAACATTCTATAGTGAAATAAAAGTTTCAAATGTATACAAAAAATATTATATCAATGATTGGTTTCATAAATCAATATACAGGATCATTTATTTAAATTTTATACAATGTAATAAAAGAGATCACGATATTTTTTTGAAGCTTTAAAAAACCAATCCTATGAAATGTCACCCCACAAGGGGTCCATCACTAGTCACTACATACCTTATGAAACAACTATTGTCCCTATACCACTAGAGGATGAGGACAAAGTCATCAACCTCACATCAAACCACCATGAATAGATACAAATCCCCTTTCATTATGGTGATATTTATATATATATTAGAATAATTGTAAAAACTGACAAATGTAAAGCCCCAACCCCATTTACCCAGAGTCAGTGGAATATTACATAACATTGGCATGATCACAAGAAAGATCAAGTCTCGGAAGACAAATTAGTTTAGTGGACTTGGAATAACTAGATACATTAATAAATTTTACATTACATACTTAAATGAAAACTACAACAATATAGTCTACATAGTCCACACTCTTATCCCCTCATACTATCCCAGCAGGTCATTCATAAATTACTTCCTCAGATCCTGGGAAAAATAAAACATAGAAAATGGGTGAGCTCAAATGCCCAGTAAGGATAACAACATTGTAGAAACATTCATAAATAAGAATAAAAATTTAAGGCAATGTATAACTAAAACAAAAGCCTTTTAAACTTGAACTTCAACATAGTATTGAAAAAATAAAATCCAATAATTCCATTTACTTATTCACATGGATATTCTACTAATCTAATAATCACATGAAATATCAATAACCACTTTCATAATGATGGAATGCATAATGCCAGACGATCATAACTACATAGCAAAGGCCTCGTTCCAAGACTACAAATAATATTTTGTCAAGGCCTTCTTCTAAGCTAGTCGTTTGTCTCATGAGACCTATCTACGCATCTAGGAGCTATAGCGGGCTCCACCCATGACTTATTATGTCCAATGCAGTCCTTATATGAACAGTTTTAAACATAACATAAAAAATTATATTAAAAATAGCATACGAAATGTAAATACTTTCACCATAAACCATGAATGCTATAAAAATAACACATCATAGTCCAAAATATCACAAAACCAACAATACAATATAGAAGTTTTGTTTCATAGTAAATCAACTTCAAGTAAGCTTAAAATCTATCAAAGGATGTTGACATAGATGAAAAAAAAAACTGTTTGAGAGAAATATCTCTTTTTTGAAATCATTTAAAAGTCGCATAATTATAAAAGAAAACATTTACATTGAAAATATTCTTATAATCTTGTAAGGGAAGCCTCAAATATTATATAATGGTGGAAAATATCCACACCCGCCGTATAAGCTAAAAAATACATTCCTACCTTAATTCCGCCGAAAAGGTTAAAAAAGAGTTTGGTTAGAAAATGACAGAAAGATTCCTTTATAAACATCTTATAAAAATTCAAAAAAGGGTATAACTGACTTTATCCCATATTATGTAAAATAGTAATAATTTTTTGAAAAACATTTTTATGAAACATGGATGTCGTTGATAAAGAGATCCGAGTAGATTATTACGTATAAACGACCTCGGATAATGAAGAGATTGAAAAATAAACCCTTACCTTGTACTTTTCCATGGTTGAGGGTAGGTTAACCTCCTGTATAATGGTGAAATAATTTTTTTTAAATTATAAAAGAATCATATTCATTAATATGATATCATATATGATCTTTTAACATTTCTTTGTTATTAATATCTTGGAATTTTCGTCATTTTGGGTGTTAACTTACTCCTTTTCTTTTATATGTTTTCTTACATAGGCTGTGTTTCTTATGGATAGGTTGTATCTTATTCATATCCAGAATTATATCAACTCATTAAAAATTATTTTTAATCATCAAATGAAAACGAAACATGAATGGATACGATAGAGAAAGAATCTCATCGCATTCGTGGAGACGGTAGTCCCTACGTACGCACGAGAGACAATATCATTCTTTTGATATTAAAATAATATATAATTGGATGTAATATCATATATAAAGAATCATTATCATGATATATTTATTATTTAAATGAATTAAACATCATTATTATACCAATCCAAATAATAATTTATTGAATAACAATTACACCACGACGTGGAGATGATAAGTCGTACGTACGCACGTATAGTGACATGTCATTCAATGGATGGATAAAATACTGAAATATGGTTGTACCATGTTTATAATAACATAAAAGTATATATATTGTACTGGAGTTATTATTTTAGAATGGTAATAACAAAGAAAGAATAAGTGGAAGAAGAAAAGAACTTGAAAAAGGGTGGTGAAATCATTACCTCTTCTTCAGGTTCTTCCTTTTGATTTGATAAAAAGGACTATTTAGGTTGGCTTTCTGACTAAAAAAAGGACTTTAGGATGAAGTTAGGGAAGATGAGAGAGTATTTGGGAAGGGTTTGGCCGAACCAAAAGGCTTTGAAGGTGTGAATTAATGAGAAGGTGGAGTGCCCATTTATAAAAGGGGTGAGGGGCACCTTTGGAAATGCTAGAAATATTATTTTATAATAAATTCATATTCGGTTTCTAATGGCTCCAAAGTGGATTATTTGAAGGTTATGGTAGGGATAGGTCGAAAACCACTCAAACAATATGATGTAGATAGGTTTGGGTTACAATATTAACCTTGTCTTTAAGTATTAACTCTTAGTTAATTAGTTTCACTTTTACAATGTCTCTTTGTATTTTTATATTATTTGCTTAATAAACTTAATATATACATCCAAGAGATCCCCAAGTGGTCCATTAATGATACACCTATCATGATATAATTCTCTTGGCCTAACCTTAAATTTTATGAATTTAATATCAATTAATAATTTAATATTCTTTTAAAAAACTCTTTTATGTCAATTTTGACACAATTCAATAATTGATTTTTGTAAAACTCGTAACACAATGATTACTTCGAAAAAAGTTAATTAAATCAATCCTAACATTCCATATTAACCTAGAAAATTATTGGTATTTATAAAAAGTCTCAAATTAAATTTATTTGGGTATTTATAATAACAATTATTCTAATTTTTCATTAATTAGGTAATTACTGCTTCACCATTGTGTCATAAATAAATTAAATTATTTTCTGTCTAAAAATTATAAATAAAATACCATTATATAGAAAATATATTTATTTTTCTAATTACTATTTATAGTTCAAAATCCAACATTTATAACCCTATGTAAAAATTGATTTCCTAAAAATTATATGGTTATGTCATTTTTGTATTTATTTTAACTTAATTAAAATAAAGTGCCCCTATCACTTAAAAGTGGCTCCATGGTATCCCAAAATCGACCCAAAGATTCCCATGGTTGGACATGTATCAAAAAATAAGGTTAGGACACGTTTTTGGGTAATTTGTTTTATTATAATATTATTTATTAACACTTATTTACCGGATTTACCCCTTAACCATGGTAAATAAAATATTTATCGAAGTAATTATTCAAAATTTATATACATAAAAGTTACCTATTTACACAATTTGAATATCCTGATTCCAAATATGGAATCCTTTTTTCCAAATTCAGAACACAGAAGTGGCAGAAATTATTTTAAAATTAATTCCTGTTGTAAAAAAAACGTGTTTTTAAGAGAAAATAACTTTCAAAAGATTGACACGTGTCTATGTCCTGTTTAATTGTGAAATTATGTACAATGACCACAATTGTATTAAATGGTAAAAATATATTCTAAATATAATTTAAAACCACTCAGATTCATAATTTATCACTATTAATTATATCGATTAAAATAATTGTTTTTAATTAAATTTTAGTAATTTTCACTATTCATCAAAATATAAATGTTATCCGAAATGTTCCAAAATTTCACCTTAGGCTAAATTCTATAGTCTGAATACAAAAATGAATTCCATTTTGAGAGATAAAATTTATAAAATTTCAAAAATTAGGTAGTACTATTCATAACGGCAAGTTTGATTGGTTGTGGTGTGTTAGAACTCGATGTTGCATACAACACACGCTATTGCATTATCCAAAGAGATGTGTACTGTAGAAGCTTGGGGTGTCACATTCTACCCCCTTCAAATACTTTCATCCTAGAAATTTCTAGAATACTACCAAATGGAAATACATGCGTGGTTCTTCATCATAAGTTCCCCGGGTTCCCACATTGCCTCCTCCATCTTATGGTTTCTCCACAAGACTTTTACCAGACGAGTCGTCCGGTTTCTCAGTACTTGTTCTCTCGTATCAAGAATCATGACGGGTTCTTTGCAATAAGACAGACCAGGTTCGAGTTCAAATTCCTCATAGGTGAGTACATGCGTTGGGCCAGGCATGTATTTCCTCAATAGAGATACGTGCAACACATCGTGAACATTGGAGAGACTTGGCAGCATTGCCAATTGGTAAGAACCCCAATTCGTTATAGAATGTTAAAAGTTGTGATTTACCTAGGACACAATTTACCTTTCTTACCAAAATGTATGACTCACTTCCATGGGGATACCTTAATGAAAACATGATCACCGACATGAAATTCCAAATCCTACCTTCGATTATCGGCATAGGTCATCTGCCTACATTGAGCTGTTTTGATATCGTTTTGGATTACCTTCACCTTTTCCATCGTTTCCTCTACCAGTTCTGGGCATACAAGTTTTCATTCACCAACGTCATCCCAACAGGATGGTGTGCGACATCTCTTTCCGTATAACGCTTCATATGGTTCCATCTGAATACTCGAATGGAAGCTATTGTTATAGGAAAATTCTACCAAAGGTAAATATTGATCCCACATACCCTGAAACTCAAGTGAGCATGATCTCAACATGCCTTCTAAGGTTTGAATAGTTCGTTCTCATTGTCCATTTGTTTGAGGGTGGTAGGCAGTGCTCAAATGATGTTCAGTATCCAAGTCTTTCTGAAGACTTTTCCAGAATCTTGAAGTAAAACGGAGATCACGATCAGAAACAATCGATAGTTGTACTCGATGAGATATCACAACTTCATAAATATATAGTTTTTCTAGCCGTTCAAGTGGTATGTCTTTCCTTATATCAAGAAAATGTGCTGACTTGGTAAGATGATCAACAATTACCCATATTACATCGTTCCTTCTAGGAGTCTTTGATAGCCTCATGACAAAGTTCATCGTAATATTGTCCCATTTCCACTCCGGTATGGGAAGAGGTGGCATGACACCTCTAGGCTGTTGCCTTACAGATATCACTTGTTGAAAAACTATACATCATGAAACAAAACCAGCAATCTCCCTCTTCATTTTGTCCCACAAAAAATGTTCCTTCATATCTCTATACATTTTGGTGCTTCCAGTGTGTATAGAGAAATTGGAGCTATGAGCATCAACTAATAATTCCCTTTTCATATCAGGTATATCGGGAACACAATGCCTCTTCCCAAATTTCAAAATCCCTTCTTCATACACAAATTCTCTCAATCACCCATCTTTCAGAGCTTGGATATTCTTTTGAAATTTGTTATCACTGGTTTGAGAACTCTTTATCCTTTCTAGTAAAGATGGTTTGACAAACATTTGAAAAAGAATTGATTTTTCACCTTCCCTAGTTATTCCCTTGTCCGTCATTACTAGATCCATGAAAATTGGATCCCTTTCAATTATCATATTGTTCAAAACTCCATGATCTTTTCTTCTCAAAGCATCTTCCACCTTATTTTCCTTCCCCGGGTGGTAGTGTATCATACAATCATAATCCTTGAGTAATTCAAGCCATATCCTTTGCCTCATGTGGATTTCTTTTTGTGAGAAAATATACTTCCAACTCTTGTGATCAGTATAAATATCAAATTTTTCACCATAGAGGTAGTGCCTCCATATCTTCAAATTATAGATCATAGCTTCTAACTAGAGATCATGAGTAGGATAGTTTTGTTCATGAATTTTCAACTGTCGTGATGCATAAGCAATAACCCTATCATTCTGCATAAGGACACAACCCAGTCCTGTCTTTGATGCATCACTATAAATAACGAACCAATCATTCCCCGATGGTAGAGTCAGTATAAGAGCATTGACTAATATTCTATTCAGATATTCAAAACATTCTTTACACTCTTTTTTCCAAACAAATTTAACCCCTTTACATGTGATCTTCGTTAATGGGTTAGCCAACCAGAAAAATTCTTGACAAAACATCGAAAATAACCAGCTATACTAATAAAAATATATACCTCAGTTATTCTTGTAGGTGCATGACATTCTTGGATTGCCTTGGTATCAGAAGGATCAATAGAGATTCCATATTTAGAGAAAATATGGCCATGAAATGAAATATACTGAAGCTAGAATTCACACTTGCAAAACATCCCATATAATTCATGTCTTCTCAGAGTCTTCAGGATAATGCACAAGTGATTTTCACGATCTTCCTAGATTTTGGAGTATACCAAGATATCATCAATAAATACCACCACAAATTCATCAATATATTCCTTGAAAACACTATTCATCAGATCCATGAATACAGAGGGTGCATTAGTCAATCAAAAATGCATTACTGTAAACTCGTAATGCCCGTACCTGGTTTGAAATGTTGTCTTCACAATGTATTCCTTCTTCACACACAACTGATGGCATCCAGATCGAAGGCCAATCTTTGAAAAGTATTGAGCTCCATGTTGTTGGTCAAATAAATAATCAATGCAAGGTAGGAGATACTTGTTCTTTATTGTTATAGCATTGATCTCCCTGTAGTCGATACATAACCTCATATATCCATCTTTATTATTATCAAAAAGAACAGGGGCTCCCCATGGAGAAACAATAGGGAAAATAAATCCATTATTACTCAATTCCTCTAGTTGTTTCTTTAGTTCAACTAATTCAAAAATGGCCATTCTCTAAGGGGTTTTAGATATAGGCCTTGATCCAAGAATTAAATCAATGGAAAACTCAACTTCTTGTTCTGGAGGATGTCCAGGTAAATCTTCCGGAAACACATCTACATATTCCTTCACAATAGGTACATCCCTTATTTGATCATTTCTTTCCTCACCCACAATCATTTCATTCTCTTCCTCCCTATTAATTGAATTTAGTTGAGTTACTGGGGGTGGATCTAGATAACAATTAGCTGGTGACGATTATGCTCTAAAGATAAGGTGTTCCTTATCATCATCATCATCAAAAATCATAACCTACTTCTTTTTACAATAAATATTTACATCATGGTCCGAAATCCAATCCATATCGAGGATTATATAAAACTAAATCATAGGTTTGACGATGAGATCATCGGATAAAGAAAATTTATGTGCTCAAATGGGGATTGATTCACAAAACATCGTTGCATTGATACTTCCCTTAGGAAATTTAACTGACAACTCCATTTTTAAATCAAATTGGAAATATCTAATTTTCTTAGCAAACTGGGATGATATGAAACAATGTGATGATCCATAATCAATTAATGCATTTTCTAAACATGAGGAAACCATTAAATTACCTACCACCACATCTTTCGGAGCTTCTACCTCAACAGTAGTGATAGAATTAGCATGGCCTTGATCCCTTGGCCTTTTTTGAGGTTAGTTCCCCTGACTCTTAGGACATTCATTGGCATAATTTCTCATCTCCCTACAATTGTATCACTGATCATCGGTATCTTTTTTCTTCCATTTTCAATCACGAGCCTGATGGCCTTTTTCACCACACTTGTAACAGACTCCCATTCCTTTTAAGAAAGTATGGGGGTGTTTCTTCCCACATTTACTGTAGGATGGATATTAAAATTTTCCCTTCTTCCCCTTATTTCCATTCCCATATTGATCAGCATATCTCCTCTTCTTTTTCTTTTCTTTAATGTCATAATACTTAGAGAATTCCTTTTCAGTCTTGATAGCACATGAGAAAATGTATCTGTAAGACGAGAAGAATTGTGAGACTAATGCTTGACAGAGAAATGGTTTTAACCCATCAAAGAAATGATCAATCTTACTTCGTGGTTTACGTATATAAGCTCCAACATACCTTGATTCCCTTGTAAAGTTAGCCTCATACATTGCGACATTCTCATCCTCCTTTTGTCTCAGACTCAAAAATTGCCTTTCCATATCAGCTCGATGGTCACGAGGAAAGTATTTTTATAAAAACAGATCTTTGAACTCCCTCCATTCGATACTTGATACTTCATAATATTCCTTCATGTTTTGAATCAATGACCACCATTGAACAACATCTCCAGTGAGGCGGTAAACTTCCATGATAACTTGTCCCCTTTCACTACTCCTCAGAGCATGAAATATATTTTATCTAGGGAACTTATCCATTGCTTAGCTACTAATGGATTTGTTATCCCATTGAATGTTGGTGGTTGTTGCCTCATGAAGAGATCTAACATTGATCCTACACATTGTGGATCAGGGTGCTCCATACGTGTAAGGTTATTATTCATAATCCGAGTGAGTTGTCTGAGTATGGTGATTAGTTGATCAACACCAGTTGCATCACCAGGTCCACTATAATTATCTTGAGAATGATGGAAACCCCTCTATGGAGTGTGTGCATTGATGCAGTTTCCATTTCTTCCACTAGGCTTCATTTCTAAACAATGGCATAAACTAGATCAATTTATGAATCAAAATACATAATTGCATACTTATAAAACACTTAACATAAATTGAACTATTTATTGATATAATTCATAATCATAAAAATGTTTTCTTTGAGGATGTATATACTCATAAACCCTTCATAATGATTTGTAAATAAAATGAGATTTATCCTAAGAATACCCCCCGAGAGTGTCGTAACCAAGAGTGCAGCAAGAGCCATTGTCGTGCACTAGTTCTTGTTCGAGTCTAGATCGAAGCAGTGTTTTCGGGTTTACCCCTAGGTATATTTGTGCCAGAGCTTCCTCTACCTGGTCGTATCTAGAGAGGGATGTATTTCTCGGAAAACTCACAAAATATCTACAAATACCAGAATTCTAGAAAGATCTTCTATACTAATACTCAAAGTCCATCTTAGGCCTATGTGCTATAATCACATTTTATCTAAATATAGAATCCAAGGTTTGTACTAAACTCTTCCCTGATACCAACTGTAACACCCCAACTGCATTTACCCAGAGTTGGTTTATTATTACATAACATTGACATGATCCCAAGAAATATCATTTCTCGAATGACCGATTAGTTTAGTAGCCTTGGAATAACTAGATACATTCATAAAAGTCTACATTACATCATAAAATGAAAACTACAACAATATAGTCTCCATAGTCCACAATCTTATCCCCACATACAATCCCTGCAGGTCATTAATAAATTACTTATTAACATCCTGGGAAAAATAAAAAATAGAAAAGGGGTGAGCTCAAATGCCCAGTAAGGATAACAATATAGCAGAAACATTAATAAATAAGATTAAACATTTAAGCCAATGTATAACTAAAACAAAATACTTTTAAACTTGAACTTCAACATAGTAGGGAAAAAATGAAATAATGTCATTTACTTATTCACATGGATATTCTACTAATCGAATAATCAAATGCAATATCAATAACCACTTTCATAATTATGGAATGCATAATGCCAGACTATCATAACCACATAGCCACGGCCTCATGGCAAGACTAAAAATAAGATTTTGTCAAGATCTTGTGCCAAGAAACTAGTTTGTCTCATGAGACATACCGATGCACCGAGGAGCTATAGCGGGCTCCACCCGTCACTTATTATGTCCAATGCATTCCTCATATGAACAGGTTTAAACATAACATAAACATTCGTATTAAAACAAGCATTTGAAATGTCAATACATTCACCATAAACCATGAATGGTATAAAAATAACACATCCACAGTCAAAAATATCACAAAACCTTCAATACAATATGGAATTTTTGTTTCATAATAAATCAACTTCAAATAAGCTTAAAATCTATCAAAGGATGTTGACATAGATGAAATCAAAACTGTTTGAGAGAAGTATCTATTTTTTGAAATCTTTTAAAAGTCACATAATTATAAAAGAAAACATTTACTTTGAAAAAATTCGTATATTATTTTAAGGGAAGCTTCAGTGATTTTATAACGGCGGAAAATAGATGCACCCACCGTATATGTTAAAAAAGACATTCTTACCTTAATTCTGTCAAAAAGGTTAAAAAGGACCTTGTTTGGAAAACGACAGAAATATTTTTTCTTTATAAACCTCTTATAAAAAGTCAAAGAAGGGTATAACTGACTTTAACCCATATTCTGTAAAATATTAATAATGTTTTGAAAAACATTTTTAAGAAACATGGACATTGATGATAAAGAGATCCCAGTAGATTATTATGTATAAACAACCTCAGATAATGGAGAGATTGTGAAATAAACCCTTACCTTGTACTTTTCCTTGGTTGAGGGTAGGTTAACCTCTTGTATAATGGTGAAAAAATTGTTTTTAAATTATACAAGAATCATATAAATTAATATGATATAATATATGATCTTTTAACAATGCTTTGTTATTAATATCTTAGAATTTTCGTCGTTACGGGTGTTAACTTACTTGTTTTCTTTTATATGTTGTGTTACATAAGCCATGTTTGTTATGGATTGTTTGTATCTTATTCATATCCAGAATTATATCAAGTACTTAAACATTATTTTTAATTATCAAATGAAAATTATACTTGAATGGATCCGATGGAGAATGAATCTCATCACGTTCGTGGAGATGGTAGTCCGTACATACGCACAAACGACAATATCATTATTTTGATATTAAAATAATATATAATTGGATGGTATATCATATATAAAGAATAATTATCATATTATATTTATTATTTACATGAATTTCACATCATTATTATACCCATCCAAATAATAATTTTTTGAATAACAATTACACCACGACGTGGAGACGGTAAGCCGTATGTACGCACGTATAGTGACATGTAATTAAAAGGATGGATAGAATACTAAAATATGGTTGTACCATGTTTATAATAAAATAAATTTATATATAATATATTGGAGTTATTATTTTAGAATTTTAATAACAAATAAAGATGAATTGGAAGAATAAAGGAACTTGAAAAATGGTTGTGAAATCATTACCTCTTCTTCGGGTTCTCCCTTTTGATTTGATCAAAAGGGCTCCATAGGATGGAATTATGACTAATGGAATGACACTAGGATGAAGTGATGGATGTTGAGGGAGTATTTGGGATGGGGTTGGCAGAACCAAAAGGCTTTGAAGGTCTGAATTAATGAGAACGTTTAGAGCCGTTTTATAAGAGGGGTGAGGGGCACCTTTGGAAAAGCTAGAAATATTATTTTATAATAAATACATATTCGGTTTCTAATGGCTTCAAAGTAGATTATTTAAAGGTTAAGGTGGGTATTGGTCTCAAAACACTCAACCAATATTATTTAGACAGGTTTGAGTTACTCTATTAACCTTATCTTTAATAATTAACTATTAGTTATTTAGTTTCACTTTTACAATGCCTCTTTGTATTTTTATATTATATGGTTAATAAACATACTATATACATCCAAGAGATCCCCAAGTGGTCAAGTAATGAAAAAAATATCATTATATAATTCTCTTGGTCGAACCTTAGATTTTTAAGAATTTAATATCAATGAATAATATAATATTTGTTTTAAAAACTATTTTTTGTCAATTTTGACACTATTCAATAATTGATTTTTGTAAAACTCATAACACAATGATTAATTCAAAAAAAGTTATTTAAATCAATCCTAACGTGCCTTATTAACCTATAAAATTATTTTTATTTATACAAAGTCTCAAATCAAATTTATTAGGGTATTTATAATATCAATTATTCTAATTTTTCATTAATTAGGTAATTATTGCATCACCATTGTGTCATAAATAAATTAAATTATTTACTGTCCAAAAATTATAAATAAAATACCATTATGTAGGAAATTGTTATAGCATTCTAATTAATATTTATAGTTGAAAATACAACATATATAACCCTATGTAAAAAATGTTTTTCTAAAAAACATATGCTTATGTCATTTTTGTATTTAGTTTTACTTAATTAAAGTAATGTTTTCCTATCACTTACAAGTGGCTCCATGGGGTCCCAAAATCGACCACAAGATGCCCATGGTCAGAAATGTTTCATTAAATAAGGTTAGGACACATTTTAAGGTAATTTGTTTATTATAATATTATTTCTTAACCCTTATTTACCGGATTTACCCTTAAACCATGGTAAATAAAATATATACCGAAGTAATTATTCAAAATTTCTAAAAATCAATGTTACCTATTTACACAATTTGAACATCCTGATTCCAAATATGGAATACATTATTCCAAATTCAAAACCCATAAGTGGAATAAATTAATTTAAAATTAATTACCGTTGTTAAAATAAAAACCGTGTATTTAAGAGATAATAACTATCAAAAGATTGACACTTTTTTATTATGGTTTAATTGTGAAATTATGTACAATGACCAACATTGTATTAAATGGTAAAAATATATTCTAAATATACTTTAAAACCACTAAAATCTATAATTTATCCCTATTAATTATTTCGATTAAACGTGTTGTCTTTTATTAAAATTTAGTAATATTCACTATTCATCAAAATATAAATGTTATCTGAAAAGTTCCAAAATTTCAATTTAGGCTAAATTAGATACTCCGAATACAAAAATGAAGTCCATATTGGGAGAAAAAATTTATAAAATTTCAAAAATTTTATATTACTATTCATAACTTCTAGTTTGATTGGTTGTGGTGTGTTAGAACTCGATGTTGCGTACAACACAAGCTAATTCATTATTCAAAGATAAGTGTACCATAGAAGCTTGGGGTGTTACAACAGCATCCACCGAGATGTGAATCACTATTTAAGTGTTTTGGACTCTTTAAATAGGTTACCTCACTTTTAGTATTGAAATAAAAATACAAAAGTCATATAATCTACTGAATCAACTTTATAAATTTGATGTAGGAGGTGACTATGTTAATTTTAATATAATTGTAGACATCTTTCATCAGCGTCTCACAATGGATATGAGATCCATAAATCCATTATAAATCATAAATCCACATAATAAGTGTGTCGATCAATTTGAAAATAACAAAAAATATAACATCACATTTCAATAACAATCATCACTTTTATTTGAATAAATTCCCATTAATTTAAAAATATTATCATGAATTACATGTTTATTATATAATAAATTAAGGCTCATAATCTAGATCCCCTTATGTACATATGAGTTAAACGAGAAACTAATAGTCCAAAATTTTTTCCCAAAGGAATTTTCTAATGAATCTCATATGTTCATCCTGATCCAAAATTGCATCAACCCAATATCATCCTCATACTATTATGAAGAACCTATTGAAATAATATCTTCATTGACAATGATAATGAAAATGAATTTTTAATTTTTTATATGGTATGATGATTTTAACCATCACAACATATATAGTTTATAGGTATCACTAATCTGATAGGAATTTTAATTCATTGATTCCATCCTCTATGAATAGTAATAATACACGCAGTGTGGTCCTTAACTACATGTTGTTTGTCCCTAATTGTTTCAATTCAAACGCCCATGAATGGCCTGAGAATAACATCTTCTCTCCAAAATATAAAGATCAAGCAATTAGGCTTCCCTAGAATAAAAAATAGGGATACAAAAAATTATTTGGTAAATATATTTGTTATTATACGAAAAGGATAAAAAATACACCCTTTTCATTGAATCCACCAATTCATTACCCATATAATCTTTCCAACACTATCACATGGAAATTTTAATCCTCCAGAGCATCATGAGAAGACTTATGTTCTTGAAAATTATTATTTTATTCTTTATATCCCTTTTACATATAATTACTAAAAAGGGGAAGAGAATAGTGGGTTTAAAAAATAATCAATTCGGAGGAGAATAAATAAATGATTAAAAAGGAATGGATGAAAATAAAAGAAAAATAAACTGGTCTATGGGCATATCCCCGATGGCCAAGTGATTATTATGCCTCATGTAGCCAAATATCTTCAAAAAAATTGATACATGACAAAAAATATCTATATGATTCCCTAGATACATTATATCTCTATTTTAGACCACATGGATAAATTATTTTTATATTAATTAATTATTAATTCTTAAAAATATCTTTACTATTTTAATAACTTGTTATATTAACAGATTCTAGTCTATGGGTAAACATGCTGTTATTTGACAAAACATAATGGAGATAGAAAATATATAAGATCGCCTTTTCAAGAAGAAATACACTTTTCCTATCATGACACACTAATAGAAAATAATTCAAATTACTTTTTAGTTCTACAGTAAAAAGAAATTTTACTTTACAAAGAACCATTGGCAAGAAAGATAAAAATATTTTATGGAAATGGTAGGCTTCAGTATCTAATTAATTGAAATGATGGAAAAAACACATACATTAGCTTTCTTAGATATATTGGTATTATATAAATCCATACATTAGTTCTCTTTATTTGTTTCTTCTTTCAAATCTGGTGAAAAATAATTCTATACAAAATTTTCCCATTTATTTATGTACAAAAGTAGTGATTTATGTTTATGTTCAAGAATATATAATGAGATCTATATAGTAAATGAAGAAGGAGGATATAAACATTAATTTACATTGTTTAATGATTGAATATTTTTTGAATTAGATTCAAAACATCAAAGAAGACCAATAATCTCCAATGTGATCCTTGGAAGACTATTCTGAGATAATGTAAACTAAATATTTATTTACATGTGTATGAAGGATTTTAATAAGATAAACCCAACTAAATTCAACCCACTAAATTGGATTTCATGTCATGAATATTTATGAGGGATCATACTTTAAAACACACATAACTGTGGAATAATATTCTATATATAACACCATGATATCTAAGAATATGAATATTGTTTACCACAATATACATAAACCACAAACTCAAGTCAAAATGACCTAGATTACATTATAATGTTATTAAAAAATGTAAAAATGTATTGAATTAATTGAAATAAATATATTACAAAAATTATGTTTATCTGTTAATTATAAATAAAATAACAATCATTTAAATTTAAACCAATTCTTTTCAAAGAATCTTTATTTTTTCAAAAAGGCAATTTCACGTGGTTTTTTAGCACTTGTTTAGAAATTAATGTTTTCCACATTTTGAAAAATAATTATATAAAACAGAATTATTAATGAAATAAAAATATTAATACAATTATAGTTTTTAGTTTTTATATATACTAGAAAAGGATACTTATTTTGATGAATAGTGAAAATAAATATTTTTAATTGAAAAATTTATTTTCATTTAAATTGCACACACATTTTATTCAAAATTATAATTGGTAATAATTATTAAATTTGTTTTCAATAAATAAATTAATCAAATATAGTTTATTATAATCAATTTCATATTGAATTTTGATATAACATCATAAAAATAATTTATAATTTTCTATTTCAAAACTCCCCTTCTGTTAGCGTTTGACAGATTGTTTTGTATTTAAATTCTCCATTTCTATGAATCTAATTTTGCGAAATGTATTCTATATTTGGAATTAGGATAATTTATATGAAAGAATATGTTCATTATAATTTTTTCCAAAATTAATAGAATAACATTAAAAATTATTTGCCTCATTTAATGTAAAAATTTGTTAACTAGGGGGTTAAATGTAAATATAATTGTTACAATAAAATAAAAAACATGGTAAAATTTATTTATCGGAAATATTTATTTGAAATCATTTTTAGGGATTGATAATAATCCATGTTGTACATTTTTTCGATATATTATACAACGTTGGTATATATTATTTTAAAAAATTACAAATTGTGATCATAACACACTTTTTAATGGCCTCCCACTATCCCACACACCTCAGATTATAAAACCATTTTTGGTCAAACATGTCCGACCCAATAAACATCCAAAAATCATATCACTAATTTTGGGATCCTAATTTACTATCAAATATCCCTCATTGTTAGTATTTTAATTCAATCATTTGGAGTCTACATGAGGACCATGTAATATTCTTCATTGAGAAGTTTTTTTAATTCTTTTTATCCATAAATTATTATATAATAAATATGAAATAATAAACACAATATATTACAAATAACTATATTATTAAATTCAATTTATATTACATAAAACCATTCACACATCCATCTAATTGATTATAAAATCATCAATTGTGAGTATTATTGATAACCTCTTCCTGAACATTTTTCATACATTTATCTATTACCACCTCTCATGGCTGATAATGATTATGTATATATAGTATATATATAATAATAATGAAATAATTGTTCCTATAGATTCATTATATGATATATAAAATTATTAATTTTCTAATTTTTATGAGATACGACAACGCCTCCCATGTGAATGGTGTATAGAAACTATATGGGGTGATGTGACCTGTTTTTCCAACATAATATATATGGAATATAAAAAATAATTTTTTATTAAATTTGATATAAATTAAATATTGATAATAGTAATGAAATATTAAAAACTTTTAAAAGAAGGCATTTCATTTTATTCCAATGCTTTTCACTCCCTAAATATAGATAACATTGTTTGTGTACATGTTGACTACCACCTCCATAATGTGACGTGACTCTCTATAATCCATAAAAAACAAAAAGGATGATATTTATAGGTATTTTTAATTTAATAAATTTTTCTTATAATCATTTTGTAAATATTACATATTACTTACCTTCTTCACATAATAATTATTTTGTATGGGATACATTACTCCTGAGTAGCTACGATGTACAGTCTGCTTGATTATAACACACCTCATTTCTCAAGTCAATATGTTTCGATTGACATTATATTATAATAGATGTATAAAATTTATAATTATTTATTTATTATTATCCTTTAGTTTAAGGATCTACAAAAGATGTTAAATCAAAATGTCATTTATAATGAAAAAAAATTGTGAAAAACAAGCCATCTAACACCAGAAGATATGATAACAATGAGAGGTAGAAAGGGAATTAGTGAGAAGATGAAATAAAGAGATAATATTTGATATTTTAATTATTAATATGGTTATTTGATATGATAATAATTTGGTTAGAACCACTATAAATAATGTAAAATAATTTTCAACCCAAAGGAACCATGTTGTGTGGTACTTTTGTCTCAATTTCCTTCCATTAAGTCATTTTGTAATGTCATGGACCTCAAATATATTAAATATACTCTATATTATACATTTTTTATGTGGTATCATGAATATGTCATTATCCATGTTATTTATTAATTTTATTCAAATTATTTCATCTTGGGTGATTTTACGTGAAAATTAATATGTTATAAACGTTACTGTGCAATGTCACATTATTTTGTAATTTTTAACATTCATTTGAAACAATCACATTTGTGGGGTTATTAAAAATTTGATATTAATTTGATATTAAATATAGATATATTTTTATAATGGAAATTTATATATATTAAACTATTTACCATTTTAATAAATGGTATTTTCTTTGAATATAATTTTATTAACATTGGAAATATTGATAAATCTGTATTTATTATTCAATATAGTCATTTAATGATAAGGATTATTGATTCATGCATTAGATATATAATTTGATATGTGATGACTGATTTGGTCTTATAAAGATTTTGGTGTCTTATATGTAAATATATCTATGATGCATGGATAGGTCTCATGAGACAATTAAATAAGCTATATTTGAATGGGTTTCTAACTATAGATAGAAACCATCTTATGAAAGGTCTTGATAGTAGAGATATAATGATTTCTATGATCATGAAATCAAAAATAAAAATTTTCCTTTATTATGATTTTCACAAACATGATATTTTCACATGGATAATATCTCTATATGAAATTCATTCCAAGTACATAGATTTAATAGACTGATTTCAGCTATTTACCATACAATATTGAATATGAATTGTCTTTTTATCGCTATTATTTTTCTATGTTTTATTATATCTGGATGCATTTAATTCATTGACTATATTTTAAATTTTATGTTGTTACATTCGTTATGATTCAAAATTAATTATTAATTTTATTTTATTTATATACATTTTGTTTCAATGGAATGTGTTTTCAGTAATTTAACATTCTATAATGATTATACATATTATTTCATAATAACCTTGATGTACTTAATAATTAATACATATATATTCTCTCACATATTTTTTTTCCAAATATCAGGAATCCATGGAGTGTAATATGATTGAAAAAAATGGTTATTCTTAATGGATTAATGATATTCTCAAAAAATAGTTTGAATTTGTGTTTTAAAATGTCATATATGTATAATATATCTATCATAGTAACCATGCATACTAATATATTCTCTTTACTGTAATGATATTACTTATATATTATGCCACCACAATGATGGAATCACTTGTTCGATGCCTCTAGGTTCGAGGGTGGAAAAATTTGTATCTTAGGGTGTTTTGTTGAATACATGGGTACTAGATTTATAAAATCATAGATTTGTGGTCATAACATGATTATTGAATTTGGGTATAAGTTTAAAAGAACTTCATTATGTTTATGTAAGTGAAAATTGTGTTCCTTTTTCTTCAAATATATACATGTATGGACACTACATGTGAACGTCATTATAGAACAGATGTACCTTGAGGTAATTACTCAAAAAGGGTGCATTGAGCAATACATGATCATCACTTGGTGCATGGAAAATGAAATTACTACCCACCAGGTCTAATATTACAATGATATATGTTATCAATAATTCAAATATTCTTCATTGTTCAATATGAAGGATGATAATGAACGAATGTGGTTAAGAATCTGGTGGCCCAGATTAATAATGACATGTCTCAATGAAATGTGAAATTTATTTATGATGTTATTGGAATAGAATAACAGAACGAAATGTTCAGGGAAAATAAAGAATATATTGGAAGGAAATAAATCACATCCTAGGGATCCAAATATAAATCATTATCATAAATTTGAGAAACATGATAATCAAACATGTTAATTACACATTATAAATGATAACTATTAGTCCATGGAACAACCCATGATGAAATAAAACTATTTAGGTATTTAGGTATTGGAATTAAATAATTAAATTATAGAAGTATTTCTTCCAATGGTATTCTGGTTATAATAATTATAAAACAAATAAGTATTTTATCAAATTTATTAAAAATATATTTATTCCCTAACATGATAGTTATTGATTACATCATGGGTTATAGATTTTAAGGTTGATCAAATGTTACATGTCTTAAATTCCCCTATTGTAAATTCATGTTGTTTGAACACATCATGAGTAATTATAATCATTTCCATTCATTATTATAAAAACCCCAATTACGTTTTAAATGAAAATTTATTTAAGGATGAATTAATTTTCATTTTGTGAAAAAATGATTACTATTATTGGTAAACTATTGAGTTCATAATATATTTGATATAAATTTAATTACGGTTTATTATACATTTAGAATGTTAGTGTAATTCAGTTAATATGGTTAATGAAAAATACATCATTCATTCAAGGTGAAAACTCATCACATCTAGAAAGGCCATGGGGATTGAACCCATAACTGATGATTTTTAAGGTTTTATATCCCTCTAATGACCATGTGATTTCCTATTTAATAGGTCTATGTTTTCAATTAATTTATTTTATAAAAAAATATTAATGTTGAACCAATTGTGTAACTATAATGGTTTAGAGATTAATTATTTTATTGGATCACATTTTCTTACAAGAGTGGTTTTGAAAAATTGTTCTTGAATGATTGAATGTGTTTTTACTATTTTAGGGATTATATGATCTGTTAATAGTTTGATTTCATTCTTAATACATAAAAAATTTAATTTCTTGATGTTCATTTTTTGGTGTAAGAGATGAATTGAAAATTGATCGATGCACAACAACAAGATGAAACTATTATTTTAAAATAGATACATATAAAATATTTATAATTAATTATATTTTTATAAAATAATATTATACAAAATGATACAAAAATGATGACAAATTAAAAATACAAACCAATTAAATTCATATTCGATGAATCAGATCATATTTTTTGTCATCAAAATTTTATGGCTTTGTAATCATTAACCATCCCAAGATCATTCACTTTATTCAGACCAATTTACAATTTCATTGTCTTAAATTAATTATGGTTTACATCTATTTCCATATAATCAGTTTCCAACATATTTATTTTATGTAGAAACCTAGTTATTTGTTATTCTAGATGAACATCATATTTCAAATTAATTTTTATTAAGGGGATGTCTTACTATCACTTATAATAATTATGACTTTTTAATTATGTTTTTACCAAATTTACACCCCATTATTTTCCACATCATGTTTGGATTACGGGGACCAAATTTTATTACAAGGGGAAGAGGAGACACCCTTATAATTTAAAAGCATAATTTTTTAATATCCTATAGAACACCAAATAAAACGTATAGATGAACCATAATATAAAAAACCATTTTTAAATAGCTATTAAATAAGATGGAATATAAATTAGTATTGAGAAAACTATTTAAAATATGGTTATATATTTATTTTAAATAATATAAGAATAATTTTAATTAAAAATAAATATTTCTGAATAACTATATTTTTATAAAAAATAGTTTAAAAATGATTTGTTGAACTAATTTAAAATTAATATATAAAAATAATAAAGAATTTATTAGATAAAATTACATTAATTAATAAAAAAAATATTCAAATCACTTAAGGTTGATTCATTGTCAATTTTATGAATAATTTCAATTTGTTATGATTACTGAAAAATATTGAATTATAATGGAAATCATGTTTTTCAGTTACATTATTTTCAATGATATATTTTACATAAAATTATTATTAACGAATATTTAAATCAACATCATATTTATTAAATAAATTTATTTCAATGATATAATTTTGATATTTAATGTTGATATCAAAAAAATGTAAGCATTTGATGATATTCTTTTGGAACTGAATTTTCTCATTGCATTTGTGCGATTAATATTAAATTAATATTTTCTATTTATTTGAATGGAATTTATAAAAATGGATTCCATATTTATAGTTAGAATAATTTATATTATCTAATTCGGTCAACATAAACATTAACCATAATGAATTTTAAGAGTAGAAGAAATTATTTACCATAGAAAATGTCAAAATGACATTACAAGGTATTAATTATAGATGAAATTAGTTAAATAACATATACAATTATCTAAAATATAACTTCATTAAAAAAATCATCATTAAAATGTTTATGTATTAATTATATCTGATTTTGGATGATTTTTTCATTTTTATAATGTAGTTAATATATTTTGTATCAAAAATTTATTTGGTTCCACACACCACACATATAGAAGGCCACCCTGCCTCCTCTCCACTTAAAACCATTAAAACCTTTTGGACCACCAAATAAATGACCCAATAAATTCCCAAATTCATTAATATCTTCTGAGAAGCATTAATTTCACCATGAATCAATCAATTGGTGGATATTTTGTTCAATCTAAATGAGGTTTCCTGAGGAATAGGTAACCATCTTCAATGACCATTTTTAAATAATATATTACTCCACCACCATTAATTTTTTTAAAAAATATGATATAATAATTTAATATAAATATATATAAGGAAATATTTTAATTTTATTTTCAAAAACATTGAACATCCCCCCATTGAATAAACTGGTGAATAAATAATTATTTTTTATTTTCATTGAATACCGCCTCACGAACAGATGTCGTTCCATTTTTCCATTACCTGCACACACTACTAACTATAATGATAGATATAGACTATAAATATTATTTTTATAACGTAATTAAACCCATATATTTATTAATTAGTATATATAATTATTAAATATTATTTTGTATGGTATTTGATTATGTTTCTCATGTGTATGTTGGAATGTCTCATTATGAGGCGATGTGATTTGTATTTCAAAAAAACTATATGTTGAAGATAATAAGAAAATTTTTTTATTAACATATGTGATAGTAATGATAAAAAAATTAAAATAATTTAATTTTAAGTATTCTAAAATTATAATATTTTATTTTATCTATTAAATTTTCATTCACAGAAAAAATGATAATTCCAATTATGTATTTAGGCACAACGTCCTTCATGAAAAAACTTGTCTTTATAGTTTCTTCCCAAGAACACATATATCATTTGTATAATTTTATTGAAAAAATATATAATATTTTTATGATTATGGAATAATATAATACTATATACCACCGTTGTAAACTTAATATTTAAAAATTATAATGTTACTCAGGGATACGTAGGATCTACCATCTCCATGATTGTAACATACATAATTTCTGAAAACCATCTATCATTATTAATATCAAATGTGTAACTAATGTATAAATATGATAATTATTTCATGATAATGAATATAGATATTAAATAAAACTAAAATGTGCACAATAAACAAGTCAATTATGACAAGACACGCATGAGGGAATATCCATATTAACACTTGAAATAATGAAAATAATTAATGATAAATAAAAAATGGGTGATAATATTTAATAATAGGATAATATATGATATTAAAAATATAAATATGTTTTCTTATAAGTTTATAAAATGTTTAAAATAACAATAAAAGATACTAAATCATGTTCAATCCAATGGAATCATGATATAATGGATTTTGTCTTCGTTTCCTTTCATTGATGAAATTTTTAATATTATGAATGAATATTTTTTTTATATTGTATGTAATTTTCTATTTAAATTTAATTTAATTATTAATTTGTAAATAATATTATTTAATGTTTTAATTTGAATTATTTTATCATAGGTAATTATACATGAGAATTACCATGTCATAAAAATTACATTACAATCTAACATTATTTATTGTTTGATTTGTTTCTGATGAAAAAATAAATTTTATATTGTCATTTTCCTATATATTTTTAATAATATTAAATTGAAATTAAAATGTTTAAGGATGGAATTATTTCATAAAATGTATTCCAATTTTTCACATGGTCTATACTAATTAATTAATTAGATTAACTAGGGAAATATGGTTTAATCCGCATCATTTACTCAATATAGTTATTTGATAATAATGAATTTGTGTTAATGAATTCAATAGATCATTTGTTATGGGAGTAATTCATTATACCTACCATTATGGATGGGGATAAAATTTATTATCCCCGATTATTCATTGGAAGGTCTCATCATAACAATCATTAATCATGAATTATACGTGTCCCTTTATGTGTTTTAAAACCCTATGGTGAATGACATTGATGGTAAAGTTATAATTATTTTTAAGATCATGATGTTATATTATTTATCCTTTTTTAATTAATTATGTATTTATAAATAATTATCCATGATATTTTTAGAATCATATTATCTCTATATGAATTTCACTCTTGGATTATCGATTAAATGACATGTGTTATTTATTTTTTCCTTTCTGTTTTGATTATTCCTTCTGTTATTATCCTATAAATTCGTTCAATGATATTACATCTAGATAAATATTATTCATATTTTATTGATAAAATTGAATTTATTTACAGTTTTTTGCCTTATCTAACTGATTATTCCCTTTCTTACCATGTTATTAATGTTCTTAAAATGGAATGTGTGGTTAGTTATTTACCATTATATATTGATTATGAATTTTGATTCATAATGTATTACATTATTCATAAAACTTTTTTATAATTTTATTTAACCCTTATTTCGTTCCAATATGAAGAAACAATTATGTATACTATTGTTGATAATGAGTATTACTGTACAGGGAATCATTATATTCTACAAAATTATGTATTTATTGTATTCAAATATATTGTTGGAGTCATATATATATATATATATTTATATTACCTAGAATAATAATCTATTTGGTCATTTAATATGTTATTAGTTATATCTAATAATAATGTAATGAAACTAAAATTGGCACTAAAATATATAAATGATGGGTGAATCATTACAAATCATTTGATTCCATGAATTATTCTCAAATTGTTATCTGTCTATTCATAGAATCCCATTAAACATGTAATATTGACGGAATACAAAAATAATGAAAATATCCAAATCATGAATATCCATTAATAGTATGAATTAATCATGTAACCTGATCATGTTTTACCTTATCATTAACATTTGTAAAACCCTGGATCTATTTATTCCATAGAGTCCAAACATAAATGGAGAAGCACAAAATATGGTGTACCATGACCTAGGGTTTCTATATTCTCAAAACCATAATGACTTGTATCATATGTTGGTGGATATTAGTGATTCCCTTATTGTTTTATGGACATTCCCCAACATGAAATTTTGTGAATTCAATTTTTTCTTTTAAAAAAAATACCATAATACAGTAAATCCCAAAAAAATATATATCTCCCTAAGAAGTTTCATTATTTTCCATCACAAATTTTATCTAGTTTGGGGATAAATTCCACATCAGGCTCATGCTTTTCATGTCCAAAATAATATACTATTACAAGGATCATGATAATAATTCTTCATTTTTGACACATGAAATTAAGTGTGTTAATAAAGGGATTTGAATTCAATGGAAAAATTATATATAATATTTCTAATTCATAAGAAAAAATTCAATGGATGAACCTACAAGGTGTTTAATATCCTGTTCCACCCAAATTGTCAATTTCCACATCCAAATGACTCTTTCAATATTTCATGGTCAATAAAATTAAATGATAATGGACAATGATAGTGGTTTGTATAAAGTTTGTCTCGTCTGAGATATGGTCACGCACATCCAAATAATATACATCTTTTCTAATGTCTATTGAAAAATACTAGGTCCAATCTATAATGTTCACCTTGTTTTCTCCCATCCCAATAGGGTATGACAAGGAAAAATATAAATTGACACCCATAACATCATATGTACAATTGAATTTTAGATGAATTGATTAGAGAATCCAACCAAATCAATTTGATCATCCCATTAGCCATCAATTTTCATGTCAAATTATCTAATAATATCTCCAATCATCTAAATATTTAATTCATATTGAAAATCATTCCATGATTGATATGTTGTGACCATGATAAGTCGTGTTCTATGATCATGTTTTAAGATTCCCTAGAATTGATAAATGAAAAATGGATCTCAATAATATAAAAATAACTTTAGATTTACATCAATTTAGACTACTTGAAAAATAAATAAAATTTACATATACTCCATCACAATGAACTTTTTTATTGGAAGATTCATTTTTTTAGTCCCCAATCACACATAATGAATTATTTATATGAACCATCTTTAGTAGTCTAATGGTATTTTCAATTGAATAATATGTAAACTTTCATAGAGGTATAATCATTGATTGTAGATTTTTTCTTTTCCTTTGAGTATTATCCTTATCCTTTTGATATGATAGACATCTCATAAAAAGCATCAATATTACACATCATAACAAAATACCAAAAAGTACATTCCAACACAATTAACATTTTATAAAGGCTTTGATGTTCTTTATCAAATAGTGATATATATATATAAAATGAATATACTCTATGAATGGATTAGGGACAATAATTTGGTTCTGAATGTTTAATAAAGAGGTTTGATCCTCTATCTTGTCATTATATTTATGCTTGAAATAACAGTGACGAAACTATAATTTGATCATTCTTTTTATTTAATATGAATTATAAAGTCTATATAAATATTAAGTGGGATGAAAAATGAACTCTAATTCTTTTTATCACTCTCATGATGCATATCTTGAACCATTCCCATATACTACCCCTAGTTATGAGAATCCATAATGACTTCTCTTTATTATTTGTAACTCAATTAATCTATCATGGAATGTGGAATTCTTGGAAATTACACCAAGTCAAAAGAAAACATAATAAGGTATTATATATAAGTGGAATTACTTAGACAATAATTCTTAGAATTAATATCCTTGTGTCAACCCAAAAAAATTATAATGGGGAATAATAAAGGAAAAAAACACATAACAATGTTACATGATTTAAAAAAAATAACTCAATAAATATGTACAAATAAAGAATACATGATACATGTGATTTTCCTTGAATCTATAATAAATATGTTCTTTATTACTAATCATATAATATAATGCATACTGTGGGTAAATATGTGGTGGATGATTCCATTGCATTGATATTTATTATTATCAAAATTTATATAATCATGAAATTGTAATGAAAAGTAAATATTAAAATTATCGTGGATTTTTTAAATTAATTCTATAATTATATAAAAATAATTGAAAGAATTAAAAAAACAATGATAGTATTGGAATGATGCTGTCATTCATCGGAGGACATTCAAAAAAAATAGGACTGAATATTTCTTTTAATGTAGACATTATACATATCACCTGACACTCTCCGATTATAATTTTAATTGCCCGACACATAACATCCACAGGTTGGATAATATCCCTCACAACATCTACACAATGTTTCAACAACCCACATTAATTTTTTTTATAATAGCACAATTGGATAAATTTGAGTTGAAAAAGTAACAAAATAATATATAAGGTGGGGTGATCCCATCACTAGTACTAGAATATCAACTACAAAAATTATCAGAATATATAAAATAAAAATACTAATCTTCGATGAACTCATGAATCCACAACATAATAGCTTCTAAATGTAAATAAAGTTATATCCCCATTTGTGAAGATATAGAAAAGAATACTTGCAGGGAAAAAATGAAAATAATCCCAAATGAATATTAATGAGATTTGAAAAAACTAACTAATACATATTAGTTATCTATGGGAAATTTACAACCGAAAAACCTCATGCTTATCCCATGAAATGAAAAAAAAAATTAAATCATTTTAATTGGAGTGGATTTAAATAATTACAAGAAAGGGATTTGGAAAATAATTTTTTTAATTCTACCATCCATTATTAAACCAATTTTCACAACCTTTAAATTGAGGAGTCATGAAAATTTACCTTCTAGAATACTAGTCATAAATAAAATTTTCAATGAATAAGGTATCAACTCTATCGGAATAATATTTAATTATTATGTAATAACTATTAGTGATCCAATTTCTATCTGTATATACTATCTATATTCAATATAAAATTTCCACATTTTTTGATAATTTAATGGTGTAATATTTCAATGATTTCTTTTGTTAAGATCATCAATGATTTCTTTTAAATCTTAAATAAATACATCAAAAGATTTAAAGATATTTTAAATTATTTATTTATCAAACATTGTTAATAATAATTTCATAACAGAATATTTATTTAATTTACAGGCATCGATTTCACAGGTGTTTTTTTCCTTGATAATGTACAAAAGATAATTTTATTTAACTCTATAAAACACATTAAATATAAACTTATGATAGATAATGAAAATTTATATTAATATATTGAAGGATTTATAGGTCAAATTAAATAAATTTTTGAATTGTAACACCTAAAACCAATATGCCCAGATTGAGTGTATTTTTTTTAAATAGGAAAGCTCATAGGAAATCAAATCCTCATAGACCGATTACTTTTGTAGAGTTGAAAAAACTAGATACAAACATAAAAATTACATTACATAATCAAATGAAAATTATCATAGTATTTCATTTGAATAAACATAGATATTTTATACCATCACTATAGACTGGTCATGATATTCCACTTTGAATCAGGGGGAAAATGAAACATAAGAAAGGTGCGATAGATGATTCTAAATAATGATAATCAATATTCAAGATTCTATCTTATATAAGAATAAACTTCAATATGAATGGTATAAAATTGATACCCAATTATTTTAAACATAAACATGAGCATTATATTGGAAAATTAATAAAATATTTCAATTTTTATAGTCACTGGGATATTATACTGTCCAAAAACCACATGTAACATCAATAACAAATCCAATAAACTAGTAACAAATAATGTCAGTAATCATAACCATACCATCAGTGTTGCATGAAAACACTATAAATAAACGAGTAAAAACCAAAAATAGCTTCTCTCATGAGTATTAATAATGCATCAATATGGTTAAGTATTCCCCTAACATCACATAACAAGTCCAATGCATACCTCTTATAAATGAGGCAAAACAAAACAAATATAAACAATCGTTTTAAAATTAGAATAAGAAATATTAAAAAATTATCTATAAACCTTGAATGGTATAAATGTAGGACATCTACAATTAAAGTATTCATACAACCTTGAATACAATATGATTGGTTTTATCATATGAAATAAACATAAATTAAACACCATATATAATAAAGGATGTTAAAAAATATGAAAATGTTTTCATAAAATCCATAGAAACTTCATTAGAGAAATAACCATTTGCATTGAAATTAGTCATTTAATTTACCATAAAATCAAAAAATAAAATATTTTCCTAAAAGATAATATTATATTCTTGTAAATGAATATTTAAAATAATAGGGACATGGATATGGACATGGATGATAAATATATCCCTGTAAATTCTTACACAAAACCAATCTGGGATAATAAAGTTATTGTTAAATTTACCCTTACCTAATACACTTCTTTAGTTGAGGGTGAGTTAACCAGAATTATGATAGTTAAATAATGTTTTAATGTTCTACCATAACTATATCTGTTATTATTTTATATCATACATGTTCATATTATATCATGTTATAAAAAATATTTGATTATTATAACTATTTCGAGCGTAAACTTCATTGGATTCTTATATTTATTTGGTGACGTAAGTCATTATTCTAAATAATAGGATATATATTTATCACATAAATAATGGTATTAAGTTCATAATTATTAAATTAATTATTTATATATTTTTTAATAATAATTCATAAATTGTTTTAGAGTGTGATGATTTTTATCGTGTCCAGAGATAGTAATTTTTACATAAGTGCGAGTGATGGAATCATTCCATAATGGAAAAGCATTATGAGTATGATTGAATATGAATTATACCATAATAATATAAATCCATATTTATTATTTAAATCCATTATAATTATCATTATAATCATGTAATAAATATATAGATTAAAAAAATTACACTATTTTATGGTGTCGGTATGCTATATCTATGCAGTCATAGTGATTTTTTTTCATAAGATGGGTAAAATGAGGATTATGGTCGTCCCATAATTATTATAACGTCACAGAATACATTATATTATGTATTTATTAAATTAATAATGAATAATTTTTTAAAATGAGGAATAATAATAACACATCAATGAAAGAGTTATTAAAACAATAACATATTCTTCATGTTTCTCCTTTTGATTTGAACAAAAGGACTCTATAGGATAGATTTTTTCCAAAATAATGACCTCTAGGAATAAGTGAATGAAATTTGGAGTTTAAATGGGTTGGATTTAGTAGACCCAAAGGGATTTAGTGGGTTGAATAAAATATAATGACAAGGTTCCTTTTATGAGGGATGGGATATATGTTTTGGAAACAACAAAACTATTCATTTAATATATGTTTATTTTTTATATCAAATTTCTGGAAGGTGAGTTTGTCCATTCCTAAGGGGAGGATATTTTGGAATCAACTAAACCAATAAAATTTTGACATTCATGAATTTTATTTTGAAACTTATAATATGGATTAATCCATAAATAAAATATTAACAATTTTTTGGTTATAATATTCTAAATGGTTAAAGGGTATAAATATTAACTTATATGATGTAAATTGTAAATTAATGGAAACTTAATGATATTTTAGATATTATAATTACCATTTTCTAGTTATTAAATACTTTTATAGGTTTTAAATAATTTTATAAATTATTATTTTTATATAATATCAATAGTTTCAATTTTGGACATATTCATTAATCCAGCAGAAATTAAACTCCAAAACGAAATATAACATCCAATAAAACCACTAAATATACTACTAACATGTCCTAGTAACCAATAAAATTCGTGTATCACCTTAATTAATTAATATTTAGTTTCTTTTAATTTTTTTATACTCATTTAATAGATATTTATATTAATAAAATAATATATGCATCATTATTGTGTCATCATTACTGATAATTATTTAATCTATAAAAATTATAAATAAATTTCAATGATATAGGTAATTCATTTATATTTTATGTAATATTTACAATTGATATTATATCTTGGTTATCCCTATATAAAAATTAATATACTAACATAAAAAGAGAGTGTCACATTTTGTGACATTCATTGGTTTTTGTAATTTTTGTGTCATATTCATGGATATGTTTCTATTAAATTGTTCAATTGAGATCCTTATGTGATACATGTATAATTTAAAAATACAATATGATTTTTACACATGTTAGATAAATTTTATAATATTATTTTCACATTTACTTAACTTATTTACCACAAATCATGGTAAATAAATAAAAATTTACTAAATCAGTAGTCACCATAAAATTAAGTTCGTCCTTTTATATCACAAGTATCAGAATAATTTCAACCATGTTTGTCTGTTTTTCTAAATTAAATTAACATTATTGGGAAAATTACGTTTAATATTAATCAAGCATATATAGTCAGAAAGTAGCAAAAATATATATAAAAGTTTAATAAATTTTTATGTATAATTTTTTAATAATAATGTATCTAATAATCTGAATTGTATTAAAATAAATAATATTTATATTTTTTTACATTAAATTTAATTTAATATAAAGTAATTATTTAAATGAAAAATTCATTTTTCTAACTATAATTCAATATTTTTCACTATTCACCGAACATTTTATCTTTTATAGAAATCCCAAAATTTATCCCTAGGAAAATTATTATGTTACAAACTCAAAATTTAAGCTTATATTAAAAAATAAAATTTATAAATTTCATAATGTGGTTTATAATATCCAAAAAAAATTAAACAGCTAGTCTAATAGATCATGGGGTACTTGGACTCATTGTTGCGTTCAAAACATGCTATTGAATTATTTAAAAAGAAAAGTACAGTGGAAGAATGGGGTGATACATTCTTCCCTCCATAAAACAATTCATCCTAAAAATTTCTATAATATCACTTCATAAAGAATTGTGTTGGTACTTCATAATATTTTTTTTCAGGTTCTGACATCGTCTCTTTTATTTTATAGTTTCTCCAAAAAAACTATTACCAATCATGTCATAATATTATGAAACCCATGTTCTATAGTGTCAGTAATCTCGATAGCCTATTGATATTAAGATGATTGATGTTTTAGTTCTATTTACTAAGAGTTGAGTACATGAATTTGGTATGGAATGTATTTTCTTATCATAGATATTTGGAAGTCATCATGGCACTTGAGAGACGTGGATAAATTTCCCAATGAAAAACTACACCTCGAATTTGTTCCAAAATTTCAAATGGTCATTTTCCCATGCGATAAAACACACCATTATTAAAGATTATTATAACACCCACCAATAGATATACCTTTAAGAAAATATGATCTCCCCCTGGAAACTCCAATTCCTCTATTCAGTTATCGATATAGATCATATTCCTACTTTGAGATGATTTTAAATTATTTTGAAAAATATTGACCTTTACCTTTGTTTCACCTCGATGTCTTTGGCAAACAAGTTTTCTTTTAACAACCTCATCCAAAAAAATATGTTTAAGACATCCCATTCTATATAACACTTTATATAGTTACATAAAATCCATTTTTATCAGAAAATTCTACTATAAGTAAATAATGATACCACATACCTTGAATATAAACTAAGAATGATCTAAACATTTCATATTAAGATTGAATAATCCATTTTTCCATCATATTGTGGGAGGAACGCGATGCTCAAATGAAGCTCTATCCGGGCCTTTTAAATTCATTTCTATAATATTTATATAAAATATGGATCATAGTCAGAAAAAATTTATAGGGTTTCACAGTGATATCTTAGAACCTCATTAATTCAAAGTCAATTAAAATTTTCAAGTGTAAAATCATCTCTTAGAGAAACAAATATGTTGATTTGATAATATGATAAATAATAACTCATATCACATCATTTAATATAGGAATCATTGGTTACCACATCAAAATTCCCATCATGATATCATACCATATCCACACAAGAATTGGATGATGTTACAAGACTCTTCTTTGATGTTATCATCTAGACATTACTTATTGAAAACCCAAACATCTTGAATTGTAATCAAATATATCCCTCTACATTTGGACCCAAAAAAATATTCATTTATATCTATATACATATTAATACTACCAAGGTTTATAGAAAATTTTGAGAAAAAAATCATATAATAATTTTCTTTTTATCTCATGTATAGAGGTAACATACAACCTCTTCCCAAATTTCAATGTAAAGTCATCATATATAAATTAAATCAGACCCCCATCATTCAATGTATCAATTTTATTTTAATGATCCTAATTATTAGAATGAAAACATTTTATATTTTCCTATAATAATGTTTTGGAATCTCTATGAAAATGTATTGATGTTTCACCATTAATGTTTTTTCTCATATCCAATTTTTCTAGACCTATAAACATTGGATCCATTAAAAATATCTTGTTTTTTCATAACCCCATGGTTATTTTTACTCAAACCATCTAATAATATATTTTCCATCCCTGGGTGGTACTGTATTGTTCAATCAAAATCCTTGAGTAGTTACATCCATATACATTGACTCATGTTGTGTACTATTTGTGAGAATATTTTTAAAACTCCTATGATATGCATATAAATCACATCATTCGCCATAGGGATTGTGTCCCCATATATTCAGAGAAAATATTACTTTATATAACTATAGAACTTGATTTGAGTAGTTTTTGTCTTTAATTTTTAATTTACTTGATGCATAAGAATTTACTCTATCTTTCTATATAAGAACACAACAAAGTCATTTCTATGACGCATCACTATAAATCAAAATCACATCACTACTATATGGTAATACTAAGATATGAATAATTTAGTAATATTATCATCAATTATTAAAAACATTCTTCACATAATTTTTACAAATGAATTTAACCCCTTTACGAAGCACCGTAACATGGTTTGCTAATCGGGAAAATTATTGGATGAAACATCAATAATAACCTGCTACATTAATAAAACTACATACCTCAGTTATACTAGTTGTTTTTTACCATTCATGGACTTCAATTTTCATTTTGGGATCAATATATCTTCCTTTAATTGAAACAATATATCCTAGAAAAGAAACATCCTAAATCAAGAATTCAAAACTTATTTATTTTCTCATATAACTCATTTCTTCACACATTCAACTGAACATTATAAAATTTGTTCTCATGGTCTTATAGATTTATGAGAATACCAAGATGTATTGAATATATAGTATGATAGTATCGTCAAAATATTATTTTAACAATCTTCTCATTATATCAATGATGATAGAGGGTTCATTAGTCAACCCAAATGACATTATTGTAATCTTGTAATCTCAAGACCTCACTTGAAATGTTCTTTTTGGAATATCCACCTTCATTAAAAAAAATATGATATTCAGAATGAAGTTAAATATTCAAAATAAATTTAGAATTATATTTTTTATCAAACAAATCATCAATGTGAGTTATATGTTACCAGTTTATTATTGTAACATCCTTTATTTATCAATATTCAATCTATATCCATATTTAACTATCTTTCTTCTCAACAAAAAGAACTGGTCCACCCCATAGGTAAACACAAAGTAAATAAATATCATATAACACTACTGCTCTGGTTTTTAATCATATATCCACATTCAAGTGATTGTATTCTACAACGAGTCTTTATTATTGGTCTTGTATTTGGGATTATGTCAAAATATATTTAACATCCTACTCTAGAGGATGTCAAGGTAAGTCCTCTGGATATACAACTATTTATTCTTGTTTAATAGGTATATCCTCAATGTGAAAATGAGTATTTTTTATCTTCCTTTCTTCAATAAAAATTCAATTTAAAAGAGAAACAATAAGTGGATGTAGACAATAATCAGTTGATGGAGTTTATTATATAAAGGTAATGGATTATACATCTTCCACAAAAATCATAACTTCCTTCTTCTTTCTATAAAATTTCACTTCATATTATGATAGCTATTCCATTTCGCATGTTTTATTAATTTTAATCATTGGTAATGATAATGTCAATATATAAATAACATTTATATTATATAATGGGAAATGCACGACAAATCTTTTTTAGGGAGAGAATTTCATTATGGGTTGTAACTAAAAACTCCTTTGTTAATGGTAAATGGAAATATATATTTTTTATCACGATATAAATTATATAACAGATTGTGAGGATCAAAATTAAAATAATACATTTTCTAAATTTCATGAAATAATTAATGTTCCTGCCACCACAGAATTAGAAATATCAACATCAGTGGTTTTGATCTTAAAAACATGTCCCTTCTCCATTGTACCTTTTTGGGGAATTATTTATTAAGGAACATGACAACAATATTAATAATTTCTCATCTCTTTACAATTTTACAATTATTACTTGGGATATTTTTTTATTCACTTGTAATCAGGGACTTGGTGGAATTTTTTACTACACATATAACAAACATCCATCCTCAATAGGCAAGTTACATGACGTTTCTTTCAAAATTTATTTCATGAATGTTTGTTAATTCATTGTCTCTTCCCCTTTTACTTATTTCTCATTCCATATTGTTCTACAACCATATTATTATCTTGATTTCAATTCAATTCATTTGAGATAGGGAATTCTTTTTCAATCATGATACCACATAAGACTATATCTTAATATGATGAGAAATATAGTGAGACCAGTTCCCATCGAAGGAATAGTTTTTACCCATCAATGAATCGATCAATCATACTACATGGGTAATTTATTTCTTACGTAGCATTCCTTTCTATCCTTGTGATGTTATCTTTAATCATTGAAACTTTATCATACTCATTCTACCTTAGTCTTAGAAATTTATTCCCCATATATGCTCATTGATCACTTGAAATTATTCTTCAATGAAGATTTCATTACATCACCTCCATTCTAAATTTTCTTCATATTCATCGATATTTGGGATTTGAAATAAGGACCACCATTCATATAAACCTCCTAATTGATAATATACATTCATAATGAAATAATAATTTTTGTTATTCTCAAAGAGAGAATTATTTTCTATATTGAACATATAAATTACTCACCTACAAATAGATTTGATGTCCCATTTAATGATGGGGATTGATGCCTCAAGAAGAATCCTAACATAAATCATCTACATTGTAGATCAGGAATCTCCATATGGGTAATATTGTTATTCAAATCATATTTCATCTATCCTATAATATTTATAAGTTGTTCATCACTAATTGTAGTTCCATCCCCCACATAATTATCTAGCTCAATAGGGAAATTGATAATTTATTACAAGAATTGATATGATTCACATTTTCCACACTATGGCCCATTTCTAAATAATGACATTCATCAGATCATATTATTAATCATAATGAGTAATTTTAAAATACGCAACATAAATTGATAAAATTATTCATATAAATTCTTATAATATTAAACATGGTTGCTTTAGAGACATACATACATTTAAATCCATTGTAGTATTTCACCTTGATGATATGAATCATCCAAGGCATATAATCCATGGATGTCAAAGATGGTTCGTAGTAAGGCCTATTATCATTTACCATGTTATCTCATGTAAAGACCATAACACTATTTCAAAGTTATTACACAACGGTACATTTATATCAAAACCACAACCACATGTATTATATAGAGATGGATGTATTTTCCTTGAATACCAAACCAGTATTTTCATTATAAAAATCTTAGAATTTTCTTTTATATATATCCTCAATTTCTATCTTATGATATTGTTCCATAATTAATGTATTCTCTAAATCTAGTTTATGAGGACTATTTTAACCTTTTTTTGATACAAACTGTAACACCCCGACCATAGATTATGGGAACCAATGAATTATTTTACATCATTGGTATGATAATAATAAATCAAGTCCCAAAGGACGACCCCTATAGTAACCTTGTATAAAATTAATAAACACATAAATTCAAAATTATATCATGAAATTAAAAGTAACAATGTAATTTAATTGAAAAACATAATATCTCATAAACTATCAATATAGGTCAGTCATTAACTACCCCTTTACATTATTTCAAAAATTAACTATAAGAAATTGTTGATCACAAACATACCATTTGGAAAAAAATATATAGAAAATGATATAATAAATAATGTTATACAATTATGGAAATTTATAAAATTGAATCACAAGACCTTTAAACATAAAAATGAGAATAATATGGAAATAATTGATCAAATAATCCAATTTAAACATTCACATTGATATCATACTATCCAAATAATAAATTGTAAAATTAAAAACTAATCTCACAAAGAAGGAATGAATATTGTTGTACATCATGACTGAACAATTGAGGTCATATTCCTAGACCATACATAAACAGGTAAAAACACAAAATATCATTTCTCATGATACCCATTGATTCATCGAGGTGAAATAGTTATCCTCTCCTATCAATAACTGGGTCTAATTCATCCCTTTTATGATATAGTTAAAACATAATCAACATAAACATTCGTATTAAAACTAGCATATGACATTATAATATAATATTCATAAACCAGGAACGGAAAAAATGAATCACATCCCCCATGGAACTATTCATAAACTCTTTAATACAATATGACATGTTTTATCATATTAAGAAATCCTTAATTAAACATAAGAACCAATAAAAATTATTATAGCGTTGAAAAATTAATTAATATAACCATAAAAATATTATTTACAGAAATATCTATTTTATTTAATGTTTTTATTCTAAATTCAAAATGATTTAAAAAGAATAAAATTACATTGTATATAATCTTATTATCTCTAAAAGTATGCTAAAATATTATGGAATCATGGTGGCAGAAAAGGCCACTCGCGCCATATATGATAAAAAACAGAATTCTCAAAAATTAATAAAAAATTAAATAAAAGTACATCATAAGGAAACCAAAAAATAATAATTTTATAAGATAAAACATGGAAAAACATGTATATTTAATAATTTAACAATAATTTTATGAATGTTTTGATACAAATTATAATGAAATATGGACGCGGATGATAAACATGTCCTAATAAATTCGAATGTAAAAGAAATCCTAGATAATAAAGAGAATATGAAAATAACCATTACCCAATAATATCATTTAGTAGTGGGTGTTTTAGGAATATCTATAACAGATAAATTTTATAATTAAAATATACCAAAACCATATCCATTATTTATAATATCACATACGACCCTCTTATTTCATTTTCATAAAAGTAGTTCATTATAATCATTATTTCAAGTGTGAATGGATTCCTTTAGTTATGTTTATTTTGTTTTATAAAAATTGTGTCTTATGCATTGTTTATATCTTCTTCATATCAATACTGGTATTAAGTTCATAAATATTATATTAATTCAACATATAAAGGTTTATAATCATTCACTTCATGGAGACAATAAGACATACGTACATAGAGGGATGGTATAAACCTATAATCGTAATGTGTAATAATTTGAATGGAATCTGAATTATAATGTAACAATATAATATCTTATTGTTTATTTAAAATTTTTAAATACATCATTCTGACCATTGAATTAATGTATTTATTAAAAAAAGTTCACACTTTAGTGTGGAGAGTGTATGTTTTATGTATGTTTACACAGTGATATTATTTTTCCTAAGATGGATAAAAAGAGTAATATAGGATTACATTATAAATAAAGCATATCATAACATTATAGATGTTGAAGTTATTAATTTTAAATGAAACAACATTGTAAAACTAATTAGAAGAAGAAAAGAAATTTGAAAGGGTTAGTTAATAAATTAACACTTCTTCGACAATCTTTATTTGATTTTCATATAGGGACTCTTTAGGATGGATATCAGCCCGAAGTGTGGCCTCTAGAATGGTGTGATGGATTATTATATGTGATATGGATAGGTTTTGTCTTATCCAAATGGATTTTGAGGTGAGAATAATATAGAAGGAGATATTCACTATTATAAGAGATGGGGATCTTTTGGAGACACCAAAATGAAAAATTTAATGTGAATTGATATTCTATAAAAAAATATCTCCAAGAAGAGTTATTTATAGTCTAATAGGTGTATAAATAAATATAATCTCAACCAATAACATTTATATATTCTTGGATTTTTGTTTTAACCTTGTCATCCTGATTTATCCTTATTTAGTCTATTATCTTTTAATTTTTTTATTAATATTATAAATATTAAATGGTTATTGAAATTTAGTTGTCTAATTTCAATCATAAATAAATTGACACTTTATTATATTTCAAATCTCATATTTATTACATTGTATTTTTTCAACGTTTTTTAATTTATAAATATCTTAATTAATTTTTTTTATAAAATATCAATACTCTAAATTTTGAAACTATTCATTACATTGGCATAAATTAAAATATAATTAAAAATATAACATCATAAAAACCCATTTATTATACATAAAAATTGTCATTGGATCATATAAAATTATTGGATCACCTCAATTTTTTCAATTTATATTTATTTTAATATTTTTAAAACCATTTATTTTATATTTTTATTAATAAAATAACTTAATAGTCACTAGTGTGTCATCATTATTTGTAATTATTTAATCTCTAAAAAATATAAAAAACATAATATGATTTATAGTATTATATTATATTTGTAGATAATATTTACAGTATGAGTTTCTTCTTGGTAATTCCTATATTAAAATTAATATACTTATAAGAAATGAGAATGTGGAATTTTTCCATATTCTTTGATTTTTCTAACATCTATGTCACTTTCAGGAACAATTATCAATTAAATGATTCCATTTTTACCATAGTATTGAGTAGTTTACCTTATAAATCCAGTATTATTTTTTCAGATTTTATTGTTAATTAATAATATTATTTTTACTTTTAATTTCACGACATAAACATACCCATTGTGAATAAATAAAAATTTTCTAGTATAAATATTCGTGAAAAAAATTATACTGATACTATTAGATAAGAAATGTAATAATAATTAAAATCATACATGTCTAGTATTATAAATTCAAATTACCCAAATATTAAAATTATATTTAATGTTAATCATACAGATGTGGTGGGAATGTGGGTGAAAAGGAATTCAAAGGATCAACAAATTTTATATCAAAATATATTAAAAATTGATTCTAATTAACTACATTAGATTAATATAAATATTATCAATGTATTTTTAAATTTAAATAAATTTAATGTAAAAAAATTATATATATGAAAAATTCAGTTTTTTAACAATAATGTCTTATTTTTTTCTATTAATAAAAAAGTATCTTTTCAGAAGACTACTAAAATATCTCCGGAAAATAATTGAGATATTCAAAATTAAAAAACAAAGTAAATTTTGTAAAATAAAATTTATAAAATTTATATTGTGTTTAATACAATTCATAACCTCTCTTTAAATTGCTATCATGGTAAAACATGATGTTCTTGAATCAGTGTTGAGTACAACAGAAGCTATAAAAATATTTAAAAATTAATGTATCATGGAAGCATGGGGTGTTACTTGAATTGTCCATAATTCCGAATTTAGATCAACATTTTCTTCATGATTAATTTTTTCCTACCAATTTCACATCCAAATCACATAACATAATTGAAAAATATAAATAAATATATTTATATTTATATTTATTTCAAAATATCTCAATGAAAACATAATCCCTATAATATTTTATCATTAAAATTCTATACTATACATATAAATATATGAATAAATTCTTTCATTTATTTAAAAAATTTAAATCAATTTCTATTATTAAAACATATAAATAAAAATAAAATTATATTTATTTAGATTATAAAATTTCATTTATGAAAAAAAATTAAAATTTAATGATTCATAATTTCACAAGACATTGTAATTGATATACTAGTCAATCATATAAAATATTAAAAAAAACATCCCATGGTTAAAATGAAATCAGATATCATTTATCACATTCAAATATAACATCATGAATCATACATGGATCCAAATTCCGGAATTTTTGAAATGATATAAAAATTGTAATAAATACCATGATTGTTTCCATTAGACTATTATTCAGAACTCATTAAATTTATATTCTTCTCTCATTTATTTAATTTTAATATTGATCAATTATCATTCTCATAAAAATGTGTATTCTCGAAAAGATTTTTAAATTATCATTAGTCAATATGGTGAGACAAAACTCATTCAATCAATAAAAAATCCACAAGGGTTATTATATGGGAAACTATTAGCTCATAATGAAATATAATTATTGAATGGTATGAATGATGTTGTTGAACTATTATATACCATTCTAGAATATTTATGTTAAAACAAAAGGTTATCACCTCAAAATTATTCTTTAATATGGAAAAATTCTATATGTATTTTTTGTATCACAAGGTTCATTAGTAACAAAATTAATAAAAAGAAACATTACTCATACTTGTTTTTGTCTATCTATATGACACATTAGTGAAAAATAATCCACACATGTAAAATATGACATTAATCACAAATATAACACTCAAAATTCCTTTCTTCTGCACACAACCTATACCTATCCATGAAAAAAAAATATTTACAGTAGATAAAGAGAAATTATATTTTAAATTTGGATTAAAAATATAATGAAATTCCAGGATTTTCTGTTGTTTAATGTATTTTTGTAAATCTTATATCTCCTTTAAAAATGGGTTTCTTCCTAATGAAATGTGTTAATCACATAAAAATTATATCAACTTTAATGTTTTGATATAGAATAATATAAATTTCATGATCACCTTTAATAAAGCATTAATGAAATGAAAATGTAAAAATTAATAAATATTTTTTTAAAGAAAATTATACACCCATAAGGATGGGAAAATATTTTTTTGGATATTACTATCGAAATTGAGTTTCAGAATCTATAAAAAAAATCCTTAATTAATTATATTGGAAATCAATAAAAAAATTCAAATTTAAACAATAAAATATTCCATAAAATCTCATAAAATTATCTATAAAATTTGATTGATGGAATTTCCAAAAATAATACATTAAAATAAATAGATATAAAAATCACCAAAAATTAAAATCAACAATTACCATGAAAATTACAAATATATATGGTTAGATATTTGAAAATGGGGATTTGAAATCCACCACACCTAAAATCAAACTATAAGTAAATTTCATATAGATAATGTAAAATATATAAAACCATATAGAATGATTGAAAAATTCTATTTTTATTTACATATAAAATTATTGAGTTATTATATAGGATTCCACTACTTTATTCCAGGTATGAAATAATGAACTACGTCCAATGAAAAATATTGCAATGTAACAAAATAAATTGAAATGGAAGCGTTGAAAGAAGAACAGTGATAAAAAATCATTTGGAAACCAAGTGTACATTTACCAATACATTTAATACATAATTTTTATATCTTATTTAATGTATATTAAATACAAATCATTATGAATCAAACCTAAATCATAGTGTTTTACCTCTATTGGATACATAGACACATAATAAACATGTTCATATGAGATTAAAATCAACTCACCCTATAATCACTGAACAAGAACTGTTCAAATTCATAACATCAATAAAATATTTCTTCCTAATATTGGGAATATAATCCTAATAATGGGTGATCTAAAATGTTGATAAAGGATAAACATGGTTTTTATACATGATTAAATAAAATAACATTATCATATTTGAATTATATCATGACATTAACATTTGAAAACCATAAATGTTTTTTTAAGAATGGAAAACTAAATCATGGAGTAATAGATTATTGTTTGTGAGAATATAACAAAAAATTAATCAAATAACACAAGATTTGAGAGTATAACATTGGAATTAGATAAATGTTATCATCATACAGATTAGAATTGAAATCATCTCCTAGTTTAAGGATAATTTACTTTACAATATAATTGGATTGGTTAAAATCTCCATTCCATATATTCATTATTAAATGACTACTCTAAATAATATTGTAGTGGAAATACTCCCTCACTGAAATGGATTTATTCACCATTCTCTAAATTTTATTTTCATTAGATATCAACCATTCAGGAATGAATTACAGGTATATATAAATATAATCCCACACTTCATATAATCATAATTCATTATTATTTCTTCAATATTATCATATATAAGTTATTATATATCATTACTCTTGGGAATGAATCATGTTTCCTAAAGAAATCAGTAATAAATCATAGGGAGTCCATTGGAAAATAAATTAGATTGATAAAAAACTATTTATTAGAATAAAATTAACTATATTGAAATATTAATATTATTTTCCTTAGAATATGACCTCAATATAAATAATGTAAAATCAACGAATGTTATGATAGATTTAAATTTTATTGTAAAAAATCAGTACAATATATCAAGATAGAAATGCCAACATCTCTCTAAAATCACTTAATTAGGTATTAAAATTTACAAAAATAGTAAGGGATACAATTTATTAAAAAATCAATGTGGAATAATTTATTTAATTATTAATATTGTTGATTTTTCCTGAAATGGGTGATTTCAATTCATTTCATGTTCTCAAAAGGGATATTCCATTGACATTATTGGTAAAAAGTATAAATAACGTTTTTTAAATGAAAAGAGGATTCCACTTGATCCATATTTTGATTTATAATGATTATAAATTCCATTATAAAATAAATTTATAATAATAATAAAATTATTGTAAATATTTATGAAAACATTTATATAGTAGATAATTTAATTTTTTAAAAAGTGAGAAATAATGTGACTTTTTCATCAAAAAAACAATAAATCTTATCTGTTTCCAATGAGGGAAAAATTATAGGATGATATATTATATACATAAATAAATAGTAGTGAATAAAACACTTTTGTATAATTATATATTACATATATAATACTATTATTGGAATCTAGATCACAATCAATACCTTTAAGCAATTAGATTGTTACCAAAATCCCTTTGGCCCTTGGTAATATTCAAATGAAATCATAGAGAAAGATAGATCACCCATTTGAAATTTATATAACTATAATATTCATGATAATAATAATAAAATAAATTCACTGGTGGTATAGAAATTAAATATTATAAAAAAGTGGTGGATATTTAATTTTTTGCAATGAAATTAATGCGAGATAGAAATAATTTACAACAAATTTTACGTTCATCGAAAAGGGATATATAATCATATGTATTAAGTTTAAATTTATTATATTTTTAAACAATAATAAATAATATAAATATTATATCATATATAATACTTTTATAACATTTCAATAATTATTTATACAAAATTCATTTTTAAAATCATGATTAGTGTGGGCTAACTGTAACATTCATGAATAGAATTTCAGTTTGGTAGTTGCAGTCATTTTAAAATTTTCATTGTGTCGTAATATAGAAAATTATAATAATGATATTAATATCATATATTTTAGTGATATATATATATATATAGTAATCCATAAAACGAAGATATAGATTAATGAATTACCCCATTAATGGAGTTTGTTGGTTATCTGAATAGATGTACCTTTTTTAAATTTTCAATGTATAGAATGAGGAAAGGATAAATTTAAATTCATATGTATAGAACCATTATTATATAATATATATAATAAATATATAATAAATTAACCCATATTAAATTCCATGTAAAATGGAATTGAAAGGCGAATCACATATCTTCGTAGAGGTCATTGTTCACAACTACACATTGGGAATGTAATCTTATACAATGGATTAGAAGGTTAGAATATATATATGATATCATAATAATAGAAGAATAATAATTTAATAAAAAATTAACTATAAATATTAACCCTATCATAATAATTGTCCGTGAAATATGGTGATTTAAACTGAATTTAATATCTATATCGAGGCGGTAGATCAAACGATTTCATGACTGATGCGTTGACATAAACAATCATACAATAGAGGGTGTACATTGTTGACTATATAATAAAAACAATATTTATGTCTTTTTAATGATATATATGATTTTATTTTTACGATAAATACCATATACTTTTTTGAGGTAGAAGAATAATTAAATTGAAATGGTCATCCAGGATGATTACCACTACTACTATAGGGTTCTTTTAGATTGATGCATTATTTAATGTCGTAGATTTTTTTTGATGTTAAGGATTTTTTTGTTATAATGATTTTATATGATTCAAATAAAGATGAATAATAATTTTAATTAAATATAATGAGCATTTGGGGCTCATTCCGTGCCCAGAGCCTTAAGGTGGAAAGAAACGACAGAGTCCCACCATTAAAAGAAACACTACCACATAGCCCACCCAGTTTCAAAAAAATGTGCATCTTCTTATAGTGGTGACATGTGCTACCCATGGTTATTCTACTACAATATCACCAATTTCACATGACCGTTTGACCCATATAATATTTTTGGATAGTGTAGTTTTCATTCTTTGCACACTTTTAATAAAAAGTTGCATATAATCATCTAGATTTCACCTTTTTGTACATACAGGATACCAATTAGTGCATTGGTTTCACATATATGCCACTAATCAATGTCCCCATTTAAATAAGTGGGAATTTACATTTTATCTCTAATTTAATGACTTTAGACCCTTTCATATTTATATCTTTTTTATTCAGAGGCTTCTTCTCTTCCTCCCTGGTATGAAGATCATCCCTATAATTTTATGGATTTATCCAAAACCTCTATATAATCATGAAATAACTCGCAATCAGATACAATGATAATATAGATGAAAATAATACAATAATCTGCCTTATATATTGAGTTATTTATCCCATCTATTGTGTTATCTCAGTGAAAGATCATTTCCCAATTTTCATGAATTTTTTATTTCGTCAATTTCTTGCATCCTTGGTTAAATAAAATTTAATAAATGTATGATGGGATATTTTTAAGGCTATGATATGTTGTCTAAGATCTCCCTATATGGTTATTTTCATTCCATAAAATGTGTTGTTGTGCTTCATGCTTTACGCTTCCGGTGTCACCAATATTTTTTCAAATTAAATTATTGTCAATTGAGAGGCTTAATATGCATTCGGTGACCAATAAATGTGGGGATTCATCCCATTGGGTTGATATCCTTAACCTATTCCACTTAATTTTGTGTCATATATTGTATAAGAATATTTACACATTTAAAAATTGAATTATGAAACTCATTGAGGTTGGCCTCCACAAAATGAATTCATTAAAATTTTAAATTAAATTAAATTAAATTAGGATCCACGTGTTATGTTATACATATTAGTATATATGTACTTCGACTAATTATATGTCCAATCTACCTCATGAAATCATATTATATATTTATCAAGGGACATGAAATTGATCTTTGTTGGGAAAAAACAATCAAGGTATCATTGAAGCATTTTTGAGGTGATTGTGTTTGTTGACAATGTGGACATATGTGTTGTGATTGATGAAAAAAAACCATGACAAACAAATTTCATGAAAAATAGGATTTTATGGTGGCATGTCATGTTCTAGAGCTATAGTTAACGATCAATGTTTGATTCAAGAACTTCGACAATGGAATGGATGATCTGGAGGCGGAACAAAAAATGCAGATTCAAGGTGGCACCATTTTCCAGTGTGTGCCAAAATTTTGGGCCTGAAAATCAACAAATGAATAAAAGTTGTTTTTGAAAAAGGGACTAGCGCACCATGTGACTGAAGGAGAGGAAAATTGCGTGCCTAATGTTTTTCAAGATCTTAAGGTCAAAATATGGAAAAGGAAATATAGTCGGGCAGGTATTGGTGTGGTCGTGCAGGTGACTTGCGTGCCGTGAAAGGTGTTGAGTCAATAAAGTCTTCCTTATGACTTTTCCATTAATTTTTGTTTTGAAAATCACAAAAACCATATACCTAATCAAATCCATATGTTACTTCTATATGGAAAATTTCATTTCAAAAGGAATTTACCGCTACCATATTTTCATTACTCATATCAATATTTTTCTTAAGTATAAAAATCAGAGTCATACCTTAAACCCTGGGATCATATAATACTTATATATGATGCATTTTGTTTTTGGATCTGAATTTCTGGATAAGAACTCTAACAATGTTCCACTACAAATTCTGGATAAAAACTCTAATAAAGTCCCACTCCGAATTCTATATTAGAAATCTAATGAAGTTCCACTCCGAATTCTGGATACGAACTCTCATAAAGATCCAATCGGAATTCAACTCCAAACTTATATTATCTCGACTCTTAACTTCTATGAGTTAGACTCTATACTTTTATTAGTTTGACTCCAAACTTCAATGAGTTTGATTCGGAACATCTATTAATTCAACTCCAAACTTCTATGTGTTCGAATCCTAACTTATATTAGTTCGATTCTGAACTTTTACGAGTTCTACTCCGACCTCTGTAAGCTCAGATTCTAAATTCTAGTTAAACTAGAGTCCGAATTTCCTTAGAAATTCAGACTCCATATTTCTACATTATTCAGTTTTCGCATTCCTATAAAACCGAATATGAATATCTATTTATTGTAGACTCCGAATTCCATTTTGGTTAGACTCCGAATATTTATTTTCTTACATTCCAAACATCGGTTTTTTATGCTTACACTTGTTTCATTACAAAACGATGTTGTGCTTTTATTTATTGACTAACTATTGGTTGAGTGACACGTGTACATGTCCCTCCAAAATTCAAGGAGAAATATGATCATTGGAGTAGGGATCCGACTGATGGAGCCTCACCTATAAATATGATCTCATTTGAATGTGTTCGAGACTTATGGAATTTTTGGTGATCAGAAATTCCTGAAGTGATTTCTAGAGAGAGGCTATTATCAACTCTAAAAGCTTCAGGCAGAAAGTTTGAACATCATGTTCAAACTTTTCTATATGACGACTTGATTCATGAGACTCTGATTTTTGCTGATTAGAATCGAGGTGTTCCGGGGATAGGAAGACAGTGGTTCCAACACCTTAATGTTGAGGACTTCCTTTCTGAGGAAGATATTAGTGCAGACTACCTGATAGTTGAGGGCTTGTGAGGATTGCAAGACATACTCCTACCTTCGTATCGTGGGATTACCCTCGTGTGGGTAAGATAGATTTTTTGAAAGTATAAATCAATGTAGCTATTTCCAAGGATTTTGGATACCCTTCTCTTTGGGTTAAAATAATTATTGTTTGTTACTTGCAGTTTTACTACATGTTTTTTCACTGCATTTTGTATTGCTAAGGAAAGTATAACATACTTATACTTCCTTACATGTACTCTGATTTAGTTAGGTTCTATATTCTTTAAGGTAGAATCTTAATCTTTGTAACATTAGTTAAGTTTCATTTTCGGAATCACTTTTCCAGAATCTAGCAAGATGTTATAACTCATAGAGGTCTTGTGAATTATCCTGTTTAACCTTGTTATACATAACCATCTTAAAAATTTCCTCAGGGAATTTTTAAATGGTACAATTCACCCCCCCCCCTCTTGTATCTGAGAATCTCATTCTTATTTCGATCCTACGTTTAGTATCACAGAGTATATCATAATCATAGTCATACCATCCTATCAATTGGTATCAGAGCATTGGTTCAATCTGAATTAATCTCACGATTAGATTTTGGTGAATTCTCGGAATTGATTCTTCAATTCTACATTTTCGGATTCATATTTTTTAATACATATTATTGGGACTCATATTTCGGATTCAATTTTTTTTAGAGTTACAATTTTTCATGCTTATAAAATTTTCCCTTGTTTACGGACTGATACTTTTAATATGATTGTGTATCAAATATTTTATTAAGGATGGTTGGTTTAAATGTTGGTTATATCGACAAATTAAATACTACTAGACCAATAATTTCTTATGGTAATGGTTATGAATATTAGAGAGCTTTTATGAATACATTCATTATCAATATTGGGGAAGATGACATTGTTATTCTTACCGGAGGATATAAAATTCCTGACAAGGAAGTTAGTGCTTTTTCTAATCAATAAATGCATGAATACCAACTCAATTATAAGGCTTTCCATACTTTACTGCGTTCAATGACTAGTAAAATATATAGCCAAATTTCATCTTGTGAAAAAGCTAATTTTATATAGAAGAAACTTGAAGTTACACATTTTGGTACATCTAAAGTCATAGACACTAGAAGAGCCATGCTCAAAGATGAATATCATGGTATTAATTTTCTTTATGGAGAACCTATAAGCAAAGTACAACAGAGATTCATTACTATCATGAACAGATTACAATCTATGGGAGAGAAAGGTTTAGATGATGAATCCCTTGTTGATATGATTATATATATCATGCCAAATGAGTGGGAATCAATGAGAACTTCTATTGATGAAAACGGGATGGCTACTCAAATTTCTTTTGATGAACTATTTGGAACTCATCTATAACATTAAATGAGAATGAATAGAGATACTGAAAACATAAAAAATGAGAATGGGAATGGTAGTGTTGCTTTTACTACAATATAAAATCATATGAAATCTAAGACTCCTGGATGTGTTACTAGATCCAAGTCTACGAAGGTGATTATCCAATATGAATCTAGTGAGAGCGATTTCGTAGAAAATGAGTTAGCTAATCTTTCTCGAAAGATGAATAAGATAGATGGATAGTGAAATTTCCAATCCAACTATATAAAAAAGGAATGGAAAGACAAGAAATATTCATAGGTCACATGCTATGAGTTCTTGAGAAGTCGACATATAAGACTGGATTGTTCTTTGCCTAAAAAAAGAATGAAAAGAGAGGCATTATGAAAGGAAAACGAAGAAGTTCTACAAAGCTAAAGATAATAATGTATTTAAATAAAATACAACAACACATGGTACATGGATAGTGGATGTTCCCGACATATGAGTGGTAAAAAAAATATTTCGAAAATATCATCAAGACGAAAGGAGGAAAGGTAACTTTAAAAGATAATGCTAATGGATAAATTGTTGGTATAGGTAACATAGTTATTCTTGGAAAATGTTTATTTCAAATATTTTATTTGTTAAGGGTCTTAAGCACAACCTCATCAGCATAAGTCAATTATGTGATGAAGGCTACCTTGTAAATTTTAGGAATGATAAGTGCCTAGTACATAAATTCTAGGAATAGTTTATTCATTCTTTTCATAGGCAAGATAATGTTTACACACATAACTTATAAGACCTTAGGAGCCAAGACATACCTTGGCTTAGTGCAATGGAATATCATTCTTGATTTTGGAAAAGAAGGTTAGGATACAGTAATTATAGGAACTTATGTAAACTTTCTATGAAAGGTTTAGCTAAGTATCTACCGGAGCATATATTTGATTCATCAAAAGTTTGTGACCCTTGTCAATATGGAAAGAAACATAAATCATCTTTTAAATAAATCAGTGAAGTCTCAACTACTGATGCATTATAGTCAGTGCATATTGGTTTTTTTGTTCCAACTGAAACAGGATGCATTAGAGGCAAGTACTATGTATTTGTTTTGGTTGATGATTACACTAGATTTACATGGGTCTATTTTCTAACAAATAAATATGAAGATTTTTCTTATTTCAGATGTTTTAGATCCCATGTTAAAAATGAGAAAAACCTTCCATTTAAAACCATTCACAGTGATCATGGAGGATAATTTGAAAATTCATATTTTGAATCATTTTGTAGTAGAAAAGGTATTACTCACAGCTTTTCAGCACCTAGAACACCTCAACAAAATGGGGTTGTTGAAATAAGAAATAGAATTCTTCAAGAGATAACTAGAACCATATGGAGTGAGTATTATGCAGCTAAACATTTTTGTCATGAAGCTGTAAGTACTGCTTGTTATTCTATAAATTGAGTTTTACATAAACCATTTCTTAATAAAACCCCTTATGAGATATAGAATGGGAGAAAACCTAGAATTTCCAGCTTTACGGTTTTTGGATGCAAGGTATTCATTATGAATACTAAATATAACTTACACAAATTCGCACCAAAATCTGATGAATGAATTTTCTTAGGCCACTCCACAACATTTAAGGCTCATAGAGTTTTCAACAAAAACACTTTCACGATTGAAGAAATAGTACCTCTAAAATTTGAAGAAGCTGATCCCTTTGTTTTTAAAAAACCCCAAAAATCATCTTAGGATGTGTTTTCAAAAACTGATTATTAATACTTGATAGAAAATCCTTCTGATAAGGAAAATGTTCAAGAAGATACTTCTGAAACATTTACCCCAGAATATTTCCTACCCTATGTTGATGAACAAGTTTTACAAAACACAAACTAGTCGTTTCTAAAGTATCATCTCGGTGAGAGTATCATTGGTGATGTGAATCAACCTATAAGAACTAGAAGTTCCTTATGAAATTAAATAGAACATCTATCATTCCATTCCCAATTAGAAACAAAAATCACTAATGAAGATTTAAGTGATGATTATTGGATAAAAGCAATGAAAGATGAACTAAATGAATTTGAAAGGAATAAATTCTGGACCATGGTTGAAAGACCTAAGGAAACTTCTGTTATTTGAGTAAAATGAGTCTTCAGAGATAAGTGTGATGAAAATGGAATCATCGTTTGAAATAATGCAAGATTAGTTTCTAAATGCTATAATAAACAAGAATGAATAGACTATGATGAAACCTATTCTCCAGTAGCTGGACTTGAATCTATTCAAATTTTACTTTACTTTGTAGGATTATTCAATTTTAATCTTTTTCAAATGGATGTGAAATGTGATTTCCTTAATGTTTATGGTCAAGAGGATGATTTTGTTGAACAACCTCCTATCATTGATGTTACAAAACATCCTGATCATGTTTTTAGACTTTCCAAAGCTTTGTATGGCCTTAAACAAGCCCGATGAGCTTGGTATAATAGATTTGAAAGATTTTTGCTTCAAAATAACATTGTTAAGGGAAATGCAGATCCAACCCTTTTTATAAAGAAAGATAATAAAAATGTTTTGATTATTCAAATTTATTCTAATGGAATTATATTTGGTTCAACTCAGCAATCTTTAAATGATTCCTTTGTAGATCTAATGAATTCTGAGTTTGAAATGAATTTGATGGGTGAGTTAACATTTTTCCTTGGTTTTCCAATTTCACAAAAACTAGAAGAAATCTACATATCTCAACATAAGTATATTAAAGGTCTTCTTAAAAAGTATGTACATGACAACACTAAGAGTATAAGTACTCCTATTGGTACCTCAAACACACTTGATATTGATGAAACTAGGAAACTAGTAGATCAAACATCTTTTAGAGGTATGATAGGAAGTATAATTTACTTGACAGCTAGTCGACCAGACTTGATGTTTTCTGTATTCTTATGTTCTAGATATCAATCCAATCCAAAGGAATCTCATTTAAAGGTAGTGAAAAGAATATTTCGCTACTTTAAGGGAACCATGGATCTAGGACTATTTTGTACTTCTTGAAATGATTTTGTTTTAAATAGATTTTCTGATACTAACTTTGGAGGATGTAGAATGGATAGAAAGAGTACATCTATAACTTGTCATTTCATAAGAGATTCATTAGTTTCTTGGTCATGCAATAAGAAACATTCTGTAGAACTCTCCACTGCTTAAGCTGAATATGTAGCAGCTGGATATTGTTGTGCTCAAGTGTTGTGGATGCAACACACACTCACAGATTATGGCATGAGTTTCACTAAGACTCAAATTTTGTGTGACAACACCAGTGACATTTCCCTTTGTAAAAACCCTGCACATCACTCCCGTTAAAAACACATAGATATCATGAATCACTTTCTTAGGGATCACATACTAAAATGAGAAATCATTCTTCAATTTATTGGAATGCAAGATCACCTTTCTGACATTTTCACAAAATAGATTCCCTTTGATATATTTTAATACATTAAACAGAAGTTAGGAATGAAAACAGTCAGGTAATCATCCTTCATTAAATTCTGGTTAAAAAATTCTCATTATAATAATAAACTCATTTTCATTGGTGCGGTACATTTTTTAACGATTCTTTTAAAAAATTTCTTATTGATTCTTTCGAAATTTTCATAATGAAATTTTCGTACTGGAAATTATTATAATGAAGTTTTCGTACAGAAAATTTTCGTAATGAAGTTTTCGTACTAGAAATTTTTTTAATGATAATTTTCGTAATGAGAATTTTTGTAATGATAATTTTCATAATGTTAATTTTTGTAATGAGAATTTTCTTAATGAGAATTTTCCTAATGAGAAATTTCGTAATAAGAATTTTACTAATGAGAATTTTCATAATAGAAATTTTCATAATGAGAATTTTCATAATGGGAATTTCCGTACCCATATTTTTTTCGTAGATAGATTTTTGTAATGAGATTTTAGTAGTCAAATTTTCGTCATGAAGAATATTACCTATTACGAATAAACTTCCTAGTAAATTCAAAAGGTATGACTTCATTACTCATTTTTTCGTAGTCATTTTTAGTTGCTATTAGTTACTTTTTCTTTTAAAATTTCTCAGATTCATTTATTCTTAAATCAGAATGTTTTGGTTAAAAGCTAA